>JAUMIR010000002.1:420955885-422176510 GCA_030847615.1 Gambelia wislizenii | reverse complement strand
TCCCGTAGCCACTCTGGGAAGGGCGGGGGGTGAGGGAGAGTGGCGGCGGGGGCTTCAGAAGCCCCCGTAGCCACTCTGGGAAGGGTGAGGGGGGGTGAGGGAGAGTGGCGGCGGGGGCTTCTGAAGCCCCCGTAGCCACTCTGGGAAGAGCGGGGGGGTGAGGGAGAGTGGCGGTGGGGGCTTCTGAAGCCCCCGCAGCCACTTTGGGAAGGGCGGGGGGCTGAGGGAGAGTGGTGGCAGGGGTTTCTGAAGCCCCCGCAGCCACTTTGGGAAGGGCGGGGGGTGAGAAAGGCCCGAGAGAGGCAGCGCAGCCTCCTCCCCACCCACACACTGCCTTCCCCGGCCTTTCTCAGCAGGGTCCAGGGCTTTGGAGCCCCGGAGCCCACTGAGAAAGGCCAGGGAGAGGCAGCACAACCTCCTCTCTGCCCGATGCTGTCCCCAGCCTTCCGAAGCAGGCGCCGGGGCTCCAAAGCCCCAGCGCCCGCTTCGGAAGGCCAGAGAGGGGCAGAGCAGCCTCCTCCCCACCCACACGCTGCCTTCCCTGGCGGGCTCCGGGGCTTCTAAGGCCTGGAGTCCCCTCAGAAAGGCCGCGGAGAGGGCAGCCAGGCTGGCCAGACACCCTCCCGCTGCCTCCCTCCCTCTGGGGGGGCGGGGCGGGAGCAGCATCTGTTATTTGCGGTTTTTCCACATTCGCGGGGGTCTCAAGAACCTAACCCCCGCGAATGTGGAGGGACAACTGTACAAAGGTATATTGTAGTACCTTTGAGACTAACTGAGAGAAAGAAGTTTGTAGCATAAGCTTTTATAGACTGAGTCTATTTCATCAGATGTATGGAGCGAAGTGCTTATAGATAGACATTTATGCCCATGAATGAGCAGGTGTGTGTGGGTGGATAGTAATAGAAATGCAAAACTTGTGGGTATGGTGATGAGGAGACAAGTTTGTTTAGGGACAAAGTTGGGAGGAAAGATATTGCCTAAAGCCAAGATGAATAGATAACCATATGAATGGTGGAGGGAGTTCTTAGAGTGTAGTATGATGCTGGCTGGGAACTAGAAAGTAGTTATGTTTCAAGCACAGATTGCTTTAAACAAGCCATTGTGTGATGGCATCGTATCTACTCATTCTTCACCAAATTAGAACCATGACTTAGCAAGTTTGAGATGATCACTACAATAGTTTGAATCTGCCAATAGTTTGAATCAACATAAAGTAGTGGTAGGCAATCTGAGGTCCTCTGGATGATTAAGACTGCAACTCTCATCATGGCCTATTATTGGGGATGAAGGAAGCTGTAGTCCAAAATATTTGGAAGTCCTCTGATTGCTAAGCACTGCCATCTATAACGCATCTCACTATTTTGCAGGGAAACAGAGGGAGCTGTATAATTGAAAAGGCATTGCCCAATATTGCCTACTCTGAGCAGTCTCTCCAAGATTTCCAACTGATGGTACAATCTTTCCCATCATTTATTATCTGATCTTTTAAATGGGAGATGCCTGGAATTGAATATGCAGAACATGTGCTGTGCTATGGAATTATGGTCTCTCCTCATTGATGCATATTTCATTTTATGACTTTTGGAGCCTCCGTGAGTAGTCAAGGTGATTTACAATAAAAAAATAAAAAAATAAAATCCAACACTTTTTTTAAAAAAACAAAACTGAAAACAAAACTGATAAATGTACAAACGCTATAATAAAACAAGGAAACCCTCTAAAATTATGGCTCAAACCTATGGAGTAGCATAATTTTTTCTCCATAATGACCATAAGGGAGCCAACCTAACCCCAAAGGAGTGAGAGTCCCACAACTAAGGGGCTACTACACCAAAGGCCCCTTCTAGCTTTCATTCTGAGCTATTTGAACTACAGTTGGTCCTCCACATTTGCTGGGGTTAGGGGTTCAGGACCCTCGCAAAAGTGGGAAAATGCGAGCATCTCTAGGCCTCCCAAACCATATTTAACACACACAAAAAGTACGACCCATGGAGTCAACCCATTGTAGATGGCTTTGAGTTGGTGGGGTTTCTTTGCAAGGCAGAAACAGGTGGCTGGTGAGGCTTGCCACTTTCTCCACTGCTGCCCTATGCCTTTTTTAATAGGGACTTACAAGCCTCACTGTACATTAGTAGTCTTTATCAGATGCGGCAAAAATCGTGGGATTAAGATGTCATGGTAGCACAAACAGGTGCGGCTATCACATGACATTGTCATCTTCATGTGGCTACTCCATGCCCCAGCCGTGAATAAGGTGTTCCTTTTAATTGATGGGACAAGCTGTCAATAGATCATTAAATATCACTTTTTTCATTGAGGTTGTGCGAAAACATGTCCTGTCGTAATCGTGAGATTACAGCACGAATGGACGGACCTCAGTGAGAAAACCTCTGGGTGAGAATGCAAAAATGAAGCACAGGATGCTCTTGTTATGAACTATCCTGTCTAGTTTCAACATATTTAGGCTTGTTTCAGTGCTTGTGTGTTCATTTACTTTGTTGATTAAGGTGTTTTTGGAGATTTAAGCGCACTCAAGTCTTCTTGCGAGAACCACTGAAATGTGAAGTCGAAGGCTTTCACGGCTGGCATCCATAGATTTTCCTTGGTTTTGTTCCGGGCTGTGAGGCCAGGTTCTGGAATAGTTTCTTTCTGACTTTTTGCCTGCATCTGTGGCTGGCATCCTCAGAGGATGACAGCCACAGATGTAGGCGAAACATCTGGAAAAAAACCCAAGGAAAATCTATAAAATCACTGAAATCTCACCCATGCTAACTCATGGAAGTAAACTCCTGTTCTTAAAGTGCTAATGGTCATCATGTGATAATTCTGTGGCAGTTCTTTTGCATGATTACAGTAATGTGCAATAGTAAGTGTAATAATGCCACAATGTTTACAATTTCCTCACTTGCAGAATTACAACATTTTTACAGACTAGTTTGATAACGTCCTAAGTCTCATGATGCTTGCAGTCCCTATTAAAAATGTCACAGGGCAGGAGTGGAGGCAACAGCAAATAATCTGAGAATAATCAAATCCGCAAAAGTTAAACCTGCAAACATGGAGGGTCAACTGTAGTAGGTAATTCCCAGGGAGTTAGCAAGCAATACATCTTGTAAGATGACTGTTGTGAGCAGATGGGTGAACAGGTATAAAGGTAAAGAGGGCTCCTTCCACTTTAATGACTGGAGAAGAGGTTTTTTTAAAATTATTATTCTGACAGGCTTTTTAAAACAGAAAGTTTTAAAAGAATGGTCTGAGGGTGCTGTTTTAAAGTGAATTGTTTTGATTGTTTTTTATCTTTTAAAGTATAGTTTTAAATCATTTGAATGTAGTGAGTAGTTTACGTCTTCTTAAATGTTCACTTTTTGTATATTTTTAGCTGTACAGTAGCACCCCGTATCCACTGATTCACCATCCGAAGATTCAATTATCCACGGATGGCAATGGTGGGGGATGGGTGGATGGAGAAGGGAGGGGAGGAGGGCAGATTGCTTCCCCTCCCTTCTCCACGAGACTTCCAGCAGCGCGGTGGAGCTGGCGGGGGGGGGGGTTGGACAGGGAAGGAAGGGAAGAGGCGAGTTCACCTTCTTTCTCCCTTCTCCGCAGGCGGGGGGAGGGAACGTTCTGGTGGCAGCAGCCCAGAACCAATCCCCTGCAGATACTGGGGTCCTACTGTATTATTGCTGTTTTAATTGTAAGCTGCCCTGAGTCTCAATTTTGGGAGAAAGGTGGGATATACTATAAATAGGATGATGCTGATGTTGGCAGAGGGGGATTCTTCTATGGGCTTCTGTATGATCCCTATTGGTTATGCTGGCTGGGGATGATGGGATTTTTCATGCAACATAACTGGAGGGCACCATATTGAAAAAGTCTATATTATATCTGCCAGGTGCTTTTTAAAATGTAAGAATGTAAAATTGGGGAAAGGAAACTTCTGGTTAGTAATCAGTTTAGCTCTTAACACACTACTTCTAAAGTCATGGCAAGGAGAGATTGTAGAAGAACAAAGAAGTCAGTGGAGAGGTGACTTTAGAAAAATCCACTGGGTAAAGATCACATTCTCTGTGATTCTAGCATGGTGTGGCAAATTATGGCCTAGATGTTGTTGGATTGCATCTTCCATCATTTCTCACCATTGGGTGACCTGACTAGGGCTGATGGGAGTTGCAGTCCAACAACATCTAGAGGGGGGACACCTTCCCTACCCCTATGCTGGAAGATGTGCTGTCTCCTTTCACATCTGGCCATCCTGTAGCTCAGCTAGGAAGCTGAGTGAGTGATGTTAAATGCTGGCTCCATATTTAATCGTTTAACAAAATTAGTTGGTGAAGGTTCTCATGGCATGGAAATAAGAGATGAGAAAAGCCTCACCAGGTAAATGTCTGTACATTGGGCTATTATTGAAAGCCCAGGAGCAGACTCAGAAAAAAGATGGCAATCCTTGATGGCAATGTGAAGTTCTACTCAGCCACCTGAAAGTCATAGGTGTCAGATAAATCTATACAGTCCTTTTTAATGTGTTGAACAAGTAATACATTCCTTTTAAAACCATGATGAAACAGTTTTGAAAGTTATGTGGCCTCCTTTTCACTCCCACCTCCTCAAAATTGTTCCCTCTCAAGAGGACCAAATATATTAACACAAAATCTATTTTTTATATAGGATGAGAGGTTGAGACATGGTTCCTTTATAACAGAATATTTTACATAACAACACTATATGGTGTGTATAATGGGTATCCCTTTATTTCAGAACATTACTGCTCAGCAAAGTCCATATGCAAACTAGATATCACGTATCTTTAATCTTCCCTATCTCAGAAGCTCTTTTCTACTACTCCACTGAATGAAAGCTACTGTATCTTTCTTAAATCCTGGAAACTGAAATTATTTTAAATTGTTGAAAAGGCTTCCATCACTGTTAACAAAGTGAATTGTATCATGTAATTCACAACCTGGAAGTATGAAGTATGCACTTTTATGAACACCAAGCAAAGAGTTATGTTTTCAATTGTGGCTACAGATTTGGGTACATCATCTGTCATTTTGGAATCCTGCCACATCCACCGACCTTTGGCAGTCAAAATATTTGAATTTTTTTAACGTTATTTGAAAAGGAAAACCCCAAACTCTCCTCATAAAAGTGCAGATTGGCAAGTGAGCAATGGGAGTAGCCATACTGATCCATGGCTGGTGGACATTTGTACACAGAACTTGTAACTGTCTCTACCTGTGGCATTACTAAGGCCAGTGTCACCCCTCCCTCCGACAGTGTCACCTGGTGCAATTCGGCTTCTCTGCACCCCCCCCCCAGTGCCACCACTGGTCTCTACTACATTATGGAACATTTCTGTTCAGCTGCCTGCTTAATATCAGTGAAAGTAGCTTGGGCCTTCTCTTTGATGGTGTCCATGTCCATATTTTGGATGTTCTGAAGCTGTCCTAGGATAGAATCTTTGTCTTCCTCTTCTACTTGATCTTCAGCTACCATTTTCTGGAGGTCTTCTGGCAAATCCACATCATCGCCAGCCATCTGGATTTGATTCTCATCCAATTCACTCTGAGATGGAAGGGGTGGAGGGGAGAAAGAGAAAGAGAAAGAGAGAAAGCAGTGAACTGTAAATATTAGTCGGAAAGGTGTGTATCAGTTACCAAAGATGTACTTAAAATTCTTTTTTAAAATGTAGATCCTTTAATTTAACATTTAAGTTATTTTAGCTCGTCAATCCAATTTCTGGGCCAAGAGAACCTGAGTAATATGATCTCTATAAATAAGACATTTGCAATTGCATGAACTACCAGAGTTCTGTAATCCTAAATAAGGCTGAAGGAGATATGATTTAACATGATCCCACACTGAAACCACAACACCACCCTGCCTCTCTCCTTTGTTAATTACAGAGCATATATATCTAGGACATGGAGTAATGGACTCAAACTATAGGAAAAGAGATTCCAAAGAGATTCCACCTAAACATTAGGAAGAACTTCCTGATGGTAAGAGCTGTTTGGTAGTGGGATACACTGCCTTGGGAGATTTTCAGACACCGTTTAACAGTGCCTACTGCTGGAGTAGGTCCCGGGAGAGGAACAGCGCTCTTGCGCAGCAGGGGTCATTTTCTGATGCCACCGTCCCTCTTCCGGGATCCTTCGTGGCACGTCCGTGAAGCTTTGGAAGCGGCCGCGCCATATTTTAAGCACGGAAGTTGCCCGTGTTTAAAATATGGCGTGGCCACTTCCAAAGCTTCACGGACATGCCATGAAGGATCCCGGAAGAGGGATGGCGGTGTCCGAAAATGATCCCCTGCCGCGCAAGAGCGCCATTCCTCTCCTGGGACCTCATCCCGCGGTAGGCACTGTTAAACGGTGTCTGAAAATCTCCTTGGAGTGCGGTGGAGTCTCCCTCTTTGGAGGTTTTTAAACAGAGGCTGGATGGCCATCTGTTGGGAGTGCTTTGATTGTGTATTCCTGCATGGCAGAATGGGGTTGGATTGGATGGCCCTCATGGTCTCTTCCAGCTCTATGGTTCTATGATTCCCATCCATACTTACTTGGAAGTCCCAATGAATGTAACAGCATTTACTCCTGAATAAATAAGCAGAGAGTATTGTGCTGCATATGAACATGAAAGAGCACCCTTATGAAAAGAAAAGAGGGGGTGGAGAGTAAAACTGTACTCTACCTTTCATTCCATCTGTTGGGGCTTGTCTAAACGAGAAGAAATAATGTTCATGCCTGCACATTATACCCACGTCACAGCAGCATCACTTTGTTCCCATGGTGTTTTCTGACATTTATATGGCTGTGAATCAAGATGGCAGCCATGTCATTTTTTTGCATGGTGGGGGAGCAATCAGGGAAGACACTCGCAGGAAGGAGAGAACCTGGCAGCACCCAGAAACAATGAGGAGGGTGTCCACCACTAGGAAGAGGAGGGGAGAGCCAGCAGCCCTTCACCCATCCCAGCGGCAGCCTCCAATTCCGGATGTAAGTAAAGCGACAGGAGGAGTTGCCTGGCCAGCTGCTGGTTGTGAAGGAAGAGGAGAGCTGCTCTTTGATGCTCTGGCTTCATCTTGCCTTCCTGGGCTGGGCTCCTTCTTCTCTCATGCCTGTCCACCAAGCTCGATGTCAGCAGGCTTTGGAGGGTGTGGGACAGGTATGAAAGGAGCAGCCCAGCCTGGGAAGGCGAGATGAAGCCAGAACAGCAAAGATCTACCCTCCTCTTCCTTCTCCGCAACCAGTGGCTGGCCAGGTGGCTCCACTCACCCCTTTAATTGCAGCCAGAATCGGAGGCTGCCACTACCACTGCTGGGATGGGTGAAGGGCTGGCTGTCCTCTCCTCCTCCTCCTCCAGGAGGACAGTGTTTCCAGGCACTGCCAGGTTTCCTTTCTTTGCCAAATGAACAGTTTTTTTAAAAAGTGCACGATCGCTAGCGCTTCCAGGCACTTAACGGAAAGCCAACCCCTGGTCATGTCCAACCAGTCAGATGGTCAGTTCCATCCTCTCTGAACTACACAACAAATCTCATTGGTTGTCCCAAAGAGCAGGAATGTGTATTCCTTTGGAGTTTTTTTAAAACTTCGGGAAAAGCCACAAAGGCTTTTCCCACAGAGTGTTTGGTGTTTTTTGCCCCCTTCCTTCCGAATATGTCAAATTGCCATGGGAGCCCATTGGGACAAAAGGTATTCTCCTCAAATTCTGTGAGGAGCATTTTCACCATTTAGACAAGCCCTTGGTCTCAGCCAAAAGACAGAACTGACATAAATGACATGAAAGGTGATTGGACAAATTAAAGGGCTTGTGTGTCTGTCTTTTGTGCAAGGTCTTAACATAGTGGCTGGACAGGGGATGTAAAGACTTCCTGTTTAAGACTGCAGGCAGGGCTAGCTCTTTCAGGATGACAGGCCTACCTCAGACCAGGGAGTAAAAGAAGTTGACTTCACTGGGAAAACCTTGCCATCTCTTCAAGAAGGCACCATGGTGGGGTTTGTTCAGGCAGGATGTTTGATCACTACTTCCATGATGCCTTACTTTGAGGAAAGACACCCAAAAGGGAGGCATTCGGGCTTTGGAAATGGTCTGGAGCAGGGACTCACCCAGCCCTCCAGATATTGTTGAAATTCAGTTTCCATAATTCCTCAGCATTTGCTAGGCTGGCTAGAGCTACTGGAAATGGCAGTGAAACATTATCTGGACAGCCTCATGATACTCATCCCAGTTACCAAAGCCCAAGTGCCTCACTTTTGGGAGTCCTCCTTCAGAGCAAGGCATTATGGGAGATATGTCCACAAAGACTACCTGAGCATACCCATCGGAGTGTTTTGGGGAGCAGGGGCAAGAGCCTCCCAGTGACATCAGCCCTCCCATGATACCCAACCTGTTCCAGAGAGACCATCCATGGATGACAGTGGGGCAGGCTGTGGCAAAGGAGCAGCAGTATTTCTTCTGCTTGAGGTGGTAGGACCTCAGGCTGGTGCTTTGCTTGGGCAATGGTATTCTTTTCCTGCCTCAAGATTTTTTCAGTTCCTGGGTCAATCTTCTCCATTTTGATCCTTGGCACCGATCCTGGTTCTTGGTGGCTGCTTGACAGCTGCCTTTGGTTCAGCACTGACACCATAGTGCAAAAGCAGGGTAGTGTTACACAGGGGGGCAAAATTAGGGCAATGCCTATCCAAATAAGAATTCTGCTTCTTCCATGCACTTTTTCTTCTGTTCCTAAATGTCTAACACAGTTGTAACTTAAAACTTCCATTGAGCATTTAGAAATACAATTTAGGGATCCAAAGAAAACCGGCAGGCAAAGTTACCAAGCAAACATAAAGGAAATTTCATGGGGGGGGGCAGAATTCTTTTTTTTGGGGGGGGGAGCCTTCATTTTGCCTTCTCTCCCCTCCCAAATAGCTACATCCCTGGTAAAACCAAGAGGAAGTAGGCTGGAGTTTCCCCCTCTCCCAAGTCCCCCCTCTCAATTTCTCCACAAGTTTTAACTAGTTTAGATCCAGGAATTATATCTTCATGATAAGAAAGCAGTGAGTCAACTACTGGCAGAAATGGATAGAGGGGAATAATCCAGCCCATATGGTTCCCACTATTAACCGAATCAGGACTGCCTGGCAGGAGCCTGCTCGCTGGCTTCGATTCCCACTTGTGTGTTCCTTCTTGCTGTTATAGGAACACTGGTTATGTTAAAACATGGAGCTGTTACATTACTCCAAGTGAAAGCCAGAAGAGGTTGAGGGGGGTGTAGATTAATTGCCAATGAAATGTCTTTGCATGGGGAGAGTGGGGATGAAAAGGCCTAGCTCAAAAGGACAGTAATAACAGCAGTGGCGGGTTTGAGACCCAGGTCCTCTTCAGTTCTAGCAAGCTGCCTGCTCCCCCAGTCCTCAATTAGAAGCACCGTGAGTCACTTTTCCTGACACCCTCCCCTGGCTTTCTATTCCAAGTCCACGTTTACTGCCCATTCATTTTTCCACTACATCATATTTGCCAGACTGCATACTTTTTTTTGTTATGGCCCGAGAGGTAAAATAATGAACAATAAAAAAATTACACAGAAATGTAAATCTGGCCTGCTTCGTTCCATTTACAGTGCGTGCCAAGAGAGTGAAATGGTTCTCTGAAGGCTGTTACCAGGCCAAGGTAACTTCTACTTCATTTGATGCCTTCTTTGTTTTGCCACCTGCTCAATGGGAGCATATTTTCTCACACCATATAAATGAAGTTATATTCTCATAAGAGACCGTTAATCGTGGCACTTGTTCCAGAGTATAAAAATGTAAGGACTGCCTTGTTAAACCAGACAATAGCCCTGCTGCTCTAGCCATCGCTTTTTGGCTGAACTCAGCCAAAAGGGCACCAAGGAGATCGTAGGCAGGGTAGGACTGAGACTCAGATTCCACCCTAGGACTACTAAATCAGGCAATTTGCTGACCATGACAACTAGGGCTGCCAGAACTTAATGCCTGGCCCTGAGTCTCCAATTTTCATGGGTCATCTCCAGTTGGAAGACAAGGATGCACATTTTTGGTGGGGTTTGCTTCAGGCAAGAGGAAGGGGCTTTGTGCAAATTTCATCTCATTTAGTAGCCTACTATCTTGCTACACCTCTCCATTGACGCCCCCTTGTCGTGGGAGAGAGGCTTGCGTACCCTAATGATGTTTTGAGCTATGCTGGCGGTGGCATAATAGCCACTGGTAGGGTCTCCCATGCCAGACAGGTCAAAACCGAAGGGTCTGACAAAGAGTGTCAAAGGGCAGGATGGGCTCTCTAGCCTTGTGGCAACCGTCCTAGGAGAAGGAAAACTCCAATCCCAAACCCGGGCAGATGGTGCTCGTCCAACCCTGTAAGGTCAACCATCTAAGAGAAGGAAACTCTAATCAAACCTACGGCCCGAGGACCTCACTGCCACGTCCATGCTTGCAAGGCCACAGCAGATGAATCTCTGGTTTAAAGGGTGAGGCCAGTTCTGTGCACGCTGCGCTCCACCAGAAAAATCCATTGCACAGGCTCGAAGGACAAATCCATTTCCAAATAAGCCCTGTAGCGACTGGCGAGGGACGAAACCGGCAGGTGTAAAGATGCACTGGAAGCCGCAGCCCCAACCCTGCATGCAGGCGGTTCAGGACATTGGTCGCTCAAGCCTGACCCGGGAGATGACAGTCTTGTTCGGCAGCATTCTGAACGACCAAGCAGCCTTTTTTAAGGAGAGCACTGCTTGCTCCATATGGAGAGGGGCCTAGAAAAGGTGGCCTAAAGAAAGCTCATCCCCAACTACCTGGTTGGCTAGCCGCGGCCAACGGGAATCTTCTGATGCGGTCAAACCAAGGCAAAGAAACAAAGGCACACACCGGCCTCCAAAGGTGTAAATAAACTGACACTTGCATGCTGGAACATCAGAACCATGCAAGACTCTGAAGATAGTGGACGGCCTGAGCGTCGTTCTGCCCTAATAGCCCTTGAACTATCACGGCTTAATATTGACATCGCTGCTCTTAGCGAAGTTCGCTTCCATGAGGAAGGCAGCCTTAAAGAACATGGCGCCGGCTACACACTTTACTGGTCTGGCAAACCCAAAACCGAAAAACATCTGTCAGGAGTAGGCTTTATGATTAAAAACTCCATTGCCTCCAAACTCGAAACCTTGCCAACAGGACACTCTGATCGTATTATCTCCTTACGCCTCCCACATGTTGTTCTCTTTAGTATATATGCCCCAACTATGCAAGCCGACCCTGTAGAGAAAGACAAATTCTACACAGACCTACGCCAACTCATACAAAAAGTCCCTGTAGAAGATACAATTATTATCCTTGGTGACTTCAATGCCAGAGTAGGAAAGAACTCCGAAGCCTGGAAAGGTGTCTTAGGCAAGCATGGTGTTGGAAATTGCAATGATAACGGACGCCTCCTGCTAGAGTTCTGTGCAGAACAACAGCTGACTATTACAAACACAATCTTTCAGCAGAAAGATAGCTTGAAGACAACCTGGATGCATCCCCGATCCAAACATTGGCACCTCATTGACTACGTTCTAGTCCGTCAGAGAGACATTCGTGATGTCCGTCATACACGAGTGATGCCCAGTGCAGAATGCCAAACAGATCATTGCCTTGTCAGATGTAAACTAAATCTTCATCTTAAGTTCAAACCTAAGAGGGGTGGCATCTTAAAGAAGAGACTCCAAGTCAACAATCTTCAACAAGCTACCATGAGAGACAACTTCCAGGCAAATCTACAAACGAAACTTGAAGACCATCCTACAGATCCTTCTCCTACAGTGCTTTGGCAACATATCAAAAACAGTATCCTCCAGTCTGCAGAAGAATCCCTTGGCTTCTCCCACAAGAAAAATCAAGACTGGTTTGATGAAAACAACCAAGAGATCCAGGAGCTGTTGGCAAGGAAGAGAGCTGCTCACCAGGCATACCTCGCCCAGCCAACCTGTCATGTAAGAAAAGCAGCTTTCCGCCTCACATGTAGCAAACTACAACAAAAACTCCGAGACATGCAGAACAAGTGGTGGATCAATATAGCAGAAAAGACACAATGCTGTGCAGATCTGGGTGATCATAGAGGATTTTATGAAGCTCTTAAAGCAGTGTTTGGACCTACTTATCAGGTCCAAAGCTCCTTATACAGTACAGATGGTCAAACATTAATTACTGATAAAGCCTCCATCCTAAATCGTTGGGCTGAACATTTTCAAAGTCTCTTTAGCGCCAACCGAGTAGTCCAAGCCTCAGCTATCCAATATATGATACAAAAACCAATGAAAAATGAATTGGACATAGCTCCCACTTTGGAAGAGATCCTTAAGGCCATACAGCAGATGAAAAACGGCAAGGCAGCTGGGATTGATGGAATCCCACCTGAAGTTTGGAAACACGGAGGTCATGCACTCCACGAAAAATTCCACGAATTCCTTGTGAATTGCTGGGAAAAAGGGGAACTGCCATCAGACCTCCGAGATGCAGTCATCATCACCCTGTACAAGAAAAAAGGAGCAAAATCCGATTGCTCAAACTATCGAGGCATAACACTGCTCTCTATTGCTGGAAAAATCCTTGCAAGGATACTCCTGAACAGGTTAGTTCCTGCTATTGCAGAAGAACTTCTCCCTGAAAGCCAATGTGGCTTCAGAGCCAATAGGAGCACTACAGACATGGTATTTGCCCTTAGGCAACTGCAAGAAAAATGTAGGGAGCAGAACAAGGGTCTCTATGTAACATTTGTCGACCTCACCAAAGCCTTTGACACTGTAAGTAGAAAAGGTCTGTGGCAGATCCTGGAAAGACTAGGATGTCCTCCCAAATTCCTTAAAATGATTATCTTGCTACACGAGGGCCAGCGTGGTCAAGTCAGATATGGCGATGCTCTTTCAGAGCCCTTTCTAATAACTAATGGAGTGAAGCAAGGTTGTGTTCTTGCACCAACTTTATTTACAATCTTCTTTAGCACGATGCTCCAAAGGGCTATGGCAGAGCTTGAAGAAGACGACGGCATCTATATACGCTACCGTACTGATGGTAGCTTGTTTAACTTAAGCCGTCTGAGGGCTCACACTAAGACTCTAAACTATCTAGTCCGTGAGCTGCTCTTCGCCGATGATGCTGCCCTTGTTGCCCACACAGAAGCAGCTCTGCAGCGCCTAACATCCTGCTTTGCAACAGCTGCAGAGCTGTTTGGGCTAGAAGTCAACCTGAAGAAAACAGAAGTTCTTTACCAGCCTGCACTACAGGACGAACAGCACCATCCCCACATTGCCGTCGGCAAATCAGTGCTCAAGTCCATTCAGCAGTTCACCTACCTGGGAAGCATCATCTCCTCAGATGCCAAGATTGACAAAGAGATCGATCACAGATTAGCAAAGGCATATAGTGCATTTGGAAGACTTCACAAAAGAGTCTGGAGCAATAAACACCTGAGGCAAAGCACAAAAATCAGTGTGTATAGAGCCATCGTACTGTCTATCCTCCTTTATGGATCTGAAACATGGGTCACCTATCGCCACCACCTACGACTCCTCGAGCGCTTTCATCAGCGCTGTCTACGCACAATCCTAAATATACACTGGACTGACTATGTGACGAATGTTGCTGTCCTTGAGCAAGCAGGGATCACCAGCATTGAGGCCATGATATTGAGAACACAGCTGCGCTGGGCAGGGCACGTTTCTAGGATGGAGGACCATCGCCTCCCAAAAATACTACTCTACGGTGAACTCGCCACGGGTCAGCGTAAGAGGGGCGCTCCAAAAAAGCGATACAAAGACTCCCTGAAACAACATCTCAGGCTCAGCCAAACTGATCACCAACAGTGGTCCGCCCTGGCCTCACATCGGGAGGCATGGAGACGCACTATCCACAATGCTGCAGCCTTATTTGAGAACTCACGACGAACAAGTCTTGAAGAGAAACGACAACGCAGAAAGAATCACAACCCAAAAACATCACCCAAGGAGACCTTCTGCTGTGCTTTTTGCAACCGGATTTGTTTAATGATTGACGCATGAAGAGAAACGACAACGCAGAAAGAATCACAACCCAAAAACATCACCCAAGGAGACCTTCTGCTGTGCTTTTTGCAACCGGATTTGTTTATCTCGGATTGGCCTTTTTAGTCATCAGCGCGCTTGCAGAAAGCGCGGGATGAGTCCTTCCTGAATCTTCGTTTGCGAAGAAAAGCCAGAGAGAGAGAGAGATCTTGCTACAGTTTTCAAGGCTTAATTGACTTGTTGCTGAAGCTTGAAATACTCCTCGGGTGTGGGGGCATGTCTATATATTTACTTAGCTAGCTTCCTTCTTCTCTCCAGTTGCTGTGGCACCAGGTCTCACACTCCACTCCGTTCTGCATCCTTTTGGCTAGAAGCTAATATGTGTCTCTGCCTTCAAGTTGAATGTCGACTTATGGCGATCCCGTGAATTTCATAGGGTTTTCTAAGGCAAGTAATATTCAGAGGTGGTTTTGCATGTTCTTTCTTCTGAAATATAGCCTACAACACCTGGCTTTCATTGGCGGTCTCCCATCCAAGTAACTAGGCTAGATTAAATGTTCCTTATTCCATCTCCCTATGTAGGTGAGAAGGAATAATCCGTTCATTTCACCTTGATCACCTCCCCTTTAGGTAAGACTTGGGTCACAATTTCCAAAATGGAAAATGTGTTGTGTGTGTATATACGAGCAACGGTTGATGTTTAATGCATAAAGCTGAATGACATCACCATGGTCTTATGTTCTGGCTCGGAGATTTCAGGACCTGGGACAATCCTGAACTGGCAATCCTAGAGAAAACCCATCCCCTATGTTTTCCCTCCAAGAGTTTACAAAACTTATTTTTGGGGACCGCAACTTCTAGAATCTCCCAGTGACCATGCTGGCTAAGGGATTCTGTGAGTTGTAGTCCAAAAGATTAGTACTTCAAAGCTTTCCCCAAGGAAATCTTCATTAGGAAAACTTCTGTGCCACCCAGTATTCTTTTCTCTGATCCAGCTATTGCGGGAAGGGGTGGACTGTTACACAGTTGCCCCCATTTATGCCTATGCCTATGTAGTAGCAGTGGTGTGGCTGCTGCTCTGTCCACTGAAGTGAATGAGGAAACCTCTCTCAAGAGGTCTGCATATGTTTACAACAGAGACTCCCAAACTAAGGCCATTATACGTTATTAGACTGCAATTCCCAGAATCCCTAACTGTTAAACATGCTCCAAGGGCACATAAACTGCATGTGCACTATAGAAATAAACTATTTTGAAACCTCTTTATCTGCCATGGCTGAATGCTATGGAATTCCAGAGTTTGTAGTTTTGTGAGATATTTAGGCTTCTCTGTCAGAAAGCTCTGGTGCCACAACAAACTACAAATCCCAGAATTGCATCGCACTGAGCCATGGCAGTTAAAGCGGTTTCAAACTGGATTATGTCTGCCGTGCAGATGCAGCCCTAGGGACCTGGGATTAGCAAGCACTGGCCTACAGGTTCGATTTTTCCTGTGGAACTTCCATGACAGAAGATGACACCCTCATTTATTCAAACAGTAGATAAGTATGCACACTTGACAACAATATATGGCCTTCTATCTACAAAAGATAACCAAGGACAAATCCAAACTACACAAATAATCCAGTTTGAAGTGGGATTATTTGCCAAGGCTCCTTCCTATGGAACCCTGGGATTTGTAGTTTGGTGAGGCACCAGCACTCTTTGGCAAAGCAGGCTAAAGACCTTGTAAAACTACAGATCCCAGGATTCCATAGGAAGGCACCATGGCAAACAATCCCATTTCAAACTGATTATTTGCGTAGTATGGATTTGGTCCAGGTGAGTAAAGAATTATCTAAATAGCTGGCCAGCCAATCCAATCTGCTCACAAAGGACTGGATATATTCATGCACTGAATGGATATCTGCACACACAGATATAAACAGGCAAATTAATTTTTGGATAATTTATTCAGATCCATGATTTCATTTTACACTCTGAAAAACTTCTAGCTGACAGCAATAATGTTTATTCCTGGTGGCCTTTAGTTTGTTGTTGTTGTTGTGTGCCTTCAAGTCATTTCCAATTTATGGCAACCGTAAAATGAACCTATCATGGGATTTTCTTGGCAAGATTTGTTCTGAGCGGGGGGGTTGCCTTTGCCTTTGCCTTCCTCTGATACTGAGAGAGTGTGACTTGCACAAGGTCACTCAGAGATTTTCATAGCTGGGTGGGGATTAAAATCCTGGTCTCTAGACTCATAGTCTAATGCTCAGACCACTACACCACACAGGCTCTATACCATGTTGGCCCTTAGTTTTAGTTACTGTCACCTTTTGCTTGTGACATATAAAGAAGCATTAATGTTTATCTTTGATGTGTGAACTGTGTATGTATATGATGTGCATTTTATAGTCTGTACAAAGTCTGGGACTATCAGGATTCACAGGGAACTTCTTGCTATAGGTAGCAACCTTAGCATACCTATATTCAGTAGTTGCTAGTTTGCATGTCTCTCTGAATTTAGGTTTAGCATGTATTCATGTTATTTCCTGTGTGGAGGTGAGTCGGTAGGTGCATAGGACTGGTTGTTGCTCACCTTCTGCTTGCAAATACTATTTTTTGGACTAAAGTTTCCAAAATCCAGCATCCCAGCATGGCCTAAAAAGTTGTTTTCCACAAAATGAACTTTTCCAAGCTCTGACTTTACAACAACCAAACCACTGATTTCATAGTTAAAAGGAAATCCTCTTTCCTTGGGAGAACAATTGTAAAAGATGCTTTTTAGGTGCTATTTAAAAATGAATAGACACTGTTTAATGGAGAAGGACACACATCTAGGAGATGCTGTAGCAGTTTGCTTTTGCCTGAGACTACAGGGAAGGACAAGATTCTGCCCCCTTCCCCCAGTTGAGTACAGATTACTTTTGCACATTGAACTCAGTTTGCAGCCATTGGAGTAAGCTGAGGGAAAAGGGGGAAAGTAGAAGAAGGAGATAGAAACTGGGATATTTTAAAAGCAGCTGAAAAATAGAGGACTAATCATGACTGTTCCTGCCAAATCAGGACAGTTGTAGGGTGCAAAATAGGAGGGTAGAGGACATGGGAGAGGGCCTTTGCTGAGGCAGCTCACTTGTAGGATGCCTTCCCCTTGGGAGCTTGATTGGCACCAACATTTGTTGCTTTTTGGCACCAGGTCAAGACATGGCTTTTAGTTAAAGCCCTTGGGGCCTAGTTTACTTTCAAAAATGCACATGGTTTCATCTCTTTTAGCCTCTTAGCTCTTTTAACTTGTTTGCATTGCTTAATACATGTATGTTCTTATTTTGTTGCAATTATTTATTGGTTGTAATTTGGAATTGTTTGAATTGTTTATATTGTTTTATCTGTTGGCTACCCTGAGATCTTAGGATAAAAGGGCAGGATGAAAATATTTAAATACCTACATATATACATACATGGCTATTTTTCAGACCTTGACCTTTGCTTTCAGGCAAATCTCTTTTTCTGGACACTGTAGGAGGGAACCTAATCTCCACCACTAGGTGTCATTGTGGGTACTGAGCTGTATTTAATAAGTCCATTCGTTGTGCTGCTCTTAATAGGGTACACAGAGCTATTAAATACACTTAATAAGGAATGAACTCCTGATGGATCCATACTCTGTCTTTGCCAAAGTAAAGAGCTGAAGCAGATTCAGTCCCACCCCCACCCTCAGTTTCTTAGCGAAAGAAAAAAGCAGTGGTCCCAAGGTTATTTTAGACATTTGGTGCTTCCTCGCTCCATTATAAGGAAACAAGTAGCTGCTTTCATTCTGCGGTTTACTTCCCCACTCTCATACTTTCCACCCAGATCATACAAGGGAAGCAACATAAAATATTAGCCCAAGACCATTTCTCTGCTTTCAGTCCTGAAAAGACTTTTTCACATGGATATAACAAATAAACCTAATGCCCAAATGCTAAAATGCTCAGAACATGAAAATATCAAAGGTGCATATCTAATTGTAAAACAGTGCTCCAGGCATGTGTACAGTGACCTCTTTGTACCACCAGATAATTGCAACAACCAACACATGTATATTTAGGAAGGGATTCCAGGGTTCAGCACCGTGTCTGGTTTGGCAGAAACTGGATGATGGTGGAATACGTCTTCGGACCGAAGATTCCAGAAACCATTCTGCCTGGGGCATTCTGAGGGTTGTAGTCCAAAGCAATAACTTTTCCAGTCCTTGAGTTTAGGTTAGCCCAGGGTACTGAGTAAAGTCCTCAGATAGTCTGCTAGGTGGAATGGGTAAGGTTGTGCAAGATGTTCTCAGTGAGTGCCCACACAAACACATAACCTGAATGTCCATGGGGTTTTCTAGATGGTGAAAACAACAATCTTAATAGAATTCACAGAGAATACCTTTTGTCCCAACAAAGATCCAACTGAGATTCGCAGTTTTCGGGAGGAGGGGCCCCCAAAACTCAATTTATTGTGTGGGAAAAGCCTTTGCAGCTTTTCCCAAGGTTTTTTGAATAATGTGTGGAAATGTGCATTACCACTCATTCGGACATCCAATTTGCATCACAGTGCATTCTCAGTAAGGGCAGAAGTGGAAAGCTGATTGGTTGGATGTGCACAGGGGACAGGCTTGCCAGCAATGAGGTGTCTGGAAGCGCCATTTTGGAGTTTTGCATTATCAATCATGCACTTTTTTGCTGCACTGAGGGGACCAAACAGCTTTTTAAAGCAGAAGACCGCACTTGTGCACCTTTGATTTACATTTAAAAAACCCACTGCAGCCAGCAGCAACAACTTGTGGCGAATAATAACATGTGTAATTCGCTCTCAGCCACCATCTTGATTCGCAGGCATGGCTGCGTGTGCACTTCAAACACAGGGACCTTCACATACCAGCCATTTTGCCAAAGGACCGTGGAGACAAATGAATGCTGCTGTAATGCGCAGCAATCTACGTTATATCTCCTTGTCTAGACAAGCTACATCTCTTCCTTAGCCAGAGTTCTACAACCTGGCAGTAGCCACCGAGAAGGCTCTCTCCCATGTCCTCACCAGGTGTACCTATGAAGGTGATGCAACTGGTAGTAAGCCCCCCCCCCCGCCATCTTAAAACTTGGGCAGGCTCATTTAGGAATATAGCCATCTTTCAGATAGTCTGGACCTAAGCTAGAAGTTCACACAAGGCCTGTCAAACTATGGACATCTCCAATGGCAATGGATAACTTCCTCCAGCAAAGCTCAACTAATGGAGGCTTTGAAGACACCATTTTTTAGAATGCTAATTACATTCAAGCAATTAGCAAGAACTCGAGTTTGGTTCTTACTTTTTATATTTAGAGGTGCAAAGTTTCCTTGCCTGAAGTGCAGAATATGAACTTTATCAGACCAGGCAAATATAGCATCATAACGATGCTTAATGATCATGAAAGGGCATGCATGCCAGACAATGTCATCCTTTTGCGATCGTATATTGTCCAAAGCCCATTCCTTTTTATTGACAGGCCAACAATCAATCTCCTGTGGCACTTTTGCCAGCATTGCTGGAGTTTGAAACTTCGCGCCATTGTGCTCAGTTAATGCAGCGTCAATTGGCAAAACACTTCCGGGTGAGATCATGACAGCCAGGTAGGGGATGCTCTTTTTATGAAACACACCCCTCCCCGTGTACTTGGAACTTTTAAAGTGTGTCTTTGTGTTTGTGTTAACATTTTATTTTATGTGTTTATTTTGCTTAACTTTTTGAATTTGCTGCTCACCTCTTCTCATGAGAATTGGCAAGATCTCAACCCTGGAAGTAAACGGAGTTTGTTTGTGCTCCGTTTATGCCAGGGCTGCCTCATTGCTACTGCTCAAGGTAGGACTGGTGAGGGTGTGTGTGTTCTTTTAGTGGCATAAAAATGCTACAAAATATGCCAGCAAAAGATCATTAATGGGGGTGGTCTGATAAAGTCCTATGACATATTCCCTGCTTGGAAATAAGTGGCTTTAGCATTTGCTCCCCTTCAGTAGTTTGCACAGCACCTTATTATTTTTTAAAAAATTATATGCTCCCTTTGAGATGTAAAGGCCTCTTAGTTCACTTAAGAAAAATTTTTCAATCAATGCAAAAGAAAATGTACAATCAGGAACAAAACAAAACTGAACTAAAGAAAGCAACAGTTTAAAAGTACATCACTGCACCACCTTTAATAAAACGTAGAAACAATTTTTTTGTATCACACTATATAGTATTATAGCACTATTATCCCACTTTACCTACACTGGCTGACTCTGTGAAATCCTGGTATTTGCAGTTTAGCGAGCGGCATTTAGACTTCTCAGCCAGAGAGCTCTTAGGCCCCACTAAACTACAAACCCCAGAATTCTACATGAGGCTGCCATAGCCGTTGAAGTGGAATAATAGTGCTATAACAGTGTAGTGCGATAAAACATTTTGGAGATTAATTTTAGCATTAACAAAGATTGGACTATATGTTATTTCCCCCAAGAGAAGAAATCCAAAGGAAAGGGGTCAGCCCTGAAAAGACCCTGGCAGTAATGTCTGCCCATCATCTTTGATGGACTTGATGGTGGACCTACAGGCATGCAATATGTTAAATGTAGAAATATTTAATATATTTCAAGTATTTTAAAATACTTCCTTGTCAAATAGTGTGGCAAGGTATACTGTATTGTTAAAGTTTTGAATGACACTATATAGAGGATGCGTCTGGGGAGTAGCTTCTCACCTTCTTGAATCAGTGTTTGCACACTAAATTATAAGCAAGGAAAAGTATTTAACCATGAGAAACAGGTATTTTTGGGGGTCAAAACACAACAACTTCTCTCCAGCACTGGTTCTATAATCACTAATGTTTGCAATGTGAGCAGTGGGGTACAGACAGAGGCCTACAGAGTGATGAAGTCACAAATTTTTGTGGACTGGTTTTGGACAAAGGTGCATTTTCCTACAAAACAACCCTGTAAACATGTGCAAACATGTAACAGAAATAATCACTGTGTATATCAAATATTACACTAAGTGATCTTTACCATTCTGTTCCCTTACCATTCCAACAAAATAGTTCCACTTATGAACAAGCCTTAAGTCTCATGGATGAAAACATCTTTTCAATGACAAATCTACCCTGACAATCCCATTAATAGGATTAAGGTTCATTAAGGACATGTTTTGTCATATAAGACTGCCCCAAATACTCTTGGAGGTTTAAGTCTTGCACCAAAACCCAGGGCCTCTTGCACAGTAAATCCTGGATACATCTTCCGATAGCTATTGAAATTTTGTTAAACAGGCATCACTTTAACCAAGAGTGTATTGTATTGCTTTAGACCAAAAATATAGTTATTTCTTACATGCATATTTTGTCCTTCTTACAAGAAACCCAAGGCAATGTATTGGGGGTTTATTCCATTTTATCCTCACAACAATTGTGAGAAGTGGTTTAGGCTTAGAGGGTTTCATGGTACAGTTGGGATGTGAACACAGAGGTATCCAGTCCAAGCTCAAAATGTGTTCCTTTCTTCCACAGTGTGTATGTGCATGTGCTTTCAAATCTCCTGTCAACTTATGATGACCCCATGAATTTCATAGGGTTTTCTTAGACAAGGAATCCTCAGAGGTGGCTTTGTACTGGAATATATTCCTCTGAAATATAACCTACAGCACTTGGTATTTGTTGGTGGTCTCCCATCCAAGTATTAACCAGGGCTGACCCTGCTTAGCTTCCAAGATCAGACAGGATCTGGTGCTTTTAGGTTATTTAGGCCAAGGGGGTAAAGTAGGTCCTTTACATTTCTTGGATGGAATTTTAATACAGATGTACCAAATACATATTAACCCTTTATAACCCCACAGGCTTGATACACAAGTCAAACTGTCTTCCATTTGTGATTTCAGCATTAATTCCTCTCTAGCAAGCTAAAGTATTCTGAGCCAGAATGGATTGATGACTTTATTGGCCTGGATGGAGCAAGCAGGCTCAGGACCAGAAATTATCTTGATCTCTTCTGTGTTCCTTTGGAACATTACAGGAAACCAAGAAGGAACCTTCAATTATATTAGACAGAACGTTGCTCTGCCCCATAGAATCATAGAATTGCAGAGTTGGAAGAGACCACGAGGGCCATCCAGTCCAGTACTGTTCACTCTGACAAACAGTGATCTTCCAGAGTGACAGCCAAAAGGTCTTTTCTTGATCCTTTTTATTAAAAAGAAAAGAAAACCCATGGAGATTCCAGGGTCTGAACCGGGGATCTTCTCTGTGTAATGCTACAACCTCTCCCTAGATTGATTAGATATGCAGCAAAATGATCCAGTAGAAAAGCTGCTTACCTGTAACATTTGTCAAGTGGCTAAGAATCCTTATGAATTATTCCTTTAGTCCCCACATTTCTAGCATTGCAGTAACATATACTGTAGTTTCAGTTGAGAAGTACAGTTTAGGCATCTTAAGAAAAAAGGCAGGCAAAGTTATCATAGCAAGTATAAGAGTTCAAGGTGTGAACTATGATCATTGTCTTACTTTCTACAATGTTAGAAATTTGGGGACTGAAAGAAAATGTCATGGGGGGGGGGTGGGCAGAATTATTTTTGAGGGGGGAATAATCTCATTTTGCCCCCCTGTAGCTACCCCAGCTCCACCCATTACTAGCTCCAGTCCTGCCTACTGTCAGAAAGCAGCCCTTACCAGATTTCTAGAGAGGGAAATGTGGCCCTAAAATCTTCTCCCACCCTTGTCATGACGCATGCCAATGTTTGGCTCAAAGCAACTTCTGGATGCCATGGTACAAAGCATGCAGTAATTACGTCACGTTTCCTATTAGTTCATTGCTCCATTTCAATCCGTCGAGCGTGGTTTGCAATAGAAATAGGATGCCAAAGGCTTAACCCCCTTCCTGCACCCTGAGAGAACTGGTTCCTGAACCTGAGCTTTTGGCCAAGTGAACATGACAAGAGTTGACAGCTCCTGGGAAGATTTTTCCTTAACTTTTCTTTAAGTTGAGCCTTAATAAGGTGCTTGCCCATGGGCCGAAGGTTAACTCTTTTTTCCCTGCTGTTCCATAGCCTCCGTGATTGTAACCCCTAAGCAATTATGAATGAAGTACCCTGAGGATTCAGTAATTGGTTACCTGAGGACATTTCTGAATGTGTTGAGCTCCCTGTGGGTTGTTAATTTCATTATTGCAGCTTAATTTATACAGAAGCTATAAGTATGGAGAAAAATGCCCATGCCTTTAATGGGGCCATCACTTTGAATAAATATCTAATTCGATTTTTAAAAAATAACAATTGGAGGAACAATGTTAATAGTTAACTAACATTCTTTTATACCAGTGGAGGAGAGCCAATGGGCTACCAGCCATTTTGGATGACAACTCTCATAATCCCTTACCATCAGTTATGCTGGCTGGGATGAATAGAAGTTGACGTCCCAAGCATCTGAAGAGACAAATGTTTCTGAGATCTATTTTACATAGGTAAAACCTCACTTATTGTAAAACCTTATTTTACTGATTAGATATTGTTGTCTTACATGTTGGAGGTCTTGCTTTTCCATTCAGGGAAGCTTAACAATATTTTACATAAATATAGAATTCATTATTTGAAAGAGAACCCCACATCTTGAACTGGATTTCAACCTGGCACTATTGGTTACTGCCAATAATGGAAAACAGGCAACACTGCCAGAGCGTTATAATTTGCAATTACAGCATTGTAATGGCATAGCATTATAATCTGTAATTAGAACTATGTGTATTCCTCATTCTGTTCAAATGATGAATGAAAGTGACAGGATTCAGGACTGATGAAAATCTTGGGAATATCAGCTCTGGAGAGTTTGCTATAAAATAAATACTTTCCAAACTGTATCAGGTATATAGAAATTCCTCCCTATAAGGCATCTCTCTTTTAGGGTCACAGGTAGTCAGAGAAAAAGCACATCTAGAACCACAGGAAGTGAGAAATAGCACAACCAGACTAGTCTCTCATGGCCTTGGACTGGTCCCTTGGCTTGGGATCTTTTGGCAAAACAGTATCTGCCAGGGCCCTTCCTAAATTGGTACCAAACTGCACGCCCCACTCCCACCTGGTGCCCTGGTGACATGGGCAATCTGCTAAGAAGCCACTACTTTATCATTTTTCACAGTGCCTCTAGTAGAGTGTTCACTTGCACATCACCAAAAAAGAGGGAATGTATCACTCAAAATAAGTTTTGCATCACACAATATGCACATTTAGAAGTAATATTTTGGGATAGGACATTCAGCTGTTGACATACTCAGAGGAAAAAGGAAAGCCCAAAGTTGCACAACACATATTATAGGAACATGGAATGTGAGAAGCATGAATCAGGGGAAGCTAGACATAGTAAACGAAGAAATGAAACATTGTAATATTAGGGTGAGTGAACTAAAGTGGACAGGAATGTGACATTTTGAGTCAGATAATTACACAGTGTTTTACTCAGGAAATGAAAATCTAAGAAGAAATGTGGTGGCATTTATAGTGAGGAGAGATGTAGCAAAAGCAGTCAAAGGATATAATGCAAAGTCTGAACAATTAATATCAATAAGACTTCAGAGAAAGCCCATCAATAAGTTTATGCTCCAACTACAGAGGTAGAAGAAGAAGAAATGTAAAGATTCTATGCTGGAGTCCAGAAGGAAATTGATCATACATCCAAACATAACTTCTGATTAATCATAGACGATTGGAATACAAAAATAGGAAATAAAGCAGAATCAAAGATTGTAGGAAAATTTGGCCTAAGATCAAGAAATGCAGCAGAAAACAGACTGACTGAACTTTGTGAGACCAACAGTTTGTTCACTGCAAATGCATTCTTCAAGCAAACAAAGAAGCAAATATATACATGGACATTACCTGATGACCAATATACATTCATCATTAGACTACATCATTGGAAGCAGAGGATGGAGAAGATCCATTCTCTCTGTAAGAACAAGACCAGGAACAGATTGTGGCACATACCATGAACTATTATCAAAAAGTAGAGTAAAGCTAAAGAAGAACACTAAATCAAACACGTGTAGAATTTAAAGATAACGTGAAAAACCAATTTGCACTATTAATCCTAATTGACTGGGAGCCAGAAGAACTCTGGACTGAAGCCAGTGACACTGCAAGGGAGGAATGCAAAAAGACACTATCTGTAGCCAAAAAGAAAGAAGCCTCAATGGGATGACTGATGACATTTTTCAAGCAGTTAAGAACAGATGAGAAGCAAAAGGCAGCAGCTTTCAGTTTACATTTTAAAAGTCTACATTTTTTATTTTTTAAAAAATAAGATTTATAATTCCTAATATTCAATTCCTAGTTCCCCCTTGATTCTTCCCCATGCAAATACTGAATATGTGTGAGATTTTCTTTTAGATCTGGAATCTATGTGCTTTGTTCTATCCATCAATTATGCACCTGCCTCACTCTTTCAGAGCTCAGGGCTGTTCTCATACATAACCCAGATGGTCTCTAATCCAAATTATTTACAGCAGTGTTTTTTAAGCTGTCAGAAGTGCAGAACCAGCAGGGTTTTTTATTCAACGTGCCAGGGACCAGTATCATGTTTGTGCCTATTGACTATGGCTGTTTCTCCTCCCCTCCCTGGTAATTTGCCATGGGTTGGCAGCCAACAGCTTATAGCTGGCACCATCCATGGACCACCACTTTGAGTAGCACTGATTTACAGGACAAAATGGTTCTAGCTTTAGAAATGGAACTAAATGATGTTTGTTCACATCATCCTCAGGACTATAAGAAATACAATCCACTACAGTCATCCCTTCACATTCACGGGGGTTAGGGGCAGACAACCCCCGCGAATGTGAAAAAACCGTGAATAAGAAATGAGCCTGCCGGCGAGCGGTTTTCCACCCCACTCCCTTCCCAAGGCAGCGAGGAGCTTCCTGAGAAGCCCCTCGCTGCCTTGGGAAGGGAGTGGGGTGTTGAGCAGTGGGGTGGGGGAGGCGCAGGCAGCTTTCCGTGAATGATCAAAACCGCAAATGTGAAAGTCGCGAATGTGGAGGGGCAACTGTACAAAGTCCTGCTGGATGATCAAAGAGAATGCTGAAAGAGCGTCTGTTGGAGGAGCTAAAACTGAAGAAGCTCTAGTACAAGAGAGGGGAACATCTGGACTTCCAAATGTTTGGGACTACAGCTCCCACAATCCCTTGCCATTGAGGCTGGCTGTGGCTTCTGAGAACTGAAGTCCAAAATATCTGTTCTGCTGCTGGCAATTGTGGTGGTGGCTCCCATGTTAGTGGGGTGATGAATTTGTTCTGGGTTTTTGTCCAAACTTGAAAGAAGCTATCCAAGGAGCCAAACCTTTTTGAGGGTTAAGCAACTTGATAGCTCTTTTAAAACCCAGACTGGATTTACCAGCCCACTGACGTGGATGTGACCAGCTGCCACTGTTTACTTGGGCGGTGTTCTGTGCATGAATGTGTAAAGCTTCCGATTTGTTGCTTCCCAAGGTTAACCTGAAGGCAACCTTTTCTGGACAGACTTGGCCATGGAATGAACAGCTGAACCATGCAAACAATTCCTAAAGCGCTTCTGTCATATCTGATGTGAAGCAAAAGTACTATCCATATTAGAGAGGCTTGTCCACAATAAACTTCTGGTGGTTTCATGTTTCTTGGGGTTAAGGGAATGAAGTTAATTCCTGTTATGTTAACAACCTGTCACCACATTAAAAGAGCTGGAAAATACCTGCTGATGTTATGTAAACACTCATTTTTGCAAAAGGAAGCATGTGGGTTACTTTGCTGTTCACACTCAAGGAGGGAGATTAGACTGCTGTCAAGCACAGCCTTCAGGGAGAACCAGTGTGGTGTAGTGGTCTGAGTGCTGGACTCTGAGTCTGGGAGGCCAGGGTTCGAATCCCTCACTTGGCCATGAAAATCTACTGGGTGATCTCGGGCGAGTTACACACTCTCAGCCTCAGAGGAAGGCAATGGCAAATTCCCTCTGAATAAGTCATGCCAAGAAACCCCCGTGATAGGTTCTCTTTAGGGTCAATATAAGTCAGAAATGACTTGAAGTCACACAACAACAATGATAGTCTACAGAAATATTAAGTCAGGTGAATATGGTATACATTTTCTTATGAAATAAGCGTGGGCCACTGCACCTGAGAAGAAGAGGTCAGGGTAATTTCTAACCCTTGTGTCCTCAGTTGGCCATATCATCCTGCCATGCCCATACTGGAAGTGATGTGGTTACTGTGTGTTTTGCAGCAGTTTTGAACCCCAGATTTTGATCCAAAAAATAGCCTGGGTCTTTTTTATTGGAGGGGCTGGGGGCTTGCAATGGTATCCTGGGGACTCTAAATGCCACACAAGGGGGTTCAGGGTCTGCAGGTGGCCTGCGGAACACACTTTCCCCATCCCTGCTATAAAACACCAGTTCTCCTTTATTGATGCAGCTATTACAATTGTCCCTCCGTATCCACGGATTTGGTATCCACGGATTTAAGTATTCATGGCTTGAAAATATTCTTTAAAAAATAATAATCCAAAAAGCAAACCTTGATTTTGCCATCTTATATAAGGGACACCATTTTGCTATGCCATTGCATATAATGGGACTTTTGGTATCCACAGGGGGTTCTGGAACCAAACCCCAGCAAATATGAAGGGACAACTGTACTTCCTGAAAAGGATGGAGACACCTTAGGCCCCATCTATACTAGAGGGAAAACCCCAGAGTACCTCACAGTAATGGCATTTCACGCAGCAGCTACTTGTCTTAATAGTGTTTTTGCCTCCATACACTTTGTATGCTAGATGGTGGCTGTGAAGGATTTACTCGCGTTTGTACTTCGCTGCCGATGAACTTTAAAAAAAAAACTATGTCCAAGGTGCACTAGAACGCTAGAGTGATTTTTCGATTAAGCAGGACAGCAAAACAAAAAACCCCACACACTCTATTTTACAGCCTTAGCGATCACTCACTAAAGTGAAAATCCAACATGACGGCAGTGGACCATTGCCCTATTAGCAAGCCCTCCTCACCGCACTCACTCAGCCAATCAGCTTTGTGTTTCCTCTCCTATGAGAAAGTGATTCAAAGTGAAACGCTTGTCCCAATGAGCAGGAATGTGCACTCCCCTTGTTGTTGTTGTTGTTGTTGTTGTTGTTGTTGTTGTTAAACTAAGGAAAAAGCCATGAAGACTTTTCCTGTGTTGTTTTTGTCATTTTAGGCCCCCTCCTTCCGAATACAGTGGATTGATAGATAGGTAGGATTCCCAGCATATTCCATGAGGGGTATTTTAACCATTTAGACAACCCCTAGTCTGGTGTCTCCACTTGGAGAATCCCACCTTGAATAACCCTACTTGGAGTCTATACTCTTAAGAGAGTCTGGTCTCCTTCTGACAGTATTGCTCTAATCTTTTTTGACACTCTTGAACTTTCGCACTGCATTAAGGTGTGCATCTGAGAGAGGAACAACTAACTACTCATGGAAGTTAGGGGGAAATGTACAAAATCAGGGTCCCAACTGAAGATTAAGAAAACAAAAATAATTTTTTCAGAGTTTTAAAAGGCATTAAAAAGTTATACAAATTAGAAATAAACAAACACAAAAACAGATTTAAGAAAAAGAAAAAGAGGGGGGGGGGAGAGAAAGATAGCCTCCATTCTTCTTTTCAGCGGTTATCACTACCACATTGGCTCTACAGATCCCTATTGGCTCTCAAAGAACTTCAGTTCCCAGGTTTCCTTAAGATAAGCTTGACTCTGCAATGTGCATATGGAATTCCCACTTATAAAATACTCTTCCAAAGGATATAAGAGGAACCCTTTCCCTGATGGTGTTTAGGAAGGCAGTAAAAATGTTATTTGTTTCCTGCATGGCTTTTAATATTTTTAAATATAGGATTGAAGGTTTAACTCTCCTCCTTTGAACGTTAAAGGCTTAGTTTTAATTTATTGCTATCTAATGAAGCTTTGTTTAGTTTGGTTATGTAAACCACTTTAGGGGTGCCTTGTTAGCAGGACCAAAAAGCAGTATAAACATGCTTTCAAAAATATATGAAATAAGTAACTAAAAAATGCACATTCGGTTCACTCAGAAGTAGGAAGATAATTTTGGTTTTAATCCTTGTCCCTTAGCTTCACATGGATTGGAATTTGGCTTACATGACCACTGGATTAAACTGATCATTATAATGGGGAAGGTGTTTTTAAAATACAGCAGAGTCATTTATCTGAGTGGAAGGGACATTGCAAACATATGAAAAAGGAGTGGCAGGAAGGCTGCTGTGCTTTAGATATGAACTATGTGATTCTCTGTACCAGCCTCCTGCATCCTGCTGCCCTCCAGATGTGTTGGCCTGTGACTCCCATCATCCCATGGCCATGTTGACTGGGGGATAATGGGAGTCTTCTGTCAACAAACCTGGAGGACACCAGATTGGAGAAAGTCTCCTGTACTTTGGGGAATATCATTTGAAAGCTGGTACTGGAGGAGAGTACTATGGATGCTATGGACTGTCATAAAGACAAATGAATGGGTCTTAGAGCAGATCAAGCCTGAACTCTCCCTACAAGCGAAAATGACTTAACTGAGAGTACAGGTCACTCTCTATTTACCTGGGACTGGTATTTGCGGTTTCACTTACCTGCAGTTGTGGAGGAAAGATCTCTCTAGGCATCTGGAGGACCAACAATTCATGCTGGAGGTGGTCTCTCTAGGCACCAGGAGGTGCTCCAGCATGACTCTATGGTCAGCCAGAAGTTGACCATAGAGTTGGGCTGGATGCCTAGAGAGGTGTCCTCTCTAGGCATTTTCTAGGTCCTTCATCATGATTCCATGGTTTCTATGGAGGTTTGCTATTATATGCAGTTTTGTGTATCTCTGGTAAGTCCAGGAACATATCCCCTATGTAAATGAGGGGTGGGGAGGGCAACCTGTATCATACTTTGAACATTAGGAAAGACAATAATGCTTGTTAAAGTGACCACATTACAGGTGGATAGATTATATCAAGGAAGCCATTGCCCTAAGTCTATAAGGCCTGAGAAGGGCTATTGATAAATTGAATGTTTCTTATTCATAGGGTCACCATAAGTCAAACTGAACTTGACAGCAATTAACAAAAAACTTTGGGGATATAACATCCAACTGTTTCCTTATTTGTCAATCAGTTCCTATCCAATATTGCTGTCTCTGTCTATTTTGTGTGGTGTGATGATGTCTTCATATTTATTTATTTATTTATTTAGAATATACTAGCTTCCCTTCATTTTGTTCACCAATGGTTGGTGGTTTCCAGGTTGGTGTGGTGGCAATTCCCCTTCAAGTTTTACTATGAACTGTAAATGATCTATCCAAGGTGGTGAACCCTACCTCCCCAAAATAGGTTCAGCAACTTAGAGAAATGAAAATCACACTAAAATGCAGAGTGAACTTAATTGCTTTATGGATACAGCAGCCAAATGTTGCTATTGATTACTTTATACATGATGGAAACCTTGGTAAGATATGGAAACTTTCACAATGTTAAAAACACAGTTTCTGAGATCCTGCATCGACAGACTACATGTGTCACATTATGTTACATCTCTATAGCCACAATTCCAATGCTACTTCCCAGAAAAGCTCACCTTGTAAATAGCACCTACCCCCCAAAATGGACAGTTCTGTGTTGTCAAAGATCAGGGGGGTGAGTGGGAACTCATCCAGCTGTTTTCCTGTAGCTAGAAGCAATGCAACAGGAATCTGCAGAAACTTCCAGAGGTTCTCAGGAGGTCCCTACAGATGATGTCCTTACAACTCCTCCAGCTACAAGAATATAGGTGGATATGTCACTACTCAGCCCTTGCTCTCCAACAACACAGAAATGGCTATGTTTTTTTGGGGGGATGTGTTGCATACAAGATGATGATGATGATGATGATGATGATGATTGCAGGGGAGGATTTTGGTCCGTGTATAATTGGAACAGAATTCTGATCTACACAATGAGCATAAAAGTGAGTTGCAATGGCTTAAGTCTAACTTATGCCATCATAATTCACTAAACAGATGCCAGGCAGTGATTATAAAGAGGAAATTATTTATGGCTCAGCTACTCATAACCAAAATAATATGAAATGTTATAAATGCATAATTTACACTTGCATGGGTAGATCAGAACTCAATTTGTGGTGTTAGGGGTGGGTTTCTTATTTATTTTAATTTGCTTTATTTTATTTTACATTTTTCTCCATACTGCTCATTCATTAACAAAGGAAATAAAAAAAATAGTGTACTTTTTTTTAAAAAAAAGGGGGGGTTGACTCTTATTAGTAGTTCCAACTACACTAGAACCACTGACTCAACTGTTGAATGGTAAGACAACACTTTCAGAACCCCCGTGGATTCAGTGGGTCTCCTTTAAGTACGACTACTGGTAGAATTCAGTCCAACAATAAATATTAAACAGAGTCATTAAAAACGTAAGAACAACATATAGAGAACACTCAGTTCAAAATCAATTTAGATTTGGATTTAATTCAATTAATTCAAAGAATACAGATTCCATGAGGCACATCATGATCTCAATGAAAACTGCCCCCTCCTGATGCAGATAGAAGTGTGGAAGGGAAGCTGGGGCCAAAGAAAAACACGGAGGGGACAGTGTTGACAGGTGGATCCCATGTTACACCAGTTTTTAATCCTGGCTTCAAATGAGTTCTCCAAGGTGCTGAACTCTATTCCTACAATAGGCCCAGCATATTGGATAGCTCCTTTCAAGATAGCCAAAACCTGGCTTGGATTCACTGCCCGTTTTACATGGTAACTATTTACTGCCACTGGATGGGGTGATGGTACTTCCCATTTTCTTGCTATGGCAATAAAGGGAAAGATTCATGTAACTGCTACACACAAAGAGGCCTACAAAGGACAGAAAAAGTGGCAGCTTCAAGGTGGGTGTGAATATCTGGTGAACAAGGAAAGGAAAGGATGACTATGGCTGCCAAAATCCACAAATGATTATTTAAAAATTGTTTTGTGCTCCCAAAAAACAAAAACAAAAACAAACAAAAAAACAGGAACAACTCTAGTACATTTAGTCTCCTTTGTGTGAGAAGCACTGGAAGCTGAAGTCGCTTTGTAATATTTACTTTACTAACAAAGAAGGAAAGCATAAATGAAAGCAAGTAGCAGGAGAGAATAAATAGGAGTGAACAATACATGGAATCTTGCTCTTTTCAGCAGATCCAGGCAAAGCAAACTGCTGCAGCCTCTCCTAGCTCATGTGGTTTTTCTCATTACTAAGTTTTACCGTCTCTGATATTGCTTGGCTACACTTATCCCAGTTTTCATTTGTTAAATGTTAGAGGGTATGTGGTAAGGGAATATGGGTGTCCCATAGTCCAAAACATCTGGAGGGTTAAAGGTTCTCCTCCATTGTTCTGCACAATGGCATGATTCTAATTAACTGGCCATGTTGGCTGGGGGATTCTGAGAGCTGCAGTCCAAAAACTACTTTTCCAAGCTCTGGATCTTTTGGATGCCTAGTACGTGTTGACTGATGAACAATATTTTCTGAACATAAGCTGAAGGACCAACATGGCTTTGATACTGATGAGCAGAGTACAAAATAAAGATAGAAAGTAACACAGCCTAACCTTCTATTCTTAGATTCTATACTTAGATTCTAAGTCCAGCTGTTAAAACCTAATAACTAAGCTGTAATGCCACTATGCCTTTCGGCTACAGACTGTTGTCACGCAATGTTCTGGTCTGGTGATACAAAATGCTTCAAACTTATATAAAGCAAGAAACGTCCTATTAAATGACTTTAACTTCAAGGTATCTTTGGCATTCATCTTTCCAGTTTCCACTAATGTTAAGACATTCATTTTAAAACAATCTGGGGTATTATTTACTTTGTTAATAAGTAACATACAGTAATTTTAAACCCATATATAAAAAAAGAGTCTCATGGCACCTTAGAAACTTACAAATATATAGTTGTGTAAGATTTTTGGACTATAGTCTACTTATCAAATGTACGACTTGTAATCTTGAGTTACAGGTATATATGTATAATTAGAAATTTACCCAGGTCACTCAGCCCATAATGCCTGACTCTAAGCCCCCCTCACAGCTGTATATTTCAAGAAGTACAACTCTGGAGATGTGTACAAAGCAGAATGGCAGGGCCCTTCAACGATGCTGAGAAGTTCCAAATTTGCTACTCCTGGTGCTTCACAACATCAGGCAACCTCCTTAATCCACCTAGTTAGAAAGCCTGTGGCCTAAGGAGATTATCAAACACATCAAATGTGGTGCAATCACACCAGTAGAACATAAAAGGACAGCAATATCAGACAACGTTGTCCTTTTGTGTTCTGCTGGCGTTATGCTAATGCACCTTTTTATTGACAGCAGAAGCTGTCAATAGATGCCCTATGCTGCTTTTGTGCCAGCATTGCCAGTGTGCGAAACCTCGGGCCATTTAAATCTTGTCACTGCAGCAAGAATGGCCAGTACATAAGCTTTACTCTTTTTATGACCCACCCCAGGTTACTTGGGACCTTTAAAGTGTGTGTATGTGCTTTGTGCAATTTTAAATGTGTTTATTTTGTTTTAGTTTTTAAATTTCCCGTGCAACAAACTCTCATGGGATTTCAAGCGATTCTTTATTGATGGGGAACCTTTGCCAGAGAAGAAGGTAAGTGTGGGGGTGAGCGTTCTTTTGCTGGCATAGAAATTAGTTTTTTTTATGCCGGCAAAATGTTTTAAACTGGTTCGTCTGATAATCTCTCAAAGTAGGTCTAGTGGTTTGAGTGCGGGACTAAAACTCTACAAGACAGTGGTTCAAATTCCTGCTCAACTGTGTTACTTTGGGCAAGTCACATTCCCTCAGCCTTAGAGGAAAGCAATGGCAAACCTTTGATTAAATCTTGCCAACAAAAATCCCATGGTAGGTTTGCCTTAGGTCACCATAGGTCAGAAATTACTTGAAGGCACACAGAAACCCAAAACATGTACAGCTTAGAAAGCACAAATTTTAAACTTTGTCTGGATCATACCCACTGCTCGGGACGTTCCTCCTATATGTTAGAAATCCAACCCCATGTTTCCCAAATAACCAGGGCAGTAGTGCAACCAGGATTGGATTTGGGGCAGACATTTAGGACTCCAGTTGGCAGAAAGAACAGGAAGGCCCTCAAATGCAGTAGAGCTGGTTTAACTTGAAGCTAGTAGAGTTATACACATTAACTATCTAAAGAGCAGGTTCCAGCATAAGGACAGGCCTGGACTACCAATGGTACAACTACAGCAAATGCTTCAGGACCCTAAATGGGTAGGGGTTCCATGCTGTTGCTAGAACACATACACACACAAGCTTCCTGTACTGTGATATTGTTGAGAGAGTTGGAGGACAGCTTAGGTCTCTTTCTCTCTCCCTCTTTGCCAAGGGTTGGTAGCATTTACTGCCCACTCTGCCCATCTTAACAGTATTAACTGATGTTTTTGTTGGTTTTTAAGCTGCATTGTTTCGGAGGGAAGGTGGGATATATATTAATACAACAACAACATCTAAAGTTTCTTACCTTTGGAAGTCTATACTTCTCTCGCATGTGAACCCTCAGGACAGCTCTCTCTGCCTTCTTTTGTGCAAAGGCCGCATCTCTTTCCATCCTGAAAGCAGAAAGAGGATGTTTTGTCTCATAAACTGAACATCCCACCTGCCTCCGCCTGAGCGTTTTGTTGGCTGCTAAGAGTGTATCTACATTATACAATTATAGCTGTTTAATACCACTTTAACTACTAGTGCAACGGTCTATGGAATCCTGGGATGTGTAGTAAGATTATTTCCTTAGAATTCTTGGTTTGGGGGAGCAGGCTAGAGTCCTCTAGTAGAGAATTCTATGTCCCTTGCCAAACTATAGATCCCAGGATCCCTGAGGATAGAACAATGACAGAGATGTCATGTGGTGTCAAACTGCAATAACTATGTAGTGGTGATAGACTCATGGAGATGGAGGAGGTTCCATAAGTCATCTAATCCAACCTGTGAATTGATGCAGAAAAACTAGAGGTAGATCAACTCCAGGAAATAGATTCTAGAGTCTGCTTAAAGACCTCCAGAAAAGATCCACTTAAAGAGTTGTCCCTGCCTGGAGTTGGCTTCTTTGTCTAACTACTCAAGATGTTTCTAAACTACTTAAGATGACTCTCCTAATGTTCAACCAAAGTTTGCCTTATTAAGCCTGGCTTTCCCACATCACATCCTTGGGCAGTTTCCAGGGCCTCAGTGGGACATTTTACCTTTTGAAAATGTCTCTTGGGCTGAAAGATATCATTTTCATTTTCCACAATGCCCCACAGTGAGGTTACATCAGAGGCACTGTGGGATGTATAGATGGCGCCTCTCAAACCTGGCTGTCTGGTGCTGCCCCCCACTAAGTTGGAGAACACCCAGCAATGTAGGAAGTGTCCCCTCACCAAAGCAAATTTTTATCCAAGGCCTTCTCAGATCAGGAGTGAGACCTGTCTCGTGGAATAAGCCAGCCCAAGAAAAGCAATCCTGTCCTTCAGGGAAGCAAGTCTGTGAGAAAGACCTTTGGATATTTAAAGAGTACCTTTATGTCTCCACCTCAGAGCTAACTATATGCTGTTTTATATGTAGGACATTTTCAGACACGTCTTACCGCGCTAGAAGCTTTCGGGAGAGCTTCGGTACTGCCACGCGGCAGGAACTCCATTTTGGATGACGCCGTCCCTCTGGCGAAATCGTCTATGTCACTTCTGTGTAGGATTGGAGGAGTCCGCATCATATTTTATTCACGGACAACTTCCATGAATAAAATCTGGTGAAATATGGCACAGGCGCCTCCAATCCTACACGGAAGTGACACGGAAGATTTCGCCAGAGGGACGGCGTTGTCCAAAATTGAGTCCCTGCTGCACAGAGGCGCTGAAGCTCTCCCGAAAGCTTCTAGCGCGGTGAGACGTGTCTGAAAATGTCTGTAGTGTACAATTTAGGAGATTATCAGATGCGGCAAAAGCAAGAAGGGGCGAGATGATCAGATGATGACATCCTCCAGCGTCCCTGGGTTGTAATGCAGCTGTAAGGTGTCCCTTTCTATTAGCAGCTTGTCCCAATACGAAATGGAAGTCTCAACCATGCCAGCACTACAACCCAGGGACAGCTGAAGGACATGGGTGTCTGATAATGTTGCCCTTTCTGTTCCAGTCACGTTCTTCTGATACAGTTTGGAATGCAATTTTTTGCCATGTTCAAAAACATCTGATAATCTCCTTAGTATCTCTCTTTCTCTCTGTCTCTTTTAACATGGCCCAAATTTGGCTTGGGACCAGCAGAGTGAGATAGATGCAGTGGGAACTGGTGGCTGCGCCCTCCAACATTTCATGGATGAAAACTGGGACACAGGTAGCCAAGCAATATCAGAGTGTGGTCATGATGGCAAATATTATTAATGAGGAAGAACAGCCAAGCTAAGAGAGGGTGCAGCAATTTGCTTTTGCCTGAGCCTACTGGGAAGGGCAAGATTCCACCCTTTCCTCTCCCCTTAACAAACTACTTTTGTACGTTGAAATCAGTTTGCAACTATTGAAGTAAGCCAGGGGGCAAAGGGAAAAAATAGGAGAAGAAGAGAGAAACTGGCACATTTTAGAAGCAGCTGAAAATCTGGGACTGTCTCTGCCAAATCAGGACAGCTGGTGGGTACAGGAGGCTTCCTTCCATGTCAATGTAATGGTGAATCCATTCCAGAGTTTAGTCTGATCTTTAAAGAAGCTATCTAAAATGCTGCATTTATTTTGCAAATGTGGATCAACATGCTGGATGGTGCCTTTAAAGCTCAGACTAAAACTTAGAGCAGGTTCACCATCACATTGACATGGAAACTACAAGTCATTGCTAGATAGATGTAACTCCTACCCTAGTTTCTATTTAACCCCCACCCCCAAGTGGAGCCTTAAAAATGCCTCCTTGGTGGTGTTTTGGTTTTTTTAGTTCCGAAAGGCAGTGGGATTTTGAAATAAAAGTGGTTGGGGAAGGATTAAAGGAGTGTCCCAGCTTACTTGGAGGTCAAAAATAAAGGCTTCCAAATTTGCACACTGTACAAATTACATTAACTGTGTAGTTAATGTAGTGTGTAGCTGCAACTAAGCATGACCTGTTCCTGTAAGCTTTCTGCACTTATTTTCTATCTTAGTCATTAGAATATATGATTCTGTTTAAAAAGCACTCTTCCTCAAGAGTATGCCTTGGGGAATACTTTGAATACAATGGGAGATACATAGCCTTGCACAACATGGTCATCTTATTATGCATTTCTTTATTCATCAAAAATATTAATTTTTTAAATATTTATTTATTTATTTATTTATTTATACCCCGCTCTTCAGCCACAAGGCTATCAGAGCGGCTTACAAATTGTTTTAAGCAATAGCTATTTACACATCTACACTGCATTAAACAGTTTCCAGTGTGTGTTAGCTAATTGCCCCCACAAGCTGGGTACTCAATTTACCGACCTACGAAAGGATGGAAGGCTGAGTGAACCTTGGAGCCCGCTGGAATTGAACTTGCAACATGGTGGCTTGCAGTACTGGCATTTAACCACTGCGCCACCAGGGCTCCTTTTCTCCTGACTTACCTTGATCTCCTGATTGCACCTGGAAGTATTTGGCACAGACCTTCCACTAATTATTGCGCCAGCATAATGGGGCATAGTTTCAGATGCCTGTCATTCCATTACAGAAACGGAACAGGCGATCTATTCATGGCTTAGCCCGTGAATAAAGTAGAATGATGGCAGATCAGGACCAGCACAGGAGCATAACAGGATTGGGGGGGACGACGTCTGATATTCAAGCCCTTTAGCAATTTCCTGGCATCATTATAACACCATATTTTGGTCAACTGATAATCTCTTCAGTCTACGGCTGCTGCAGAAATAATGTAGTTTGACACCGCTTTAACTGCCATGGCTCAATGCTATGGAATTCTGGGAACTGTAGTTTCATGAAACATTTAGCCTTCTCTGTCAGAGAGCTCTGGTGTCACAACAAGTTACAAATCCCAGGATTCCATAGGATGGAGCTGTGATAGTTAAAGCTGTGTCAAACTACATTATTTCTGCAGTGTCAGCAACATTTATGAATCCATAGCTACACTGCAAAAATGCAAGAATTCATCAGTTGTGCATCTGGGCACTAGCAAGATTATTCCAATGTGCATCAGGTGCTTCTGATGAGCACCTGATGCACATCAGACACTTGTGATGTGTGTTGGACACTCCTGTTGTACTCTGGTATTTCCCAGGCAGTGGCCAGATACACATCAGGAATGTCCCAATGTGCTCTAGTGCCCATTGTACATTGGGTCCATGGCACATGGGTCACTCAACTGGCTACAATTGCACAAGAAACACCCGTACATTGTAATGTCATGGCAGCCCCTATGTGAATACAGGCATTGTGAAATGACTTAGTTCTATTTCTTGCACATGTAAGTCTACTTATGATGACACAAGTCCCATGCTGAATTCCAGCCATAGGTTTCACATATACAAGGTCTGTCTATTAAATAATGAGACTGATACAATAACCCATCTTTATTTATATGCATTACAATTCTAATGCTTGTCCCCTTCAATATGCTCCCTGTTTACACTCACACACCAATGCAGTCTTGTTTTCCACTGGTCGAAGGCATGGAGCAGATCAGTTTCTGTCACCTGTGTCGACACATCTGCTGTTTTCTTCTTTACTGCATCAATTGACTCAAAACATGTTCCTTTAAGCACCAATTTCACTTTAGGGAAAAGAAAAAAGTCACATGGTGCCAAATCTGGTGAATATGGAGGATGTTCAAATGTAATAATGTAATAATCAGCCAAAAACTGCTTCACAGAAAGTGCTGTGTAAGCAGGCATGAAACCATGGTGTGGGAGAAGAATGAAACCATCTTTCCACAGTTCTGGCCTTTTTTTTTCTGATTCTTTCTCTCAGCTTTGTCAAAACTTCCTTATAATAATTCTGGTTCACTGTTCTGCCTTCTGGAACACATTCTGCCAAAAGTACACCCTTGGTGTCAAAAACAAACAAAAAACAACCCAATGAGCATGGCTTTGATGTGCTTTTTTTTCATTTTTTGTGATGATGGTGTTTTCCAGTGCATTGACTGTCATTTCGTTTCAGAATCATACTGGAAGATCCAGGTTTCATCACAAGTGATGATTTTTTGAAAAATCTGCCTCAAGTTGCTGCAGAATATCAGCCCAAATTTCCTTGCAGCACTCTTTTTGCTCTGGTGTGAGAACCCTAGGGACCATCTTGGCACAAACTTTTCTCATGTTGAGATCCTCACGCAAGATTTTCCACACTGTGTCTTTGTCAATGTTAACGGCTTCAGTTAGCATTCAAACACTGAGTCGGTGGTCTCCTTAAACAATCTGCTTGATTTGTCCCCACAATTTCTTTGGTTCTTGAACTGGAAGGTCATCCAGGGCATTCATCATCTTCCACATTCTCACATCCTTCTCTGAATCTTTTGTGCCACTCAAACACACACACACATGAGACACGCAGTCTTCCCTGTAGGCCTCAGTAAGCATTTGAAAAGATTCCATTGGTGTTTTGTTCAATTTTACTAAACATTTTATTTATTTATTTATTTATTTATACCCCACCCTTCAGCCACAAGGCTATCAGAGCAGCTTACAAATTGTTTTAAGCAATAGCTATTTGCACATCCACACTGCATTAAACAGTTTCCAATGTGTGTTAGCTAATTGCCCCCACAAGCTGGGTACTCATTTTACCGACCTGAGAAAGGATGGAAGGCTGAGTGAACCTTGGAGCCCTCTGGAATCAAACTTGCAACGTGGTGACTTGCAGTACTGGCATTTAACCACTGAGCCACCAACATGTCAATTTCAAATTGACATGTTGTTCAACTTTTAAACTTAGCATTTTTCTGGCATACAACAGACAACACAGCTGCTTTAAACAACGACTGACAATTAACTCAATGGCCAAGAGTGTTGATGTTTGTCATGCAGGTTCAGACATGTTCAAGGTCACCACTCAAGTGTTCACAGTCAGTTCTCCCTGATTAGTCTGAAAGGTAGAAACAAAGTCTCATTATTTAATAGACAGACCTCATACACACAGAAGTTCAGTAAGGCTGAACTTCCCTTGGGAAACAGATCCACAGTAGAGATATTGCTACAGAAAAAGATCTGCTTGCTGTGTTCACCAGCTACACATCTTGGGGCAGCAAGACACACAGCAGAGCCTTCATTCTACTTGAAGACAGGCAAGTTGAAGCCCTGTAATCTAGGGCTGGCAGGGGTCCCTTATTATATAAGATGTCCCTTATTTCATAGAATCATAGAGCTGGAAGAGACCACAAGGGCCATCTAGTCCAGCCCCCTGCTCTGCAGAAGTACACAATCCAAGCACTCCCAACAGATGACCATCCAGCCTCTGTTTAAAAACCTCCAAAGAAGGAGACTCCACCACACTCCAAGGAAGTGCATTCCTTTGCCAAACAGCTCTTACTGTCAGGAAATTCTTCCTAATGATTAGGTGGAATCTTTTTTCCTGTAGTTTGAGTCCATCGCTCCATGTCCTCTGGAGCAGCAGAACAAGCCTGCTCCATCCTCAGTATGGCATTCCTTCAAATATTTAAACGTGGCTATCATGTTACCTCTTAACCTTCTCTTCTCCAGACTAAACATACCCAGCTTCCTAAGCCACTGCTCATAGGGCATGGATTCCAGACATTTTACCATTTTGGTTGCCCTCCTCTGGACATGTTCCAGCTTGTCAATACCCTTCTTGAATTGTGGTACCCTAAAAGTACCAGATCCCATCTGGTCTTGGAAGCTAAGCAGGGTCAGCCCTCATTAGTACTTGGATGGGAGACTGCCAACAAATAGCCGGTGCCCTAGGCTACATGTCAGAGGAAGGAACTGATAAAACCACCTCTGAGTATTCCTTGCCTAAGAAAACCCTATGAAATGCATGGGGTTGCCATAAGTTGACCGACAACTTGAAGGCACACACACACACATATTTGGCTTGTTAATAGCTACTTCCTGATTATCAACCCTTCCTGTCCTGTCAACACTGCCAACCCTGATTGTCCTTTATTGCTATTTTGAAAACCTGGCAGTACTGCACTCCTATACATACTGTACCTATCTTGAAATGAGGCTCATTGAACACAACAGAGACTAATTTCTAAGTAAGCACACATAGAATTTCTATTTTTACATAAACAGTGTCAAAAGGAGATGGATTGATGCTGCAGTAAGCATGTGCCAGAGAGCTGTGATTTGGCTATGACTCCCTAGCAAGACTCAGTTGCGCATACGGGACTCTGCAAATCTCCACTTCACATTTGATATATGTTGGTGGCAACAAGCAATTGCTGTGCCAAGGTTGAACTGTGGAGCCAGCAGGGTGTTGTGGTTTGATTGCAGGACAAGGATTCTGGGAGAGCAGGGTCTGAATCCCCAGTCAGCCATAAAAATCCACTGAGTGACCTTGGGCAAGTCACAGTCTCTCAGCCTTAGAGGAATGTGAAGACAAACCTTGTCTAAATAAATCTTCCCAAGAAAACCTTAGGATGGGTTTGCCATAGGTCAGAAGTGTCTTGAAGTCACATAACAACAACAAAGTAGAGTTGATCCACCAAGCCCTGGGTCAAAATCCTTCCTCATCCAGGAGACTCACTGGATAGCTTTCAGCAAGTTACTTTCACTTTGCAGTCACCTACATCACAGGGCTGGGATAACCCCCTGTCAACTGTCATCATAAATAGAAATTAATTTTTTCAGTGTTGTGCAAACTTTTTCAACTTTGGCCTGCCTTTTAAACTTTCTGTACCATCCACCTAGGGATAAGGGAGAAGTTTATCTGAGCAATTCTACACTTTTAAACCAACAGGTGAAACAAAACTTGAATTTCTAAAAAAAAAAAGAAAAGAAAAAAGTTGTAATTTGACTTTTGCTTTCTTCAGAAACATGCACAAAAATATATACACCTGTTTCATGCAAAGTTCAGGATGAATTTAAGATTTGGAAGAACTAAAAATGGAAACCAAAACAAACCGATTCATCCATCGTTCTATTTCCACCCTAGCTTTCAAGCCAGCACCAAACACTTCTAGTGAGTGTACAGATGGAGAGGTTCAAAACTAGCTCTGCACATCCAGCTGCTATAGGCAAGAGTCTGCAGATCATGCCGAAGACTATTCAAGAATATTTCTGAAGTTTTCTGTTCCCTTCTGCCCCTCCAATCTCATTTGCACTGACCCTTTTGTTCAGCTACAACCCCTTTCCCTTGTGGCACGGAATAACCTGACATGGATGGTTCCGAAGCAAAAGCCCAATATTGCATCCCACTTATTCAGGGAGTAATGGAACCTGGATGGTTGTCTCGGCATTGAACCAAAGCATTAGCTTGGAACAAGCTTCCTCTAGCTGCTAGTTCCATTGTTCCTGCTAGTGGTCCTGACTGGGTATAATGGACTGTACTGCTTCAGGCTGCAGCATTGTACTTTTGGATGCTTCTCTCTGGTCAGCCGTAACATTATGCAGAGTGAGGCAGCCACTTCAGAAGGCACATGTAGGGGGTGTTGGAAGACAGAGCTGTATCTGCATGGGTATCATACAGCCTACCCTGCACCCATCAGTTAGTCTGATGTCCTGATACAATGGGGTGGAAGGTTTTTTTGCATATATTTTCACAGTTTGGGGGGGCTTTTAAAAATTTGGGGTGGGTGATGCTTTGGGTGAGTGGTGGTGGGGCTTCAGGGGCTATAGAAGTGGGGCCCATGGGCTACATGTGGTCCATGGGCCATCCTTTGCCCACCCCTATACAATGGGATGTGAGGGAATGCTATCTTATCACTTGCCTCAGACAGCAAAATGGTTTAGGCAGCCTTCAGGAAGGCATGGGGGTGGGGGCACAACACTTCTCAGTGTACAGAGAAGTAGCACAGCAAGGAAAGGGCAGAGTTTGAGTCTTTGCAACAAGTGAAGTGTTTTCCTTAAACTAACAGAAGTGGTCTTGCTATTCTGCACCTCCTTCTTGAAGCAGTACAATCCATGCTTCTGTCTCAGGTCTCCAAAACACCTAACTCTGCTGCAGGTGTTGTGTTGATCAAACAGCAGAACACTTTCCTGGAAGAGGCAGCGAGTGATGCTTCTCTTCTGCCTGTTCTTTAGCCACAATCAGTCCTTCTCAGAAATCATGAGCCTCTGTCCCACACATTGCATCTCTCACATCCTTTCTACAAAAACTATCTCCATTCAGAGTTGCCTGTTCTGATACAAAGACTGTATGAATTGGTTAATTTTTCTATGAGTGTTTGCAACAAAACTAGCATCTATGAATTCTTGCAATAAACCTGTCAGTGAACACATGTATTAGTGAACACATGTATCAGTATTCATTTGATACCTAAATGGAACCTCCAAGTGTAGAGGCAATATCTATCTGAATCAGATCATGAGACAGTTACTTTTTTGAAGTGCAACTCCAAACCCTCCCCCGCAGTCAGTACTAGATGGAAACCAGTAGCCAAGCTGACTGGCCAACTGGTTTCCACAGCATATTGGTCTAGAGAGGAAACCTGGTCTAACTCAAAGCTTCTTAAATTGTGGGTTGCAACCCCATATGGGGTCATGTAACTGAATGTGGGGGTCATACAAAATTTGGCAACAGTAAATTTGATTTATTTATCTATTTTATATACATATATACCCGGGGTCGCATAAAAAATTCTCAGGTGAAAAAGGGTCGCGAGTAGAAAAAAGTTTAAGAAGACCTGGTCTAACCTACCATACCTCTTGTGTTCAGCAAATATAATTCAAAGTGTAATTGTGATCCAATGGCCTACACCGATCTCACACTGGAAATCCCTATCCCTGGTTTTCTTGTGCATCCCGGAGGTGCTATTTGCTGCAAAATAGGAACCCAGTCTAAACTGGGGGCTTGAGAGCTTTTGCTTTTTTAAAACAAGAGCTGTCTGTTTAAGCATACCGTGTGTGTAATGCAACACAGAGTTTGGCCCTCAGACAGAGATCTTTTCTATCACTTAATACCCAAACTTTTAAAATGCAGATCTCAAGAATTTTCTCTGGGCAAAGCATGCTTTCTATCATTGCCCTATGGTCCTTTCTCTTAAAAAGGCAGAGAGAACCCTCAACCGCTCCAGGCTTCCCACATCACCCTTTTCTAGCAGAAGGGGAGAAAGAGTGAATTGTTTCTCCAGGAGAGGTAATTCACCTTTTAAATAGATGCCTGCACTGTTTAATAACAATAAAAAGGCTCCAGCAATGCCCCTCTACACTTTAGGTTGGACAAACAGGACAGTCTCTATGCAAGAGGATTAATAGAAACAAATCTGACATTAGAAATGGAAATACCCAAAAACCAGTTACAGAACATTTCAACCTTCCTGGACATACAGTAAGAAGATTTACAGGTCACAGTCCTGGAACAAGGAAATTGCAAAGGAAAACTCGAAAGAGAAACAGCTAGATTGAATTATATTTACAAATTCCAATCCATTAACAGAGATATGAACAAAGACAATGGCTTCATAGTTATTATATTAATACAATACTTACACATATTTTAATACAAGAGTCCTTGGTACTGTACATATAATAAAAGGAATTTTCTCAGAGAGAGTTTTAAACCCAGGGAAACTGACTTTTGGTAAGTAGATGTATTGCTTTCACACATCAACATGAACTGACCACTGTAAAAATCTGAAAGACCTGTATCATCTTGCCCAGCCCTTTGAAGATTTGGGGCAAGGGACATGGTTTGCATCTTTCTGGACCCTATTACATTCTATCCCACCCCACAATTGTATGGAGACGATTTATACCTGAGGCCTTAATACAACTCTGTTCTGCATCTGAAAAAGTGGGTTTAGGTCCAGGAAAGTTCATGCTAAAATAAAAACCAGCTAGTTTTAAAGGTGCTGCTACATTCCTCCCTCCCCCCCCCAGCCCTCCCTTCCTCTTTTTTATGCTGCTATGTCTTTGAATAAAAAGGCTGTTTTTCCAAAATGAGAAGGGAATTTCTGGCCAGTGTTGTTGGCAATGTTACTGTTGCTGCTGCATTTTTGGCAGCCTGGGCAGTCCCCAGAGCATCTCCCTGCATTACAGCTGGGGTGCTAATTAACTGGAGAGAGAGAAATAACAAAATGACCTCTTCTTAGGCCTTGAATACATCTTGATCTACTAGAGAAGCTTTTCACAGGATGTGGAGATAAATATTGCTACCTGCTCACACCTTCACATCATGCTGTTGTTACAGGCACAGATGTAGTGTTTCGGTGGGAAAAAAAATTAACAACTCTGTCTACAGGGAAAACTCTTACACAGCCACTAGTGCATGAAGCAAACGGCTGCAGCCTTTCCTAGCCTGTGTCTTCTTCCTCACTAATAACTTTTGCCACCTTCACCACACTCAGATGTTGAATGGCCATGTGTCCCAGTTTTAATCTGTGAAATGTTGGAAAGTATGGTGTATCCTGTGTATAACCTTTGGATTGGGGCAAGGGAGCATTTCTTCTCCTTTTGCTTCCTGATAGCCCTGGTTACTCCATAGGAACAAGGCTTGGCAGTGCTTATGCATAAGCTAAGTAAAAGCTACAGCTGATGGCTTCAGATTATGAGAGACTTCCAGATTACAAAAAAGAAAAGAAAAAGACAGTCAGCCCTCCATATCCATGATCTCTGCATCCACAAATTCCACCATCCATGGTTTGAAAATATTGCAGAAAATAAAAACAAAACCCTAAAACGCAAACTTTGACTTTGCCATTTTATATAAGGGATACCATTTTACTATGTCATTGTATATAATGGGACTTGAGCATCCACTGAATTTGGTATCCATGGAGGGTCCTGGAACCCAACCTCAGTGAATACCAAGAGGCCACTGCACTAAATATCAAGGTTTACATAATTGTTAGAATAACAGACTTTTTTGGGCAATGCTATGAGGTGGCTTAAATTTGACACAATTCAGGGCTTCATTGTGTGTTGAACTGTACAGGCAAGGCCTGAAAAGAGGGCCTATTCTAGACTTCTATTTTTCCTGAGCTCATGGCTTCTGGCTGTCCTTGAGGTCAGGGATTTTCAAACATGTTGAAGCCAAGTCACTTCCGCCTTCCAAACTGCCTCCCAGTCCCCCATTCTGACCTGTCCAGGGCTTGCCTAAGCCAATTTGCTACCTGAAGCAAAATGCATCCTGTATTCCAACCTGACTTGAATTGGCGACTAAATTTTTATTTCATCACAGATGACAGGATAGTATCCTCCACTGCACTTAAGAACAACAGTCTGGCTTAGGGGACACAAACCAAAGGGATATAGGGAACTGTTTCATTCTGAGTAAGACACAAGAAGATACCTCTGTTTACACCAGTGTTATCTACTCTGATTGTTAGTTGTAGGTTTTCAGGCAGGATTCATTCCTAGCTGCATCTGGAGGTGCTGGAGATTGAATCTGCATGCAAACATATGTTCCCTCCATTGAGGGAAACTCCTTCTCCATTCCTGGCCCTCTGCTTCTGCCAGCTCTGTTGGCCACTTCACTCTACCTCATGATAGGGCCAGGGTTTGAGTACTATCCACAAACCCACTTGCAGTGATATTATCCACAAGGCACCATGCAGAGATCCCTGCATATTTTCATGTAACTATTGCCTACTGCCGAATCTACTGATTTGCAGGCAGATCTGGCCCTACGATTAGGCAGAGTGAGGTGGCTGCCACAGGAAGCAGACTTTGAGTCTCATTAAAGACAGAAAATGGTTAGTTATTTAGTTTATGATTATTGTACATTTGCTGCCAGAAAATGGGAGAGAGGTTACTTATGAGATTGTCCACCATAATGCCTTAGACTTTATTAAGCGGCATGTTTATGGCTTAAGCTTGGGCAGCAAAATGTCTTGGGTGGGCCAGCCTTGTTCATGGGATTGGGGGCAGTAATCCCATACCAGCACTGACTTCCTCCCTCTAGCAAAGCTGAACTCAAGACCAGACCAAAGGGTCAGTTCTTTCTGATCTACCATTTTTTTCAACCTCTCTTCTTTGGTAAGATACTTAAAGATACAAAATGAATCCAGGCTGGCTGCTAAGTATCTGTAGAGTTCCTTTTCCTGAGGACATTCCATATTAGGATGGAGGGCATGGCCCCCAACAAGGGGAGGGGGTTGACAAGTTTCTAGCCTGGGGCCCCAGGCACCTGGGATTAGGAGGGGGGCATGGCGTGATGTTATTGTAAGTTTTTATTATGTAAATCCATTATATATATCGACCATCGCCTCCCAAAAATACTACTCTACGGTGAACTCACCACGGGTCAGCGTAAGAGGGGCGCTCCAAAAAAGCGATACAAAGACTCCCTGAAACAACATCTCAGGCTTGGCCAAATTGATCACCAACAGTGGTCCGCCCTGGCCTCACATCGGGAGGCATGGAGACGCACTATCCACAATGCTGCAGCCTTATTTGAGAACTCACGCTGAACAAGTCTTGAAGAGAAACGACAACGCAGAAAGAATCACAACCCAAAAACATCACCCAAGGAGACCTTCTGCTGTGCTTTTTGCAACCGGACTTGTTTCTCTCGGATTGGCCTTTTTAGTCATCAGCGCGCTTGCAGAAAGCGCGGGATGAGTCCTTCCTGAATCTTCGTTTGCGAAGAAAAGCCAGAGAGGGATATACACACACACACACACACACACACACACATATATATATATACATATATATATGTATAATATTACTTTGGTGCTATCATTTAAACTGGCTTATTTTAAGTTTTATCGTAACTCATGTAGAGCATCTTGCTGCCCTTAATCTTAGCAGTAGGTAGGGGGCCCAATTTAGGATGTGGGAGCCATGATGGAGGGTAATTAAAGCATTGTTTCCTTCCTGAACACAACATTCTCTTTAACTGTGGTCCTTTTTCCTTGGGCCCCATGCCATCAGGGGCCCCAGTTCCCAGTTTGAGAACCACTGCTTTATCTATTAATGATGTTTTGACATCACTTCATGCTCTTCTTAGGTCCTCAACATCTCTTCTTAGGCTCTCCTTAGGTCACAGACATTGTGTTTACTTTTTAAACCAGGGTTGGGGAACATCTGGCCCTCTAGATGTTGTTTAACTAGTTTCCATCATCCCTCACCACTGGCTGGCTATCCTAGCTAGGTCTAACTAGAATTTGGAGGAGCACTGACATCTGGAGAATCATAGAATCATAGAATTGCAGAGTTGGAAGAGACCACGAGGGCCATCCAGTCCAACCCCCCAAAAGAGAGAGAGAGAGAGAGAGAGATGCTGGTGGGATTCGAACTCTTGGCCGAAACATCTCCACAGCGAGGCTCTTAACCGCTGGGCCATGCCGGCACATACCACATACGTCCCATGCTTGCTCTAAATTTCCACGTTCAGAGGTAGTGTGCTGAATAGGAAAATTTGAACTGTCAGGGGAAACATTCCCTTGGGGCATTCTGTTGTGGGTCACGTGCCAGTGAGGGGTGGAGCTGGAAGCATGTGGATGGGCTTTCCAAAGTTGGCGGAACTTGAAACTAGGCTGAGGGATGCACATAGCTCTTGTGGGGATAGGTTCCCCACTTCTGCAGACTACCAATGAATACTATCTGGTGGGATTGGGATTCTTTATGGGATCAGATTGGCTACTGTTGAAAGTTGGATGCTGCACCGGAGCTTGGGAAAGTAACTTTTTTGACTGTAGGTCCCAGAATCCCCCTGCCGGCATAGACATTGCTCATTGTAGTCCAAAAGTGTTAGTTCTCAAAGCTCTGGCAATGTGTATGTCCATTACCAAGTACCCAAGTCACTCAAAAGTAATCCACTGATTGAAATGTATTGAAGTAAAAGCATCCATCAATGGGAAACTCAATTAAGTTTTCCATGTAATCATGTCACTTCAGTGGCCAGACAATATTCCTTGTTATTGAGTTATGTGTTTTTGAGGCCTTTCCCTCTAATTTGACCATTGCACACTTCTCTCATTTTTGGCTTGACTGTGTTGCTATATTATACTTTTAGAACTGACAAATGTAGGAAACACACAAAAATAGGAAACCAAATGGAAAAATGGGAGAGTCACGGGGGGCTTAATCTGGCCTGAGCCACTGAGTCAGTGGATGACCTTTGCAAGTCATTTAACCTCTGTGAAACTCAGTCTGTGCAGCTATGAAACAGAGATATTATCAGGGGGCGGGGAACTGCATCTATTTTCACATTCCCTTGATTTCATCACCCATTTATGTAACAGTTGCTTCTTACTTTTCTATAGGTTGTCCTAAATGCAAAGCTTAATTCTAGTCTTGAAAAGCATGTTAATTCTGTTTGTTGCTAAGAGAAAACAATTTAGCTTTGAATGCAATCACATTATTAAAGCCATTACCAAAAGGAATTCTCATATGCAGAGTCTGTTCATTCCAGGTTTTGAATACCACTCTATACACTTTATTACTGTCAAATAAGTGTCAAATGTAAACAAGTTGCATTTAAGATTCTATGTTTCCAACTCCAGCTATTTCTAAATATAGCCCTGGTATGTCTTAAATTCCATAGGTCATTAACCTTTGACCCATAATCATCTTAGATGTGGGATTTAGCCAACCATTATGTAATTGATCATTAGTGAAATGATGCAGTGGAGATTTGAAATTACATTACTAGTGCCTGGCTGTAATGCTTTTATTAAACCTTTTGTTTTGTTCTGCATTATCTGACAGGTAGGATCACTGATATCATTGGAAAATAAATATTTGGCCACCAATTTTAAGATAAAAAAAAATACATGTATACAACCTCAAAACTACCAATTGCTTTTAACAAAATGGGAGTGAAGGTGGGAAGGGAAATAAAAATGCTTGCAATTATCATTTACAAATCATTTTGGTAAAGCAAATGAAAGGCACCTCCATTATTGAATAGCTGCCATGCATGCATCTTGGGGGCAAAGGGGGGTCAGTTTCTGGGGGCAAAGGGGGTTACCATATAATGTCAGAAGTAGGCCCATTCACCCCATTTGTTTACAATAAAACCTTACACCATTCATTAAGTTTACAGAAACAGAATGTTAAGAATTATCTGTAGAAGACAGGTAACGACAAAATTTACCCACAAAAACTATTTGCTGAAAATACTAAGCAAAAACATATTCACATTTTTTCACTCATTATGGAGAAAGTAGCTGGGATATCCTAGCTCCCTCTCCTTTTCCTAAGACTTTGGCAGAGGAAAATTTAAATGCAACAATGTAATTTTAAGGGAAAAATCACTGGAGCTCCTTGAGAGTCAATAGCATACAGGCTGCTTCCACCCACCCCCCACCCCATATCCTCTCTGGGGTTTTAGTCTCTTGTGAACTGAGACAGCCTGAATCAGTTAGGTGAGGGCAGTATGGGAAAGTGTACTTACTTTTCCTCTATCATTTGCTTTTGATACTCCTCATATTCTTCCCGGGTCATTCCGGCTGCAGCAGCTGGGTCACTAGGAGCAGCTTCATCCTTGCTTTCTTCACCCCCTCCGCCAAGTCCCAAATTTTTTACCTGGTTGCTCAGCATAGTTTTCATAAGGAAAGCCATTTTCTTCTTCTTCTTTCACCCTCAAAAATGCCCTCCTCACACACAGAAAAACAAACTTGGAAAACAAACCAACGCCAGAAAAAAACACAGCCTCAAAAGAAAAGAATAAACTAGACGGCAAATGGAATTTTCTACAGTCCTGGAGAAGCTTGCGAAGGGCACAGTGCTAGTGAAAACTGTATGCCAAAAACAGTTTGTCAGCCATAATCTGGATTAAGGCAGTGAAGTCCTTAGTATCCAGAGGCAGATGGTTCAGATTACTCAGGGGAAAAATCATTAGATGCAGCTACCTACTTTTTACATTAATACCTTAAGCCAATTTTCATTTTTTTAAAAAATTGCAATAGATATTAAGACAATGTTAAGTTTTTCTTCATTTTGGGATGTAGACGCATAAACAAGAAAGTGGAGTCCATTTGATGATTATGTTGTTCTGGTTAAGTGGTAGGACCCAGTTGAGTACATGAATGTTGTGAAATAGGTCAGCAAATCATGTTGGCTAGACAGGAACACCAAAGAGATTGCAGAGGGAATGATAGGATTCTTCATTAAATAAGAAACAATCTTTTTATCCATTAACATTGTTATATCCCATTGGACACTGGATTTCAGTCTGCTCTGCTCTTTTAAACCTTTAGATGATTTGTGGATGGCTATTAGAAATTTATGGCAAATGCATACTGGAATGCCAAAGTCAGAATCACCCATGGCGTAGTATTTCCAGTTTCTATGTAGGGGTTTGAAACCTGGACAGTGACGAAAGCTGATAGAAAGAAGTTAAACTCATTTGCAATGTACAACAACATCTAAAATCCACAAAACAGAGATACCTTCATTAGGCCAACCAAAAATGCAAAAGATACCTCACACAAGCTTTCGAAGCTCTACTGGTCTCTTCATGAGGCAAAGGTGTTAAAAATCATACAGGAGAAGGGGGGAAATGACAATGTTAAGAATCACAGGCCTACATTTTGTCTATATGTTGTTTTTGTGTTAGTTAAGATGGTGTGGAGGGATATCCATATAGGCAGAGACCATTCTTCTCTTTGGCTACGTGGGCTCTGGGAGACAAAGAGTCGTAAAATCCAGGTAATTAAATTTAAACTCCATTAGCAATAGAAAAAGTAACTTGAAATCCAGGCTGTTTCTGTTCTATTTGAGGCTACCCACCCCTTTCTTAGGCAGAAAAATGTGGTGCTGGAGAAGAGTTCTGTAGGCACCAAGGATTGGCAAAAAAATAAATGGATTATAGAGGAAATCAAACCTGAACTCGTACTAGAAGCCAAAATGACTCAACTGAGGCTATTGTACTTCAGACATATCATGAGACAACATTACTCATTGGGGAAAATAATAATACAGTTGGACCCCCATATCTGTAGGGATTCGGTTCCTGGACTTACTGCAGATACTGAAAACCGCACATAACAGCCAACCCTATTAAAGTAAAGGACTTCCAGTAAAAACGTATCATTGAATTGCACTGGAGGAACTAGAAGATGCCTAGAGAGGGTGCCTCTCTAGGCATTTTCCAGCACAATTTTATGGTACGTGTCCCTATTTTGTGTCTCACAGATAACTGAAACTGCAGATATTGGTTCTGCAGAAACGAGGGTTCGACTGTACTCAGTAAATTTGAAAGCAGTAGGAAAAGAGGAAGAGAAATTACAGATGAATAGATTCACAGCCTGAGTTTGCATAACCGGAGAAAAGCTGTTGATGACCAGGACTCATGGAGGCCTCTCATTCACAGGGCTACCAGAAGTACAAGGAAATTTGATGGCAAATAACAACAATAACAAATACTAGAATAAGATACTAATCCCTCTATGTAAGCAAAATAACATAACATTTCCTCACCAATCATATTGTAGAGCAGACATGGGGAACTCTTGGCCCCTGGCCATTCCTTGTGTGACCCACAGTGCTACCAGGTGCCCCAATCAATTTTTCCTACCACCCAGCTGATCAGCCATGGGAGGTGGGTGCAGACTGTAGGGGGTAAACAATAAGGATCACAATTTCCCTTTCAAGATAATTGTCAAGATCTTCCCAGAAGAGGTGAGAGTCTATCTGGAAGTAGAGAGGCAATCTCTGTCATTTGCCCAACTAGGATGGTGGAGAACATGCATTGATCTGAGATTATCTTGTGCTGTGCACTGGCAACATCCCTGAGGTGAATTCCAAAGATAGGAGGAGATGGACCTTAAGAATGTTGGGGTGCTCAAAGCAGAAGATTCCTGAGGTGGGCTCTGTCTAGATACAGAACCCATTTGTGGGACTGCACAAAGATCATATAAAGAACATATATTTATAAACTGTTCAGATGATAGCAACTTAGTAGGGATTGAAAAGACTGCAGAAAACATGACCCTAATCCACTATAAACCAGAGGAGGGATGGACACAAATATATGTATTTTATTACTAATATTTATTAGGACAAAAGAGACTGGACTGACATTTGAGTAGGAACACTGGCGAAGTACCACACCCAGATCAGACAGATTCTAGTTGATAGTAGCCATACCAAAGAGTCAAGAGGGCAGAGTTCATGGGCTCTGAACATACAGTCTGTGTATCCCTTTCCTCACACATCAGCCTCCAGTTTTCTGTCAGCGTCTCTAATAAACAATAGTAAATCTGAGGCAGGCATAATATTCAAAGAGAATTCTAGCTTCCTTCCAGTGCTGTGATATGCTCAAAGATAGTAAGCATATCAAAAGTGCAAACGCAGGATGAGTGACAGGGGAATTTACAGAATCGCAAGCCAAACTGAAATAGTCAGTACAATATGGCAGCTACAGGCACAATTATAGGCAGATCAACAGAAATATGGTACCCTGATGAAGAGAAATAGTGGTATCAGGTCAAAACTGGAGGACTGTGTCCAGTTCTGTGTCTGACAGTTTAAGGTGGCTATCGACAAAGTGAAGCATATCCAGAAGAGGACAACAGAGATGTTGAAGAGAATAGAAACAAATTATGTGAGGACAAATTGAAGGAAATAGGCAGGTTGCACAATTGCAATATATGACAATCTTAAAATATTTGAAGAGTGATCCCATACTGGTAGAATAGACTTATTTTTCATTGGTCTAGATTTCATATTACAAGAAGCCTTAAGGCCAATGAGTGAGATGAAATTCCTTGATGTTTGTCCTGGCTGTGGAACAAGCCATCTCAGAAGGCAATAGACTTTCCTTTGTTGAGATGTTTTCAACCAAATGTTAGCTAGCAATCAGTGGTGATTGGCAGCCCTTATCAGTGGGCGGATGAATCCACTCCAGGTTTTTATTCCAAGTTTTAAAGCAGCTCTCCAAAGTGCTGAACCCTATTCTAAATAGGCCCAATACCTTGGCTGGCTCTTTTCAATCTAGCTAAAATGTGGCATGGATTCACTGCTCCACTGACATGGAAGCCACCAGCCACTACTAATGACAATATGATGGGGCTCTGTAGCAATTTAATGGCAAGCACCCTTCCAGCATTATGATTCTAAGCCTGGAATGTGCAGCCTCCATGCATGAAAACTGAATGCTCCCCAGGGTGGTTGGAAAGAAGTGACTAACATCTCCTCCTCTCCCAAGCAACTCAGAAACAGTGCCCATGGTGTGCTAGAAGGGGGAAAGAAGCACAAACCTCCCTGACCTCAGCAATCATTACTGAGATCATTCACAGAAATTGCTTGGAATAAGCATGATCCACCAGAGGCAAAAAGGTTGTGCATGAAGGTACGTAACAGTGAACGTTACTCTTGCCCTTCCAGTGCAGAAATAATCCAATGTGCTAGGGGTCCTTCCAAACCGGTTATCCAGGTTAAGAGTTGCAGTTTTGCTGCTATTAACTCACATCCTGACACAAGAGCTTACTCTCCCATCCTTGTGGGTGCCGGCAGTTGTTTGTCATCACTACATCTGGACCTCACTCAGAAAGAGGTTGATAACAGGAAACAAAGCATGGCAAAAAGACAAGTTATGAAGAAGCTAGTTTGATAATTTAGAAGAAATGCAACAGAAGTGGGGGCGGGGAAGACATGTAAACTAAAAATGGACAAACAACGCATCTGGGTTTGGAAGGCACTTGAAAGATGTTCCATGACCACTTAAGTAGCTAATTTTACTTTAAGGCTCATAACACTGAAAGCTCCAATCTGTATATCTTTAAGTGGGTGGATCTGCATGATTTGAATGAAATTTAATACGTGACTAATAGGAATTTCTACAAGGTTTTGTAGCATGCATATTTACATACCTTAGAATCTCCTTTAGGCAGGGAGATTTTGTTCTAACATGCTGTTTGTGGGATATTAACAGAAAATGTCCTAACAACTTTTGGGTACAGCTTTAATAACCATTCCAATTATTTCCTTGTGAATGGGTCTCTGCACAGGGCCACAACTTCACTGAACATATGGGAGGAGTCATTCTTGGCTAATCCTTTAATGCACTGTGATACCTTTCTAATTAAAGCACACCCTATTCCTTTTAAAAAAAACAGTACAGGATGTTCAGTAATCCAAACTTATCACTTGTTCATCAGTAGGCATGAACTTTCCTTTGGACATAAGATAGCATCTTGGACTAAAATGATCCCTAAATAGTTTTGCTTCAGTTAATGTAACAAACATATTGAACTAGATGTTTGCAAATTACCTAGTAAAAGAAGAAAAATGTCCCAGTGATATGCTCCTTGAGGAGAGTAGTTACTGCTCTTTTGAAAATCTGGGAGAATGACTTGTTAATTAGAGATGCCTTATCTGATAAATATAGCATGTTGATTGACCAAGGATTAATATAGTTTAGGATCCTCTGATTTATATTTTAACATGCTTTTAAAATTATGACAAGTATAAACGAGAAAATTATACAGTACAAGGGATCTTGCATGCCTTGCTGCCTGCAATAAATCTTTGCTAAATTACAAATGTCAACAACGTTTGCTAAAAAATATGCATTTATTCAAACATCTTTCTGATTTTGAGACAGTGTTTTTAGCATACAAGAGTTGACAATACAATTCTCTTCAGCAGCATTTCCACAAAAGAACAAGTGGATTTCATCTGCAGAAGGTGGCTTGTACAAACCTAATTAAGAGAATTCTGCATTTCTTTGCTTCAACAATCCCCGTCAGTGTACCATGTGCAACAATGGTTTAATACACCCAGTTTCACATCACTTGCTTTTTATGTCATTAACATATTAACATCAGCTACAATTTAAAGATGTGTATACACACATCAATTAGAAATGGTATTCCAAATAGTCTTGTGGAGAGTAAGACTGCATCCGTATACCCAAGATCTGGGGTGACTCCCACCTGCACTGGGACTTCATGGCAGTGTTTAAAACGTAAATGTTTAATTTTGACCATTATGACTAGGACATAGGACAAAGTGCTTAACATACCTATTTCAAGTGGGACTAAACTGGCTTAGACGCAAATATGCCATGTAGGTGTGTAGATGTGCAGACGTGGAAGGGATTAGACAGGAAATCCCTGCATTTTCTGTAACAAGGTAACAGATAAATCTGCTTGGAGGAAGGAATACTACCTTTTGAAAGGAGTCTATTTTGAATTTCCTCCACTACCCCTAGACCAAGGCTGAAATGTTGCAGTCTTCCAGAAAAGTATTGCTATAGTATTAATTCCAGTCCATAAGATGCTTTGAAGCCTGCTTTTAGCCCATCGGAACACAAGATACAATATTGGTTGCTTCAATATTTTAATATTTGTATTGAATGCATCACATCTGGAAAAACAGACATACTGAAACAAAAGAGAGATGTTATCTACACAGGGATTCATGTTTCCCCAAATATACTCCCCAAAAGTTGGGGGACCAACAGAATCAGTTCTTCAAGAATTAAAAGCACCAAAAAAAATTCTTTCCACAGTCAAAGTGGCATCTTCTTTGGTGCTGGTACGAGGAAGCCAAGGGCCAAAATTCAACATTAACAATCACTTGAGCAGCAAAGCACTCTTATGACAGCTTTTTTTAAAAATTCATTTCTCCAAGGCACCTGTAAAAAAATCTTGCTGGTGTGGAACAGAGTGGGCTAGCTGCCCTTTTGTTTGATTTTGGTCAGTTAAAATGCTGCTGCTGTTGCTAATTTGCCCCTATTTGTGAATTACGAATGATTAATTTCAAGCAGCTGGTTCTTCTCTCAGATGTACACAAAACTTAATGAGAAACTACTGCCACCAACGTCATGACTGGGATTGGTAGAAGGCTATATGAAAACTAGGCTTCTATTGCATAGATTTCTTTTGTTCCTCAGAGTTGTCAGGGACAATGACTTCAACATATGTAATACTGAACATGGTAGAAAAGTCATTCCCAAACTGGATCCCCCAGATACTGTTGAACCACAACTCCCAGAATGCATCACTACTGGCACTGCTAACTAGGTCTTTCTGGGTGCAGACAAGGTTGAGAACCCGTCAACTACAGTTGCCTTTTGTTAAACATCCAACTTAGAGGTGTTTCACTCACATCTGAATCCCATTTAAGAATACTGGATGCTTTAATCACATGCATTAAAAAGATAAGTCCTGAAAGCAGCACAAGTGGCAAGCCATAGACAAGGTGGAATTAATTAATATTTTCTGTTTGAGAACCTTCCTAAGAATGTTTACATGACAAAGGTTGGTAGACAAAATACTGGTGGCTTTTTAAAATACAATACTGATTTAGTAAATATGCAAGGATTAGCAGTGGGAGAATTTGTAAGAGTGCTGTCAAGAGTGTTCCCGTAGTGCTCCTGGGTTAGTGTACAGAATACTCTGGAGATGGCTGTCACTATGGAAGCTTCATTGCAACATCTGTATGGTTTGCAACAATGTCCAGTAGGTTTTTGTTTTTTTAAAAGAGACCACCCTCACACAATGTGCTCTAGCCAGGTGAATTCTGAAGTCATGCAAGCTAAGATCTCTTCCCTGAAGAGAGGTTAAAGAACACCTTTGCAAAAGTATGGTCAGTGTCAGAAGTACAAAGAACTATAACAAAACATGCTGGAAAGGACTACATTTTCTGTAGACTTTCACTCTACAAAAGAAAATAACATTGAGGACTGAGATATCGTTCTAGGGACTTCTCAATTAAATGGCTCTGCTCGTAACTGCTGTTTCTGCACATTTTTGAGGGAAGGAAGGCAGGCCTACAACATGATGCCTCTGCTTGATTGACATTACCCACAGCATCAGCCAACGTTTTGCTATATCTTTCCATAAAACAGAAGGGCAATGCAGTTTTCAGCTCTCCATAGTGCCAATCATTTATGCAACAAATATATTACAGCAAATCTTCCTGACCACCACACACTTCAAAAACCAGACGGTGTAATAAATTAGGGTGGGCAAGGCCTTAGTCACAGTACTCTTCCATAGAAGTATAAGGACTGTAGAGTAAGGGGCATCATTCCAGCTTCTCTGGGAAGATCAAGGGCAGAGTCACGACTTGCCTCATTTTTGCCACAGTTGTTAATTTTAACATTTTCATCCTGGATTCAGTGTACTCAGTAAAAACTCAATAATTTAAAATATTGAAGCATTTTCAACACTAAAGTTTCCCTCATTTGCAGCTCATGTAATGCTCTGCATGTGCCTACTGAATGTAGACTGACTGGTCATCAAAAGAACTTCTTGGCTGCTGCTTCCTGCTGAGATCTGCAATACACAAACGTAGGGAAATCAATTAGTTAAACAAAATGTATTATTAAATGCATTTCTTAGCCGCCATTCAAAACTACTGGTACTGTTTTCACAGGTGGCTTAAAGTACAGAGGATACCATTCCACATCGATTTAAAATTCACAAAACCATAATTTTAAAAATCAACTTAAATTAAACCAGTAGCAAGCATAATATATAATAACCAACTTCAACTGAAAACTGAACAAGACCTTAAAAACAGCCAACTGTATCTCTCTGTCTCTAGTAACTACTGACCTTAACGGCAAACAAACAAGCAGCCTCTGTGAAGGTGATGTTAATCTAAGGGTAAGTTCATAACCTAATTTCAAACGAGCTAGACCTTTTTTTATACTGCTTTACAGGCCCAAACCCCACTTGGGCCTAGAAATGCACTGGCAAGAGTTCAGCTGGTACAGATTTTGATCATCACTGATTCTAACAAGGACTTATGTGGGTGTGTTTTGTGTCAATGAAGTTTCCTAACTTTCTTCAAAAGCAGTCCCAAGCAGAGTGCAAAATAGCAGCCTAGTCTGGATACATATAGCTTATGCATAACCGAGGCTAGGTCTAAAAAGATATCAAGGAATTCAGTAGCAACTTTAAGACAAATTGGGAAAAAGAAATTTGTAAAGTAAGCTTTTGTGGAGCACAGTCCACTTCATCAATGCAAGAAGACTCTGTGGGCAGACAAATAGACAATGTGGGGGGGGGCAGGGGGGAAGGAGAATGGAAATGCAAAATATGTTCAAGTGGTGATAAGCATCCATTTAACAATGGCTGTACAAAGCAGTTAAAAGGGACCATACGGAGAAATGTAGAGTACTGCATTTAGGGTGGAAAAATGAAATGCATAAATATAGGATGGGAGAGACCTGGCTGAATGAGACTACGTGCGAAAGGGATCTAGGAGTCCTAGTAGACCACAAGTTGAACATGAGCCAACAGTGTGATGCGGCAGCTAAAAAGGCCAATGCGATTTTGGGCTGTATCAATAGAAGTATAGTGTCTAGATCAAGGGAAGTAATAGTGCCACTCTATTCTGCCTTGGTCAGACCTCACTTAGAATACTGTGTCCAGTTCTGGGCACCACAATTCAGAAAGGATATTGACAAATTGGAGCGTGTCCAGAGAAGGGCAACTAAAATGGTGAAAGGTCTGGAAACGATGCCTTATGAGGAGAGACTTAGGGAGCTGGGTATGTTTAGCCTGGAAAAAAGACGGTTAAGAGGCGATATGATAGCCCTGTTTAAGTATTTGAAGGGATGTCACGCTGAGGATGGAGCAGGCTTGTTTTCTGCTGCTCCAGAGACTGGAACACGGAGCAATGGGTGCAAGCTCCAGGAGCAGAGATTCCACCTCAACATGAGGAGGAACTTTTTGACAGTAAGAGCTGTTCGGCAGTGGAACACACTCCCTCGGAGCGTGGTGGGGTCTCCTTCCTTGGAGGTCTTTAAACAGAGGCTGGATGGCCATCTGTCGGGGATGCTTTGATCGTGATTTCCTGCGTGGCAGGGGGGTTGGACTGGATGGCCCTCGTGGTCTCTTCCAACTCTGCAATTCTATGATTCTATGATTCTATGACCAAGGTAGGAGAAAGGTTTTGCATACAAACATAGATAAGCAGATAAACATATATACACTGGAGAAAAGTCTTCATCCAGTGCAGGGATGGGCGAACATGGAAGAGCAGTGGTCTGCATTAGCCCTCCAGGAGACCTTGGGAAGGCCACATCCCTGCTGCCTCTGCTCCAATAAAAAATGAACTTTTAAAAAATGCCTCAAAATGCCCTCAAGAGAACACATAGAGCATTTTCACCAGGGGTGGGGAGGCTTCCTGGGTTATTTGAGGCCCAAGAGAGACCTTTTTCTAACAAGAGGATGTGAGCGGAAAATACATCCTGTTCATTTCCTATTTCAAAAAGGGCCGATCTTGGGCCCAAATTGGCCCAGGTCGGGCCCAAAATGTGGTGGAAATGCCCTCACTCCCATAGAGAGCATTGTGGGGCAAATTTTAAAAAATGCAAAACAAAACAAAAATTGACCCCAGGGGAGGCATGGGGCCTCCAAACATGTTGGAAACATCCTCCACACACCCATGAGGGCGTTTGTGGGCATTTTAGGAGCAAAAAAAAAAAAAAGCGCCCCCTGGGGCCCCTGAGGTTTACAAAAAAGCCCTGGGGGCCACATGAGGGCTGTAGGCCACACTTTTCCCACCTGTCTAGTTTGTTGGTACAGCTTGAAGACCAGTAAAATACTATTGTAAAGCAGGCATCAGGATAAACTTTTTGTGTGTGATGAAAACTAGTGTTTTAATATATGTGGTGTGCCAAGAAACCATTGTCTCTGTTGAAAACACTGCTAAAAGACTATGGATAGATCCTAATCCAGCTTTTCTTCTTTCTAATCATCCTTTAAATCCCCCTTTTTTTGTTCAAGAACACTGGAGGTCTGAGATAGAATGTCCAGAAAGACTGGAATGTTTTGCAAATTCCCCTCTTCCCCCATATTCCCTTTCTAATGTCAGATTTGTCTAAAATTTTATCACATCTGTCTTCCTTAGATACTACTGCCACATAGAAAGTGTCTTGTTGTTCAACATACTTATAAATACTCAAGAGAAAGAGTTCAAAGATCAGGCAAAACAGTATGGTACCAGTCTGAGCTCCTTCTTCTAGGGCTAAGACTAGAACCAATCTCTTTACAAGATACAAACAAACCATGGCAGCATAATCTGACACAATTAAATTGACTACAGGCAAAGAATACCAGTGTTCACGTTTTAAAAATTATTTCACTATCTCTCTAAATAAAGAGACTGGTAGAGAACAGCCACTAGGTTTGTTGTCTATAGTGAAAACTAAATGTCCTTTTATAGCTGCACACGATAGTCTGATGGCTGCTTTCCTCTTGCAGGATAACCTTGGAAAGAGGAATTTTGTTGTGACAATGTAGGGGAGAAAGTGAGGCTTACCCCTTCTTCTGCTAACCATTTCAACTTGCTGTCCATCCTAATCTTGCAAAAAATTAGAGGCACAGCAGCTGTGTAATGGTGGGCTTACATAGTCCTTTCTCTTTTGAAGAGTGCTCTTGGAAAAGGGATTTTTCTCTAAGCTGATATATTTTGGACTTCATACCTCATCCTCTCCCACTACTGGCCATGTTAGTTGAGGCTAACGGGAACTGTAGTCCAGACCTCCTCAGTTTTGGAGCAACATGGTTTAAGTTTTTTCTCTGCAGCTATTTCTTACAGCCTCACCACTCCAGATCTGAGGGAGCCAAGGTTCACGCTGTAGTTGAGTTGGCCTTCTATGGCAGTGATTCTTACTCTAGCTGATGTGAGGTACTTGCAGTTCCACTCCCCAACCAAAGTGGTAGGGACTGGCATCACATTTGTGTCCATTGGCTACAACTGTTTTTTTCCTTTCCTGCGAACTAGAGATCAGCAACAAATGGCTCAAGGACTGACACTAGGCCACAGACCACCACTCTGAGTATCACTGTTCTAAGGAACTTCAAGTACGGTAATGGTAGAAAATCAGCATGATTATTTGATTACTGTTTGCACCTCTATGTTGTTTTTCCTTCAAGGAGCACAAGGCAATGTACAAAACCAGACCAGATTGATAGGAGGAACAAGTTTTGGCTGGCTAACAAGGCATAACTTAAACCTAGTTAATAGTTCCATCAGTAGGTAATTTTTTTTTTTACATATACTGGTGGGCCTTTGGCAGCTGACCTCACTTGCTGCAGAAGGAAGGATAGTGTGTTCTCTTTTCTTTACTTGTGTGTTCTCAAATTTATTATGCTTTTCTCTATATTATGTTTTAATTTTATTTATTTTATTTGATTGTGAGCCACCTTGAGACCCATTCTCAGGAGAAAGATAGAATATAAACTGAACAAGTTAATGAATAACTAATGATGGGGTGAATCAGTCTTCCTTCAGTGACTGGAAAAGCCCAGCATTTTCCCCCCCAACTGGCGTAATCTAGACATTTTAAACTTCCCTGCATCTATCAATGCCAGTTTCTGGAGCACTGTTTCACACCTGTGGGCTACAAACTCAATGTGCGTGTCTTCAAGTCAATGTTGACTTATGATGACCCCATGAATTTCATAGGCTTTTCCTAGGCAAGGAATACAGTTGGCCCTTGGTATCTGCTGGGGCTTGGTACCAGGACTTTCTGTTGACACCAATATCTGTGAATGCTCAAGTCCCATTATATACAATGGCACAGTAAAATGGTGTCCCTTATAGAAAATGGTGAACAGGAAGGTTTGTTTTTTGGAGTTTCTAAAAAATATTTTCAAGCCATGGTTGGTTGAGTCCATGGATAAAGACTCCATGGGTACAAAGGACCAACTATGCTCAGAGATGGTTTACCATTTGCAAAGTTCAAAACATTTGCTTACCTATACATGATGTAACCAATGAACAATAATGTTTGGACTGCTACAAATACAAAGAAGTGTGTTGTAGATAAACAAGATGGAAACTGTGGCAGCTCTGGACATTTGGGTTTTTCATTTGATGGCTAGAAAGCAAAATGGTAGAAATGATTTTTCAATAGGAATAAACTCAGTATATATTTCTTTACAAAGGAAAGGGTTCTATATGCTTTTGTATAAGAAAAGACAAGTATAGTTGGCCCTCCACATTAACAAGGGTTAGGGGCACAGAACCCCCCCCCCAAAAAAGTGGGAAAACTGTGAACATTATAAGCCCCCTCAAACTTGATGTTACAGACTCCTGTCAACAGCACCAGCCCATCACTCCCTTTCCCACCTTGCCACCATGACACCTCAGCAGGATTTTAAATCCCTTCCCAGCCCACTGACCTCTCCACCCTACTCATCTTCCTTTAGATCCTTCTCTCAATCTCCTGTTCTTCCAAGAGCACCAGCCCACCATTCCCTTTCCCAAGCAGTGGGAGGATGAGTAACGGGGAGAGAAGATCGATAGGCTGGGAAGGGGTTTAAAATCTGGCTGAGGCGTCGTAGTGGCAAAGTTGGAAAGGGAGTGATGGGCTGGCGCTGTTGGAAGGACAGGAGGCAGCAGTAGCAGATTCCTCACTGTTTCTGCTCAACTCCCTAGCTATTTCCCTTTATGGAAAGACAGAGTTGTGTGTGTCACATGACCTATCATGGTGCTCCTAAACCAGTCTATTGCCCTCACTTCTGATGGAGGACACTATCGTGTCACAAGTACTATACTGAGGAAGGATCCAAATGCTATTCCTCTCAGCTTCTGCACATTGAATGGGGTGCGGGTGGGGTGGGTGGATGCCATGTCCTGTCTCTTGTCTCAGGCAGAAAAATGTGTTGGAATACCCCTGCTTCAGGTGACCCAGCAGCAACCTTTCTGTATTTTAGAAGAGACGTTCTCTTCCCTTCTGCAAGTTAACTGATGTGAAACAAATGTGTGGAATGGTGTCTTCTCAGGACTGAACTTGCAAGACTAGGACAGTGACTCAATAGCAGGCTGTAAGTGTTCTCATGCAGCACATGATAACACTTCATCCTGCTCACAGATCTTGCTTCCTGCACATACGCTACCTGACAAAGCTATAGTGATCTAGGTCAGTTGTACAGAAATAATGCAGCATCAGGAATGAACACTTGTGCTCAACTCGAGTTTCCATTTGTCTGTACATGCATAAACTTGGGCCTGGGGTTTATGGGGGGCCTAGCTACTCCATAAAAATAACAATCACGCTGCTGACATTGTGCTGCTCAGACTGACATATTTGCTCAACACATGTCTTGACACCCACTCCCAAGACTGCAACATTCCCTGGGTGGCAGCATGTGGACTCACTAAACTGAACTGCTTGAATATTACACACAGATCACAGTACCAGGTTTCGCTGGACTAAATGTTCGATGTCCCTCTTTACTATGTGGAGATGCTCCTTGATGTCATTGAAGTGTTGGGTTGTTTCATAGACTCCACCAGCTGACCCACTATGTTGAATACCACTGATTAGCCTCAGAGTGTCTCCCATGGAATTTCTGGAAAGAAAGAAAAATCCATTCTCAGCACCAACAACTCTTGCTGTTACAAACCAAGATGCTCAGTCTTTTATTTGTAGGTCTCCTTAAGTCAAGTTTAAAAGGTTCTAAAGCCTCTCTAAGATTGGAGAACACACACAATGAAAAAAAGGGGTCTCCATTGGCTCTGTGAATTTTCCATATCTATGAGGATCAATGAGATTAAAGAAAGATGAGACCCAAGAAAAGGGCTCTGGCTCCAGTATAACAGCAGCAAGCTGAATGGCCCTTTTAGGCTTCTCAGCTATTCATTCCCACTTTTCAGCAAATGTTGTGAGTTGCTCAGAAGAGCTGTCAGGACCAAGACTGCTGTCGATTTAGAGTCGGAGTAGGTAACATGTGACTCTCCAGATGTTGTTAGACTTCAAATCCCACAAGCTCTAGCCAGCAGAGTCAATAGTGAGGTAACTGCAGTCCAACATGTGGAAGGCCACAAGTTGCCATCTCTAACTTAGAGGGGAAAAGATTTAAGGGATCCTTTTGCCCATACTTCGTTTCTCAGGGATACCAGCGTATGCCTCTGTATGCAGGAAATCACATGCAGAAGGATTCTCTCTTGGACTTATCCTGCTTGCAGTTTTCCCATAGATAACTGGTTGGCTTCTGTGTGGACAGAATGCTGGACTAGACTGGCCTCTGGTCAGATGAGGTAGGTCTCTTCTATGGGAGTACAATCAAATACTCGGTACCATCTGATTCAAAGCACCACAATTGAAAACTCATAGCATCTACCAAAATCTCCTGTGCTATGATCACTGAGTGTGGAAAATTGGTCCAAAACCTGCTCACAAACCAAGGCATAATGGAATAAGTATGAAAGACCCCAGGCCTGCCCAGCAGCCAACTGCATTTCTCTAGTACAGTCTTCCCCTGCACGTCTGGCAGATGCCACAATGGAGGACTGCTCCAACAGGATCCATATTACTTTGAGAACCATGCCTTTAAAAAAAACCAATACACTTTCCTGGGATGCAGTCAAAATCTAATAAATCTGACATCACTCAATTTGATTTGGCAAATTATTTCAGCCCTTACAAGACAATCTACTTTTTGTATACTCATAAGTAAGTCCCTGTATAGGACTAGAGTCTTAATCCCTCTAGGAACAAATTTCTACTCTTAAAAAAAAAATAATAAGCAGAGGACTGAATTGAATGATCTGAATCTGAATCTTCCAAAGCTTTAAATAATATCGTAATTTGAAAGAAACTAAAATCTCCTTCAAGACAGCAAGACAACCGCACTATGCTTTACAGATAACAGAAGACTAAAGACCCATGGCTCGTGATTACCTTTTACATGACAAATTCATTTCCTGCATGCATAAATGCGCGGTATTATCTTGGCATAAATTCCTTTCTGCTTACAGAAAAGAAAATTAAAGCCATAAAAAGTGCAGACGTTGTAACTGGTGATATTACAAATCTAAACTGATTGGATAAGGAAGGCAAGCATGGCCGTTAAGCAATATGTTCTCAGATTTTTTTTCTTGTTGTGATGCCTCTTCCCAGTTGCAAAGAGGATTAGTTGAATATCAACATCTGAACTGTAATCCTTTCACCATTAACAGAATAATCAATGTCTATGTTCCAAATTTGTTCTATTAATTTATTTTAAACTTTCCATGGACAAAGGTGGTTTAACTACAACTCTTTGTTCAGTGCCTTAGTGTGCAGTCTTTACTAAAGCTCTTTATTCAGCTATACAATAATCACAATTCTAACATTCAAGTAACTAGAATACATTCAATCACTGCTTTCCTGTAAACACCAAAAACACACAATAAACTTAATTTAAATATTGTTATGAGCTGAAGTTAAGTAGATATTGTTAGGAGGGAACATTTCTGAATATAAATGTATATTACTTAAAATTCAAAAAGGTGGCTCAATTCCAGTTACTAGTTCCAACTAGAGTAGATCCATTGGATCAATACGGTTTACATAAGCACTGACTTACTCTTTAACAATTGATTTAATATATCTATTCTAGCTAGAGTTAGCCATTGGATTTATGCCAAAGGCCTCATTTGCACAGACAATGAACAAACACACATTAAAATTAATCAGAAGTGGCTCTTAAAGTTTCTTAAAATTCAAAATCTTAATTTTAGGGGAAGCTATGTTGTAGCATGCCAAACATATCAGTATCAGCGGTCAAAATTCAAAATTTATTGAAACAAAAATTATTTTCTTGGTCTTCCCTGTTTGACAGCATGGTTTTACAGGCAATGCTTATCTGCCGGTGTATACATTTCAGCAAAGATTTATTACATATTTGCAAGGAATAACATTATTTAAGAATACACTTTAGAATAAACCAAACAACTTGTTTACTTGTCAATTACAAACGCTAACCTCTTTAAAATACTATCATTTGATACAAAGATATGAAAAATGTAAGTTTTAGGCACAGTAAACAGTTGATGGTGGGCACTAGGGTTCAACAAAGCTTTTTTTAAAAAGAGACACAGATCATCCTCCTCGAGTTGACTACATAAGTGAGAAGTCTATGCTTACAAAGTGATTAGGAAACACACAGATCTTGACATGAAAAATTACATGGACAATAAGTCTCTTTTTCCAGGGTTGACCCAAAAGACAGAGGGATGTTCATTTGTTTTTGTTTTGTTTTTTATCCACTGCAAGACATTCTTTAATCTCAAGCTGAAAATATTAAGATGTTGTTATGCAAAAGCTTTCTTAATAAGTAGTCACTAAAAGGGCAGGCTTCTGATGTTAACAAGGAAATCTAATTTACTTTTCCACTATAAAGATTTGTGAAGAATATTAAAACGAAAGCTGTCTCCAAAGAACATTGGTGAAAACAGAAGTACATTCTATAATCTTTATTCTATAAAAGCTGACCTACTTAAGTACACTGAAGGAGCTGTCCTTGAACTATTAATATTGGTAAACATCATGGTCCAGAACTAGACCCCAAGACATTTCTTACATGTTACAAGGCTTACTCCTGTCCCTCCACCCAGCACTACAAATGAATATTGGGGCAACACAAGAAACTCACATGCTCTCTTTCCTAAGATCTTCCTTCCAAGGTCCTTATTAACATAGCAGTTAGAAAAGAAGGCGCTTACCCCCACCTACAAGGGAATGCACCCACAGGAAATACATCTGGGAGGAAGGGAGGAGTTGCAGCCTACTGACTTAAGCTCCAGAATGCTCCCAATTTAATTCTGTACTAGCACAGGACACATATGCAAGACTGAATTGACACCATGAAGAACAGCAATGCAAATATGAAATAGCTAGAGCTCATATTGATCCTCATCCCAAACACTTCCCTAGGATCAACATGCAATGTTGCACAGTGAGTCAAGATTCTATGTACATGATTGTGGGTTTTGAAGGCTTACACTTGATAACTTTTACTGCATCACAAATAACTTACTTGGCCTTTGTTTACCCTACTGCAGTGTGAAATAAGTTATCTGTTAGTATTAACAGTACTCTGTAAATAGATTTTTTTTCTTAACTGTTTGACTAGAATATAGATTGGAAGATAGGGCATTTAAAATCAAGGAGAAGATAAACACCTTGAAGTTTTTTTAAATAACTCAAAGATAGTAAGACTCCAGGAATAAGGAAGCATTATTCTTTGGAGCTGTTCTGCTTGTCTATACAATTCATACCAACAATAGTTTTGTATCTACATCACACAATATGAAATGAGAAATAACTGGGCTGTTATGTCATTTTTTACACATGTGCTCTTACTTCATTTCACCAACTTGTCTTAGGACCTCCTCTTGAGTTTTCACAAAAGTGTCAAGTCCTTGGTTAGAGGCCTTAAGTAAAAAGACAAACACACACACCATCAATAGTGTTGCTGAAGAATGGCAAAGAATTGTGACAACAGTGAGATAGAGACACATCAAGAGTGTGTTTCACTACCTGCCCTGGGACACCAGCTGCTCGTTTGGAAATTTCATCTGTCAATGAAGAGACATATCTTCTCTGTTCATCCAGAATCATATCTAATTGCCTGTTGAGCTGCTTTATTTCAAGATGTATCCGGTTTTGGCCTTCAAAGATTTGCCTTAGCTCACGATCACTGACTGTTTCAAAAAGATCTTCCGCTAAGAATAATAAAAAGGACATTCTAGTTATATGTTCATAGTTGGTCACAACTCATTCACCAATATTGTTATTACTTTCCCATTTAAGCATTTGAATACCCACAATGTGATGGCATTTATACATCTAGCTGGCCATCCACCCATGCTAATTTAACAGGAAGTTGTTAACACGGCACAACACAGAAAAATTAACAAAGAACGTTTTCAGGGATAGAAATATCTGTCAGACTGCTCAACTAACAGTGCAGTCCTATACATGCTATTCAGAAATACCATTTTACTTGATAGGTGGGAAGATAATCAATTGTTATGCAACAACATGGTGATACCAGTGCACAATCAGCTGAACAACTGAAGGATCCAACATAAGTTTGTTGGGAAATATTCATGCTATACTAAAAGTGTATAGGATTTTAACATACATCATGTTAGTGACTTGCACATGGGCTAATTTCCTTACATATGTGGTTATACTTTTTGGCCAATGGCATATTTGTACTCAACTAAAGGTTTCAGAAGCAGAACTGAATATGTGGTGCCATTCTGTATTCACATGCAAATGTGCACTGTACTTTGAACATGCAAATATCCACTGAGCATTGCAGCTGTTCATTTCACATTTGTTTACATATTCAGTTGCACAGTGGTGTAATTCATTAATGCACAATCATCACAGAACTCAGTATAAAGTTACACTCCATCTCTTTGATGTAAGATAATGGCTGAGATATCAACCATGAATGCTATCCCAAATCATACTTGATTTGTTAGCTTCTAATTCCTTATAGTATCATATGAAAGTTTTTCTCCTCCCATGCTCAGACAGCAAGGGGAGGCATCTGATGAGAGTTTTTCTAATAACAAGCAAGGAAAATTCTCCCAATCTTTTAATATTATTCTCCAAAATAGTTACAGAGTGCTCTATTAATTGAGCAATACACACTGGGAATAAAGCCACAAGGAAATGACCAATTATACCTAGAGTTCACATAATGGCTGTATGCAGCTATCTGCTGTGCTACAAACTAAAGTACAGTTGCCCCTCCACATTCGCGAACTTAGCATTCGCGGTTTTGAATATTCGCGGGTTTGGGGAGGGCCCCCGCCCTCCCAAAAGCAGCGACACAGGGCCTTGGGCGGGAGAGGGGAGGGCCGGGCAGGCCTTCACGGAGCCCCTGGAGACGCTCCGGAGGCCCCATGAAGGCCTTGGGAGGGAGAGGGGAGGTGGGGGAAAGCGACTATAGGGCCTCCGGAGGCCCCGTGGTTGCTTTGGTGGGGGAGGTGGAAGGCAGTTGATATTCGCGGATTTTTCGCATTCGCGGGGGTCTGGGGAACCTAACCCCCACGAATGTGAAGGGATGACTGTATTATAATTTAAAAGTTCTTCAAATTTCACGGGGATTCCAATGTGCTAATTTTTGAGCTTCCACAATTTCTATAGCCATTTCTCATGTACACATAACAAAGACTCATGATCATTCATTATCAAATAAAGATAATCTGCAAAGTGAGTTATGCCTTCCCAGCCTCAGCCCCCATCAAGTCCATCACCTGGTCACCTACTGGGCTGCCCTTGTACATCTGGATGCTCCTTCTGAAATTCCTCCTTCTTTTTGTCCAGCTCTTGCTGGAAATGTTCAAACTCTTCTTGATACTTCTCTTTGTCCTTTTCAGGAATTTCTGTATCAGGCGGAGGCTTTAAAACCAATTTTGAAAGAAAATTAGTTAAATGGATACCCAAAACATTTATTAGAACATTTTCTGAACATTTCTGCACTTCAGGTATACCCTACTGACATCCAGAAGCAGCTTTATTTGGGCAATAAATCCTTGTGCAGTTATTGTCACATGAAAGAATTTGAGGGGCACTGAATGGCCTTGCCTTTGTAGCCTTCAGGGCAGGAAGGATGAAGTGGGGAGCCTACTCTACACACAACTTTTTGCAAGCCTATGCAGTCCAAGTTTCATGCGAGGGATGGGTAACATGTGGCCCTTCAGATGTTGCTGGACTGCAACTCTTACATAGCTGATGGGAACTACAATCCAATAAATTCTGGAGAGTCACAAGCTGCCTAGAGCTTTGGAGATATCTATATTTATTTGCCTACTGTGAAAGCTTGCCTTACTTATGCACAATACTTGGCAAACACAGTGACATAGTTTTTAAGGAGCTCAAAGAAAGCTCTGGAAAAATTATCTATCCTCCTTCAGTCTAGATTTTGTTGTGTCCAGGTTAAGAGTTAAACATTTATTAATAACCAGGGGATGGCAGACCCACCTCTGGAATACAGAAAAGGGGTTTCTTGCAGTCTGTTCTACCTCGCAGGGTAAGAGATACATATATACTGTCTGTTACAGAGAAAATACAGTACACTGGAAAAGTTAAGGCCACTATCCTTGTCCGATGTTATGTTGACATCTTGCCTTTCAGTCTTTCTCCACCAGTACATGGCACTAGAGAGTTAACAACAGGGATGGTACAACCACTGAGCTGCTCCTCCTCATACAAGCATAATTCCACAAAGACCATTTCAGGCCTGAATAGGACTAGGAGGACAGAGTTAGTATTTGTTTACACGGTCAGTTTCTTCATATGCCACTTCTCCATGGTCTGTCCTCACATGTTAACATACACACATCCATTAATCATCAATCCAGATAGTTCCTCTTACCATCATTGAATCATGCTGATTGTGTAGACAGACACCACATGTAGAAGACCATCCTTATATTCTGCTTCAGTTAAGAAAAACTACCACACCCAGTTCTGTGTCTCAGTCTCATCAAGACTCTTCCAAATGCATTTTTCAGACCTCCCACTGTATGCTTGGCTAAGCCAAATTTAGATTTTAAAAAACTCGGAGGAAGGATTTAAAAAAATATGTCAGAGGCTACAACTTGGAAGCTACTGCATTCATAAATGTACAGTCGTCCCTTCACATTCGCGGGGGTTCCGTTCCGCGGACCCCCGCGAATGTGAAAAATCCGCGAATAACAAACACCCCTCCCCCTCCCTCCCCAGGCCTTCGCGGGGCCTTGCTAGGCCCCGCGGAGGTCTCCCCGGCCCTCCCTCCCTCCCTCCCCAGGCCTTCGCGGGGCCTTGCTAGGCCCCGGGGAGGTCTCCCCGGCCCTCCCTCCCTCCCTCCCCAGGCCTTCGCGGGGCCTTGCTAGGCCCCGAGGAGGTCTCCCCGGCCCTCCCTCCCTCCCTCCCCAGGCCTTCGCGGGGCCTTGCTAGGCCCCGCGGAGGTCTCCCCGGCCCTCCCTCCCTCCCTGCCCAGGCCTTCGCGGGGCCTTGCTAGGCCCCGCGGAGGTCTCCCCGGCCCTCCCTCCCTCCCTGCCCAGGCCTTCGCAGGGCCTTGCTAGGCCCCGCGGAGGTCTCCCCGGCCCTCCCTCCCTCCCTGCCCAGGCCTTCGCGGGGCCTCCGGGGGTCCCGCGAAGGCCTCCCCACCCCTCCCCAGGCCTTCGCGGGGCCTCCGGAGGGCCTCCGGGGGTCCCGCGAAGGCCTCCCCACCCCTCCCCAGGTCTTCGCGGGGCCTCCGGAGGGCCTCCGGGGGTCCCGCGAAGGCCTCCCCACCCCTCCCCAGGCCTTCGCGGGGCCTCCGGAGGGCCTCCGGGGGTCCCGCGAAGGCCTCCCCACCCCTCCCCAGGCCTTCGCGGGGCCTCCAGGGGTCCCGCGAAGGCCTCCCCACCCCTCCCCAGGCCTTCGCGGGGCCTCCGGGCGTCCCGCGAAGGCCTCCCCACCCCTCCCCAGGTCTTTCACGGGGCCTCTGGAGGCCCCGTGTCGCGGTTTTGGGGGGGGCGGGGGGGCCCTCCCAAAACCGCGAATAACCGAAACCGCGAATGTCAAGTTCGCGAATGTGGAGGGACAACTGTAATATCAAATCCTATTGTAATTGACATGTTGCTAAAAATTATGGGTTGCTCTGCAATTTAAATTTAAACCTCATGGCATCCCTAGGAGTTCTTGTGGAATCAATGTGAAATTGTAGATCCAGCTTTCCAGCAAATTATCTTCCCTCTTCCAAGACTAAGCATGATGGCATTATATTAGAATTAGTACAAATAGTTAAAGCTCTCTGAAAAGAGAACCCCTTTTTTCTTAGTATTTTGTAATTCTATACTGAATAGGGAACACTTTCTTTCCACAAAGCCCCAGTGAATAAGTGCATTTCAAGTAACTGCAATTGTCTATAAAGGATGCCTACCGCTTCTTTGCCAGGCTCCGTCAACTGAAAAGTCAGGAAAGACAAGACATCATGGTCATCTGGATAAAAATCCCAAACATATTAAGTTATGAGTCCCTTTTCTCCTAACACAGTAGAAAGGCTTGTCAATATAAAAGCAAGTTTGCTTTCACCTGGCCCACTATGTGAGCATCCCCACACTGTTACACTTGATAACTGCTGGGAGGCATCAAGGTGTGTATGTACTGCAAGACATATAAGGTGATCAGCATATAAGGTGATGAGTCAAGTGCTAGGATGCCTGAGGGCCCACTGAGGCTAATGCTGGCACTATCATCTTTTCAGATTTTTTAAAGATTACTATGAAGACCTCTCATTTAACAGCAGATCAGAGGACTGCAACACCTCATCTTTTGACAAATGTCTCTGAGCTCCCATTCCCAACATAGCACCACAGGTGGATGCTACAATAAAGTCAAGGAGCCACAGGCTTGGGGTGGGGTGTCAAGGTAGGCCATCTGGCACTTCTCTGCTCAGTACCAGGCCCAGTTGCTAAATTAACGGAGAGTAGAAAGGGAAGATTAGAGTCTTTCACATCTGCAAGCTACACCTCCAGGGGTGCAGTGTGATGGGGTTATGCCATCAATAGTAAGCCACTGCATACATTGAATGTGTGCATTTGCTATAGCCAGTAAAAGAATGGAGCAAAGAAGGAGGCCAGTTTAAAGCAATATGTATTCAACGATTGCCAGGAGGGTAGCAACGTTAGCTTGTTTCAACAAAGTCAAAGACTTCTGTGGCATCTTCAAAATCAATAAGCTCATTTGGCATAATCTTTTGTGGACTTCAGCCCACTGCTTCTCTTGATGTCATCTACAGTCCACAAAAGTTTAAACCAATTAAATCTTGTTTGTTTTTAAGGTCCTGTGATAATGGGCTGAGCTAGCATAACAGGTGCCATAAGACTCTTGGTGGTTTAAGAAGTGATTACACTTGACACGTCAAACTTTGCTAGATGCTGTACAGTAGTAGGAAATATCTTGTCTATATGTTTAGAATCTGCTATTGGGGTTCACTGCAGTTTCAAAGGCAAGCAAAGGCCCCAGACAGTATCTGTTGTGTTTTGGGTCACCACTATGGTGTTTACTGTGAATTCCTGCAGCTCTGACCTGTGTCTTCTGACCAGCAGAGCTATTGGAATAACAACAACAATAGCAACAATAGGCAACATAGCTGGGTTCCAAAGCATGACAAATTCTGTGTGGTCAAGAGAGCTCTGGGCTTGCATTTCCTCAAATTGCTCTTCTACCCCAGTGTCATAGACAGCAACATTCCAAAGCCTTCAAGAACAGTTTGCATTATCATTAGGGAAGTAAGGAAATCTAAGGGACAAATTCCATTGGAAATACCCAAATCCACTGAATTCATCTACAGTAGCTCTTAGGATGTAAACATTGCAAAGGATGCTTCTGGTGGTAACACAAGCTCAAAAGGATCTTAAAACACATAACAGCGAACCTCCCTAAATTAAGACCAGTACCCTGCCATGCTATACTTGAAAAGGGCCAGCACAATGCTATACATTCCTCAGACCAATGTAATTGATTTTATTCCCTTCCTTCTTGAAGAGAAGCTCTCACAAAGGAATCTCTGAAACAGGACTGATTGCACAAGTGCCAAGAACCACACAGTCATTCAACTGGAAGGAAACAGCCAGTCCAACAACTTCAGTTTGTACATCCTGTCCACTTAATTACTTCCAAATTCCTTATCAATTAGTGCCAGCGATAGGTGCTGTTTCAACAGTTACTGAATTTCAAGCATTTCACATTGTATCAACTACTGATTTATTCAAGGAAGGAAATTGTGACTTAAAAAAGAAGGATAGGTATATCTTAAGTATTAAAATCACCTGCAAGACCACCAGTTGCTGCAGAGATTCCAAAGTATCCCTGAGATGGTAGTACCATGTTTTCTACTTTGGCACAATATTCATAGTCTTCTTTGTCTGGAGTAAAGCCATTGTTTATCAATACCTACAAAAAGAGATGCAAAGATATGAAACTGCCTTACAAAGAGTGAAGCCAACTGTCTATCTGGGCCAATAATGTGACTCCAACTGACTGTGGCATTGAAAGGTTTTTTTCTAGCACTGCCATTAAGAGCTTAAGATGAATCAGATGGTAGAGTCTCCCTCAATGTGATGACTTCTTAGATTACAATTCCCATGATTATGTATCACGTAACTCCAACCCACCTGAAGAACAACAGAAAGATGCACTATATGTATGAGGTAAGAATGCATGTTGACCATCCACATCACACACAAAGTCTTCCACCACCTTCCCTTCAGCATATGCCATTTTGTATGAAAACCCCATTTTGAAACTAAAGGCAACTTTATTTATTTTCACATCTAAATCTCTCTCTAAAATCAGTGATAAATCTGTAATTTAAAACACTAACTCTTCACTACTGTGGGCACCCAGCTAGTATGTTATTTCTCAAGTATTCTTCAAGTACTAGCACACAATGTATTTGGCTCACTTCAACTCTCTCTTCAAAAGAATACTCTTTGTGAACTTTTGCAACCATAAGTACATATTGTACATATTTAGATTCAAGTCTTAAATGTAAACATAAAATATAGTCAGAGTTTGAGAGTACTTGCCGTCAGTGTCTTTTGGTAGTATGTGATCTTTGCTCGGACAGGGTAAGGCTTGTTACGAAAATCTCTTTGACAGGATGCCAAAGCTTGTGTGGAACCATCACTTTAAGAGAGAGAACATATAAATACAAACTTAAAAGCTGGGTTGCAGGTGGGGGGGACTATACAATATGCTGTATTGAACAGTCATGGGGGGGTGGGGCGGAGAGACCACACACCACAAAACTAGAACAAAGTTTCAGCCAGGGATAGGCAAAGGAAGTTAAACCACAAATAGGTTAAGAGGAAGCATGGTTATTGTGAGCAGTGCTTAAAGTAAGAGCACATCCAGCACTAAAACAGTGGTTTGCAAACAGTATATGGGGAATCCCAGAGCTTCCTTAGAACAATACAAGCCACTTATTGGGTGTACACTGAAACTCCACCAAGAGCAGCACTACTGTGGCCATTCACTGGTAACTCTAGCATCTCTGCATGGCACAGGAGGGGGCCAGTATGCCTTCTTGCATCACAGAGCTCTGCCAGTCTGCAGGATAGACCACCCCCTTCCCTAATGGAAAGACAAAAAAAGACCATCTTTGTGCTGTTGCTGTATTTTGGTAGTGTAATTTCTGGTGGGCAGCAAAAAATGGGCAACAGGGTCCACAAAAGTAGCCTGTTGGGTGGGAAGCAAGCAGCCAGGGAGCATACATACTACTACCCTTGGGGAAGTGGGATTATGCTGTACTGATGTCTAAGGAGTTGACAGAAGAATGTAAATGAAATGGCCCTCTCAAGTGGGACAACAGGGGAGTACATAAGCGGATCTAGTGTTGAGGGACAGGAAGAGTGGGAATCAGAGGAAAGCTCAATTGAAAAACTGATCAGCTATGTCTGGAGTGGGGGATCTGAGAAGGGACTCTCAAGGTAAATAGATGCAGGTATTGTTATATGTTTTCAACCCTTTTATAATATAATGCTGCAGTCTTTGGAACTAGGTAGAACAGATAGAATACAGTTAAAAGTATTTTCATGCAAATTAGAAATATGGTTCTAAATATGTTTCTGTAAATGAATAGAGATCAGGCAAATATACAACTTACTTTTGATGGTCATAATGAAGCTTGCCGTTGTTTCCAACAATAATCACTGATGGGTTGTTTTTCTAAGGAAGAAGGGAAATCACAATAAAAGTGGGATGAGGCTTAACTATAACTTTAAACTGGAACCCTCCCAGGTTTAAAAATCAGAAATTATTTCAGCAGTGCCTAGAAACTGTCCAAGTAGAAAGAATGGTGCTTTTCTGAAGTTCAGACTTCAAGAACATGCACTAGTCATAATCAAATGCAATAATCAATGTACATTTCACTTATCAGAAAATACACAATGCCAACTTTAAGTATTAGCATTCCCCTGTAAGCAGGTAACAGAAAAAAGCATTGTTCAGAAAGGGAAACTGAAGTAAAACTTAACAGCTTAAAACTTAACCTAGAGAAATCAAAGGCAAGAACATTTAAAACCGTGTAACACTAGAATCTCCAAATAAAAGAAATCAGAAGAGATGCAACCAGAAACCTGAATGAAACCTACTTACCAAATTGTTTACATTGTGCCGCATTGGCTCAGCAGTAGCTACACCAAAATTTAACAACACAAGGAGTTCCTTAAATGTTTCCTTCAAACTTTTGATTCTCCCACAAACACACATTCTCATAATTTTAAAAATCTAAATCATGACTGAAAATTTTTGAAAACCATAAATATCAGGCCAATGGCAAATTTATATGCAACAAGGAAGGGGACAAGAAATTTGTGGAGAATAGTCTGATCAGCCTAGCCTGCATAGCCATAATGCTTATTGAACCTTTGATGGCACAACACTTGCACATCACTTGCTTAAGAGCAACAGAGGGGAAGATATCACCTTTAACTTCTATTTGTGGACTTCTCAGAGGTGTTTCCAACCAGCATGGAAAGCAGGATGCTGGTTGAGATGGACCTTTGGCCTGATCCTGAACTCTTCTCACATTCTAGCTCAAGGGGGAAGAAGCATAATTCTCTTTCAACATATTCAAGTACACCCTTATATTATCTCTAATGTTCTGGAAGCATCTTGCATAAAGTACATACATTTCCTGATATCTGTGCAGATATTATATGGACATGAACTGCAATCCTAGCTCATTGCAATAATTTCCTGGCAGCATTCACCAAGTTCCTACTTGCCTGTGTCATGCAAGAACATAACTTTTTAAAAAGCAACACTGACACTTTAAAAAATAGTTTTGTGTGTTCTGATTCTGCAAATATATTCCCAACCCTGAAATAGACGACAACCACCATATAATTGGTGAAATGATCTTCAAGAATCCAAGTATTTCTTACAGCTCAATCCTTTGAACTGCTAGACTGGGGCAGATGCTTACAGATCCTTGTGCTAAGTTCCTGCGACTGGCAATAATAGACTTTTGCACCCAGGTAACACTTTAGCCTTTTTCAATAATCAGCCTATGAAAGTTATAAAGCAAGAGTAGGAATTGTGCAGTCCTCCAGATGTTGCTGAACTGCTGTTCTGAACAGTCCTAGCTAGCATAGCCAATGGCAAGAAATGCTGGATACTGCAGTTCAACAACATCTGGAGAGGCAGCACACAATTACCATCCTGGCTATAAAGGCTTAGCGCTTATTCCAGCCTGTACACACCTAGCTTTGTACTATGCAAACAAATTTAATTAGAATGTCAATTAAATGCATTTTAGATGGCATTCTTCTATACACTTAATTGGAAACAAACTTCACTAAAATCAATGGGATTTGCTTTGAAGGAAATATATATGGGGACTGTAAGTAAGTTCTCACATTCTGAGTATCCAGATGCCCACTTCATAACAATTTCATGCAAAAACAGGGCTGTGTACACAATGCAAAGTTCTATCCATTAAACATCTTCTGCATTACTTTCCACTAACCTTTGCATCATTGTCGAAGGAGTCAAAGAAGACACCAACACCATTCCAGTTATCAGCTGCTCCAAAAACAGGACCATCTAAGCCTTGTCCTTCTGTAAACCAGACAGCCTGTTCAGAAAAAAATCAGATTTATGTTTTAGGCACTCTGGTTTATACCACTGATTGGTTTGCAAAGGTAACCATTCCACATACCAGTCCATCAGCTCCTACTCGCCCTCTTCCTGTCACTCGGAAGGTCACTTCAATCTCCCAATATTCAAATATAGATTTGCTTTTTGTCCATACTGATCCCCTCTGGCTTTTTAATGATGGAGTTATCCTTATCTGATCAGCACTAGGAATAGCATCTAAAAGGAAAATTAGTAAAATTAGTAAGTCATAACTGTTGCAATAATGACTGTTGCAAAAATACACTGTCTTCAGTACAGTGTCTCCAGCTGCAGAAATGATTTTACAGAACTGAGAATAAATATTCCTTGCTTTTATTGCTAACCCTTAACCTAAAGGATAAAGGGCAGTGAATAACACATTACCATTGTCAACATCTGAAGTCCATAAATATCCTAATAGGTAGATTTCTTAGATGACAGTGACTGGCCCAAGTCTTGGTTAAGCCTAGATTGTTTGACAGTGAGTGACAGAGGAAGTCGCACAAGATATCTCTGGAGCAAAAAAAGGCCAATTGTAAATCGTAGCATAAAAACCATGCTCTGTGCCTATATCAACATATAACATTCACAAACATCTCTTCCTAAACCCCTTATATTACATTTCAGCTCTGAATAAAAGCACCTGTCAAACTATTTACACTAAGTACTTTGTATAAGCTACAGAAGCATGTTCTTTTGTGTCTGTGTTAAGGGTTTTGTTTTAAAAAATATTTGCACAGTATTTCTTTATTTCCTCCAGTTCATGATTTTCAAACATGCTGTTTTAAATATGAGGGTTTGCCCTTTAGAATCTGAAGTTATTCACTGCATGTTTCAAGTGCTGGTTTAATCAGTGACAGAACAGTAAACACAATTATATATATATATATATATATATATATGTCAGTCCACTTGAGTTTTCTACCAAATGCTACAGCAGGAACACAGTACCTTTATTGGGATCAAGCAAAAAGCTCATCATAATGGATAGTAAGCATGGGGGGGGAAAGTTGCTAAGCATTGTGAAAGGCACTAAAAGTCACCCCCTCTTTTCTGTCAACAATGACACATCAGCATAAAGATATGAATGGTTTCACATTCAGTCATTTCCAGAATTAGTTTTCACTAGAATTAGCAAACAAGCATCTGCAGAATTATCAAGAACTGAGAACAGAAAAGAGTTTAGCTTAAAGCGGCATATGAAATGAGGAGAATACATTCTTTCATAAAGTGGATAATTTGACCACTCTCATCTGAGGCAGACATTCTGACCACCCATATCTGATCTTGAACCTCAGGACCAAATATATACAAATTAACTACCAAAAAATCAAGCTGTTATCAAGTTGATAAAGCAAGCATTGACTTTGTTTTGGCAATATCACACATTTGCCACAGGCACATAGGTTCTATCAGCCAAAAGAATCCGATCCGAATGATAATAATGATCAGTAAAGAATATGGAATAACTACCTCCCTATAAGTGCCAGTTTGGATTACATGAATGTCTATCTATAATACACATTGGAAGAGGTGTGTTAAACCTCTCTGAAATTTAGCTGTTTAATCTAAAGGCAGTTAAAAAGGAGTGAAGAGAGCAAGGAGTGTAAAGATAGACATTAAGTGACATTGAGTACCTGAACAAGAGCTAGAAAGAGCATGTTGCTCATCAGAAGGCTTTAAAAAATAAAACTGTTACTACAACACCTCCATGGCTTACCTAAGCACCATATGGTGTGGCTTATCTCAAGGTAATGAAAGATGTTATTAATCCTTTACCTTGGACAAGCAAAACAATACCTGTAGTAAATAGCACTACAGTACAAGGAAAAGAGGGACTATACACCAAAGTTCTTAAGGCAGATTGTGTGTATAACACATTCAGCAATATACAATAAAATTAAAACTGCATGTGCCTGTACACTATGACGGAGACTAGTAAAATCTTATATAAACTATAAAAGAAAAGCTGAAAAGAGAGGTTTGGCGCTTCATTTGAGGACAGGTTATTAACAACAGAAGACTGGTGCTGACCAGTTGCTTTCAACAAATCAACCCTCTTGGTTTCTCAGAATTTGGGGAAGGGATGGGGAAAAAGTGACAGATCTATATTTATAACCCTGTATTTAACAAACATATAAAATGGGAACAGAGGATCTTTTTAAGCTTGAGGGCCACATTCATCAGAGGTAAATTAACTGCTTCCACCATCCCCACAGCCACCCCATTCAGCTGAGTCAGAAACTATGCTTCCTTCCTTCTCAACTGCTTAGCTGTTTTCTAACAATATGAGGGAAGAAAGTTGCAGAGGGTTTGGCAGATGTCTGGTGGGTCTGCTGTGGAAGACTCTAGGTGGCACATCCATCTAAGAGGTTGTTAGAAGTACCTCCTAAGATATGATGCTAAAAGAAGGCATTTCTGTACAGTTGGCCCTCCATATCCACAGGTTCTATATCCATGGATTCAACCAAAGACAGCTCAGAAAATTTGGGGCGGGGAATTCTAAAAAGCAAACCTTGCTGTTTTTCATTTTATATAAGGTGCACCATTTGACTACTACACCATTGTATACAATGGGACTTGAGCATCCACGGATTTTGGTATCCAGGCTCGGGGGTGTTGGGGAGGAGCTGAAGCCAAACCCCAGTGGATATCAAGGCCCCACTCTATGTTAAACCACATTATCTCCCAAATCCTAATAAGTACTCTGAATAGCGTATAGGATACTTCTATTTAGTTCAGATATATACTGTACTATGAATCCAATTATTGGATTCGAAGAAACTCATTGACTCAATGGAACTTAGATAAGAACTTGGTTAATGGACATTTATTGGTTCTGTCAGACTACTCCAGTCTGGACTAATAAATGAATTTGGGATAAGTGCTCTATAATGTTTTGAGACACACAAAAAAGTGGTGATTCTAAATGTGTGTACTGGTGAAAGATGCCTTACTGGTGTGTGTGTGTATGGAGGGGAGCACATATGTCTGCATGCAGGATGTGGAAAGAAGAAAAGATAAGTTTAACCAGCATGTCTGAATTTTGAAAGTAAGCACACATATCCAAGCTCTTATTAACACTTAAAAAGAACACAGAAGTGATATGTTTTGATTGCTGCTGAGTATACAGTTTTGTTAAGAAGTGCCTTGATAGCTCAGATCTATATACAGTAGTTCAGTGGTTCTTAACCTTTTCTTTACCAGGGACCCCCCTTTAAATATCTTTTGCTGCCATGGACCCCCAATTGTTCGCAGAGGGCGGGATATAAATAAATTTTATTTAATAATAATAAATTATTATTATAATTTAAAAATAATATAATATAAAATAATAAAAATAATTTTATTATTATTATAACTCAAGATTTAAAACACAAAACAAAACAACAATAACAATAATACTATTACATCACCCATGAAGCCTTCCCTCAGAAGCACTAAAGAGGGAGGGAAAACTTTTCTCCTGCTTCTTCCTGCAAGTTTGTGACGAGTTGATTGAATGGCAATGTGCAAGCCAAGCCAGCCAGCTGGCCGGTCTTTACCTTGGCTCCTGTCACATGGCCACTCCACTGAGGGAGGAGGTGGGCCAAACAACTTTCAAGCCTTCGCAAACTCCCTGTGAGGACACTGCGGATCCCAGGTTAAGAACCACTGATACAGTTCATTCAGCATTAAAATCAGCATTACCTACATTACCTATAGATAACTAAGTAGAGGCACAGAGTATGGGGAGGAGGGGAGTGAAAGAATACAAGTTTCAAGGCATACACAGATGCCACTAATGGGAAAGTAACACAGACACATTTTTTTCCATTTGTTGAAGGTAGATTCCAGAAAGACTACATGCCAGATTTGTGAATTTGGGCGCACAGGGTTGGAAATGCACCTAAATGCCAGAGAGGTACCCAGTTTCCTCACTTTGTCTCTCCTGAACGGAGACAGGCTGCCAACACTCAAGACTGCTGAACTCTGTACATGCCTAGAGACCTTGCGACTCTCCAACTTGATGCATGTCTGTGCTGGGGTTTGTTATCCAAACTATGGCTGAATCCAGACTACACTGGATTATTTGCCACGGCTCCTTCCTATGGAATTCTGGGAGTTGTAGTTTTAACCGGGTCTTTAGCCTTCTTTGCCAGAGAGTGCTGGACCCACCAAACTACAAATCCCATGATTCCATAGGAAGGAGCCATGGCAAATAACCCAGGATTGTTTGTGTTGTGTGGATTTGGCCTGGGTTGGAAACCTGGCCCTTAAATGCCAGAGGGGATACCCAGTTTCCTCACTTTGATGGGCCGCCAACACTTAAGACAGCTGAACTCTGCACATGCCTAGAGACTCTGATCCGCTTAATACTTGATACACTTTGGTATTGGGATTGTCATCCAAACTAAGGCTGAATCCACACTACCACAAATAATCGTTTGAAACCGGATTACAGTGTTCCTCCATATCCACGGATTTAAGTATTCACAGCTTAAAAATAGTCTTTAAAAAAATAATAATCCAAAAAGCAAACCTCGATTTTGCCATCTTATATAAGGGACACCATTTTGCTATACCATTGCATATAATGGAACTTGAGTATTTACGGATTTTGGTATCCACGGGGGGGGGGTGTCCTGGAACCAAACCCCAGTGATTATGAAGGGACAGTTATATTTGCCACAGCTTCTTCCTATGGAATCCTGGGATCCGTACTTTTGCAGGATATTTAGCCTTCTTTGCCATGGAGTGCTGATCCCACCAAACTACAAATCCCATGATTCCATAGAAAGGAGCCATGGCAAATAACCCAGGATTGCTTGTGTTGTGTGGATTTGGCCTGGGTTGGAAATCTGGCCCCTAAATGCCAGAGGGGATACCCAGTTTCCTCACTGTGATGGGCCACCAACACTTGAGACAGTTGAACTCTGCACATGCCTAGAGACTCTGATGCTCTTAATACTTGATGCGCTTCAGTGCTGGGGTTTGTCATCCAAGCCAAGCTCCAGTGCCAACCCTGAGCTCTGGGTTCAAGCACCCGTGTCTCCTTCCCACCCACCCGACCCCCGACCTCTGGAACTCTCTGCTCCAGTACTTACTGCCCGTGTGGACCCAGAAGGGCACCGATCCGTCCCCCTGCACCAAGTGCGGCCCCTTGAAACTGTACTTGTACTCGAAGCGCCGGTGAGGAGCCGCGAGGGCGGCGGGGCTGCCTTCCGCCTGGCCGGTGGCGCCTGAGGCGGGGAGCCACAAGAAGAGCAGCGCGGCCACCAGCCCCAGCCTCCCCTTCAGCCCCCAGAGCGCCGCCATTTTGTTCTCCCCTGCATGCAACCCGGCTCGGCCAACAGGGCGCTCCCGGATTGGTCGGGAGAGCATGAGAGGCGGGGCCTGCGAGCGGCCGAACGGCCACTGGCAGGCCCCGCCTCTCATGCTCTCCCGACCAATCCGGGATCTCTCTTTGGAGAGCGGCGTCTTTCCCAACCAATCCAGAAACTCTCTTTTGAAAGCGGCGGCTCTCTTTTGAGCTCCAGCGCGTGGCCTCATTATCCCCGCCTCCCACCATTTCAAGCCCTCCCACATGGCGGTAGAATTGGACCAAGAAGGGGAAGGTTCAGAGCTACGGTTTCTACGGTGGCTCCGCCCATAAGTGTTTCGACTTTGATTCCTCTGGCTGCTTCCTGTGGAATCTTGGGATTTAGAGTTTTAAGGAGGGGCATTGAGAACTCTCAGCCCAGGAGCTCTTAGGCCTCACTAAACTACAAACCCCAGAATTCCAGCCATAGCACTTAAAGTGACATAATAACACTATACAGTTGTCCCTCCATATCCACGGATTTGGTATCCATGGATTTAACGGCCAATAATAATAATAATAATAATAATAACTTTATTGTTGTACCCCGCTTTTTGCCTATTAGGCAAGCAAGGGGGCTCACAACAATTGAATATAAAACAAACAAATCCTAACAATAGGAATAACTTAAAACAATTTACCCCCCCCTTAAAATTACATATAATAGTACATATATTTAAAATAACTGGCAAACTCACCAGTGACATAAAATAACTATCCTAAGACTTTAAACTATAATATCAAAACATAAAGTCATAAGGATATAAACATAAAAACATAAAAAGAGGGAGAAGCATCCATTAAAAATGGTCTGTTCTATTTAAGGAAGGCTTGAAAATATTCTTTAAAAAATAATATTCCCAAAAAAGCAAACCTGGGGAAAAGATGTAATATAAATAAAGTGATTCATTGATTGAAAAATGTGAACTATTCACCTACAAAGTCAATCTCAGGTTTTCTGTCTCCATATTTATATTCCATTCCCAACATTTTACTCTTGTCAAGCATTTTTTTCTTCATTAAAAATAATCATTCAGAAATTGTTTTCAGTACATTCTTAGTTAAAATGCAAATGCATTGACAATTTAAGCCAAGCTTTAAAAGTAATATTTCCAAGCTCTGTTGTGTACAGATCAATTAAAAAAAACAGTACACGTTTACAATTTAAATCACACATCCCAAAAGGAAAAATAAATGATGCGGGAGAAAGGAGAAGCAAAGTGCAGTGCTGGTTAAAGTTACAAATATCCTGGAACAATTCTTGAACCAGGATTTCAAAGGTAGACTTCAGCATAAAATTATTTATAGCTTATCAGGAAATTCTAGTTTTATTACCTGCTGTAACCAAATTCTAGCTAATGGGGTTTTATCTCACTGCAGAAGTTAAATAATGTGACAATGCCCAAATGTTTGTGTTATCATCAATGGCGCTTTGTGAATTGATACTGCCACAATTCTACAAACATATAAGCTTTTATTAGTCTGTACTTTTTACATCCCCTTTTCACTTCACTATTGTTTATATCTCTGTAATAAAATTTCATTCATCTTTATTAGTTTTTAAGATACCACGAGATTCTTCCCCCCCCCCCACCCGGACAATAGATTAGCAAACCCGACTCTCTAGAAGCCCCACAATCTGTTATTGAATTTTGGTATCTTGTAAAATAGGAAAGATTCAAAGAATCCTGAACCTGAAGGTCAGTTCTGACTGTTGGCTTTGATTCTAGTAAATAAATCCCAGACTTTCTTTCAGGAATTGTTTTAATCCTGATCAAGAAGGTTTTAATCAAGGGCTGCCTTCTGTCAGATAACAAAAGGGAAGATCCTAAACTGTAATTTGACAGACTGGGGACTCCTACTGTGTTCCAGGGTTTATTACACACACAAATGCTTTTGAAGCTATTCCCTGGGGAAAAAAATTCATAAACAGCTTCTGCACACATTGAGAACTAGAATGAGTGAAGAAAAGAGATTATAATCCTTCGGTGGAAATGAGCCATGATAGGAGATACCCTGAACCATACATTCCCCAGAAGACCAAAGGATATCTTATTTTTCCCCCTTGGCTATTTCTGCATAATTTACATTAAGATTCTAAATTGATTCACAAGAATGGCAATCTATTTCATCAGCATTGTCCTCATGGAACATGTTGCTTATGTCTTCATTGGCCTTTCATGGTGAGAAACAGTGAAGTGTAGAGATTAGAGCAACCTTCCCTGAGCTAAATATGTTGAACTGCAAATCCCATCACATCCACAATGAGTTTGGCCACATTCTGGCTGGAACTGATGGGAGCTGTAGTTGAACACCTCCAAAGAGCCCCAAGTTGAGGAAAGATGGATTAGAAATTCTAGACCCAATTTCCATTTAGCCACACAGGGTGACTTTAGGTCAGTTATTACATCTTAGCTCATAGGTTGTTGTGAAAATAAATGGTTTGCCACTTAGAATTCCTGGGGGAATTGGAGGCTTATGAATGTCATAAATATTGTACAATAGCTGTTGGAAACTTTGGGCCATCCAGATGTTTTGGGCTATAGCTTCCACAATTCCTTACCATGGGTTATTCTTTGGGGAGCTGACAGGAATAGTGTTCTGGAATAGTTTCTGATGTTTCACCTGCATCTGTGGCTGGCATCTTCAAAGAATGGTTGGGTAGGAGTGTATGTAGAGTTTATATGCTGTGAACTCTACATACTCTACATTGTTGGGGAGTCTATGTAAATTTGTGTAATTGAGTGGTTAGTTTCTGGGTATAGAAACGCAAGGCTCGTTAGTGTCTGTTTGTCTAATGGTTGGTTGGTGGGCCATTATCTGCTGGGAATCCCCCTGTCCCTGGGTGGAATTCTTTTGTAAGTGTTGAGTTTTGATTCTATTGTGTTTCAAAACCGGGAGCGAGATTTTGTTTACTTTTAAGGTTTCTTCTTTCCTGTTGAAGTTGTCCGGGTGTTTGTGGATTTCAATTAGCTTCTCTGTGCATTCTGACATGATAGCTGTTGGCCTGATCCAGAATTTCTGTGTTTTCAAATAGCATTTTGTGTCCAGGTTGGTTTATAACATGTTCTGCTACTGCTGATTTTTCTGGCTGGTCCACTCTGCAGTGTCTCTCATGTTCCTTGATTCGTGTTTGCACACTGTGTTTAGTGGTCCCTATGTAAACTTGTCCACAGTTGCATGGTATGCGGTAAACTCCTGCAGCTGTTCTACTACTGCTACTACTGCTGCTGCTGCTCCAGCTCTACTCTACCTATATCAGAAGTGGACAGCTGTGTTCCTCCAGATGTTTTTGGCCTATAGTTCCTACCAGCCGTAATCAACATAACCTCTGGTGAGGGAATATGGGCCCTAGAATAGTGACTATGACATTGGTGGAGGTGAACAACAGACCTCCAATTCAATGACTTTGCTGATTGTTGTACCTTATTCAAAAGGTATATTTTGTACAATTGATTACAGCAATGTTATTGCTCAGGAAGTAGGGGAAATGGCAATTCATCTTGATTCTACCCAGTTCCCCAAATTATTAATATTTAAGTAAAGCTGTGTTGGGATGATTTTTTTAAATTATTATTCAACAAAGTTCAGAGCTTAAGAGAAAAGGACAGGAATAACAAAAGAAAATTTTGGCTCAGTTACAGAAAAGAGAGAAAGAACTGAAAGTGGCACCTAGAAATGCCAAGCTACATCATGAAATTTAGGTGCTACAATCACAAATATGTTTATGGTGAAAAAACTTGGGAGGAAAATGTAAAGTTTTGTAAAGTTTAGAAATTTTGAATTTGTAAATAAACTAGGGAAATGGCTGGCCTACAAACTAAGGAAGGATAGAGAGAAAAACATGATAACTCAGATATGAAATAAGGAAGAATTGATAACAGATAATGTTATACAAAATACTTTTTTTTAATTCATTCATATTTATGTGTTACAGTAATTGCAAACCTGTTTGCCAAGCATGGGACCTCATGTAGCCAAAAATGGGAGAAGGTATTAGTAAGTTTGAGTAGACCTCAAATTTTTCAAAAACAAATTTCTAGGAAAAGGGGAAGACTCTCTCCAACCCAACCAGGATTGAACATGCTGAGTCACTACAGAATGCAGACTGCTGGGGTTGTGGTAGAAATAGAGGGTCTTAGTAAGAGGGTATAGTTGTCTGACACCCTGAACAGAAGTCCTCCAATCTGCAATATTTTGGACATTATCAGACGAGTGTCTAAAAACATTGTAATTCCATGAATGAAGATAGTGGGAACATTGTGGCATTATAACACTTATTATCATATGTAACTATAACCATGCAAAAGAAATACCACAAAATTATCGCACGAAGACCACTAGTGCTCCAAGAATGGGAGTTTAGTTCCTCAATTCGGCATGGGTGAGATTTTGGCAGTTCTTGCGAGAAGATGCAAGCGCACTTAAAACTCAAAAAAATTGTTAATTAACAAAGTATATGAACACACAAGCACTGAAACAAACCTAAAAATGTGCATACTAACGGGGACAGTTCATAAAAAGAGCACCCTCTGCTTCGTTTTCGCATTCTCACTTGGAGGTTTTCTCACTGAGGACCGCCCATCATGCTGTAATCTTGTGATTACAACAGGACGTGTTTTCACACGCAGTCAATACTGCGGAAAAAGTACTATTGACAATCTAGTGATGGCCTGTCCCTTCAGTTAAAAGGAATAACTTATTAGTGGCTGGGGCATAGAGTAACCACACAAGGAGGACAACGTCATACAATAGCTGCTCCTGTTCACACTAACGTGACATTATAATCCCGCAATTTTTGCCAGGTCTGATAAAGTCCCACCTTAGGTTCTGCAAATAGCCTGCTTCCAAATCTTTTTACTACAGATTACCCTGTATCAATACCCTTCATATATGCTTCTGCTTTAACAACTGGGATGGAACAGGCAACACATCTAAGTGAGGCAGATCTAGCCTAGAGGCATCCCGCTATTGAACTCTTAACATAGGGATATCTTCTCTTTCCAGACAGAGGAATCCAAACACTGTGGGATGCTCAAGGAACTTGCATAACTGTAATAACTTCATTATTTTATGCCAGCTAGCTAAGCAAATTAAGGGTGGGAAGCAAGAAACAGAGAGGGAGGAACAAAAATCCATGGACAAAGAGCAAAAGAGACCACCACAGGCAACTTGGAAATACCTAAAGGGAAGAGAAAACTGGAAAGAGAAAATGGCTCTGAGGAGATTTTCACACTCCATTGTTATAGTGCTATTATTCCACTTTAAGTGCTCTGGCTTCGTCCTGTGGAATTCTGGGGTGTGTAGTTTAGTGAGGCCTAAGGTCTTGGCCTAAAATTGTGAATGTATTATTTATTATTTTCACTTCAAGGGACGGGGAGAAGTGCTGGTGGGATTTTCTTCTCCAGTTGCCATACTAACCTGCCTGGCTTTGAGCACAATGCAACTTTACATGGGTGAGTGCAGAATCATACAGCTGGAAGGGACCACAAGGGCCATCTAGTCTTAACCCCTGGCAATTCTTGCAAGAATACCTAACAAAATCACACCCAAAAGATGACCATCCAACCCCTTTATAAAGACCTGCAAAGACGGAGAATCCATCACCCTCTGAAGCAGTCTGTTCCACTACTGAACAGCTCTTATAGCCAAGTTCTTCCTAATGTTTAAGTGGAATCTCTTTTTTTGCAATCTGAATCCATTGGTTCATGTTCCAGTCTCGGGGGGAGGAGCTCACATCCCTTCAGGTATTTAAATATGGCTATCATATCACCACTGCCACAGGAAGAAAGAGTGTCTTGGTTTGGCCCTGATGAGCTGTAATGATATCCACACTCTTTTCACTTCAAGGGCCTCAGATGGATTGATGTAAAAACAGGAACAAATACACCCTGCCTTTGAGTGCTGCATACCAGGCAGAAACGTTTCCCCATCACCACATTGCCATGGTAGGAGTAACATTCTAGCATATTGATTCTGGCTGTTGCACAAGCCTTATTCATGGAGCCTCTGTTCATTAAAAAGGTGGTCAGCAACTCTACATTTAAGACCTTACAGATGGAAATATTTTAACGGCTGTTGTTAGAGCACTAGCAGGCTCCTTAACATTCAAAGGCAAATGAACTTTCCACATTAAATGTTGGCGATCCTTCACTCTTAACATTTAATTGTAGAAATAGGCTGCTTAGTCTTGGATGGAGAACTCCTGCTAACCTTCCAACAATAATATTTAACAATGGCAGTGGGGAAAAATAGGGCAGTCCAAGTCTTGTTTCTGCTGAAGTCTGTAGGATTGCCTCTTATTCATAACATGAATACCATTTCATTAGTGATTAAAAAGTGGGGTTGAAATGTTAATAGTAATACTGCTAATACTGTCAGCCCGCCATATCCACGGATTCAACCAACCATGGTTTGAAAATATTGAGAGAGAGAAAATTCCAAAGAGCAAACCTTGATTTTGCTATTTTATATAAGGGGCGTCATTTTATTACACCACTGTATATAACAGGACTTGAGCATCCATGAATTTTGGTATCCATAGGGGATCCTGGAACCAAATCCCAGCTGATACCAAGGGCCCACTGTAATTGTATTTCTTTGATCAATTCCAGCAATCTAATTAGATAGTAATGATTATGCTGTGGTTGCAGTTAGACACTTGATGTCCCATTTGTTTTAACTTTTGCCCCTTCCACAAGGTGAATAATTCAGTATTTGAGAAAATGGCCTGGTTTGAAGAACAGATCACTTCAAATCTGAAATCGTAGAACTTAAACTCAGATTCCATACACTAGATGAGTTTCAGTTTTGCCTTCCAATTGACTATCATTAGGATTTTAAAAAAAATAGAATGTTCAAAAAATAGAACAGAATGTTCATCCAAGTTGAATGAAAATTGCCGACATTGTAGACCCTGTGGAGGAGATGAAGTCTGGCAAATTTCAGACAAATGGATATGTGTCTATGTGTGCTATGGGCCACTAAATTGTGATACCTTTTTTTAAAAAAAGAGGGAACTGCCAAGAACATGCCAACTTCTTAGCAGAATTGGGAGACATTTTCAGGCATAATTAGCTCTTCTAAGGGAATCAGGGCTGCCAGTTTTAAAATCAACACATACAGGGATTTGCGGGCAAGGCTTCCCTTTTGCAGGATAACCAAAAAGTTCTGCTACGTTCCTTGCAGAACAAAAATGAGGAGGAAAGTGCATCCTATGGGTGGCATACAGTCTCAGCCTCTTTTTTACACACCCAATCTCCCTGAACCCCAAATTCCATGTTCCCACCCTACTGTGTTTTGGGCTGAAAAGCCCGGAAAAGATCTTTTGTCACTCCTGGAAGTCTCTAGAAGTAGCAGATTGGTTCCACCCTTTCTCCCCTGTGTGTGTGCCTTCAAGTTGCATGTCAGCTTATGACAATCGCATAGATTTCAAAGGGTTTTTTAACGCAAGGCATACTCAGAGGAGGTTTTGCCATTTCCTTCCTCTGAAATATAGCCTACAGTGTGTGGTATTCATTGTTGGTCTCACATCCATGTACTAACCAGGACTGACCCTGCTTAGCTTCCAAGATTAGATGGGATATGATGACTTTAGGGTATAGATGTCTGAAAACAGCCTAGATGTATCCAGAAATCATAAGTAGTCCAGAAGTGACTTCTAGTTATAATATTTAACCAATTTTCTGTTACAAACTAGCACCCTCGTTCCTCCAGATCATTGTTCTAAAAATGACAGACAGCATAGAAGTGGCCCTAAGTGACAAACCTGCAAAGCTGCAGAAGGAAAGGGGCAGATATCTTTGTGGAAGGGGTGTCTGTAAATGGGGAGGGGGTAGAGGAATGATTTCCCTCCCATTTGGGGGTGGTGGTGGTAGAACACGACCAATCTATATGAAAATGTCATATATCACATAGATTAGAAAGGTTAGAAAGTTGCAAAGTTTCAAAATATAGGGAATGGTGACTGAAAGCCACTTTGTGGTTTTTGAAACAGTAAGAAGTGGTAATATTGAAGAACAGCCATCACATGGTTCATACCCTCCAATTGTCCTGATATGGCAGGAATAGTCCTGATTAATACTCTGCCCCATTTTTCAAGCTGCTTTTAAAATGTCTCCATTTCTCTCTTACTCCCACTTTCCCCCTTTACCCTCAGCTTACTTCAATTCCTACAAACTAAGTTCAAAGTGCAAAGTAGTTTGCACTCAATTAACTCAGCAGGAGGGAGAGGAGAGGCAAAATCCTGCCCTTTCCAATAGGCTCAGGCAAAAGTAAACTGCTGCAGCCTCTTCTAGCTTCTATGTTTTCCCTCACTAATAACTTCTGTCATCTTGACCATAGCCTGGTGTTGCTTGGCCACATGTGTCCCAGTTATCATCTGCAAAATGTTGGAGGGTATGATGGTTCATCCTTGCACAGCTGCATTTCATGTATACCAGCCATCCTGACTAACCATCACTTTCATCTTCATAGTTCCACAGGGAGGCCAGTCTTGGAATGAGAAAGAGTAAACACAGTCCTTGGATATTGTTTTTTTTTTTTTTAATTCAACTAGGATCCATGAAAAGGCCATGTGTTTTCATGATTACAGTATACTACTATTTTACTTGAGCCATCTGTTTCATGGCCACCTTCACTTTAGTTGCCATATGGGGCTGGTCCAGAACCTTGACTCAGAAAGAACTTTGACTCCTGGTCTGGTGTCCACAGGCTCTTCCCAAAGAGTCATATGCAGAGATTTCTCCCCTCTGCCTGGTCCAGGTGTCTGAGGTGAAGTACATTACCTCTTGTTCTGCCCTGGGCAGCTGAGACATCACTTTCTCCCTGCCCTGGACAGGGAGAGAATTACTGCTCTCCTGAAGGATGGTGCATAATGGCAGCTTATATAATACAGGGCCAAAAACTCCACCAGACCCAAGCCCAATGGACTCTACCCAGCTGAATGGCTGGTCATGCAGCATCAACAACTCACAAATGTAATTGGCAATCTTCAGTAATGTTGGAAACTGCTGTCTTGTAGTCCTCTGTTAGGCTTCATGTCCTTCACAGTGACCTGTCTGTCTCTTGGTGTGGGAAGGGGATGATGGCCAGAGACTCCTTACACTGCTCACTCTGACTCAGCCCTGGCACAGCAGCCATGCCCTTGCTGCCTTGCTTTACTGATCCTAAGAATTTTGACTGGCAGTGCTGATTTTGCAAGTGCTGGAGGAGACTTGTAGCAGCCTGGTGGCTTCTCTCTGCTGAGAACTTCCCGTACTGCAGGTACTGTACATGCGATGGAGGCTGGTAGCTCCCTTGTCAGTGGTGCAATGAATCTGCTCCAGGTTTTAGTTCAAACTTTAAAGGAGTATCCAAGGTGCTGCACCTGTTTTGAAGATAAGGTTCAGCACCTTGGATATCTCCTTTGGGGTATGGACTAAAACCCAGAGTGGATTCATTGCCTGAATGACATGGAAGCCACCAGCCATCATTGGAAACATGGCATAGCTAGGATTTACAGCAACCTCAAAAGGACATTTTCTTTCCTGGAAAGCAGGCCACACATTTCAGTGGCTAAAGTCTCTTCTAACAGCTTAAAAGTAGCAGGATGATCCTGGAGGAACTTGCTTGTTGTGGCAATTGGCTATATATTGTCTCTAGCATCAGATGCAATATGCTTCTGAATAGCTGTTACTGAGGAACATGAACAGGAAGGTGCTATTGCACTCAGGTCTTGCTTCTGGGTTTCTTGTAGGCAACTGGTTGGTAGGGACTGATGGGAACTGGTGTTCAACAACATCCAGGGGGCCACAGTTTTCCCAGCTCTGGCCTAAAGGGAAAATCACTTTGCAAAGCAAACAAAATGACTGAGATGGCCATACAGCCAAAAAGAAGTCAAAAATCTTTGCATGACATGGTCTATAACCTATACCCTAGAGCTGTAAAATCAGCTACTATCCACTTTAAATTAACCAGAAAAGTCTGTGGACCAGCCAGCATTCTTTTAGAAGAGCAAGTGGAAATGAAACCAATGATTTCCAACATTGCAGCAACATCCACAGATTTATGTACCTAAAACCTTGGGTTAATTCTTAAAACACACAATAAAACACAATAGTGGTACAGTTAAACAGATGGTTTTGTTCAGCACTTTTACGCTGGCTTCCAGTCCCTGGTACAAGGTCCACATTTGTTTTCTGGTTCACTGCTGAACTAAGCCTGACCGCTGTTGCCTTCCATACACTGTGATTCTTTCAGCACTTCTTAGATTCTTGTTCTCCAAGTGGTGCAGGCAAATAACTGGGCCGTGAAACAGCAGCATGAACTGGAAACATGATGGCAACTGCTGGAGCAGTGTGAAAACATCATAAAGGCAGCTGCTTGAAAGCCGGTAGCTGTAATCTAGCAAATGGCTGTTATTAACAATTTCTGGCTTGCCTACTCCATGTTAACATTTTCTGCATATTCATATATAACTTCTCTATAATCTCAGTATGTTTTCACTTGGTTTTAATCTCTTCTGAGAGAACAGTTCCCCCACTACCCTAATTTGGACCTATGTGTTTGTGGAAGCAGATTGTTGCTATGAAACTTATTCCATTTGGTGGCCTTTAAGGCAGGGGTGGGCAACTGTGGAAGGCTAGGATGCATTTCTCTCCCAGGAGACCTTGGAGATCCCCCCTCCGCCACACAGCTTCTACAAAAAATAATTTTTTAAATTTATTATTATTATTATTATTATTATTATTATTATTTGGCCATCAAGTGCGTTCTAGGGGGTGTGGAGACATTTTCACAGTGTTTTGGAGCCTTCCTGGCCATTTTAAGCCCAGGAGAAGTCTGTTTTTAACAACAAGAAATGAAAGGAATTCGCTTCCTGTTTTAAAAAAAAAAGGCTTCCAGAAGGCATTTAAGGCAATTAAAAAAAAGATGCAAAACCCTTTTGAGCCCTAAGGGGCCCAGGGGATTTCCAATGTGGTTGAAATGTCCCCCACAACCTCTAGATGGCATTTTGGGTTTGTCTACACTAAGGGGAAAAATTTGTACCTACCTTGAATCTGGTGCTATATGAACACATGTCATAAGGATCTTATGACATGTTTAGCTTTTTAGGCTTTAAAGCTAAACTTCAAACTCACCTCTTGCTCCACAGTTTCCAGGAGAAGCGGTCTTTACTAAGCTTTTATATATGTGACCATCTGGATTGCAGTTGCATCCGATTTTTGGATGGCAAGCATCACAATTTTTATTTTTATTTTTTTGTTAGTGGCAGTTGCTGCGGTTATTTAGCGGTAATGATCCAGGGTCACCACCTGCTCCCCAGCCGAGCCCAGACACAAAAAATAAAATAAATGTCCCTTCTCCCTGGGTCACACCACTTCACTGCTGCTGATGTACCCTTTTTCTTGGGTCCCCTGCCTTCCTAACCAAGCACTGAGCCACGCTGGCATGCAGTCACTTGCTCTGAGGTCAGAATGAGGCACCTAGTCATGAGATTAGCAGTAAGGAGGTCGATTGGGCTACCCCGTCACCATTGATCGCATGCCTGGGTGCCTCATTCTGATCTCAGAGCAAGTGACTGTGCAGCAATGGGGCTCTGCTTAGGAGGTGCTTAGTCAGGAAGCCAGTGGCGGCAGTCCTGAGAAGGGAACATCCACAGCAATGAAGTAGTGCAGATTTGGGCCTTGGCCAGGGGACATGTCTGGACATCTATATGATGTCCCGTTGGCATAAAACAAGTATAGGTGTGCCCCTAACAGGGTGCATCCGAGGCAGCTCTGGGCCAGAGTCGTCCGAATTACATCTGGAGTTTCGTCCCCACTGTAGACACGAACTCTATGGGATTTTGAAGCAAAAAAAAAACAATTGTGCTGGGGCCACACAAATGGCTCTCGGAGCTGCATACAGCCCGTGGGCCACAGTTTGCCCATCTGTGCTTTAAGGTGCCTCAGGCAGTCCCTTTGAGTAGAGCCAGTAGGTATGCCATGACCTTTGGATTAACAGGGATACTTACATCATCACCCCTCATGCTCTCTGTTCTCTTTCAGCTTATCAGCATTCTTCATATTACCTTGGCTGGGAGACAAAAGGATTTTCTTAACAGCAATAGATCATTGTGAGCTATCTTTGTGGTATAGAAAGTGATTTGGGCCCATTCACTGCAAACCTTGTGGCTAATAGTGTAATGGACAATTTCAAAGTACAGGCACTCAACCTCTCAGTTTCCATAGCCATGTTACTAAGGAGAGTAAAAAAAAAAAAATGCTGGGAATTGCATTAGCCCACATTCAGACACCAGCAGCTTTCCATCTCTAGCCAAAGCAGGCCTTTTGTAAAACCTATGGGTCTTAATTGTCAAATGAAGCCACCTCAAATTGTCCGTTACACTATTAGCCACAAGGTTTGCAGTGAATGGGCCCAAATGAACAGGACAGGTTAGAGTTTGTCCTGACATTTTAAATTACTGATTCACATGTGAGATCTCTAAAACCAAGTTGGTTGGTTTTGCTGCAGTAGAATTAAAGAGATACTCTTGTAGAATTTAAAAGCAGAGTGTATATTTTTTTTAAAAAAATCTAGGGATTAACCACAGGAAGTCCTAAGCAGAATGCAATATTGATTGACTGACTGCTTGAAATAATTATATCCTACTCTATATCTAAAATCTCAAGGCAGTGTGCAATAAAATCAGTTTACTCACTTGAAAAATGAGAATAGTAAAACATATTTAACAGTTTACAAAGTTAAATCAAGATAGTATAGCTCCTTCACCAACATAGTGGGTTGATATGAAGATAAAATGAAAAAAACTCATGAGGATTATTGTGAGTTATATGGAAGAACCGTGGCCACCATATGTAGGATTTCTAACAGTATGAAATGCCTCATATGCCAAGTACTCTTTCTTCTTATTCCTGAACAACATGTACTCAATTAACCGAACTGTGCCCCATCTTTCCTTATGACTACTAAAGAGCAGCTCCTCAGGTTTAGATAGATATATCTTGTTTATTAATGTCAGTGATTCATATTCCCAACCAGTCAAGATCATAGAATCAGAGTTGGAAGAGACCACAAGAGCCATGTAGTCCACCACACTGCTGACTCATATTCAGCTTGTGGTCCACTAAGACTCCTAGATCCCTATCGCATGTACTGCCATCAAGCCATGTGTCACCCATCCTATATCTGTGCATCTCATTTTTACTGCCCAAGTGTAGTATCCTACATTTCTCCCCGTTGAAATTCATTTGGTTAGTTTTGACCCAGCTTTCTAATCTGTTAAGGTTATTTTGAATTCTGATCCTGTCCTCTGGAGTATTAGCTATCCCTCCTAATTAGTGTCATCTGCAGACTTGATAAGAATGCCCTCTATTCCCCTCTAAGTCATTGATAAAGATTTTGAATAGCACTGGGCCCAGGACAGAACCCTATGGTACACTGCTAGTCACTTCTCTCCAGGATGAAGAGGACCCATTGGTGACTACCCTTTGGGTTCGGTCAGTCAACCAATTACAAATCCACCTAACAGTCACATTGTCTAAGCCACATGTTGCTCTTTTTTTTTTGCATGGGGGACCTTGTTAAAGGCCTTACTGAAATCAAGATACACTACATCCACAGCATTCCCTTCATTTACCAAGTTGGTAACTCTATCAAAAAAAGAAATTAGTCTGGCATGACTTGTTTTTGGGAAACCCGTGTTGACTTTTAGTGATCACAGCATTCCTTTCCAAGTGCTTACAGACTATCTGTTAATGATCTGCTCTAGAACCTTTCCTGGTATTGATGTCTGGCCGGCTGGGCGGTAATTATTGGGGTCTTCTCCCCCCACTTTTGGAAGATGGGCATAACACTTGCCCTCCTCCAGTCTGCTGTGACCTCCCCTGTTCTACAGGAATTCTCAAATATTACAAGAATCCATTGTAGCTGATTTGAGCCAGGAATGGAAATGATTCAATTTAGGTCATCCTTGTAAGAGATCCCCCCCCCCCAGTTTTCATATCAACATGCATATCAGCTGAGACTTTAATTAGAGGTTGTTCTCTGAGAGCTTCCATATTTGGTAGTAGGGTGACCATGTGTCCTAGAGGAGTGTCCTCCACTGGAAGGCATCCTCTGTTTCTAGAGTAGGAATCATGAGATTCTCCAAGTGTTGCTGAAATGCAGTTCCCACATTCCTCACTGATGCTGGCTAAAACTGATGGGAGCTGCAATCCAGCAACATCTGAAAGGCCACATGATTCCTACCCACTGCTCTGTTTTAAGGTCTGTCCGGTTGAAAGACGAAGGGCTATAAGAAAGGGAAACCAAAGGGGTCTTGAAGTTGCTCATTGTTAGTTAGCACCTAGACAACAGTAGATAAGGAATGGTAATCACTAAGCCCTTCAGATGTTGTGGGACTGCAGGTCCAAGCAGTCCTAGCCAGAATATATGAGGAATGCTGACAATTGCAGTCTAACAACATCTGGAGGACCACTTAATTACCACTCCTGAAGAAGACACATTGCTCACTTGGGCACATCATTCCTATTATGGGTGGATGTATTTCTAAATGAGCATCTATAGTTATACATTTACGCATACACATACAAATTTTATGCAAGCCTTGTCCTCTTTTATCATCTTCTTCGGTGATGCATTTCCTGTTTTTTGGCACTGTGTAAGTAGCCACCCTGTTTGGAAGTTATGTAGCTACTAAACAGAAGGCCTTTTCTGTGGTAGTCCCTGACTGTACAACATTCTTCAAAAGGATGTTTGCTTTAGGCTATCTTTGTTGTCCTTCAGGCACTAGGTGAAGACTGTCCTACAGTATTTGTCTTTGATGGGTGGTAACGTTTTTTTTTTAATAAATGATTTTTATTTTATTTTTTAGGTTGAATATCAGAGACTACATATTCCACTGGTTAAATAGAACTTGTTTAAACTGATTTTCATCACCCATTTAATATGTAATTTCATTTTCTGGTTGTTTTTATGGGTGTTTTTCTTTTGCTAAGCCACCTTGAAGGTTGTGTTTACTCAAAACTCAAAAGAGGAAGTTTTAAAATAAATGCAGTTTAGTCCACAAGTCTCTTTATCAGGCAATGTACCCATGTGAGTTATTTCTTTGTGATACAGTGAAGGTTAAAAAGAAAAATAACCAGCCTTTCACATTTCAAAAGCTGCCAGCCAAGTCACACAAAAGCATGTTTCCCTTGCCACAGATGACTTGGGGTTTGTATGTCATGGAGGGAGGGATTGATTGGTTATTTTCAAACCTAAGGCAAATCTTCTCCACATGTTATAAGTCTTATCAATATGTGACACGCAACATTAAGTAGATTTTTCAAAGAGTAACTTTGCCCTTTCACTTAGCTTTACGCAAAAGAAATTTGTTTACAGTACTTTGGAGATTCCTCGCAGTTCCAGCCTTCATGACACCGATGTGCATAATAAAGCTCACATTAAATTTTATTACATGTGTCAAAAACATTCATCTTTGGTGGCACGCTGGGGACTTGGTGTGTTCTTATATCTACATGAGCAGATTTCTTGATTTTGATTACCACGTTAATTGCTGAAGACAAATGGACAATGAACCCAGTGCCGTAATTAATTTCCCCGATATTTACTTCGTTAATTTGTTCAGGACAGATTAACTCAGAGGCTGGAGACGTTGGACAAGGAAAGTGAGTGACAGGTGCAATCTCATGGTGAGCGGCCTCTCATTGGGAAAGTTCATCTTCCCTCTGAAAGAGACGCCTTCAGGGATCATGTATTTTGAATTCCCTGTGAATTTAGTGTCATCTCAGCTTGACCAGCTCTGGAAGAACATATTAACCTCCTCTTGTGATTTTTAGAAAACCATTCTAATTTAGCAAGTAATTAAGGGTCACATGTAGGATAAAGAGCTAGATAATCTTGGATTACGCACAGGAAGCTTTGTTTCCAAGGCAACCTCAGCGGAGGGGGGTGTTAATGCCGAGGTCAGCCAGTTAATGAACTGGGAATGGTGACTGCCTACAAAACATGTTAGAAGCATGGAAACTGAAATAACAATTACATGACCATTTAACAATTTGATAACAGAAAACACAAGCTTAAGACGCTGCTTGCCACAGAGGAAAAAAATCACACTGGTAAAAAAGGGTTGCAGACCAAGGGGAAAGATCTGCTGAGCTGGGTCAAGGGAAACTGAAAACAATGACGTTGGACAGAAAAGCTCATATTTTTGAATGCAAGTGGCTTCCTTCGTCATCTGTGCGTATCACAACAATCAGCACAGTGTGGATAGAAGGGTGGATGGGGAAAGAATGACCCATATAAACCCATGTCCTTTGACCCGTTAACTACAGGGCTGGTTCTTCTGTCACCTAATGATAGGACTCCTGACCAAGTAGCAGAATTTTGGACAAGCAAAATCGGCTCAAGTTTTCCAAAGGGGAATTTTAGCCTGTGGCTCAGCAAAAATGCACACATTATCAGCCAAATTAGAATAGCGCTTCCCACATCTGATGAAGTGGGCTGTAGTCGACAAACGTATGCCACAAAACATTTGGTAGTCTATAATGTGTCACAAAGTTCTCATGTGTCCTTTTGGAGTGTGTCCAGATTACACAAATATAGCTGTTCGATGCCACTTTAACTATCATGGCTGGGTGCATCCTGTGGAATCCTGAAATTTGTAGTTTGATGAGGGATTTAAAACTGTCTGCTACAGAGTACCAGTGCATTCCCAAAACTGTTGCGCCACAATGTAGTAGCAGAGAATTCTAAGCACATGGAGCCACGATAGTCAAAAGTGGTATCAAACTACTATAACTGTGTAATGTATCTGTCTTAATGGTTAATCAGCAGAATCAAGGGGGCGTAAATTTGCCTGTACTATATGACTTTAGTCCCTAGGAGGAATGGCAGGTTTTAATGGTCCCTCATGGGAGAGAAGAAAATCCTTCCTGCCCCTGCATGTTGAACACCAGCATGTGAGAGACAAAGTTTTTCTGTGTAGGTATAAACTACACAGACAGACCCATCCATTTTAGGGGCATCGAAAGATGACAAATATAGGACAGAATCCTGTTGGTGTCTTAACGCATGCCTAAGTTCCCCTACGGAATTAGCCCCAGCGCCCCCACACATTCAGTTCAAGCTTGTAGGATGAAATTGCACATGCTGCGTCATTGTACATGTGGGTGTGCATATGTAACCCCTATGAGCTATTGATTTGGCCCAGTAGGTGGGTAAACCCTAAGGAAGTGGCTGTACTTGCTGGATGAGTTCAGAAAAAGAGGGATTGCGGGAGCTAGAGAGGAGCTACAGTTGCCAGGGCTAAGGAGCAGACCCTTTTCACCTTATAAGTTAGTGGTATTTTCACTAGTGGTATTGAAGAGGGAACAAAAGGGGTAAATTCTTTGTGCTGTAATTTCTATATTGCATTTGCATCTATTTTATATATATATATTTTAAAAAATGGCTTTAAAATTTCATCCAAATACTACTGAGCTGCACAAACTTACCATAATATAAAATTTGTTGTATTGTTGAGAAATGTGTGTGTGTGTGTGCTGAAATTGTGATTGTGTTTACAATATTCAATTATAGTTGGCCCCACAGAACCCAGAAAGAGATACATATATGATCTGGTATGATCTGTAACATTATTTAAGCTTTACTACTTTAGGATGCACCGATATGTTAAGGGGTTTTAAGGATTAAGTCCCAAGTAGAGTCAACTGAATCAGCAGGCACTTAGAAGTATGGTCCATTGTTTCAGTAGAGCTACTCTGTTTGGAACTATGAACTGGATTTAGTTATATATTTCTTAGGAGAAATTTGTATCAAACTCCTCTTTTCTTTTTCCCCAAGGATTTAACTGGAACTGTGGAAATTGTCATCTGGATGTATGCTGAAAATGCTGTATAACTGATTCTACAGACACTGGTGCACGCACATGTACCTTCAAGTCACCTGATAACTTATGGCAGCCCCATGAATTTCATAGGGTTTTCATAGGCAAGGAATATTCAGAGGTGTTACCTTGAAGTAATTCATGTTGATTTTCTCTGAACTTACTTCCATTTAAGGCCCTCGTCTACACGATAAGGAAAAAATCCATGCAAATTCAAATGACCGATCATTCGAATTATGGATAGCCTTTACAAATGATCACAAATTCAAATGGTTGTATGGATTTTTTGTTGAGATCTGCTATTTCTCCCAAACTCTGAATTCATGGACTTTACAGGGGATTTGCTGCCCCCCCCTTTCAAAAGACACGAATGTATTCGAATGGTTGTATGTCATGTATCTGAATGGTCGTACACATTATCGATCTTTTGAATGCCATTTGGATTTTTTTTTTTTAGTCGTGTAGATGGGGCCTAAGTCTGTGTGTTTTCCTTGACAGTAACACAGGTACAGAGACCAAGATTCTAAGGAGATTAAATGAGTCTTTTTTTAAGTGTTACTTTTGATTCCATAGTGTTCCAAAATATTTGCTTCTCATACTTCTCCATACTGTTTCGTTATGTGTCTCCTGTCCACTTTACTGTGGGGCCATCTTTTCTGGCCAATCCCCTTGTTTTTGGGATGTATCACCATCTACAACAGTACCAGTCACCTTTCAGGTTGTTGGTTTTTTATTTTTTTTATGTGATAGTGGTCTTATCCTGGCTGGCCCTATTCTACCCTATCTCCCTGCCCCTAGGCTGATACTGTATTTCTTAAAAGGTACCCTCTCCATTCTCTTCAATCCTTCATCATCAGGCAAAAAGCACTTTTCATTCAAGGAGAGGGAGATGGCCCCCTTCTCACTGGAAAAGATCAATGTTAGGAAAGCTATTTCAAAGGGAGAGATTTTATCACCTTACACAAGATGCTATGGGCATCTGCATTAAATGTACACTAATACTGCACAAATATGGAAGATGAGCCATGTGGCAGACAAAAAAACAAAAAACAAAAACAAAACATCCCTATGTAGTACTTATTGGTACCTCTTTATGAATACGATCCTGGAGCCAAAGGGTATTTTTGTGGCCTTTGACACCTCCAAAATTCCTAGACTGACTTTTCTCTGGCAAAAACAGAGGGTGAATTTCTGCTCCTGGAAGCCTCTAGTGGCAAAAATATACTTTTAAAATAGGTTTCAAGGTCTCCCTGTACTGTTTGCATACACACTATCTGTCTCAATTTGACAGTGACAATCCTTTGTTGTGTCATTTTCAGCTGCTTTTAAAATGTGCCATTTTTTCTTCTCTGCCCACTTCCCCCCTTAGTTTATTCCAGTTATTGCAAACTGAGTTCAAACTGCAAAAGTACAGTAGGACCCCCATAGCTGCTGGGGATTAGTTCGGGGGGGGGCGCGTGGATACTGAAAACAGTGGATAATAGCAAACACCATTGAAAATAATGGGACTCCTGGTTCAAAATACCATAGAGTTGCCTTGGAGGACTTAGAAAATGGCTAGAGAGGACACATTTCCTAGGAAGACTCTATGGTAGGTGTGCTGTTTTGTGTCCTGTAGATAATTGAATCAAGTGCATAATGAATCAGTGGATATGGGGGTCCTACTGTAGCTTGCATTCAATTAATTAACAATGGGGGAGAGGAGAGGAAAGGAGAGGGTGGACTCTCTCCATTTCCAGTAGATTCTAGATTCAGACAAAAGCAAACTGCTGCTCAAACCTCTCCTAGTGTTCTTCCTTATTAATAACTTTTGCTGTCTTGACCTACTCAGATACTGCTTGGCTACATGTGTCCCCATTTTCATTTTTGAAATATTGAAGGGTATGTTTATTAAAAAAATACACACAATTTCCAAAAACCAGAAATGGACTGTTTTCCACTTTAGGTTTTCCACATTATTTTTTGAGCGTCCACGTGGCCCCCGGAGGGTCCTGAGGTTTAAAAGTGCCCCCCATACCTGACACAGTTGTCCACACCTGGTATATCTATAAAAAGTTTGAGGCTGCTATGCCACCATGTTATCATATAAAAAACTATGGAGGAAAAGTTCTATACCTTTCTTTGAACACCTGCCCCACATGTTGCACAAACCAATCATATGGATTTGTATTTTAGGCAGGGATCCTTGGTCATAATTATGCAGGCAGTTCTTCAAGGAAGCCCAAAACTGGGGCTTCAAAGCAAGATCCAACCCTTTGTTCAACTAGTGATAATCCTTACAGTTAGACTATGGACTTTATCAGACACATATCCAATTCCGTTTCTGTCCCACCAAAAGCAAAATCATTCCTGTCCCGGCACAATAATCCTTCGTATCAGATCTACCTCTAATTGCATCAAAAGGCAGCCCCAGCATTGACAGAGAGTGAATAGAGCTCCATTCACTTTCATGCTTGAGATATCGATGATTCTCATGAGAAGATGTGAGCGCGCTAAAATTTAAAAATAAACCAAAGGAAACACTCAAAAGTATGCACAAGCACAGAAACACACTTTAAAAATTACAAATAAACTGGGGAGGTTCTTAAAAAGAGCATCGCCTACCTGGCTTTTGTGTTCTCATCTGGAAGTGTTCTGGCAGGACTGCCCATTGATGCTGCATTCATGGGAGGACAATGGCACGAAGTTTCAAATGCCAGCAATCCTGGTACAAAAGCACCAGGGGAGATCTATTGATGGCTTGGCCTGTCAATAAAATAGAACGTCTTTTGGACAAGATATTATCGCAAAACGACAACATCATTTGATATGTGTGCCCTTTCACGTTAATTAGGTGTCATTATGACGCCATATTTGCTGAAACTGATAAAGTCCTATGACTTCCTTTCCATCTGACTAAGGGCAGAAGAATGAGGAAATTGTAGGAGAGAGGAGCTGGGGAAAGAGGAGACATTTACATTTGTATTGTAATTGTCTCAATACCAAAAACAATATGCCCATAATAAAAGTGACAGTTTGTGGATAGGGAAAATGCAGAGAGAAAACCACATCCAGTCATTCTTATGTTAATGTTTCACCTTATTGCAGAATGAAGATAATCCTGCTGATGTTGGGAATTCATTCTGGAGTGATCAGAACAAGCTGCGTGTGGTGTGAAGCCTATATAAAAAGTGTGAAGATGTAAACATAAACAGTCCTTGGAAACTAATAATTCACCTGTCTGATTTCCTCCTCTATAGCAGTGATTCTATTTCCATTTACTCGAGAGTAAGGCTGGAACAGTGCCCCACAAATTGATCCACAAGAACCAAGGGAGGAAGAAAGGAAGGCTTTACATGAAGTCAGGTTAATGGCCACTCTGTAACTTCCACCCACCAGGGTGGGGAGGTTTTTCCTTCTTTTTAATGTTTTTCTACTACTTCTTCATTCTTTTTTATGCTAAAACAGGCTAACAGGTCTATCACTTTTAAATCTGACTATCAGCATCTCTCTTCTGACTTGGGCTATTCTGGCAGTCATAATAAAAAAGGTAACTTTTCCAAGCTCTTCCCATTGCCCTGGCAGGGCTTGCCACCCATATCTGTTACCTGGTGCCCTATTTGCATTTAAAATCATAGAATCATAGAGTTGGAAGAGACCACAAGGGCCATCCAGTCGAACTCCCTGCTATGCAGGAATACACAATCAAAGCATTCCTGACAGGTAGCCACTCAGCCTCTACATTAAAACCTCCAAAGAAGGAGACTCCACCACACTCTGAGGCAGTGTATTCCACTTTCAAACAGCTCTTACTGTCAGGAAGATCTTCCTAACGTTTAGGTGGAATCTCTTTTCCTGAAGTTTGAACCCATTGCTCCATCTCTGGAGCGGCAGAAAACAAGCTTGACCCATCCTCAGTATGACATCCCTTCAAATATTTAAGCATGGCTATCATTTCCCCTCTTAACCCTCTCTTCTCCAGTCTAAACATGCCCAGCTCCCTAAGCCACTCCTCATAGGGCATGGCTTCCAGACCTCCCACCATCCTGGTTATCCTCCTCTGGACACGTTCCAGCTTCTCAATATCCTTCCTGAATTGCGGTGCCCAGAACTGGACACAGTATTCCAGGTGAGGTCTGACTAAAGCAGAATAGAGTGGCACTATTACTTCCCTTGATCTAGACACTATACTCCTTTTAATGCAGCCTAGAATCACATTGGCTTTTTAAGCTGCTGCATCACACTGCTGACTCATGTTCAGTTTGTGGTCCACTAAGACTCCTAGATCCCTTTCACATGTACTGCCATTAAGCCAGGTGTCACCAGTCCTATATCTGTGCATTTTATTTTTACTGCCCAACTGTGGTAACCTACATTTCTCCCTGTTGAAATTCATTTTGTTAGTTTTGGCCCTGCTTTCTAATTTGTTCAGGTCATTTTGGATTCTGATCCTGTCCTAGTGTCTGGATCTAATTTCTATTTTAATTTCTGACACTGCTACCAATGGAGTAACAGTCAGGGGCATTGTGGGAAATTTAAATGGCAGCATCCAGCCACCTGGTCCTGATGCCAATGCCCTCAACCTTCATGCCCTCATAACTTAGAACTAGTCCCATTTCTCATCACCATTTGCTTGCTTCTTCTAAGTAGAGATTCCTGGAACTGAACCTGTTATCTTCTACACACAGAACAGGTGCTCTACAACTGAGATGTAGTCTGACTGTCAAAAAGCTTGGAAAACTTTGACTCCTCTATGCTTTTCTGTAACCATCTGCAGATACTGTGTAGGAAGGATGGGGGAGGCATATGTACATCCTTATCAGGGCTCAGAAATGTTACTGTTTAGACTACAACTCCCAGAATCCCCTAACCAGACTGGGTAGAAGTCCTGGTACCTCTTTTGGCAGTGCAGTCTGGAGTACAGAATGCTGGATATGGACCCCAGAAACCTGGGTTCAAAAAACAGTGGATGATTCTGCAGAAATGACTCTCTATTCACTTCAATATTCCATGTGGAAAATGGGAACATTGAAAATATACCTCACACACTGTTCTTATGAGCTGTATTACTTAAGTATTTGCCATGAGTTTTATTCTGATGACCAAAGTACCCTGGGCTCGGTTAGTTTATGTCAAGCAGAGTGGAAAAAGCAACACCAATATAGGATGGCTTCCCTCCCCCCCCCGCTCTGTTTTAACCCCACATGTCCCCTCACAATTTTATGGGAGGGGTGGAAACTGCAGGGGTGATAATTCTCCAGCCTCACCCATGTGCAGGAGGTACAATCTGGATTGGGGCCTGCACACTTACTTCAAAGTAAACCATTAAAATTTAGTGGTGTGCTCTGAATTTGACCTAGCACGCTGTTTACCCTGATCAGCATTCCAGATCAGTAACATCTCAAAAAGATACTGCCTATGCTGGCTGGGGGATTGTGGGAGTTGCAGTCCAAAAAAATGTTACAAACTCTGCTCTGCCCCAATGGTAGGGAGACAGCATCGGAATCTGCACAGTGGGCCCTCAGTATCCTCTGGGGTTTGGTTCCAGGACCTTCCATGGATACCAAAATCTGTGGATGCTGAAGTCCCCTTATATACAATGGTGCAGTAAAATGGCATCCCTTATATATACAGTAGGACCCCCGTATCTGCCAGGGTTCAGTTCCAAGACTTACTGTGGATACCAAAAACCACGGATAACAGCGAACGCCATTGACAATAATGGGACATTCGGTTTAAAATACCATAGTGTTGCCTTGGAGAACCTGGAAAATGTCTAGAGATGATACCACTCTAGGCATTTTCTAGTAGGACTCTATGGTATATGTTCTGTTTTGTGTCCCACAAATAACTGAAACCATGGGTATTAGTCCGCAGATACAGGGTCTTAATGTAATGGCAAACAGCAAAGTTTGCTTTTTGGAATCTCACCACCACCACCACCAATATTTCCAAACCATGGTTAGTTGAATCCATGAGTGTAGACCCCATGGATACGGAGAACCCACTGTATAGTGAGACTAGCATCAGAGCCTGTGACTGAAGCTGGAGGGGAATCCAGCAAGCAGGCAAAGAAGTAAGAGACAGCTATAGCAGGCTAGCATTCAGGGAGCCCTTTCTCACTACACACTACACAAGTACTATGCAGGCATACCTCAGTTAACAAAGGACATTTTCAGACGTGGCACAAATCTTGTGAAAATGACGACAGGATACTGCGAACAGGCCCCCCTATCAAACAACATCGTTGTCCTTGCATTCTTCAAGCGTTCTGCTGCTGTGAAAAAGGCATTATTTTTAATTAATGGGCCAAGCCCATAATCTCCCATAGAATTTTTTTTCGCAGTATTGCTTGTGTGCAAAACTGTGTCCTATTCTTCTGTGATTGCAGCAACAATGGGTGGCCCCTGTCAGAAACTTCCGGGTTAGAACGCGACAATGAAGTACAGGATGGTCTTTTTATGAACCTCCACATTTTGCTGGCAAGTTTTTAAGTTTGTTTCGGTGCTTGTGCGTTCATTTTCTTTGTAAATTTAGTTGTTTTTAGAGTTTTAAGTGAGCTTGCATCTTCTTGTGAGAACTGCCAAAGTCTCGCCCATGCGAAAACACGGTAAACAGTGTTAGTGGTCATGGTACAGTAATTCTGTGGCAGTTCTCTTGTTATTACAGCAATGTGTGATAAGAAGTGTTATTATTCCAGGATACTTATGCTTTTAAAAATAGTGGGACAAAAACATTATTACATGCTCCTCTGATTATGTCCAAAGCTGCTGACAAAGAAGCTTCTTTTTACACTCACTCAAATCTTTTCCTCCTCATTTTCTGTCTAGCTGCAAGTTTTTAAGCAGCATTGGCACTGGGAGGACAGTGAAAGGGGAACAGAGAAACACTGGCTTTCAGCATCAAGTTGCAGCAGCATTACCTTCAGTACACAGTGCAGTGAGCTTGAGTCAGGAAAGAGGAGGACTCTGCTCTAACTGAGCCTACTTTAACAACAGACAAGGTAAGCAATAGCCACCTCCAGAATTCCTTACTGAGCCTGCATGAACAGTAAAACAGAGAGAAAGGGAGACAGTAGATAAACAGGCTCATCAGATGCTCCCAGTCCTAGCACATAGAAAAAACCTAAATCTATAAATCTGGCCACTCAGATGGAAATCATAAGATACGTGGAAGCTCATAAAAGAAAAAGTTATGCTTGGATGCATTCAAAAGGTTCAAAATGTCTTCTTATGCAAGGCTCGCTTGACCTGGTTGTTTCATTTCACGTGTGTATGGTTAGTTTTGAACAGGAAGTTTGCTGAAACATGTTGAACTTTCTTCCTTTTTTGTGTGCTGTAGAAACCTATTCTTCGTATTCTTTCCATGTAACTTCTGCCTCCAGTACCATTTTTTTTTTTTTTTGTTAAAGGAGTACAGGTCAACCCCACTCTCTTCAGATTCAGTATCCATGGTTTCACTTATTGACAGTTGAAAAAAATATGTTCTCTCTAGGCATTTCTAGGTCCTCCAATGGAATTTTATGGTCAATTTCTGGCATCCATCTCACTGAAAATAGTACAGTTCCCTATTATCCACAGTTTCAGGTATCCACAGGGCACCCTGGAACGTATCTCCTGCAGATACAGGGGTCAGTCTGTAATGCTAATGAAGACATATCCTTTGTTAACTGAGGTATCCCTGTATTCCACTTTAGCCACCACAGGAACATCATGTGGAATTCTGGGATTTGTAGTTCTCAAGTAGAGAGCTGTAGTACTTCTTCAAACTACAAGCCTCAGGATTCTCTAGGATGTTACCATGGCAGTTAAAGTGAAATACAGCACTGTAATTGTGTACAGCTTTGTCTGGGTAAAGTCTGAACATTATCCTGATCTTATCAAGAAAACAATCAATAATCAGAGTGTCTGGGGTCACAGCAATGGCAATCATCGCCCAGTTGGCTCACCATAAAGGAAGGCAGCACATAGATCCAGAGGTTCCTCACTTTAGCCCTGGGAGTTCACACCACTGAGTTATCTCATGTCAATGTTGTAACATTGCAGAAAAATCCCAAACTCCTCAAATAAAATAAAATAAAATAAAATAAAATAAAATAAAGGGTAAGCCTATCTATCTATCTATCTATCTATCTATCTAGGATTTATGTGCAGCCTTTCTCTCAGATATGGAACTCAAGGCCCAGCTAACAAGAAGACTGTTTTTTTTTAAAAAAATTAATTTCTTACCATTTATACCCTATCTATCCTTCTTTGACAGTATCTCCCTCTATGAACCTGCAAGGGTTTTAAGATCTTCAGGTGAAGACTTCTCTCGGTCCCACTACCATCACAGGTTCACTTGGTGAAGTCACGAGAGAGAGCTTTCTCAGTGGCTGCTCCCATCCTCTGGAACTCCTTCCCACAGGAGGCTAGGCTGGACCACTTCCTTTCTTTGCTACACTGTCAGGCAAAAACAGTTTTATTCAAGCAGGCCTTTGATATTCAGTTGTCCCTTCATATTTGCTGGGGTTTAGTTCCAGAACACCCATGGATACCAAAATCCATGAATACTCAAGCCTAATTATATGCAATGGCATAGCAAAATGGTGTCCCTTATATAAGATGGCAAAATCAAGGGTTGCTTTTTGGATTATTATTTTTTAAAGAATATTTTCAAGCCGTGAATACTTAAATCTGTGGATACGGAGGGACAACTGTATAACTGCAACCATGGAGCTTTTATTGGAGTGTGTTTTTCATGTTGTTTTTATGCATTAAAAAAAAATAATCTGTATGTTTTAAATTAATTTTAACAGTTTTTAATTGTGACTTTAATTGTTTTGTAAGACACCTTGGGTCCCGCTTTGCCAGAAAAAGGTGGCATATAAATTGCATGAAGAAGAACAAGGAGAAAGAAGAAAAAGGAGGAGGAGGCAGCATACACAGTTTACCTTTCCCCCTCTCATCTGTACATAATTCTTGTGAGGTAGGTGCAGAGAGAGAGAAAGGGAAAGAAAAAGAGAGAAAATAAAAGGCTCAAGTTCACCCAGGTGCCAGTTACACGGCAATTTTTGTCACAGGGTGTCCTGGGATTTCTTGATCCCGTATTCGTCCCTCCCTATTTACACAATTTTTGACTCTGAACTGGATATTCCGAGAGATAATAATAATAATAATAATAATAATAATAAAATTTTATTTCTATCCCACCCTTCTGCAACGCAATCGGGGCGGCTTACAATATAAAAACTCCATAATCACAATTCCCTAGTCCACCCACCCCTTAAAATAATATTAAATTATGAAGGATTAATATATACAATAATTAAAAGTATATAAATTAGAAGAAAAAAATTAAAACATACAATCACAGCCCAGACAGCCAAGTCTTGGGCCGGGATAATTATTCAGGAAACAGATCCCGGGATCATTGTTTACATGGCATCCCGTCCTGTGATATGTACCTTCTCACACAATATACTATCCCGGATTTTTTGTTTGTTTGTTTACACGAGTTTACGGTACCGAGATTTTTTTTTTTAGCTGTCAATCAAGGATGTGATTACTCATTTTTTCACAACCTCAGTGACGTACTTCCTTTAGAGTTCCACGCCACGAGCGATGCTATTGGCTGGCTCAAATTTTGTTGAAGCTTCTGCATTGGGGATGAGGGGGAGCGATCAGTGGCTAAACCCTGTGCTTTCCTTTAGAAATGAAAGATCACCATTTAAAGCCGGCAGGCACCACACACACACACACACACACACACACACAAGCCCAAGGCAGTACAAACCGAGTGCAGGGGGCAGAGGCTTTTGGTTGTCCTGTCTCTTTGAAATGTTAACCCTTTAAGCAGAGGTAGCGCACACATGCGCACGCGCACACACACACACACACACACAAGCCCAAGGCAGGACAAGCCGAATGCAGGGGGCAGAGGCTTGCAATTGTCCTGTCTCTTTAAAATGTTAAGAGGCAGCTGTGGAGTGGAGGTTTCAAGCCAGTGCAGGTGAGGAGGACACACAAGGCATTTTGAAAGACCTAGAGCTGGCATTTTTTACTGTGCCTTGGGGGTGGTTGGGTGAATGTTTGATTATCCGTTCAGACCCAGGGAGGGGGTCCAGGCAGGGAATGAATGGGCTATCCTCCACCCACGATCTCTTTATAATTTACTATCTCTTTAAAATTTAAACCCAGCATGCAGGAGAGGAAAAGGTTAAAGCTGAAGGGTTTGCAGTGTAGAAATCCATTGAACAGGTGATTTAGTACACGCGCACACACACACAAACCTTCCTGCAGCTGGAAGGGATGCCTTTGTTTTCAGCTGGTGAGGCTGAATCTGTTGAACGGGTGACTGACCTCTCCTTTTCTGGTCGCTGATCTCTGAGCCCTCCCCCGGTCACCATTTCAGGTCATCACCTAGTACCGAGATAGCATGTCCCAGGCTGTTTACATTTCCGATTTTCCGAATCCTCCCGTGACTTTTTTAAAAACCAGCACAAACAGCAGGACTGGAAGTCCCACAGGTTGTGGGATGAAAGGTGGCCCCCCTTCCGAAAATCACGTGCCCGACCCAATGTACGTGTAAACAACCAGGGTTCGACACAAATTCTTCCCACTACATTTTCATCATGTAAATGGCACCCCAGTAAGTGTCATGGCTCAGCAGGAACTAGAACCCAGATATCCCAAATCAAAATTCAGTGCTCTAGCCACTACACCTCACTGTCACTCGTAGACGTAGGAAATACCTTTCCACTACCAGCCCACTGCTTGCAGATTCCCAAGCAGATGCTGCTTATGATCAGGTTCTCAGCCTCTTGTCCCCAATATCCCATCCCTCACATTCTTGCACACTTTCACCTGGTTGCTATTCAATTGGAAGAATAAGGAGAAGAGAAACACATTTGCCAGTTGCTGGACAAAATTCAGACCTAACAGCCAATCCACGGTGTGAGTCACAAAGATCTAGCTGAACAGACGCTTTAAACTCCTATTACAATCCTGTTTCTTCTGCAATTGTGTCTCATTTTCTTTATAGCTCCCCATTCAAATGAGAATAATAACAAGGTGGACTTTTTTTCCTGTCTCTTTCTGTCTGTAATCATCTGGTCCTTTTGTCTAGATAATAAGCAATAGGTTATGTAGTTTAGCCATTTGGGAATCGGATTATTGGCTTGCAGAACTGTAATATGACAATAATAAAACAAGTACCGTAGTCTCTCCTAAATAGAGAATCCATTAAGCTTAAAAAAAGTGCTTTCATAGCTCATCATTTATCTACAATCACTGGTTGCAAGGAAGATTTTTTTACATGGGTTTCCAAAAGAGGAAATATTCAGTTTAGAATCAAAAACAATCTAAAGATGCTCTTTCCCCACTAAAAAGAATACATACCAGTACTTTTGTTGCTTCCTCCCAAATACTGGCTTTTAAAGAGCCTTCTTTTTAGGGGCTGTCTGTAGCAATTTCTTGGATCTGCTATAGGGCTCTTCCAAATACTTTGTTTTGTTTTGAAACTGGGATATGGTTTCCTGAAGTGGTCCTAGGGTTTGAAGGGCAAATTTCTTTCTGATTAAAAAAAACAAACAAACAGAGTTGTACAGTAGGACCACCATATCCACTGATTCAATTATCCACAGGACACAAAGCAGTACACTTGCCATAGAGTCTTTCTAGAAAATGTGTCCCCTCTAGCCATTTTCTAGGTCCTCCAAGGCAACTCTATGGTATTTTAAACTGGAAGTCCCATTATTTTCAATGGCGTTCACTATTATTGACGTTTTTTGGTATCCACAGGGCCCCCCAGAACCAATCTCCAGAGGATAAGGGGGTCCTACTGTAATGTGAAAGTGCCATTTCACTGATGTACTGATGCTATAACTTTAAAAATAAAAATAAAACAAGAGCAAGGAGTGAAGGACACTTTCTCATTTCAATATGTTTCAGAGTTAGAAAAAGAACCATTTCTGGATGTAATATAATGTTACAGCTCATGCTGGGAACTGACAGAAAATAGTCTGGGTCAACAGGAAATCGTTTGGAGATATTTGTCCATCCATCCATCCTGAGTTGTACAGCAACAATTACCACACCCTCCTGACACATTTGACCTTTCTGGAGGGGACAGTCCTTCAAATAGAGGACATTGTATTTCCATTTACAGATATGCTGAGAAGTAGAGCACCCATAAACCAGCTGCCATGTTCATTTATTTACACAGAAATAGACTAGGCCAGTGGTCCTTAACCTGGGGTCTGGGGACCCCCAGGAGTCCACGATGTTCTCACAGGGGGTCTGAAAGTTGCTTGGCCCACCTTCTCCCTGCGGTGGAGTGGCAATATGACAGGGGCCAAGGCAAAGGCTGGCTGGCTGGCTTGGCCTGTGCATTGCCATTCAATCCGCTCCAGCCATAAACTTGCAGGAAGAGGCAGGAGAAAAGTCTTTCCTCCCCTTCCAGTGCTTCTGAAGGAAGGTTTCATGGATGGTGTAATCATATCATCATCATCATCATCTGGCATTATTATCAGGTATTATTGTTGTTGTTTTAAATCTTGAGTTAAATATCAGGGGTCCACTGCAACAAAAGATATTTAAAGGGGGTCCCTGGTAAAGAAAATGTTAAGAACCACTGGACTAGGACCCTGGGAGATCAGGGTTCAAATCCTCACTCTACCATGGAAACCTACTAGGTGACCTTGAGCAGCCTTAGAAAAAGGCAATGGCAAGCCTCCTACAAATACTGTATATCTTGCCAAAAAAGGCCTTATGATAGGGTTGCCTAAGTTGAAGTTGACTTGAAGGCACACAACAATAACAAAGGTGGAGGAATTCACTTCCCAGTTTTGAAGCCCTTAAGGCATCTGTTCTTCCCAGGATGCTATCAGTCCACATCTCAGCCATTTACCCAGATGCTCCATGCCCCCCTCCCCAAGACAAATAATGTCACCAGTAACTAATCAGGATACTGTGTCAAAGAAGCTGTATTTATACAGCTTACTGAGCAGCAGCACACATTTCATCCCATGTGCGGTTTCCTTATCTGGTTCTTGGTCAGATTACTCCATCTGCTGGCCGAATATTCAACCCACAGCCCTGGACCCTAAAAATGAGTGAGCAGTCATCATAGTCCATGAGATCTCAGCAAACCTGCAAAATCTATGAAGATGGGAAATCTAGGAAGGAAGGAAGGAATTTTGTTTATCAGGACATGATGGTGGAGTATGTTGCCAAACATTTGTCCTAACTGAGCAAGAAAGACATCAACACACTAAAGCACAGGCTGTCATACTGACATTCCAATGTCTTTCTGGACCTTATTAAATTGGCTGGATGGATCTTTTGAGATGAATGAGAATTGTATTCCTACTCCCTGTTTATTGCAGGTTCCTAATTGTATATGACTAAAGCTCAATTGCTGCTCTGATATTGTGTTTTGCTTAGTGCAATTCACAAGCCTGTAAAAACAACTCAAGAAGGCAAGATCAGGAACAGTTCATGTGGAAATTCTGTCTCCTTCTGTGGGGTGTGCTGCAATGGATCTTAGCTTTCTGTGGGGTCTATTGGTAACCATATTTTACTGTACTTTTTATTAACAGGAGAGAAAGGTTTACATCTCTCTTATTTCTCATCTCACAATCCGCTCCTCTCCCACAAAAACAGCTAAAAGTCTTGTGGCATCTTAATGACTAAGACACTTAAATTTCCAGGGACAATACAGCCCATTTCATCAAATACTGTTTTCAGACTCTGAATAAGGCAACTTTCTCATGACCTCTTATTTCAGGACTGGAGAATGTGTTGCTGGACTATAACTCCCATCTTACACCACTGGCTGTGCTGTGGGAGTTGCAATCCAACATCATTTTTATTTTATTTTTATTTAGTTAGTTATTTATACCCCGCTCTTCAGCCACAAGGCTATCAGAGCAGCTTACAAATTGTTTTAAGCAATAGCTATTTACACATCTACAGTGCATTAAACAGTTTCCAATGTGTGTTAGCTAATTGCCCCCACAAGTTGGGTACTCAATTTACTGACCTACGAAAGGATGGAAGGCTGAGTGAACCTTGGAGCCCACTGGAATCGAACTTGCAACATGGTGGCTTGCAGTACTGAAAGCCACATGTGTCTGGGTGGCCAAGTTGACTATGGATTCTGGGACCTGGAGTCCAAAAAGTAACTTTTCCAGGTTTCACTTATTTCATGTCATTCTACTCAAGTAAGGAATTATCTCCTCTTTCTCACACATTGTTTAAAAACTAGTTCTAACACTGAGAGACTGATCCACTACATTTCTATGAAAGCACTTATGTCGAAATGAACAACTGACTTTCTTTCTGATTATTTCAAGCAGGATTTGAGGAAAGCCAGCTTGGACATCTTGAACACCCTTTGACCACTGGTGGCTAGAGAGTTTAGAATCATACAAAGCAAATGACCTGGAAGTGAACCATGAAAAACCATGGAAGCAACCAAGGGTTTGAACTCTGACTTTCAGAATGCCGTGCAAATCAACTCAAGTGATCCCCCACCTATTCTTTGCCTCCTCTAGCTACCCTCCCAATGCTAGAAAAATTAGAAGGGATATTTTTTTCAAGATGTAGTGGTGACTTCTTTTGTTTCTGCTAGATGTTGTATTACCTGCCCATGAACACAGAGAATGGTATGAGGGTACCTTGTAGCTTGAAACACATCTAAGCTACATGTAACATAGGAAATCTATGGCAGAACATGCTTCCCTGCACTGGGACCACAGCTGTCCCATTTGGTTGTGTCACCTAGCACAGTCTTACAATCTTCTGAGTGCTTCAGGAAATTAAACTCACTGGGACACAGTTGTGAAAAGACATAGAATGGAGTTGCAATATGTCTCTGTACAGACTGATGCATTGTACTCACACTGCAGTGTAAAATATATCTTACCCACTGAACATTTCACTCGCTTTTTCATAAAGGAAAGCTAATCTGAATATATATATATATATATATATATATATATATATATATCTTGGAATAAAGCTGCAGAGTGGCTTGTGGGCAAATGAAACTAGAATAACATTTGAAATGCTTTCTTAAGCTAAAATATTTTTGTGCAAGTAGAGAACTAGCACACCAGGAAGTAGCCCAAATTAGAACTTTGCTTCTTTATCTTTTTCTTGAAGAGAGCAATCTACTTTACCACCCCATTCTGCTACTACCTGGCATGATAAAGGAACACTGTAATTATATCTTGCATCCATTTCCAGCAAGACTTAATTATTCAACAACAGCCCAGAGAGCCTGTATGAAATTTATTATATTCAGAGTTCAAAGTAGTCTGCTGTGATTATTAGGTTTTAATTCTGGTTAGAAGCAGACAATGGCTCCATTGCTTCAGAGTGGGTGAACTGACATTGGGTTTTATGGGAGCTATCCAAGGTTCTTAACCATGTTCCTGAAATATCTTCAGCACTTTGGATCCAGTCCCAGAGTAGCTCCTGTAAATGGAGTCACTACCCCAAAGCAATGAAGATGCTGACCACCTCTGTTTCTGGTTCATATTGTGTTAGGCGAAAGGTGACTACGAACAACATCTTAATTTCTTCACAGAATAAGAAGAAGTTTGCAAGCTTAGCAGTACCTTTGGAAGGCATTTGCTTATCAAATTGCACAAAAAGAGATGTGGAGGGATTGGTGAAAAAGCAGGCTTCCGTATTGGAGGGCAACCAAAATAGGATATGCTTCATCTCTCTTACATTCCTTGTAGACAATTGCTATGAACATGGGTTACAGCATGGAAGTACCCATGGGTAAGAAACCTAGACAGTTTTAAAAGGTTGTGTACGGTAGTCCATGTACTGGGGTTGGGGGGTTGTATAATTTGGGGTTGAGAATGATTTGCTATGCTATGCTAAACTATGCTTTGCTTTGCCTTTCCTTTCCTTCCCTCCCCCCACCCCATGTGTGGGGGGGAGGGGAGAAAGAGAGAGAGAGAAAGAGAGAGAGAGAGAGAGAGGTAGTTAGTTTTTAGGGCAATTTTCCTAAAAGTGCTATACATCATAGAACCATTCTTAGGTTAAAGTTTTAAGAAGAATAGATCTAGGGGCTAGGGTATCATGATATCTAAAAATCATTTTAAGTTCTTCTAAATAATGAAGTGGAGTTGTGTTAAGAAGGAGAAACCATTGGTCAAAGTTCCTCCTTTGAAGCACATAGACTGGAGAATCCCTTGTTTTAAAAAATTATTTATGTATTTATTTATTTATTTATTAGATTTATACCCCGCCTTTCTCCCAAGACAGGACTCAAGGCAGCTGTCCAGGAATTACAAGGTGGGACTATCAGTCACTCAGCACCTCCTCCTCCCTTCCCCTTACCTGTCCTGATGTTTTCCACAGGAAATATGCCATTTTTAAAATGCTAGATGGCCTGATTTTCCAAGCCCAAAGCCCTAACAAAGCTTTGGCTGGTTCAGACACAGGGTTTTTTTTGGGGGGGGGTAGCTTTGAGGGGATTCATGCTTCATCTTGGGAAGCATCTGAACTGGTCCAAAAGGGTCCACTTCAGTTTGGCCTTTGAATTTCAGCTGAATCCAATGCACCTCCATACCAGCTACCCATTTGAGATTTGGATGGTGTCATATTAAAAGCAGCACAGTCTGGGCTCCAGTTCCTGCTGTTGAGTTTATCTCACATTTTCCTGGAAGACGAAATTAGGCAAGATAAGGAGCTATGGTGGCATTCAGGTTGCACTGCATTTTCCAGGCTGCCACTGTAGCAGTTTCTTGTGGCAATGCACAAGGAAGTCTTTGTTTTGGTACTAGCATCCTGTGCATGGAACTCTCTGCCATTTCCCTCTTTGACTGTATTCTGGTAGTGTCAGAAGGTTTTATTTGTCATCAAAATTTTGACTTTATTCCTCTATAAAGTATAATGAGTTGTCTTAGTTTTCCATGCTATTTTAGTTTTGAGATTCGGTTAGTTATGTATTCACTTGTAATGTATACTTTGAACATTCGCATTCTAGGAGAAATACAGATGATCAATTTTACCACATATAAAAGAAAGAAAGAAAGAAATCAAGCATATTAGTCCAAGCAAGGGTCCGGTGCAGCCAACATGAAATGTTTCTGAGTCCCAAAGATATCAATAGGGGGGAAAAATGAAAAATTGGGCTGCTATTAGAAAACAAAATTGGGGTGCCCTGCTCATGCTGGCTACAAATAATGGGAGTTGTAGTCAGCCCATCTGGAAGGAGGTGCCAAGTTGGGAAAGGCTGTTGGAAAGTAACCAATTCTGGACTTCAACAGAAAGTTGGAGAATTCTGTTTTTATTTTATTGGTTCTACTGTTGTTGTGTGCGTTTGAGTTGTTTTCAATTTATGGCGACCCTAAGGTGAAACTATCCTAGGGTTTTCTTGGCAAAATTTGTTCAGAGGGGGTTTGCCATTACCTTCCTCTGAGGCTGAGAGAGAGTGACTTGTCCAAAGTCACCCAGTAGGTTTCCAAGATCAAGCAGGGATTTGAACCCTGATCTCCCAGGGTCCCAGTCCAACACTCAAACTACTACAGCAGCCTTTTCAAACCTTTTCACCCTGGAGAAACCCCTGAAATTATTTTCAAGTCTCAAGGAACCCTTTCATTAAAATTATATCTATTGCCCCCTCAAAATATGCTTTTTTAAAATAGAATCATAGAATCATAGAGTTGAAAGAGACCTCAAGGGTCATCCAATCCAATCCCCTGCCATGCAGGAATACACAATCAAATCATTCCCGACAGATGGTCGGCCATCCAGCCTCTGTTTAAAAACCTCCAAAGAAGGAGACTCCACCACACTACGAGGCAGGTATATTCCACTTCCGAACAGCTCGTTTTTTCAATCACAATCTCTTGTGAAACCCCTAGCGACTCAACCAGTGAGTTATGGTTGAGAAAACCTGCACTACACCATGCTGGCTCTGTTATTGGTACCATGCACAAGTGCTATTTGGAGGCTATCAGTGGCTACCTGATGCAATGGCTATATATTACCTCTGCAATCATGGTCCAAGTAGGGGAAGGGGACTCTTTATTGCAGTGTCCTCCCTGATGGACTACTGGTGTGCCTCTCCACAGCACCGCTAGGGGTTGTGAGCAGGAAGGTGTTATTGTATTCATTGTCCTACTTGTGGGCTTTCCCAAAGGCATCTGGATATGTACTGTGGGAACTGAAGGCTGGACTAAATAAGCCTTCAGCAGTGGTTGGAAAGTTACTTTTAGGATTACAGTACAACTCCTATAATGCCCCTGTCAGGTGTTAGCGTGCAGTGGGTACCTAAAGAAGTCCAGGCAGCAAAAATAATCAGCAGAGTGTTGTTCCTTCAGGCATCAGAGTAAAGGCACAGACACAGGCTTGCTTGTGTCTAAAATAAATTTCTCTTTACTTGGGCATAGTGAACTATATTTACAGATATACACAGCATTCAGAAGAAAAACAACTTCCCACTGTGAGATCCAAAACAGGACAGCTTCACACAGTGAGATCCAAAACAGGACTGCTTAGCTCTCAGTCCAGCCCAGCTCTGCGCAGCTCTGCTCCAGGACAGTGAGCTAATCAATATTGATACCTTTATCCAGCTAGCTTCTGAAAACTGCTGCTAGCTCACTCTGCAGCTCTCTGCAGACTGTTTGCTATATCTCAGCTCTTTACAGAAAAAATCTACTGCATGTCCCAATATCCTGACAGCTCCCCCCTTTAGCATGACGACCATGCTGATGGGAGATCCTAGGGAGTTGTGGTCCTAAAAAGGTTTGATCAAGCAAAACCCTTCTTCAATTCTTGGAGGACTTTGCACTTGTTGCTGCCACGGCTGCCTTTCATCTTTGTAAGCAAATGCCTTGGATTAAACCCCCCATTTATATCAATTAATTGTAATGTGTTCATTAGGAAGTTTCTGCCCTTCCCACTTCCCAGCCGCCACCCCACCCCTGCAGCTAATAGGAAATCCTTAATTTTCATGACAATTGGAATGTAAAGGGGAAAAAACCTCCAAAGGAATCTGGAGACAACTGGCTCTCAACTGAGACTATGAATAGAGGGTTACAAATTACACAATAAACATTTAGCCAGCTTCTGGCTGTTTGCCAGCATGCTCTTGCTGCCAGGCCGACCTATAAGAAAGGGCTCTTTAAATGGCTATTTCTTCTCAGTAAAAGACAAATCAATCTCACTTTGTTTACCTTAAATACTGAGACAAACAAAAGAGATTTTATTATGTGATTGAGACCTCATGTTTTCATGTTTGTGGGTATTCTAAATATTATTTATTGGTTGAGGGGATTACCATATAATAATCTACAATCCTATACTCACTTAGCTGAGAGGGAGCTCCTGTTGAATTCAATGGGACTTACTTTCAAGAAGATACCGTACAGATAACTCTGTTAAGTGTGCACTTGTATTACTAGCCCACTTCACCTGAAGCACTGCAGGCAAGTAACCACATTCAAATAAAATCCTCAGTAAAATTCAGAGGTATGTACTGTTTAAACACAATAATTCAAACTGTCATAATTGCTTAATACAGTGGGACCTTAATATCCACTGGGGTTTGTTTCCTGGACCCACTGTGGATACCAAAATCCATGGATGCCCAAGTGCCATTACAGTTGGACCCCTGTATCCACTGATTCATTATCCACTGAGTCAATTATCCATGGGACACAAGACAGCACACCTACCATAGAGTCTTCCTAGAAAATGTGTCCCCTCTAGCCATTTTCTAGGTCCTCCAAGGCAACTCTACGGTATTTTAAACTGAAAGTCACATTATTTTCAATGGTGTTCACTATTATCCACAGTTTTTGGAATCCATGCCCCCCTCCCGAACCAATTCCTAGCAGATATGGGGGCCTAGTGTATATAAAATAGAGTAGTAAAATGGTGTCCCTTATATAAAATGATGAACAGCAAGGTTTGTTTTTTGGAATTCCCCTTCCTCCCCAAATATTTTTGAGCTGTGGTTGGTTGAATCCATGAATGCCGAACCTGTGGATATGGAGGACTGTCTGTGCTGTCTATTTTTAAAAAAAAGCTTCACAAAAAGAAGTAGCTGCATAGATTGTTATTTAATCCAAATGTGTTATACTATGCTGGAATTATCTAAAGTAGAGTGTTAAAAACCAGCCCAAATAAAAACGTTTTGTAAAACATTCCCCAAAATATCCAAGGCTCAACCTCAGCAAGACTACAAGTGATGAGAACCCTGATTTCATGCCTTTATTGTATAAACCCCCCCCCCTTTTTAATGGGGATGGTGAGCTTAGCCAATTTTAAAAAAGGACTGAGGCCTGCTCTACTGTCAGCAGCTCCATGTGTCAGCCAGCCATCTTGTGCCTTAAGTAGCTGAGAGAATGTAGTGGTTACAAACATTGTGAACAGAATGGCCTCATATACTTACACATTGCTGAAAAAGAAGAAGTACATCATCAAAATAACAGAAGAAGGAATGATAGCATAGTACTTGCCCAAGCCAGCGTGGTGTGGTGGCTTCAGCACAGGCCTCTGGAGACCAGAGTTTGAATCCCCCTCAGACACTGAAACCCACTTGGGCAAGTCACACACTCTCAACCTCAGAAGAAGGCAAAGGCAAACCCCCTCTGAACAACCTTGCCAAGAAAACCCCATGATAATTTTACTTTAGGGTCACCATAGTTTTACTTTAGGGTCACCAAAAGGCAGAAATGACTAGAAGACACTCAACAAGTACTTCCATATGCTAAGGTATAGGTACAAATTTAGGGGGAAATGGCTCTAATTGAGATGGAAAGACCATTGCCATAGTGAGGAAATTGGTGACTGGGGGCGCTTTCACACTACAGAATTATAGCATTATGGTTCCACTTTAATGCCATGGCTATATTTTATGAAATCCTGGGGTTTGTTGTTCAATGAGTCATTAGAGTTCTCTGACTGAGGATTGTAAATACCATTCTCTGGACTGCCAATCCTAGGATGCAACACTGACAAAGTGGAATCATAGCACAATAACTCTGTAGTGTGAAAGGACCCCAGATAACCAGAGTACTGGCTGTTTAGCCTGCTGTCTAGGATCTAAGGGTTGATGTGCAATTTCAAAACCTTTCTTGCTATTCCTTCTTTGGTTCTTCACCTTTAAACCAGACTTGAATTGATCAGCCTTTCCAATAGAAGATCATAGAATCATAGAGTTGGAAGAGACCACAAGGATCATCCAGTCCAACCCCCTGCCCTGCACTATCAAAGTATTCTCGACAAAATACACAATCAAAGCATTCCTGACAGATGGCCATCCAGCCTCTATTTAAAAACCTCCAAAGAAAGAGACTCCACCACACTTCGAGCACATTCCGCTGCCAAACAGCTCTTGCCATCAGGAAGTTGTTCCTCATGTTTAGGTGGAAACTTTTTTCCTGTAGTTTGAGTCCATTGCTCTGTGTCCTAGTCTTTAGAACAGCGGAAATAGCTTCAAATCTTCTAGCTGAGATCCTGTTTAAGACTGATGGAACATAAAACTCCATCAGTGTATTTAAACTGGAAGTCTAGGCAGTCAAAGCTGTTCCTTTTCCCCCCGAGTGTACTTTTTTGGAGTGCAATTCTGGGAACCCTCTGCCCACCCCCGGTCAGCATGGCCTTGCTGGTTGGGGGATTCTCAGAGCTCTAGTCCAAAAAAAGGAACTTTTCTAAGTACTGGTCCTTCCTAACTTACTAGCTGAAGCCCTCTGAATTGGAGATGTCAGGAAAAGGGATGCAGGGTTTGTTTGTTTTTTACATGTGAAGCTAATCCTCTTCCGCCAGCCTGCTAGTTATGCATTCAAATGTAGTTGTAAACTGTTTGGTATATTTGGAAATGCAGAATATAAATTATTAAATGATGAATTAAATGATGGGATACCAACAAAGGCAACCTCTAAAGTCCACTGCAACATTGTAACCAGTACATGAAGTAATGTTTGAAGTACATGAAGTAAGCATCTATTACAAGTGTGAGCCTCATGTTTTACCCCATCCTTTCCAAAGGAACTTGTCTGCTTTTCTCTCAGAACTGTGGGAATCACAACTCAAAGCAGAAAATTAAGCTTTCTAGGCTTTATGATTACTGGAAAGTGAGAGTAAGGTATTGAGAAAGCCTCACACACAGGTGAAGTGAATGCAGCCAAATAGAAGTGGCATTGTGGCTGTTTCAGGTAAATGTCTTTCTTTACAAGACCCATTGAATTCTTTTGTGATTCCTTATGCAAGAACAGATGGAAGGTTCTCAAAAGTGTATGTATTGTGTAAAAGGGGTGGAATGCTTCTTTTGCCTGAAATTGTTTCTGTGATTTGCTTGAAGTGCCTTGCCCAAAGTGTACCTCTATGGAACCATGTGTAGGGAATAATGAAAAACAGCAAGTTTCGTGTTCTGTTTGAAGACTGTGGTTCCTTCCTCTCCACCATTTTGCACTCAGATCAAAGCTGGTGGGGCCGGTATCTCTTACTCAACTGAAATGTACCAAAGCAATGTAGTGAAAACATTTTCTCCTTCGACCAACCCCAGTCGCCTTTCTCTCCCCATACCAATGTGCATGCACACACACCTTTCATACTTCTTTTTAAAAAGCTACTTTCAAAGATTTCTTTCTTTCCTTTTTATATTTCTCCCCCTTTGGGGCTAAACCCTCATTAACTCCACTCACGCTGTCTCACTCTGTTTGCCAATGCTTAAGTAGCACTTTTAAAAAAATAAATCTTCAACCCTCACCCTCTTTTTTTTTTTTAAAAGAAGCAACCAATTAGCACCTCATCAGCTTCAAGTAGAGGAGACAAAAGCAGGGTAAAGATAACTCAATGAGAGGGGGGTGGCATAACATCATGTAATCGCTTAAGACAGCATTGACCATTCAGTGCTCTGCCAGAGCTGGGCCTATTCACCCTTCTTTCTTCCCTTTGGATGAATTCAGTACTCTTTTTAGCTGGGAAGAGAGGCCTCCCAGAAGTCTCATAGTGCCTCATTCAGGGGCTACCTGTTTACAACTCACAGAGCAGAAGGGCCCAAACAATCCTATATTGTACGCTCAGTGCTTCCTTAAACCTAGGCCTCCATAAAAGCCTGTTTTCAGTGGCCGGGCAGAATAAGTTAAAGGCCGGCTTTATACTCATTAAGTGTTCTCCTTGTACTGTCTTCTAATTACAGGGGAAGGGCAACAATGTATTTTCCCCCCAATGAGAGTTCTTTGGAGCAGTTAATTTGGTGACTGTACTAAATGCCTTTAAACATTAATTAGTGTGGAAGGAACCCTAATTTCCTGTCCATTTACCTCCCCCTTGTTTTCACATAGGCTTGGATGAGCCTCCATAATGAAATTACCTCATTAATGCCTTTATTCGTGCACAGTAACTCATTCAAGGTCTCCCATTTAAGTTTTAATTTGATGCTGTCAAAAGCAAAGGGGATGAAGAGCGGGAGAAAAGCCTCCATGGTTTGATTACGGCATTTTTCCCCCCTGCTGCCCCCCACCTCCTTCCAACAAGTGGACAGATTTAAATTATTAAGATGGCAAGTAGTGAGTTATAATTGGATACAAGCAGCACTTCAGAGAATATTAAAAGCTTTCACAGGCTGGCCTATGTAGTTTGCTGACTATTAACTGCATCCACTGGGTTACTGCTGCAGCAGGGTGTCTTCTGCCCTAGACCTAACAGCACCTGAGCATCTCTGAAGCAAAGAACTGGTCTTGATAAATAAGAAATAGAGTGGGAATTAAAACCAAAAAGGCTTCAATCCACCATCTTCTTGTTGTTGTTTGCCTTCAAGTCATTTCCAACTTACGGCAACCCTAAGGCAAACCTACTGAACCCAAAGGGTGCTCACCAATGGCTCCTCTTCATCCTGGAGAGAAGTGACCAGCAGGGTGCCACAGGGTTTTGGCCTGGGCCCAGTGCTATTCAACATCTTTATCAATGACTTGGATGAGGGAATAGAAAGCATGCTTATCAAATTAGGAGGGGTAGCTAATACCCCAGAGCACAGGATCAGAATTCAAAATGATCTTAATAAGATTAGAAAGCTGGGCCAAAACTAACAAAATGAATTTCAACAGGGAGAAATGTAGGATACTATACTTGGGCAGTAAAAATGAAATGCACAGATATAGGATGGGTGACACATGGCTTGATGGCAGTACATGCGAAAGGGATCTAGGAGTCTTAGTGGACCACAAGCTGAATGTGATTCAAGTGTGATGTGGCAGCTTAAAAAGCAATGCAATTCTAGGCTGCATCAATACGAGTATAGTGTTTAGATTGAGGGGTGTAATAGTGCCATTCTATTCTGCTTTGGTCAGACCTCACCTGAATACTGTGTCCAGTTCTGGGCACCACAGTTCAAGAAGGATACTGACAAGCTGGAACGTATCCAGAGGAGGGTGACCAAAACAGTGAAAAGTCTGGAAACCATGCCCTGCATTCCTAGAGCAGACCTACTGAAATAAGTGGAATTGAAGTTGGTTCTACTCTTGATCAATAAAAGCATTTCTCCCCTTTCCTAAGGAAGGTCAGGAGAAAGGTTGAAAGGATACCCCTGCCTATAAGCTTGAAAGTCCCACAAGTGCCTCATTAATAATTGTATTTGTCATTCATGTTGTGCTTTTTGAAAAAGAATCAAGACAGTAGTGCTATGAGGAAAGGGGGCATTAAGGCTTTGCAGACATCATGGTCCTAGTTCAAAGTGCCACAAGTTCCATGTAGTCTGGCAGCATGCATGGGTTTGTTGTTGTTGTGTGTCTTCATTTTGGACTTATGGTGGCTCTAAAGGGACCTTATAATTTCTTGGCAAGATTTGTTCTGAGGGAGTTTGCCCTTTCCTCTCTCTGAGGCTGAGAGAATGTGACTTGCTCAAGGTCACCCAGTGGGTTTCCATAGCCGAGCAAGGACTCAAATTCTGGTCTCCCAGAATCCTAAATCCAATGACTACACCACACTGCCGTCTTCTAGTACTATCCCCACAAATAACAGGTGCAGGGGAGGGACCCAATCCATCTGTTTCCAGGCACAATTCAAAGGGCTGGCTATGACCTATAAAGCCCTATATGGCTCAGGTCCAGGCTATCTGGCAGATTGTATCTCCCTCTATGATCCAGCCTGGGCCCTGAGATCTTCAGGAGAGGTCCTTCTCTCAGCCCCACCACCATCTCAAGTATGGTTGGTGGGAATGTGAGAGAGGGCCTTTTTGGTGGCTCCCCCTAGACTCTGGAACTCTCTTCCCAGGGAGGCCAGATTGGCTCTTCCCTGTTGTCCTTCCACAGGCAGACCAAAACCTTTTTATTCAGGCAGGCTTCTAAAAGAACAGGCTGGGGGTGGGCTGCTGTATGGAGTTTTTTGGGTTGTTTTGAAAAGCTTTTAAAAAGTTTTTAAAATGTTTAAATATATTTTATTCTTTTAAATATTTTGATGTTGTTTTAGTGATGTAATTGATTTAATTCTGTTTTAATGTGAATTTTTTGTATGTTTTAATTGTGTTTTTTTATAACTGTGAGCCACTTTGGGTCTCAGCCTTGGAGAAAAAGCTGGTTATAAATAAATATCATCATCATCATCATCTTGCCACTCCAATTATCTGTCTTTAAAAGTTGAGAACACAAATACTAACTAATATATGGGCTCTCAGTGATTCAGCCATTGTGCCTCACTGCTCTTGTTAACCATACTCCCTCTCTTCATATCTTGCACAGCAGCCGCATAACTTGTCCGTGAGTAAAAAATGGTGTGGCTGCCTTCAATCATACCTGGAACAGTCACAGACGATGCCGAGAGAGGTACGGCGGCATCCGAAACGGACCCCCTGCCGCATGACAGTGTTGTAACTGTTCCAGGGTCTTCTTGCGCGGTAAGTCCTGTCTGAAAAAGTCCTAAGTCTGAACTTCCACCTGTATTTCATCTTGTTGAACTGAGAGGTACAAGAACTGACAGGGGCTGCTGCTACACTGCAAAATAATGCAGTTTGATACTGCTTTAACTATCATGGCTCCATCCTATGGAATCCTGGGACTTGTAGTTTCTTGTGGCACTAAAGTGCTCTGACAGAGAAGGCTAAATAGCTCACAAAACTATAAACTTCAGAATTCTATAGCACTGATCCATGGTAGTCAGAGTGGCGTCAAACGTCATTATTTCTGCAGTGTGGCAGCAGCCAAGGAGGGCTGCTCTTGCACGACTTTTAAGAGCCTGAGCTACAGAGTCCCAAACAGAGGTGAATGCACTTTTGATTTTCAGTTGCTCCTCCTGAGTTGTATGGGAGCAATCCAAAGGCTGAAGCTCTGAAGGGACAGGGCCCAGCACACAGAGAGCTCTTGTACAACTCAGTGTAGCTGCTGGAGGGACAGCCATTAAATTAGGAGTGGGCTTGCCATCCCTGTGGCAACAAATGAGTGCTCATACTTTTCTGATCCTTTGTGTCCTCGGTGCCATATACAACAGGAATGGGGAACATTTGGCTCTCCAAATCTTTTGCTCAGCCACCTCCCACAATCCCTTGCTATTGGACATTATGGGTGGTGCTTCTAGCCAAAGCATTGGCAGGGAGAAGGTTCCCAACCACTTGTATAAAATACTGGCATTGTAACAGTGGCCTCCTACCCTGTTGGATTAAGAAGAAAACTGTTTTCAATATTTCTGGTGTACAACATAAGCGCTGAATGTTAACATAGCATAGATTTTTTTTGCAGGTCAAGTCAATGATACTTTCCATGTTTTGGAAACAGAACTATAGAAGCAGGAGCATACAATTCCCTTGTTGCTGCAACTCCACTGGCTGCCAGTCCATTTCAAGGTACAATTCAAAGTGCTGGTTACATCTTGTGTGTATGTATCTTCAAGTTGCCTGTCAACTTATGGCAATCCCACTATGAAAAGTATTTCTTTTCTTAGGCAAGGAATACTCAGAGGTGGTTTCCCATTCCTTTCCTCTGAAATATAGCCTATAGCATCTGGTATTCATTGGTAGTCTCCCTTCCAAGTACCTGCTTAGCTTCCTGCTTAGCTTCCAAGATCAGACAGGATCTGGCACCTTTAGGTTATTTAGGCTATGACTGACAAAGCTTTAAATCAGATCTAGCCTGATTGACTATGTAAGCCTGCCTTGGCTCTATGATCTTTGAGAGAGGCCCTTTTCTCAGTTCTACCATCTTCCCAGGCATGTTTGGTGGGAACAGGAGAGGGTCTTTTTGGTGTTTTTTCCCTGGCTTTGGAATTCACTCCCCAATCAGTTAGAATGGCTCCCTCTTTGCTGTCCTTCTATCAGCAAGTGAAATCTTTTCTCTTTCCCCGGGTTTTAAGGAACTGACTGCAAGAGCTTTTAATGGTGTACTCTTCTGCTGACTTTTGTCTTTTGTCTTTTAACAGATTTGTTTTAAATGGTTTTAAGTGGTTTGACCTTCCCATCAATGAAAAGCGGTAACTTACGGCTGCCTCACAGAGTCAGCATGCAAGGATGACGACGACGTTTGAAGCCAGGACCCATTCACGGGACAGTAACGTTGTCCTTGCATGCTCCTCTTGTGTTTTTTTTTTGTTTTTTTTTGATGCAACTGATAATCTTATACAACTCTAGAGACCAGGGTTTAAATCCTCACTTGGCCATGAAAACCCACTGGGTAACCTTAGTCGCACACTCTCAGTCTCAGGGAACCCCATAATAGGTTTGCTTTAGAGTCACTATAAGTCGGAAATGACGTGAAGACACACGACAACAATAACAACAACAACAACAACAACAACAGTTTAATTGTATTTTAACAAGAATGTTTATATGTTTTTATAACATACCCAGGTACAGAATATAAATGTATAAGAGGAGAAGGGAGGGAAGGTGGGTGTGCACACAGAGGAACTATGCCAACATCCAAGCCAGGGAAGACGAGAAGCAGAAAGATCTACAGTGAAGAAATCTCTCCTAACTTTCCACTTGCAAGCAAGAATTTAGGAATGGGGTAAAACTGTAGGCTCTTTCTCTCCTCTTTTCCTGAGACTGAGGTAGGAGGAACTCAACCAAGGTACAAAGTTCTTGGTATACTCCAATGCCATTGGTGCAGAAACATGAACATGTTTCTAAGCTTTCTGAAAGGGCTAGGTGATCTGTTCTGGTGAAAGATTCTGCAATTTGCTGCTGCCACCTCGTGGACACGAAAGGAAGAGGCACATCCAGAGAAGTATAAAAAGGAGGAGGGGAAACGAATGTAGCAGCACCTTTAAGACCAACTAGTAGTTTTTTATTTTTTTCACCAGCTTTCAAATCCACTTCTTCAGATACAGTACAGAGGGATAATAAATGCTCAGGGATAAAGCAACTAAAATGTGAAAGGTCTGGAAACCATGCCTTATGAGGAGAGACTTAGGGAGCTGGGTATGTTTAGCCTGGAAAAAAGATGGTTAAGAGGCGATATGATACCCCTGTTTAAGTATTTGAAGGGGTGTCACACTGAGGATGGAGCAGGCTTGTTTTCTGCTGCTCCAGAGACTGGAACATGGAGCAGTGGATGCAAGCTCCAGGAACAGAGATTCCACCTCAACATTAGGAGGCACTTTCTGACAGTAAGAGCTGTTCAGCAGTGGAACGCACTCCCTCGGAGCGTGGTGGGGTCTCCTTCCTTGGAGGTCTTTAAACAGAGGCTGGATGGCCATCTATCGGGGATGCTTTGATCAAGATTTCCTGCATGGCAGGGAGTTGGACTGGATGGCCCTCGTGGTCTCTTCCAACTCTACAATTCTATGATTCTATGATTCTATATTTAAGGAGCCAGCATGGCATAGTGGTTTGAATGTTGGACTATGACTCTGGAGATCAGGGTTTGAATCCCCCACTCAGTCATGAAAAACCCACTGGGTGACCTTATCACAAGCCACATACTCTCATCCCTCGGAAAACCCTATGATAGGTTCACCATAAGTTAGATACAACTTGAAGGTGCACAACAACAAAGCATCTTTACACCTTTGTGGGAGTGGGATGTAGTGTATTAGGATTCAGAAGGAGGCAAATCATGACCCTTGCCCTGCATTTTCAGAGAAGAGAGTACCATAATCTGTGTTGTCCCTTCAGATATTCATCAGTGGGATTTTTAGAGAGGAATCTGTAAAATGTGGTGTTGGACAGTTGTCTCTCAGCCTGTAGTCTGACTTGTTCATGATGACCACAGCTCCCCTTGGTCAGCCTGTCATATAATAATGTCAGGATTGTTTCTGAAACCGTGGATGACATCTTGTTCCATATGGATCAGATTATGTGGCAAATTGTTGATTGTCTCAGTTTGGGCACAACAGCAAAAGCATTCTATATAGAAATCCAATTCTATGTTCCAGTCTTCTGGATGCATCCTCACAATGCACTAAAGTACAGATCCCGAAGAGAGAGACACTTTAAAAAAAAGTGAAGATCATCTTTGCAAAGAGCCAAGGAAGAAAGCATCCACTGAATTAAGTCATATTTCCAGACAACATTAGTTTACGACCAAGAACTATGTAGTGGGCTTTTCATAGAATTATAGAGTTGCAAGTGACCACAAGGGCCATCTAGTCCAACCCCCTGCCCTATGGAACACACAATCAAAGCATTCCTGACAGATGACCATCCAGCAGCCTCAGTTAAAAACCTTCAAAGAAGTTTTAAAAATAAAACCTTCAAAGAAGGAGACTCCACCACTCTCCTTCAAAGAAGGAGACTCCACCACTCTCCGAGATAGTGCATTCCATTGCTGAACAGCTCTTACTGTCAGGAAATTCTTCCTAATGCTTTGGTGGAATCTCTTTTCGCCAGTCAACTTGGCCAAACCAATATTCTGACAAACATGTTCTGTACTGCTTGCACTCATTTAGCCATCTTTAGGGGCAGCCCAATGTAGAAAGCATTACAGTAGTCTAGCTTAGTAGCAGTCAGTCCTGTGTGTGCATTCCAAACACTGAGAAATTATTCCACAATCCTAAGCAGGCTACTTGATCCAAGTGTTTGCTCCAATTAAAAGAATCCTGGCATAATTGAGCATTTAGTTGAATGAGCAATTCACTTCTGAATAGCACAAATATTTGGATACAAGTGTGTGGGCAGCAAACACTTCTCGGATATCTCTAACAATGAAGGGCTCTGTGGGAACAAAATGGGTATAAAAGGAGAAAGCATCTTTTTTTTAAAAAAAAAGGCCCCAAAGGAGATCTTCCACTCCGAGTCCTAATGCACAGATTATCTTGCCTGCCATCAGAACAAATGGGTCTGGTATGGAATAAGGTTGACCAGATTAAAATCCTGACTCATTAATTTTATTCAGAAAAGGGTTAAAATGGGAATAAAGGCAATCTTGCTGTATTAGAAGACCACAAAGACCATATCATAATCTGTGATAGACTTGTCCATGTGTCTTTTATTTCTGGGGTGGTTCATACTATCTAGTTGTTGTTGTTGTTAACTTAATTTATACCCCAACTTTCCCCCCAAGACTGGGAATTACTCCTGGGTGCCTGAGCATGTGGCTATTTAAAACAAAAAGTAGTATAGCACCAAAAAGTAGTATAGCACTTTGGGAGCCCAGTTCTTTACAGTCTGCTCTGTTTTCATTTGTAAAGATGTCTTCCTACATTATTGCATTTATTTCTGGCTTCTGTTTATTTTTCTGGGCTACTGTTATGACACAATGCTTTGGATCAGAATTGGGTTATGAAATATTACTGGTTTGGGACATTTTCATACATAAGGCATAAACTGCTTTTCAACTGCTCTTGTGCTGCCTCTTTTTTTAATGGCAAACAATTGCTGTTGGGAAGAGAACACATTGCAGCACTTAGAAAATATATGTACAGTATATTGAACTCCACAAGTTCTCCTAGCTAGCATGCTGGCTGGGGAATTCTAGGAGCTATAGTCCAAACAGTAATTTTTCCAAGTTTGGAAAAGTAATTTGGGAAATTTAGATTTCCAAGCTCACTGTGGCTATTTCAATCCCTGCAGCTTTTATTATGCCCTGGAGGGAAATGATCAGCCCAGAATCTTACAATGCAATCTCCTCTCAAATTTCTTTCAGGGTTTGTCTACACTAATGAAAAAACCCAAACACCCAGCCCCACCGAATCTGAATCTTCTCTCCAAATCTGGTGTGATAAGGCCACACTTTGGTCCTGTCTATACAAGGGGGAAATATAATCTCCTCTGAAGAAACAGCAGTTCGCAGTGCTGCAACCTGTCTTAATGGTCAAAAGAGCCCCCCTAAACTTTGCATGCCCCCTAGCCAAGATGGCAGCCACAAGTGATTTACTGCTGCCAACTAATTTTTTAAAAAACTGTTTACCATGGTGCGCACAAGTGATACTGCATATTTACAAAAGAAAAAATAAGAAAAGAGCAAGAAAGATCACTATTTTATCTCCTTACTGATCTCTTGCTTAGCCGAAAGTCCAACATGGCGGCAGCAGGCACTTTCCCTGTTTGCTAGCCCCACCTCCTTGCGTCCAACCAATCACATTATGCTGCCTTGTCACAGCAACATGAATGCAACTGTTCTAATGATCGCACATTCGCATGCCCTATGGAGCTTTTTAAAAACTCAGAGAAAAGCTCCAAAGGCTTCCATTCAGAGCTTTATAGTGGATTTGACTACCCTGAATGAGACATATTGATACAAATGTCCATTTAGACAGATTGCCTTCCATGCGACTGCCATTTGGATTATTTTCACCATTTGGACAGGACCTATGTACAGCCCTATCCATACCAAACCTGGGGTATACCACTTTAATCCAACTTTTAAAAACTTACAGTATTCTCCTGAGTTTGCTGTAAACTCCAGAGAAAACTGTAGTGTGAACAAAGAACTGCCCTGGATTCAGAGTGGGGGTTGGGGAGGCAGGACATGTGCTGCCTGACAGGTGTCATCAACCCCCCCCCTTGGTGCCACTACCACTGGCGTGCAGTTGATCACTCTGAGGTCAGAACAAGTGGCCAGCCATGTGATCATCTAACAGAGTCTAACAGAGTGAGCGACAGTGTGCTAGGAAGGTAGAACCCTGGTGCGGTCACTCGCTCTGAGGTCAGGATGAGTGGCCAGCCACATGATCACATGACCTCAGAGTGAGCGACTGCACATCAGCGGCAGCATCCCCACAGAGGTGCCTGGCTACCAGTGTTGGCAGTCCCGCAGCTTATCCATACTGGGGGTAAAAATCTGGATGAATCACTTGTGTAGACAAGCCTAGCAATGAGTGGTGTAGATTTGAGCTTTGCCTAGGTAAGGTATGGCAAATAGCTTAAAGAAAATACTTGCGGAATGGATTCATCAAGATCAAAGAGGATTTTTACCAGGCAGAGATCTGAAAGACAACGTACGGTATGCCCTGAATTTGATTGAATATTATGAAAAACAGAGTGATAAAAAAACTTGCTTTGATATTCCTTAACTTGGAGAAAGCTTTTGACAATGTTAATTGGAAAACAATGTTTAAAATTATTAAAGACATAAATGTCGGACCGAAATTTATAAATTGGATGGAAATCATATACAAAAACCAATCAGCAAAAATAATAATTGATGGAGAGAGGATGGAAACTTTACAAATCCAAAAGGGAATGAGAGAGGGATGTCCACTGTCCCCCCTATTTTTTTTTTATGGTGATAGAAGGTTTGTGCAAAAGAATAAGAGAAGAGACAAAAATAAATGGAGTCAAAATTGGAAAATTTAATTACAAACTAAGGGCATATGCAAATGATCTCTTACTGTCACTGGGCGATCCTACAGAAAAGATAAAAACTGTGATGGTGATTTTAAAGGAATTTGAATTAATATTGGGGCTTAAAATTAATAATGACAAAAAAGTAGTTATCACAAAGAACATGATAAAGAAGGAAGAAATGGAATTGGAACAAAAGTCAGACTTCAAAATAGTACCAAAAAAAGTAAGATATTTAGGTATTAATATTACAAATAAAAATTCCGATCTTTTCCAAAATAACTACAAGAAGACATAGTCTGAAGTAAAAAAAAAAAGATTTAAAGAATTGGCAGAATTAGAAACTCTCCTTTTTGGGTCGTATATCAGCTATAAAAATTAATGTATTGCCGAAATTTTTATTTCTGTTTCAAATGCTTCCCATTATCCATAATGATATAGACTTTAAAAATTGCCAAGGTGACATCTCCAAATTCATCTGGCTAGGTAAGAAGATGAGAGTTAAGATGAAAACCCTTCAAGATAAAAAAAGAATGAGGAGGCCTAAGTGTACCAAATCTAAAATTATATTATGAAGCATGTTGCCTAACATGGATAAAAGAATGGGTATTATTAGATGACAAGAGATTATTGAAACTAGAAGGAGATGGTAACAGATTCGGTTGGCATGCTTATCCATTCTATGGCAAAGATACATCTAACAAAGATTTTAATAATTGCTTTATCAGAAGAGCATTGTTAAGAATTTGGAAAAGATGTAAACATAGATTATGTCTGAAAATTCTGATAAGGACATTGCTGCATGAGGCTTCATTCAGTAAATAAGGTGTTTCTTCGAAAAGGTGGATCACATATGAAGATATGCTAATGATAAAGAATAATCAATACACTATAAAAACATAAGAAGAATTGGAAAAAGATGGGATTGAATGCCACTGGTATCTATATAGACAAATTAAAGAAAGGTATAAAATGGACACAAAATTGGAAAGTATCAAAACAAATCAATCTGGGATAGCATTTTGCAATAAGGAAACAAAAATATGATCACAAGATTTTATAAAATTTTGTTAGAATGGGAAACTGAAGATGAAGTGATTAAAGAAAACATGATAAAATGGGTGCAAAATGTAGGACATCCAATTGAATTAAAACAACGGGTGAAAATATGGACCAATAAGATGAAATTATCTTAAGTCAAAATATTAGAGAAAACAATTATAAAATGTTGGTACAACTGATTCGCTATGGTGCGCATTCCCAATAAGAGCAGAAGTGGAAGGCTGATTGGTCAGATGTGCACAGCAGGTGGAGCTTGCCAACAAGACAAGCACCCAAAACTGCTATGTTGGATTTTTGCCATAGTGATCATGAGCTCAGGTGATGAAACAGCCTGTTTCCTACTTTTTTTTCTATTTATTTAAGCAGAATATCACACTTCTGCACCTTGGATGGGCTTTTTTAAAAAAAAAACTACTGTTCGGAGGCAGCAACTGGTGACAATAAAAACACAAGTAATTCATTCATGCCCACCATCTTGATTTGCAGGCATGCCCATTTGAATAATGAGTGGGCGTAGCTTTGCATGCCTGCAATCTTGCCAAAAAATCATTAAGACAAATGAAAGCTGCTGCTAATTGGCATTAGTGCGCATCAATCCACATTTTATTGCCTCGTATAGATAGGGACTACACTGGAATCAGGCCCAAGTATCTGTTTTTCCTCCAAAGGTAATATTTCTAAAATTGTGTTCTATCATGCTGTAAACCTCTGGATTTCAGCAAAAGTCTAGGATATAAATCCAGTCCAAACAAGAAAACAAAATATCAGTACTCATTCTATAATGTTTAATGGTGGAAACATCCGCCACCAGTCAAGCCAAATTTAAGCTTTTTCAAAGCCTATTGACAGAAGCTTAATTCACCTAATGCAGTCATTGGGACATAATGGCTGGACTGTGCCCAAATACAATACAAAGATCCAGCTGTTTATCCTAGGTACCAAAGGCCAAACAATTTCTAATGTAACTTGATCATGCTGAAAACAGCACAATGATTAACTTGCTGATGATAGCAAACACTATCGTACCAGTGAGCATGTGTCTCTGTGTTTTTTCACTGTGGAATTGTAGTATTCAGGGTAATAGCATCAACCTGAAATTAGGCTGGCTAATCATTTTCATCCTTTGGCAAAATAAATATTTTGCTGTTGATGCATTTCTAATATATACATTATTCCTAGTATCTTGGGATCTTTCTTTAAAACTTGGGAGTCTTCCTTTTTTGGAGTGGGTATTAGAGCACTAGAAACTACCTCACTTTGCCTAAGGATAGGGCTGGTCTTGATTTTAGAGCAGGACCGGTTTAAGGAATTTTGGGGCCCCCTGCAATGCTTTACTTTGGGGCCCCCATATGTTTATCTCAGATCAATGTAACCTAACCTATTCACCGTACAGGATGTTCAGATTATAGTAGGACCCCCATATCCATGGATTCATTAGCCATGGGACACAAAACAGCACACCTACCATAGAGTCTTCCTAGAAAATGTGTCTTCCCTAGCCCTTTTCTAGGCCTTCCAAGGCAACTCTATGGTATTTTAAACCAGAAATCCCATTATTTTCATATTAAGGAGGCCGACACGGGGCCCTCTCTTGACCTCGGGGCCCCCTCTTGACCTCGGGGCCCCCTGCCAATGCTGATTTGGCAGACAGGTTAAACCGGCCCTGTTTTAGAGGATTAGAAACAGAGAGCCAACTTTGGAAAGAACTTCAATTCATGACACATGAGAGGAACACAGTGTTCCGAAACAGGAACAGTGGAAGTATTTGTAGCAGGGTGGTGCACGTCCCTACCTGCCAGTTTCCTGCTCAAATCCTAGAAGACAGTATCACAGAATTCAAGGTGACCTTAAGAGATTGGAGAACTGGGCCAACAAAATGAATCTCAACAGCTATAAATCTAAGGTTACTACATTTAAGGAGTAAAATTCAGATGCACAAATACAGGAGGGGGAAGACTTGGCTTGGTAGCAGTACATGAGAAAAGGACTTCGGTCAGCATCATGGCATGGTGACAAAAAAGGCCAGTGCAATTCAGTGGAATAAACATAGTGTCCAGATTAAGAGAAGTAATAGGAACACTGTATTCTGCCTTGGTCAGATAGCACTTGGAATACTGTGTCCATTTCTGTGTACCACAGTTTCAGAAGGATATGGACAAGCTGAAATAGGACCAAGATGGTAACACAGGGGTGGGAAATATGTGGCCCTCCAGATATTGCTGGATTGCCACTTCCAGCATTCCTATGCTGGCTAGGGCTCCTGAGAGTTTTACTTCAACAGTATCTACGCAGCTTTAGGATTCGCAAGCCTTGTGGTAAAAGGTCTGGAGACCAAGCCTTAGAGACAGTTCATAGAATCACAGAGTTGGAAGAGATCACAAGAGCCATCCAGTCCAACCCCCTGCCATGCCGGAATAAACAATCAAAGCATTCCCAACAGATAGCCATCCAGCCTCTGTTTAAAAACCTCCAAAGAAGGAGACTCCACCACACTCTGAGGCATTGTAGGGAGCTAGGTATGTTTACATCAGGGAAAACTGAGAGGTAATATGATAGCTACCTTTAAATATCTGAAATGCTGTTGTGTGAAAGGTGGAGCCAGTTTGTTTTCTGTTGTTCCAGAGGAGAAGAATTGAATCAATTAATTCAAAATTCAAGGATTTCCAAAAACACATGAGGAAGAGCTTTCTGGTGGCAAGATCTATTTAGACTGTGTTGGGAGATGGTAAACTTTCCTTTGTTGGATGCTTTTAAACAGAGACTGGATGGTCAACTTGTTACCCAAATGTGTGAGGTCCGTGGGGACCCAGTTCTGACACTCAAATTATGATATCAAATTGGTTTTTTTTTTAATTAGCTCAAAGGTATGGCTGTGAGAGGCTGGGTAACTTGAGGAACCTTTGTACCTGTGTACACCAGTACTCACTGCAGAGACTCTGGGTTTAAAGTACTGTAAATAAAAACATTTTTATTTATTGGAAAATAAACACAGAAGCAGTCACACATGCATTCATGCTCACAAGAGACCACACAAAGCTAACAAAGAATTAAGGCAGAAAGATTTGGATAGAGAAATACATTCAGGAGAAATATGGGCTATAATTACCAGTCTGAAGAACAGAGGTTCGTGCAGCAAAGGAGACTCAGGCAAGAATCTGAGGGTGCCACAGCGGTCCAGAAGAGTGATGGTGTATGAAAAACTGTGCACACTTGGCTATTGTTTGGGGCTAATATTTATACCCAATTTCATATCCTGAAGAGGAATGATTGAGTGTAAAACAATACTTGAATGTGTTTCCCACAGTTAAACAAAGGGAATCACAACTTTGCTAATCACCGCTAATGGCTGAGATATCAAGGTTGGTGGGTTCAAGGCAGCCTCCTCATTGTGGGATAGGAGAGGTGCAAGGGAAGACATTTGCGGGGATTTGTGGGGATAATGGGTGTTCCATCACAGTTTTGGAGTATGACTCATTGCCAAGAGCACCGAAGAGATTAGCACATTCCACCTTGATGACACTGATCCTAAGGGGCTCCGCTTAATTCCATCTTGGGTGTGTTTGTTGGGAATTTCCAAAAGGTCCTGGGTGACCTTCACTTGAAACCAATTTCAGTTGGGTTTTTTTCTGTAACCTTGATACTCATTGTGTTTTGCTTTTGCTTTTCCAGCTGTAGTAGTATTACCTACCCTATCCCCCATCTTAGAATATCGCACAATTGGCAATATTTAAAAATGTGGCTTGCTGTAGCCTTCCACATGGTTGGCAAGTAAACCAGGGACCCCAGATACCAAGGTTGGAGTCATGTACTACCTAGGGTGGGGCCTTTGGAAACAGGTCATACCCAGGTCAGAGTTAACGCCTGGGAATAAGTCATCCACTAATCCACTCAAAAATAGCAGAGTCCTTGATGGTTGCAAAATAGGTTTTTCCTCTTCTCCTCCCCTCAACAATAGAAGTTGCCTGCTCCTATTCAGTTCCAAATATATCACGTTTTAACAATTGTTAACACATCCAGACAGCCCTTTGTTTAGTCCTGGGAAACTCAGAGAGACATTGCATTCCACCTGAAATCACATCCCTTCAGGGGAATTATCAACTACAAATATCACCCTAAAAAACCACCAAAATGTCCACAGTTCCTCTTTATCCCTCCATGATGCCAGTTTGCCATGTGACCCTCAGAACATAACTCTGAGTCTCTGCTGCCTGAATCTCAGCCTTTCAGGATCGGTATAGTATAATCCACAGTCCCCTTACTCTATCTATTCCTCTATCCAAATACTGTACTTCTTACTTTCTTCATTAGCCTTGTGTGACTGCTTGAAGCCTGAGTGCATGCGCATGTGTCTTCCCTTGATTATTTTTCAATAAGAAACATTTAATTGTATGTTCTGTCTTGAAGTCTCTTCAGTGATTACTGATACACACAGGTCAAAAGATCCCACTGTTACCTGGCCTCTCGCTGCCATTTTGAGCTAATTAAATATTTCCCATATTAAGATATGGACACTAGTAGGATCCTCGTGAACCCTATGCAATCAAGGTAACAGAGGGAGGTGGTAAAGAGTTAAAGATAAGAATGAAGCTGCATTCTATGGCTGGGAAAAGGAGGCGGGCCAGTGTAAGGGAATGTCATGTCAGGGGATGACGGTTAACCAATGGTATTAGAGCCCTCCAGATTTTACAGATTGTAATATGCTTTTATTACAGTGTGTAGCCCTTCAGTTTCAATTCTTGGCCACAACATTGTATGGTATGTTTCTTGGATTTCTGTACCAATAAGTTTTCTGATTACTCTGAAACTGTTGATCACTGCATCTGGGAATGCAAGAACATGACAGTCTGTTCTTCTGGCAACTGGACCACTGCAGGATGAAGTTTCCAGCCCTCTCCCTCCAGTGAGCTGGGGTGCAACAATCAGAAGCAGAATCCGGGTCACAAGTCCTTATCACCCCGCAGATCAATGGTGGGAGGGAGCTGGAAGTGTCATCCTCCTGTCCCCCCAATTGCCAGCAAAACAGACTTCCATCAGTAGATTTAGTGAGATGATATGTTTTTATGCATCCATAACTACATCTGTTATTAATACAAAACTTAAAATGCAATTAAAAAACAGTGGCCCAGATGGCCATTGTTTTTTAATTGCATTTAAAGTTGTATATTAATAATAGTTTTAGCTGTATTTTGTTTTAATTTGTTGTAAGCCCTCTTGGGTCCTGTGCCAAGAGAAAGATAGGATAAAAATAAACTTCCATCTTTGTTACTGACACAGCATCCACTGCACAACGGTAGCCAGGGAAATGACTGGCACATGACATCCTAATGTGCATGGGGTGCTCCCCAATACACAGCTAGGAAGTGTCAGAGCACAGCAAGAATGCCTGGTGTGCATCAGAAGTCCCCAATGTACATTGTAGCACTCTTGACATTGACCGGTTGCACATCTTTTCAATTCACTAATGGGGCTTTGCTGCATTTCTGCAACATAGCTATGGATTTGTAAAGTTATGAAACATATACTATGATGTAGGATCTCAGTCATCATAAAATCAATTCAAATAAAATAAACAATGCAAGGGCTGAGCTTGAGGATACCGTTAGGATTCTTTCAGTGAAACATTTGGCTGTATCCTTGGCACAAAAGGGGAAGAGTCTCTTGATAGTCTAAATGTTAATAAGACACAGCAGAAATCTGCAAACAGTTTTCACATAGCTTAGAAAGCAAGAGAGGAGTCCTTCCTCTACAAAATGCTCTCCAGCTGTTGTTTGCTTTTTGAACAGCCCATACATCTCATTCCATGTGTGCAGCATCAGTGGTTAGAACCATTTTCAAAACCCAAATCATCACCACATGCTGCTCTTTCTATCATGACTTGGAAAATACCCAGAATGAATAGTGCGTGTGGTACATGACAATTTCAGAGTCAGTGAAAAAGTATATACAGTCTGCCATCATAAAGAACCAGAGGAGGCTGATACACTGTTCAGAGAACTTTGATTATTCAGTGGTCTAAAGCTGTAAAAAAAATGAAATGAATAAACAGAAGATGACATGTGCTATTTGGCAGAATAAGAACATTTGCAGAATGCATGTCCCTCCTCTTTGTTAAAAGCAAATAATAATAATAATAATAATAATAATAATAATAATACATAAACACAGCCTCTCTTAATCTGAAAGTAGAGTTAAAGGCTTCCATGACATCTTTAATACCCCAACCTTCCCTTTAACTGACATCATTTTGGCTGTAACTCTCACAATCCCACAGCCAGCACGACTATTGCCCATGCAGCCTGAGTGTCTGGCAGCTGTAGCTCCAAAAGGAAACTTTCCCAAGCTCTGCTCTATTCCCTTCCTAAGATGCTTCTCTTCACCATAAAGAAAACCACTTCCTCTGTAGAAAGCAAAACAGAAAACTGGGATTTCATCATGAATGAACATATCCTGCAGATGAGCAACATGAAGGGGAAAAAAGGACGTGACTCAGGAAGGATGCACGCATTACTAAGTGCCTTGGAAATACTTAGGATGACCCACCTTCATTTGGAGAAACACAGCAAAACCCCAAATAGTTATAACTGAATTCTAACACATAGCACAAGGCTGCCCATTTCATCCTGAGTATGCTAGGCCAACCAACCTTGTCACAGACTTTGCATAGAACAACTAACATCTCCATCCTTGCCCTGAGATGGTAGGCTGGCACCCTCTTTCACTTAGGGCTTGTCTATACGAGCCAATAAAATGTGGAATGATCCACAGTAACAGCAATTCACAGCAGCTTTCATTTGTCTCCACGGTTTTTTGTCATGACCACAGGCATGTGTTGCCATACATGTTTGATGTTCAAATGGGCATGCCTGCCAATCAAGATGGTGGACACAAGTGAATTACCCAAGTGTTTATTTCCACCAGTTGACACCGCCAAACAGCATTTTTTAAAAAGCAAATCAAGGTGCAGAGCATTATCTTCCACTTAAATAAACAGGAAAAAAGAGGCTGTTTCATTGGTTCAGTTCATGATCACTATGGTGAAAATCCAACATGGCGGTTCTGCAAAGGCTTTCCCTGCAGAGTATTTGGATTTTTTTTGCCCCCTGCTACCGAATACCACAAATCAACACGGGATCTCATTGGGACAAAAGGTATTCTCCTTGAATTGTATGAGGAATATTTTCACTGTCTAGACAACCCCTATTATGTTTCACTATAGTCAATGCCAAGTTAAGGTGGCTGAAGCCACAGAACAGTTCCAAAAACAGGGGGGAAATCCTCCCTTGGCATGCACAGGGTTGCCAGGTCAGGATGATCCCAGGCTCTGAGATTTCATTGCCCAAACCAGAAAACTAAATATGACCCTTTGTGACATCACACAGGATGGGGCCTGGTGATGTTGCAAGAAGAAGGCCTTGGCAGTCTCACAAAGCATAGGCATGAACCAACCTTTGCACACAGTATGCCTTTCAAATAAAAAATGCCAAGTCTCACAAGTGTAGAAAAAAAATACATACACATACTTTTCAAAGCTGTACCCTCTCCCTTGTATTCTTCCCCCTTGTCCTGAAGGCTGGAGAACAGGGACAAAGCCCCAACATTGGGGAACTCTATGCATGTGAGCTTTTCTTGGACTGGCAGAATGGAAAGAAAAGAAATGTGTGTGCAAAAAATAAAATAAAATACAAAGTTCCCATTCAAAGAATGTGTAATAATTGGTTACACATTCTGCCTGCTATTACTGTTGAATGGTTGGTTCCAATGGTTCCCCCTTTATGCTTTTGCTATGTGCCTTCAAGACAGCTCTGACTTATGGTGACCCTATCACAGGGTTTTCTTGGCAAAATTTACTAAGAGGGGGTTTGCATTGCCTTCCTCTTAGGCTGAGAGAGTTCCAAGCTCACCCAGTGGGTTTCCATGGCTGAGTGGGGATTTGAACTCTTGTCCCATAGAGTCCTAGTCCAGCACACAAACTATTACACCACACTGGCTCATCCCCCTTTCTTGGCATCATTATAAAAAGAAATGAGAAAGAGAAACCAATACCACCATTAAGAAAAAATAGCTTTCTTTAATTGCAAATACATAATCACAGCTTTATACAGTCTCTATTACTTCATATATTTATTATAAATAATTGTGTGCTGCATAGCTTTCTAAATGTGCACAAGGGATCCAAGCAGTGTATCTTTTATAAAAAGAAAGGGAAAGGAATGATATCACAGGACCCATCATTAATGTGCAGTTGCTTCTGTTTATTTACTGTGAAGTAAGACCTCAAAAAGAGATTACACACAAATCTAATGGAACTGGCTTACTTCTACCTCCTATCTACGAGTGGAACAGGCATAAGAGGAATTCCACATTAATTGTTTGCATGATTACAAATGGTCTCAGACAAGGCATTCATTGAGATCTTCAGGGAACCTCTTAAGATAATAGATTATTTCATCCTTTTTGTTTGTTTCTTTATTGGTTTAAGTTAAATGGGAAAATTTTGGCACAAAAATATCTCTATTTGTTTAAGACTTTTTCCCTCTGGAAATCATTGACTATCACATAAACCTGCACACATGGTCTATGTACACATTAAAGGGTGTAACGTTGTGTTCTTCTATTTGAGAGCAAGCCCGCTAAAAGTGAGCAGAACTTACTTCTCAGTAAAGATACACAGGAGGAGGTTGCCATATCTTCTAGCTCAAGAAACTCCACTGAAATCAACCACCCTACCATTAATGTTAATACCTGCAGAACAATCTTAAGAGGAGGCTGGGGATAGGTAGGGATGTATTGTCACTCCAGCCAGGTTGGAAGTGGGCAATGCCAGTGGTGGCCTCAAGGACAGTGAGGTGATGAATCCACTCCATGCTTTAGCTTCAACTTGAAAGGAGCTATCCACGGTGCTGAACCTTATCCCTGAAATACGTCCAGCAAATTGGATAGCTTTTTTCAAGTTCAGACTAAAACCTAGATCAGATCCACCACTCCACTGACATCAGAGCCACCAGCTGTCACAGCAACGCGGGAGCATTTTTCTGTTTCTTTCTTTCTTGAAATGTTCCCTTCCAGTAAATCCAGTGGGATGGAAAACAACTCCACCAACTCAAGTATGTTGGGGATTCGTGTCCTCTGTTTCCCTGGCTTCTCACATGTTGTCCCTGACACCCACACTCCTTTGGGTCCTACTGTTAGTGATGCACTGCAGTGTTACATCAACACCCACATCAGTTCTGCCCTGCCAACAGGCCATCTCCCTGTTCACAGGGAAGCATCTCCCCCTTCACAGTCTTTGGAGAGCTTTCGGATTGTAGTCTGGGATAACATTACATCAAGGCTGAGGAGCCTCTATCAGCCTGAGGGCCAAATTCAATTCCAGAGGTGTTCTAAGGTGCCATATTTCAGTGGTAGGTGGGGTCAAAGGCACATATCAGCATGTTTTAGTTTAAAGGTCTTACTGTCAGTAATTAAATCTTAGTTCAGTTGCTTAGACTATCACAGGGGAAAACCCCTGTATGAAAGCTGGGAAAACATGAAATGATGATGTTGTAGGGAAGAGGCTGTAGCCATCTGAGGAAGAGTAGAGGGCCTGATTGTGATGCCAGGAGGGGCACACTTGCATTCGGGACCTAATTTCCCTTGTCCCTGGATTATATAGTATCTTTGGGATTGTGGTTTTTAAAAACCATTTTCTAGTAAATCTGTATTTTACTGCAGGGCACATTAAGCTACCACTTTTTATAATCTAAATATACCTCTTAACAACACATAAAAATCTCAAAACATTAAATTTTGTAAATTTCTCTAATGCAAAATAACAATGGGCATGATCCAGTTCACTCTGAACTCAACACAGCTTAAGTGTCCTTAACATTTGCTGGATTGTACCCACAAGGTTTCATTGTGCCATGTTCTACTGCTCTTGCATTGTCTTAACCTCTGCCTCATAAAGCCCCATGGAGCCAATCCAGCTGATCCTTTATACATGTTCTTATGGACAGAAGGGATGCCAATGGGGAACAGCCTGAAACAGGAAATTATGCTATGTGAAGCAATGACTATACATAGGACATGGGTGTAAGACCACCGTATATATTTTTTTGTTCTTGTTGTTACCAAGGGCATGTCTATATGAGGCAATAAAATGTGGATTTATGCACAGTAGTGCCAGTCTGCAACAACTTTATTTGTCTCCATGTTTTTTCCCCCAAGATTGCAGGTATGGGAAGCTATCTGCATTTGATGTTCAAACAGGCATGCCTATGAATCAAGATGGCAGGCACCAGTGAATTACTCATATTTTTATTCTTACCAGTTGCTGCTGCTGAACAGTATCTTTTTTTTTTTAAAAAAAAAGCCAATCCAAGGTGCGGAAGTGTGACCTTCCACTTAAATAAACAAGAAAAAAAGGCCGTTTCATCGCTTCAGCACACATTCGTTATGGCGAAAATCCAACATGGCAGTTCCAGGTGCTGCCTTGATGGCAAGCTCTGCCCCCATGCACATTCGACGAATTAGCTTTCCACTTCTGGTCTTATTAGGAAAGTGCAGCCAAGCAAATCGGTTGTCCCAACAGGCAGGAATGTGATTTCCATCACGGCCAGAAATCCCTTGTGCTTCACTAAACTGCAGATCCCATGGAATATTATAGGGGATACAGCCAAGGCACTGAAAATGGAATCACAGTGCTCTAACTGGGTAGTGTGAAAAGGCCCTTGGACGCAGTTAAATCTAGAGTGCCACTAGTGACTTGCTACCTCTTTTGCTACCTTTCTAAAGGAGTCTGCTTGGCTCCAGCAGACAATGCTTATAGCCAAGTAGTCAATATCAACTTTAGAATCATAAAGTTGGAGGGAACTTCAGAAGTGATCAAGTATAACATTTTGCTAATTCAGGAAATCCACTTTACAACTTTCTGAAAAGTGTAATTGAAGAAAATATTGCAAAGACCATAGGTCTCCATTGCTCTTGCCTCCAAAGTAAACTAAAGTTTGCCAATGTTTATATTAAAACATATTGACCCAATCACCATGCTACAGAAAGGGCTAATTCTCTGTGAACCAATATACTATATGCTATTTCTTCTGCTAGGAGAAATAGGATTCCTGCACTACTATTGCCTTTTTCCAGTAACTACTGAGTGTAATTGATCGTATGATAGGTATGGGAACTTGCATACCAAGAACTGGACCAATACAGTGTATGTGGATTCCTGGCTCAACATCATTATATGTGTGTTTAGTATGTTGCATCTTAAACATACATTATTCATTGGGGGGCATATAATGGCTGGAAAAAAATGCAATTTGTTAATGAGCTGGTAACAATGACATTTACCTAGCTAGCTAAAAACCTTTTTTTAAAAAAAAATAATAATCTTAATTTCAGTGTTCTACTCAGAAATGGGTAAGGTCACATTTGTGACTAAAATATCATTCAGCTCTACTTAGAAATATCAATGGTTACAGAGAGACACCTTTCAAGATGCTTTGTGAAGAAAATCCACTGCAAATCCAAATGTAAAATATATTGCAAACCCATATTTAGATCTACCTTGGGGGGGGGGTCTATTTCTTATTAAGGTACATACAGATAGTCCTGTGTTGACTCCCAGTCAACAATATCTCTTGTGAAAAGGGAAAATGGGCAGAAAATAAAAAGAGAGAAATCTTTGAACAACAAAATACATATATATCTTTATACATTATCAGTGCATTTTAAAAAATATCCTACAACTCTTTTGGGCAGTGTAGTCTACAAGCCATTCAAGCCATGATACTTGTATTAAAGCCAGTTTATAGTCCCATGGGCCATAGAAACTTACAAAGATGTGATTTGAGCTTATTTACTTATTTCACACTTGCTGTTACCGATATGAGATGTCCTTATTTATCCCAATGTTAGATCACTGGGTGCAGGACCTGCCATACTGTTAAAGTGAGACAGTTGGTTCAGGCAGCAGATTTTTGGGTGGCATGAAGAGGCAAAAAAGTTATTAATAACCTATTTTTGTTATTATTTGGGATAATAATAATTCTCAGGGCTGGAATGGTGGAGATGCTTGTGTGATTTTCTGACTTGGCTTATTTTGAGCACTATGCACTTTAACATGTGTGAATGAATGGGGTCACCATTTGCTTTCCTGCCTCAAGAACAAAAATGTCTTGGGCCAACCCTGGTTGCATGAATACAGAGACTTAAGTCTGTGTTGCATACCCTGTAACCAAACCTTGATGTAAGAAGGGAAAGAAGTTGGCATGGTATCATTGAGAAAGTTGGCAATTGCTTAAAACTCCATGGCGCAGTAACTCTTCATCCTCCACAATCTCCAACATCATTATGTAAGCTAAGGACTTGGTCAGCAAATAAGCCAAGCCCAGGGCATAATTATCTGGCAGTTTACCACTGTGAAGATGATGCCCATCTTGCTACTTACACTGGACCTCTTTAAAATTCTCCACTAAATAAAATTCTTAAATACTGCAGCTGCTCACCCTTTACAACACAATGGAAAATGAAATGTGGTCTGGAATAATGAAAGAATATTAAGACATCTTGGTTAACAAGAAGAGCAGATCTTGAATTCTGTTAGGTGATTATGCTGGCATAACTGGGTTATGCCAGCAACTGTATTTTTACACACTTGCATGAAAAGGTATCCCATATTACCTTACACAAATAGTTCTCCTTTTGCCAACAGTGCAATGGGATGGCATGAGACAGTTTGGTTCATGGGTACAGTTCTGCTTTTTCATGACCTAGCATAGCTAATGGAACGTCTAAGGTATGTACAGTACATACTTTGATCTTACACAGTGCTGAACACAATCTTGACCGGTTATCGGCATTGTAGAAAGGAAGGGATAGGAGTAAGGCTATGTGAGCTACCTTGGCTAAGAAAAGGCAGACACTGATAGGGCAAAATGCAACAGCCACAGCCACACAAAACACCATGCTTCAGAGTGAGTGTCTCTTGCTTTTGAGAGCTGAGTGGCACCATTACTATACTTATGTGATACTGCTGGACTGTAGCACTTCAGAGAGCCACTAAGATATCAAATGCCTGAACATGCCACAGTTTAAAAGAAACAGGCAAACATCTCCCAATACACAAAACCTAGCATGCCAAGAAAAGCTCCAGTGCAAAACACTTCTTTCTAGCAGACTAGGTTTTTTTTTTTTTTTAACATACATAGAGCATTCATCCATGCAATTCCCAATTGGCACCCAGAACTGGTAAATTCCAGCGACAGATAACTTGTTATGAAAGGTGCTAGATTGTCATGTTACTTCACTCTTAATTTGGTCTTTCCTGTATATAATACTTGAGGAAGGGAATGTGGTAATCCCATTGAAATGTGCAAACCATCCTATTTCCTGTTTATTTCTACAGGGCTAAACTGGGATATATGCAAGTATGCTGGCTTAAATGACGTGCGGATCACTATCCCCATTTTAAAAACTTCTTTCCAAGCTGCAAACTCTTTTTAATGATTGCTTTCTCTGGGTGTTCTGGAGTCTTTTGATGTAGTCCTTTGTTTGTAGTCTTCTCCAGATCCCAAATCCGCCATATCCTGATAGTTCATAAATTCCTGAGGTAATGGAAACTCTTCTGCTGATGAATGAGTCCTGTGCCCAAATACTCTCTCTTGCAGCTCTGCAATGTCATTCCTGATATCTGCCATCATCAGTAACAGGAAATCAAAAGAACCTGGTGGCCCCTAAAAACATTACAAATGTGACAAGTAAATTCCCAATCCATATTCCTATGCCTGTTTTTATAAAAGCACCAATGTTGAACAGGTTATCACCACAGATCATTAAATGGAAAACTCTGAAACAAGACATCCTGCCTCCAATCTGCTTCAAATACAAATTTCAAATGAGAAATGCTTCAGTGTGTAAAATTCTGCTCCCCTAGTTAAACACCTCCCAATTCACCAAAATAAGCCAAGGTTGAAAAGAGTGAGCCCCATAATGGAGCTAAAGGAGGTAGGTTTTTTTTTTTTCATATTTACTTCTCCACCATCTATTACTTTAAAATAGTATCAGTAATAAATTGAATGGAAAAGTACAGAATGCATTTACTGAAAGTGTAAACACACATACCATCATTCAGTCAATTCTTCAGTCTAGTGTCCCACATGTGCTTCAGAGCAGTTCCAAAACACACTCATTGCTCCTGAGCATGTGGGATGTTCCACTGAAAAAAAGGGAGGAAGGCCTTGAAGGCAGGAGAGCGCTATGCACATATCAGAGCTGAGCTGCCACTTCTTGTTGAAGTAAATTGAGATGCATGTTTGGTTCAACATGGTGTCAGTTTCTACACTATAAATTCACATGTCTGTCCATCTGTTATACTATACAAATCCACACACTTGATCACTGATTCACTCAACTTGGGTATTTTATCTAATGGAACCAAAACAAAGGCATAGTAAGGGTTTGGACTCAATCCAGCAATTATTTCAGATAGCACTTTGGATTTCTGAAATTTTTGCTCTAGAATGCAGCACATTTATGAACTCTTTTTGACCAAACTAGATAGACTTAGTATCTTGAACATTTTCATGCAAGTTCAGGACCAAACAGAAAAGACTAGCTTTTCTGAAATAATTGCTAAATTGGTCCATTTTACATGGAAATTGGCATGCAACGATTTTTATGAATTGTAGGTACTACCACTCAAATTTTTGTTGCCTTTGTATTGTAAGCAAAATCACCAACATCAACCTGGACAATGCTGAACATTTTTGCAATTTTGGGACTAATCACTAAACTTCACACACAGGACATTTTCAGACAACATTGTTACAGTGTTACTATTCCACTTTATTTGCTATGGCTGCCTCCTGTTGAACCCTGGGATTTGCAGTTTAGGGAGGGGCATTTACAACTCTCAGCCAGAAAGCTCTTAGGCCTCATTAGACTACAAACTCCAGAATTCCACAGGAGGAAACCAGAGCAGTTAAAGTGGAATAGTAACACTATAACAGTGTTGTCTGAAAATCTCCACAGACACCCAAATTGTTGGTTTGGGTCCATTTTGCATGGAATTTGTGAAACAAATTTCAAGGATTTTTAATTCATCGACCCATCCATCCATCCATTCATTTTGGTTAAGGATAAAATTTTGTTTCATTCACAAGTGACATTATCAACACCAACCCAGACAATACTAAGCAGATTTTTAGTAGTGGTTTATTTAATATAGATGGATGGAACAGTAACTTGTAAAACAGTCCTTTATTTTGTTACATTTTAATGTTCGTGGGGGGGGTCTCCCACATAATAACTAATCTGTGTCAGATTACCATATTTTTATTTATAGAATCATAGAGTTGGAAGAGACTCTAAGGGCCACCCAGTCCAACCCCCTGTCTTGCAAGAATACACAATCAAAGCATTCCCGACAGATAGCCATCCAGCCTTTGTTTAAAAACCCTCAAAGAAGGAGACTCCGCCACACTCTGAGGCAGTGCATTCCACTGCTGAACAGCTCTTACTGTCAGGAAGTTCTTTCTAATGTTTAGGTGGAATCTCTTTTCCTGTAGTTTGAACCCATTGCTCTGTGTCCTAGTCTCCAGAGCAGCAGAAAACAAGCTTGCTCCATCCTCAGTATGACATCCCTTCAAATATTTAAACATGGCTATCACGTCCCCTCTCAACTTCTCTTCTCCAGGCTAAACATGCCCAGCTCCCTAAACCACTCCTCATAGGGCATGTCTTCTAGACCTTTCACCATTTTGGTTGCCCTCCTCTGGACACATTTAATGGGTTTCCTAGATACAAAAGTGAACCTCATACCGATTAAAGAAAATTGGAAGGTGCACACATGAAAGATGCAATTAAAAATGCTGGAGCACATGAATCTCTCTGCATGCTGATAGTCACATGCTAGAACTTGATATGTTACTCTTATCCAGCACACACAAATATAGAGATAACGTCTGCATCTACAAAACTTGCACCCTTGTAACAAGTGAAGCACTTTATAGTCCAAATGCAAATTGACAGGCTTGAGATGGCATGGTGCTTCTATTTTGTATAATACCACACGATCTTTCACTATTATACTGTATCAATTAATTGGCAGTGAAACCTCTTTTGGCCTCATTAAGACAGAAAAAATTTGTGAACTAGATGGTACAGTGAACATGTATCTGCTGGAGTAAATGGCACTGTACATCCCCCTACCTCTTCTGCAATGCCCATGTAATTTATGAATATCCTGAAATTGTGGTATGCAACGTTTCTCTACTATCACTATTACCACCACCTGAGAATGATGTGAAATCTAGACTAGGAAGACAATACTCCCAGGACATGGGAAAATTCCATTAGAAACTCCATGATAGAGGCACCTACATATGTAGTTGCCCCTTTTGGTTTAACCTCAACTGTATAGGAATAAATGCATGCTTGACTCTATTGTGTCTTGATACTGAACACAACTGATATTCCACATAAGCTGTTTGGTTATGACAGGTACTGCTCCATCCTTATTGGATAAAATGTACTTTGGAATTGGATATGTTACTTACAGGTGGTCCTTTTTCTCCTGGTGCACCTCTCTCGCCCTGTAATAAAGACCATTCTGCTTAATTTGCACTGATTAAAATGGAATCATAATTTGTAGGTCAATTCCATATTAAGATTTCACTTCCATGGGGATTTAAATCAAATGTCTCTTCAGTTTTATTAGAACCTAATCACATTTTCACACCTCTGAATCATTTACTGCATAACCATATGCATTACTCAGAAGTAAGGACTAATTTAGTTCAACTGAGCTAACTGAATAAATTTGGGATTACAGTTATAACACTCATATGTTTCTCTTTGGGCTAGATTACAATGAATTTATTGAAAAAAGGTTGATGCTTTAGAGTACCTTCCAAAAGGAATTCCACTTTACCAAGAAATAACTGAATTCAATAGGACTTTCACAATATTTTACCATTTGTAACATATTTCTAAACTGCACTATTTTCCTCTGCAAGTATTTAAATCAACGAACTGCCTCATTCTTCGAAGATTATTCAAGATCTGGAATCATTATTTTTAAATATTAAAATATCAATACCAATATATAGCAAACAATATCTTCCTATTACATACAAAACATATTTATGTCTAACCTAATATGTCTATAACTGATATTCCAGTAACCAGTAAAACTAGTCCATTTATTTGTAATATTATACAAATAATACTTATATTGACTAGCAGGGTGAAACTGTGAAAAACAATGTACTAGGATTGACAGTAAATTGTATCAAAGCCATGAAAAATGCACATACGTTTCAGTAATGAAAATAGTCCCAAGTAATGTGAACAGAGGGAAAGTATGGGCTCTCCAATATGGAATATGTTAAAAAGGAGATATGCCACAAATTTGTCCTAAATTATGAACAGACCTCTACAGTAATAAGATTAGTTATGGCTCTATTCCATGTCGTTCAGGACATAAATCTGAGACCTCAGGGATTTCAGGTGAAAATTCGGCCTGAACATCACTCCCAAACTGTGATTAAAGTAGGAAACTACAGGGAAATCAGAAGAAAGCCTCTTCATAGCTATTGGTCAAGTTGTGTCATGTGGTGTGAATGCCTCATATAAAGCCTTCCATGCCAGGCTTCTTTATGCTGGTCCTAACAAGAAGAAGGCTCTGTTCACTGTTCCTTTTGATATACCTCCTTTACCTCTGCCCTTCTTCACATTTCACTTCTTCCCCTGCTCCCCTTCCACCTTCCAACTTGAGAGGAACTGGAAGTGACATTTTATAAGAAACAGAAGGATACTTTATAATGGGGAAGGGGCAAAAGATTTCTGCACTCACCTTTGCTCCATCTCTTCCTGGTGCCCCTGGAGGACCCTGCAAGAGAAAACCACCATCCTCAAAAACAAGTAATAGTATGATGATGTGCATGCATATGGTATGGAGGCAGAATACTAACCACTGGGCCCCGTCTGCCCTGTTTAATATGGGACAAATCTGGAGATGGCCCCATTGGCCCCATTGCTCCTCTAGGGCCTGGCAGACCTGGAGGACCAGGAGATCCAGGGAATCCAGGACTCCCTTTTGGACCTGTGGCACCTGCAATCAAAATAAAACAGTGAAGGTTTACTGTGAGTTCAGACACTTTGGTATGAAAAAGTACAGTCAGTCCTCTGTAGCCACAGATTCCACCATCCACAGCTTGAAAATACCCCCCCCCAAAAAAACTTCATAGAATCATATAGAATCATAGAATTGTAGAGTTGGAAGAGACCACAAGGGCCATCCAGTCCAACCCCCTGCCATGCAGGAAATTACGATTAAAGCATTCCCGACAGATGGCCATCCAGCCTCTGCTTAAAGACCTCCAAGGAAGGAGATCCTACCACACTCCGAGGGAGTGTGTTCCACTGCCAAACAGCTCTTACTGTCAGAAAGTTCCTCCTAATGTTGAGGTGGGATCTCTGTTCCTGGAGCCTGGAACATCCATTGTTCCGTGTTCTAGTCTAGTCTCTGGAGCAGCAGAAAACAAGCTTGCTCCATCCTCAATGTGACACCCCTTTAAATACTTATAGAATCATAGAATCATAGAATTGCAGAGTTGGAAGAGACCATGAGGGCCATCCAGTCCAACCCCCCTGCCATGCAGGAAATCTTGATCAAAGCATCCCCGACAGATGGCTATCCAGCCTCTGTTTAAAGGCCTCCAAGGAAGGAGACCCCACCACGCTCCGAGGGAGCGTGTTCCACTGCCGAACAGCTCTTACTGTCAAAAAGTTCCTCCTCATGTTGAGGTGGAATCTCTGTTCCTGGAGTTTGCACCCATTGCTCCGTGTTCCAGTCTCTGGAGCAGCAGAAAACAAGCTTGCTCCATCCTCAGCGTGCCATCCCTTCAAATACTTAAACAGGGCTATCATATCGCCTCTTAGCCGTCTTTTTTTCCAGGCTAAACATACCCAGCTCCCTAAGTCTCTCCTCATAAGGCATCGTTTCCAGACCTTTCACCATTTTAGTTGCCCTTCTCTGGACATGCTCCAATTTGTCAATATCCTTTCTGAATTGTGGTGCCCAGAACTGGACACAGTATTCTAAGTGAGGTCTGACCAAGGCAGAATAGAGTGGCACTATTACTTCCCTTGATCTAGACACTATACTTCTATTGATACAGCCCAAAATCGCATTGGCCTTTTTAGCTGCCGCATCACACTGTTGGCTCATGTTCAACTTGTGGTCTACTAGGACTCCTAGATCCCTTTTGCACGTAGTCTCATTCAGCCAGGTCTCTCCCATCCTATATTTATGCATTTCATTTTTCCGCCCTAAATGCAGTACTTTACATTTCTCCGTATTGAATTTCATTTTGTTAGCTTTGTTATCATATTGCCCCTTAACCATCTTTTTTCCAGGCTAAACATGCCCAGCTCCCTAAGTCTTTCCTCATAAGGCATGGTTTCCAGACCTTCCACCATTTTAGTCGCCCTCCTCTGGACACGCTCCAATATATCAATATCCTTTTGAATTGTGGTGCCCAGAACTGGACACAGTATTCTAGGTGAGGCCTGACCAAGACAGAATAGAGTGGCACTCTATCTAGACACTACTATTGATGCAGCCCAAAATCACATTGGCCCTTTTAGCTGCTGCATCGCACTGTTGACTCATGTTCAACTTGTGGTCTACTAGGACTCCTCGATCCCTTTCACATGGTGGCTCCAGACACTTGCCTTGTTAGCAAGCCCCACCCTCTGCACTTGTCTGATCAATCAGCTTTGCCTTCTGCTTGTATGGGAAAGCAAATCAATTTGCATTGCTTGTCCCAACAAGAGGGAATGTGCATTTCCCCTGCTGCTTTTAAAAACTCCAGGAAAAGCCACAAAGACTTTTCCTTTGGAATTTTTGGTCCCCCTCTGTCCTAATATGGCATAACAATGCAGAATGCCATGAAGATGCCATTCTATGAGGATTTTTGCCATTTAGACAACCCCTTATACTCAGCCAGTAAAGTTCAATGATTAATGGGCCTGGTTAGAATATGAAGCAGGCTTCACACTAGCTGCCTGTGCATAATGTACACACACAGAGAAATACACACACACACACAAACACCTGATGTGGGCTGCCATTTACTTTCTTTATGAGAAACACTACTATACAGCTTTCACCAACACTGACACCAAGACAGTTAATGCAGTTTGAAAAAATAAAATATACAATAACTCCACAGATAAAAGAGTAGTCAGCACCACAGCCAAAGTGTTTTAGAAATCTTGCCACTGCCAAACAGTATTTTTTAAAAAAACATATCCAAGATGTGGAAGCGCAACATGCTGCTTAAATAGAAAAAGAAAAAAAAGGCTATTTCATCACCTCAGCACATGATTGCTACAACGAAATTCCAACACGGAGGTTTTGGGCACTTGCCTTGTTAGCAAGCTCCACACCCTGTGCACATCCAACTAATCAGCTTTCCACTTTTGTTATTATCAGGAATGTACAGCAAAGCGAATCAGTTGTCCCAATGAGTGGTAATGTGCATTTCCCACAGAACTTTTTAAAAAATACAGGAAAAGCTGCTTTTCCTGCTAAGTTTTTCACATTTTTGGTCCCTGTCCTTCTGAATACAGCAGATCGATGTGGGATCTCATTAAGACAAATCATATTCTCCTTGAGTTCTATGAGGAATATTTTTGCTGTATAGACAAGCCCATAATGAATAAAAAGGGCTTTTGTCTGGTGCTTAAAAGAACACAATGTTGCCATCAGCTGAACCTCCCATGGAAGGGCATTTTATTTTCAGATTACTCTAACCCCAAATGGTCTTTCTAGCACTGAGCAACACTAATCAGGCTACTTATGCATCACTATTTCTCTTAGATGTGTCTCACATTGCTGGACATATATAGTTTAATGAGAAACTAGAAGCAGTGCTGATATAAAAAAAAGTACATAAACATGTGTGGCTTGTTCTTTGTTGTTGGAAGCTTTCAGGCTTCAACTTTAGAATGTTTACAACAGCTCAATTCTATAAGCTGAAATGAAAGGACAACTTGGCTGAGAAAATGCCTCATTCATGTTTAGGCACAGAAAAGCTATTTGGGTAAGGGAAAAGTTTTTATATTAAGCATATGCCCATGGTTTCCAACACGGGAAATAAATCTGTGGATGAAAGCTGCTTCCATGTGAACATCTCCTTTGCTGCTTTAGAAAACATCGACTTCGTAGAAATAGGTGTCATGTTCAAAATTAGCACACCTCACAAAATTCCACTATATTATGAACATTTGATTGAGACATCTGGTTGCTGTGGAAACTTATCAGTAAACATCTGCCCAAAAGACCACATCATCTGCCTTGTACCTTGGTCACAATGATATTGAACCAACAATAAGACTGTGCTGTCATTAGTACATTGGGGAGAAAGACCATTTACTAAAGATGTAATCATGTGCTAGAATGCCCCAAATAATACTGTATGGAATAACATTAATAACAATTATAAACCTTTGTTTCTCCTCAATGAATGCATAAAAGAACATAAGCAATTATGTTTTTAAGGTGGAGTTTTTCCAAGGAGAATTCTCAGTCCTTTCTCAGCTTGTTTGCAATTCCTGAGCCATGGGTTAATTTTGTTACCCAACAAACACATAATGTAGATGATTTTCAGTTAGCAAAAGAGAAAAAAAATTAAGCTACCAGTACCTTGGACAGCTCATGGTATGGGAAAAACCAGATGGAACAAGCCAGGCACGGAGGCCCCTATTACAGGAGATGTGTATAAGCAATTCTTGATCTCAGCTCTTTGCAGAATATGATACATCTATGAATCCAAAAATGAATACTTTATGACTCTTTAAAAATAGGAATGGTTTATTCCTTTGCTGCCTTACCTGGAGGACCTCGATCACCTGGTTGTCCAGGAGGACCTGGTATATAGGCATTGGATGCAAGTACTTTTTCCCCCGTGATGGTTTTGCTAAGGTCAGCAGCATTGTTTGGTAACAAGGCAACCTGCAACAAATAAAGCACCATCAACCAACAGCTGCTCACCATGTTCTATGGCACTTAGCTGAGCTGTTGTATTTGATGAATCCAGAAGTCAATATAACACTCTTTCAGTGCATTTCTCTCAATTTTTAACCCAGCTGCTAAGTCCATAAGTCTAGAGACAAAGGGATATAATGGAGAACATGCTATATATGGACTGGGAAATACACAGAGGCTGGAATCCTATGTGAAAAGATTTGGACATTTCCCCCTTGATGTGTAACATCCACATTAAGTTCAATGTTGCTGAAGCAGAGTTGCACATGAGGTCTCATTATACATGTAGATGATTATACATGGCACATTGCACATGAATTTGCACTGTACATTGTGCATGTATGTGCACTGCACATCAGGTTGCATGTTAGTTGCAAATTTGTTTTTCGTTTGCACAACACTGTCAATCAACATAAGGACTGGGAGGCAGAATTAATGCATAACTCCACATGCAGAGATGTACACTTTGTTTTTGTTGTTATGTGCCTTCAAGTCAACTTTGACTCATGGAGACTCAATCCTAGGGTTTTCTTGACAAGATTTATTCAGAGAAGTTTTGCCACTACCTTCCACTGAGGATGAGAGTGACTGGTCCAATGTCACCCAGTGGGTTTCCATGGCTGAGCAGGGATTCAAAATCTGGTCTTCTGAAGTCCTTGTCCAACATTCAAACTACTATACCATGCTGTTTCAAAAAATATTTTCAGGTGATTCTGTACTTTCCACTTATGGCGACTTTAGTATAGGGTTATCTTGGCAAGATTTGTTCAGATGAGGTTTGTCATTGCCTTCCTTTTAGGCTGAAAGAGTGTGACTTGCTGAAGGTCACTGAGTGAATTTCCATATGAGTGAGCAAGGATTTACACTATCCAACCCCAATGTAGGATCTCACCCATGAGTCTATAGGAAAAAAGAGGGAGATGAGTATCCCCCCTTTTTCCTGTGGATTCCTTTACATGCTCTTCAGTATTTGTCTTCTGTTCCATGAGTCACTCACTCATCCTTCCTCAACCTAATCTAAGCACTTTTTCAAATGGGGACTAAACCCCCTGTCGAGGTTGGGAGGGGGATGGTGCTGTCTCACTTACAGCGCTCCGTTTCATATGACTCCATCCTCCTCTTGACCTTTCCCCATGCTTCCTCCATGCCGGGGAAAAGAGAAACGCACCACTTTTTATTGACGGGGTTCTCTGTTAATAAAAGCAGCGCGTTTCTCCTGCCATCATCACGGTGGAAAGTCAGGAGGAGGATGGCATCGTATGAAATGGAGCGCTGTAAGTGAGACAGTGCTGTCCTCCTTCCAACCTCGACAGGGGTTTTATTCCCTGTTTGAAAAAGTCCTAAATCACAGCATTATCGTGAAGGTTAAATAGGATAACCTTCATTTGAAGAAAGTTGCAGAAGACAAATGCAATCCAATAAGCAACAAGCTAACAAGCTAGAATGAATAGTTTAGCTTTGCATACAGTGCATACTATACACTCCTCCAACCAGATGTGAATGAATGTTAAATGAAGCAGCATATGTTTCTTTTACCAAACCAAAAATACCCACAACCGACCCACACAGAGCCCTTCTGAAAGGCATAGATGATGTTTCTGATTTTTTTAAAAGCTGTGTGTAACTCTAACAGTGGCTGAGATCCTGTTAATGACTTACCCACATGTACATTCCTTATGCAAGTGGTTGTCCCTTTTTTGGCCATGACATAACATCCATATTCAGCTGAAGGTTGCAGAAGCAGAGTTCAACATGTAGTGCCATTGTACAGTGCATATGCAGATGATCACTGGGCTTTGCAATCATGCATTTCACATTTGTTTGCACATTCAGATGCGCAGTGTTGCAATTCACTAATTTCTAATTGTCATTTAGCTTAATGAGTGTAAAATTATACTCTTGTCTCCTTGATATAAGATCCTGGCCAATGTGTACTTTTGCATTTAAGGAAGTACATATTTTGTTCTCCATTATACATATCTAGAGACAAAAAATGAAATGAAAATTAACCCTTAGGGTGAAAGTGTTTCATGGTACAAGGTCTGGGACTAATTTCTGGGTTCAAATTCCAGCTCAGTTACAAGACTAACAGTCTGTGCATAAAGGTGGATGTGACATCCACCACATGATTTGGAGTTGTGAGCCTATTATTCTTCTAGAAATAGCTGCTGTGGAGGAGACCTGGGTTGGACTGGGATCATGGCATGATAGGAGAGGGGCTTTAACCCCTTTGGCTTCCATGCCTGCTATTCATAATGGCAGGAAAGCTCTCAGCATCCTGTCTAGGGTGTCTGGGAACCTGAGGAAAACACATTGGATGTTTGTACATTTATTTGGGGACTCTAGTAAAAAAGTAAAGTGAGTCTCAGAACAAAGTGTTCTGTTAATATTTTGCATGGTGGGTATGATGAACACAGGAGCCTGCTTTATAAACACACAATTAATTCATCCAGCCAATTATAGTATATTATGACCAATAGCATCTTCCCAAGGTCTCCAGCAGTGGTCCAACCCAACTCTGTCAACATAGTCTCTTTAAATGAAGGGGCCAAGATTGAACAAGGGATCTTCCCCATTCAAAGCATGAGTACACTCCCTTATGGTACATGAAAGCATGAGTACATTCCCATGTGGTTGTACTTTTTTTGGCCATGATGTTTTACCATTCAATAATGGTGCTTTTTTCCTTTCCAAGGGTTAGAATACTTAAAGTGTGAGAGCACGGTCTCTGCCTGCTGAGTGTATACAGTTGCAATAGTAACTGTAGATGAATCATTTCTTTATCTTTAATATTATATCACAGGCAAATTTAATCAAAGAGTATAAGTGAGGGATAACAGATGCCAACCGGCTGAGTCAACCTGCCCCTGAAGCCCACACAATACGCGGTAGCCCACCCACTTAGTCCGGACAACCCATCTTCCCTATCTAGAAGCATCTGTCTCACATGTTGATCCTCGTGCTTTTGATGTTGAATGTTATCATCTTAGCCAGGCAATTATTTCATAATTCCTATTCCATTTCCCTTCCTTGTCTCCAGCTCAGAACCCTGATGTGAAAATGATCTCACTCCATTCTTCCCTCATGCATGAATCTTTCCCCTCAAGGGGAAAGGAATACTTTCAAAGGGAACAACAGTCAAGGAGATGAGATCTGAACCTCACAGTTGCTTGCATTTCGTGTTGTCCTTCTGAAGAGGTTTTGTGCAGGAACTGTTGCTGAACTGGCTTAGAGATGGATTGTCTGGATCCAGTCTAAGTCTTATTTCTAATTAAAGACATACTTACAGACAGCTTTTGCACACACAAGATTCCTTGCATGCCTAGATGGCCGGTTATTTATTTCTTTTGGCATATGGATCCCCCTTTCTAGTTTGTGCAGAGGAAGGAATAAGCCAGTGCTGCTGCTGTTGTTTGTTTGTTTGTTTAAACATATTACCTCCATGGAGCCCTTTTTGGTATGTCCACCACAGAATGCCTAAGTACTGGGGGCATGTTAGGGCTCACATTCAGTTCACACAGGCTTACTGGGCTTTAAAGCCAGCCCATGAGACTTGAAAGTGCAACCCAGAGAAGATACTGAATACTCTACTATAGCTGCATGCATTGGAGAAGGAGGCTGGTGATGGTGTACAGGCCATCTGGCAGGAACACTGGCACACATTCTGTTCAGAAGTTACTAGAATGTATGCTGGACTTAGGATCCCATGACTCCTGGGTGTTCATATTTACTGTCATTAACATCTGAGGGTGACCCAAAAAATGACCTTTGAAGCCTGGCAGCACCCCAAGCAAAAGGTTTGCAAGGCCATGCAGAACAGGGTGCTAGGAAATGGCATCTGCTGTCCTCTCCTAGTTGTGGGGCACACTGAGTCAAGCAGTTGCAGCAGGATCCTGAAAAGTCTCTACAGCTGCCTGCTCTTGATGGACTCCATGACCGGGAGAGTGCTGTAAACATCTTTACCCTGCTTTGAAGTGCCTCAGAAACACTTTAGTTGGGGGCACTGCCAGGCTGAAAAGGCATGGGTGGAGGTTGTGTGGCATTGTCAGGCGTTACTATGACCATGGAGTTCCATCATCATAGTTACAACTGACAATGCATAATCTCACCCCTGGGCTGCATCTTCACTGCAGAAATAATCTAGTTTGACACTGCTTTAACTGCCATGGTTCAATGCTATGGGATCCTGGGATTTGTAGTTTGTTGTTGTACCAGAGCTCTCTGACAGAGAACGTTAAATAGCTCACAAAACCATAAATCCCAGAATTCCATAACATTGAGCCATGGCTGTTAAAGTGGTGTCCAATTGGATTATTACTGCAGTGCAGGTACAGTCCTAGTCTGCCATTGCTAATGTTCTAACTGAGGAATTTCTAATAAGTGCCAAAGGATTATTAAGGGCCTCTAGAATCATTCTAAGTCAAAATGGTCTTCTGCTTCACTGCCTGATTTCCATTTGCCCTCATCAGCTACAGCTTCTCTTGGGTGACTACTAGCCACCATTTTCTATTCTTATAATGCCCCAAACACAGACTTATAATATAATTTGGGTAGGACAGAGAACAAATAATTACTGCATTTGATAATTGTCTGTGTCGACTGCCATGTTTTTCCCAGAATTCTCTGGAACAAATCAACATCTGGTGAAATAAAACTGTGGCTGCCAGGAGGAGCTGCTAAAGCAGAGGGGAACTTCCAGTGTGTGGGCCTAATTTGACACACCAAGGCTCCAGATGTGACCCACAAGAGGTCCATAGGATGCCTTGCCTTCTTGTCTTCCACACTGGGAATGGCACTTCCTATCAACTGTTAAAGGGTCCTTGCCAAAAGGAGAAATTATACTGCTGCTTGGTAATTTCACCCAAAGTCATACGTGATTTGCCTCAGTTTTGCCTCAAGTGTCTTTTTCTCCCCCACCCCACCCCCGCCAATGAGTCCTAACACTACAGTGTGAAAATTCAACTTGGTCTTAGAGCATGATATTAGATTTGTGATTATATTGATCTACATGAGTATCTCTTGCCTGAGGTGAACATCAAATCTCTTCTTCTGAAGACTGTGGTGAGCAACATCAATTTGGTACTCTTGTTCTAAACAGGGAAACCCTGCAAATGGATTCTCACAGCTCCTTGATAATATGGAGCCATGTGACATTGCTCCATAGATGAAGGAAGTAAAGAAAGGTATTCAGATTACAGTTGCAAAAGTAACCATTCACTTGGAAGGGATCAATTGACAGAAAGAGCTATTCGACAGTGGAATACACTGCCTCTGAGTGTGGTGGTGGATTTTAAACAGAGGCTGAATTCCATCTGTCAGGAATGCTTTGATTGTGTATTCCTGCATGGCAGGCGGTTGGACTGGATGGTCCTTGAGGTCTCTTCCAACTCTAGGATTCTATGAGTTCATCTACATGAGTGAGGATATCCTGGCTCCTCAACAGAGGCCCGTTGTTCCCCCGTTACCACCTCCAAATGAGAGGAAGTCCTGACAGGCACACTGCCCCATTGCTGTAGTCGCTGCCACTGCAGTCTCCCTCACTGTCTCGGAAGCTGGCCCACAACATGTGACCAAGCCCCTGCATGTGACCAGCCTTCGTCACATGCTGCCAGATGAAGAGAAAGCCAGGGAGACTGTAAACAGCAGAGAGGGCTGACCTGCTGGGACAGGCTCCTGCAGATATGCGGGGCCCAATCCATTTCCTTCTGGCAGAAATGGAGTAAATAGGTATTATTTTAAAGTGTTGCCTCAGGCCCTACCCTGTCTGAGCCATGCCTGCACCCCGTATCTGCCCCAGGGATGGCGAGGATTACCTGGCGGCAGAATAGGGCATAAGCCCTGCATCGTCAGGATTGAAGGACTGTCAGACGGGCGAGAGGGGTAAATTGCCCATATAGAGAAGCCCCCGATTCTATGAACTGGATAACCTATTCTAGGCTTATAAGTCAAATTACCTATTAGTATAAAAGTAGGGAGATTCAGCATGGTGTAGTGGTTTAAGAGCTGGACTATGACTGTTGAGACTATGGTTCAAATCCCCACTCAGACATGAAAATCCATTGGGTGACCTTGGGGAAATCACATGTTTTCAGCCTCAGAGGAAGGCAATGGCAAATCTCCTCTGAATCTTGCCAAGAAAACCCTGCAAAAGGTTCACCTTAGGGTTTCCATAAGTCGGAAATTATTTATTTATTATTTTATTTTAACAAATTGTAAATGACTTGAAGGCACACAACAACAACCCTTAAGTGAACCTGCATTGTTGTTTAATCCTCTAAGGAAAGTGATTTTGTAATCTTTAAAAAACAAAAACAAACCCACAACCAAACCAAACAGCTCTTGTACCTTTTGTTTCAGTTGCAACACTGTCTGTTTTACTTGATAGAACTCTTTGCAAGAGGCACAACATGCCCCTGGTTTCACCACATTTTCTGTCTTCTCAGAGAACCCTGCTTAAAACAAAAGCAACAACAAAAAGAGACAATAAATATTCCAATACTATATCTTTTTTTAAAGTGTGAGGAAAACAGAATACGGAAGTACAGTAAAATGCCAAAGAAAGCGGTTCAGGGATGAGCCTTTGAAGTACTCCTTTGTGGACATTCCTCAAGAGGAAAAGGTGCCCACAATATTAACAACCTTTTTTGACTGTGAATCACAATGAAAGGTTAAGGCAAATTTACAGTGAGGTCTGTTGCAAACAGCCTTAGTACCAGCTGTTTCCAGTTAGTAGATTTTAATGCCTTTTGTAAAAATTCCTTTTATATCACAGGAATGGGAGAAACTGTTTACTGGTACCTCTCTACTTTTATCTGAGACTTTACTGTATAGGACTTGTATGGAACCATCGTGATTTATTATCCCTCTTCAAGGACCAACTTTCATACACCATAAATTGTGCCAATATCCCATGCAATAAGACCTTTGGCTTGCACAATAGCCATCATTATTATCATTTATTGCATCTGGTGTGCAATGGGCTCTTAAGAACAGAGAGCTGGAGCAAAGGGTTAGAGACACAGTCATGAACAGGGGAACTCTGTATTAGACCTTAATGCTTAGGGCTTTGTTATTGTCTGCATGAAAAATCTGTACAATGCTCCAAAGTAATGCACCCTTTCTCCTGAGAAAGCTATAGTTATGCACCATCCTGTATAACTGATGTACCGTACATTTAGCAAATTTTACATTTTTAAAAGAAAACATTTCAAAAGAAAGAAGATATTAAATCATACTCTGGCTACCTTATATCCTCCTGAGCCTTCTATCTGTCCTCCAAGTCAAAGCTTTTTATATAATTTCAGATCTGTCTTTATAACCTTAAGGCAGATTTCCCTAATTTGGTGTGTTACAGATGTTATGGACTATCATTTCCAAACACCCTCATGTCAGCTGGGACAGACTGGTCATAGTCCAAAACATCTGAAGGGCACTAGCTCCAGGAAAGTTGCCTGCAGGGCCACATCATCATCATCATTATTTACAAAGATGAAATCTACGATTCTATATATGCTGCAGTCTAGTTCCAGTGCCATTTGCTTTGTTCATACACTGCAATTATATGGTGGCCCAAAACACACAACCCTGCTATAATACTCAATACAGCATGTAGCTATCCCATTGTGCTGAGTGATAGAGGATGTAAGTATTCAATTTCATACCAGATTATGATACACAGCCCATTCCAATGCACTGAGTTCATTGGGTCTTACACCAAAGTAAGTATATATAGGTTAGCAGCCTAGTTCCCAAATAGTTTTCAAGACAAAGCGGCAGGATGAAAATCTGGCTTCTGATCAGTACAGCAGACATGTTCCTAATTAGAACTAAAAACTTTGGTCTTGTCTATATGGTCAAAATAATATGGGCGAAATGCAAAAGATCGATGATCTGTTCAAATGGCCGTGTGCACAAATATGTGTCATTCCGAAGGGGGGGGGGGCAGAAAATTCGCTGGAAAGTCCGTGTGCATTATGTCCAGGGCTTGGTATGGATTTTCCAAAAAGCCCTGTATGACTTCTGAATGTGTGATTGTTTGAACACTCACATTCACACAGATATGAACAGGCAGTGCAATCTGATTGGCTGGATGAGGATGGGGGGCGGAGCTAGCAAAGAGGGAAATAGGCTGTGGCTTCCATGTTGGATTTTCGGCTAAGCAAGGGTCCGGTAAGTTGATCAAACGACAATCTTATACTCTTTTTTTTCTTTCTTTTTTGGTAAATACGAAGTGTTGCTTGTGCACACCTTGGGAAACTTATTTTTACATTTTGCAGTAGCAGATTTGAAATCACAAATAAATTACTCATGACCACCTTCTGGCTCGGGGACCATGCGAAGTTTACGGGGGCTCTTTTGGCCGTGTAGACAAGTTGCAAATGCCTGCCTTTCCGAATGTGTTCATATTTTCCCCCCTTGCATAGACAAGACCTTTGTGCTAATAAAAAGGAAAGCTAGGATTCTTAGAGGGCTTGACCCTGCACCACATTCTATAGAAGATGGGAAAGCAAGCAAGCCTCTGAGTTATCAGCCATCTGTCTAACAATGATGTTGGGCTGTTGTTGTGTGTCTCTGCTGTGATAGCTACGATTAGTTGATCACTACACTATATAGGTGTCACAGAGCAACTAACGTACTTGTCAGGCAGGCTGGGACAGCCCTTTCAATGTATGCCTCTGAATGCTTGGTCCTTCACTGTCAGCTCCCTTTAACTAAGTAACCTTGCTTGTGGTTGTTACATGCCTTCAGGCCAATTCCTACTTATGGCAACTAGGGCTTTCACAGCAAAAAAAATTCAGAGGTTTACCATTGCCTTCCTCTCAGGCCGAGAAAGTGTGACTTGCCCAAGGTCACCTATGACTGAGTGGGGTTCAAACCCTGGTCTTCCAAAATCCTAATCCAGCACTCAGACCACTCCACTCCACTCCACTGATTCTTGCTTGCTTCTTTATTTATGTATTCATTTATATCTTGCTTTTCTTCCAAAAAGCTCAAGGTACTGTACAGGCCTCTCCTTTTCTCCACTTTATCCTCTCAGTGATCCTGTGAGGTATGTCATGTTGACAAGGCACAACCAACACAACATCACTCATTGCATATTTGGGCTCCATAGGGATTTCATCTTGGATCTTCCAAATCCCGGCCCAACATTCTAACTACTACTCCATGTTGATTCCAATGTGTCAATCAGTTCAATGAGGCAGTGCATTTGCTGAGCTTTAGCACTGAAGGTCTCCTCTCACTTAAAGTGGGGTACAGCATCCAGACAAAAGTCTTCATCTTCCTGGAAGCTGTTTAGTTCATTAATCACCTTGATTTATCTGCAATTGTCTTGTGTTTGACTATGGGGCTAGTCTATGCCATTCCTGCAATATGCAAGACAGTCTTTCAATCACAGAGATGTTTCCCTTCTTGGTGGCTTTTAAAATAGTCAAACCTGCAGATCTAGTTCACTCTCCAAAGGCCAAGAGAGGCAGGTAGCTTTCATTCTTTTGGTGCTGCAGAACCAACACACAATGATTAATTTTCTCCATGCTGTGTATTGTGTTTAGAGCTAGGTCAAAATACCAAGAGTTTTTATTAGCATTTTATTAACTTTGTTCATAAAAAGGAATTTATCAGGAGATCTGCCTCAATGACCTAAACTCTACAATATGAGGCAGCTATTCAAAGTAGCAGACTTGTATAGCTTTGTAATGGTTCAGGTACTTATATCTGCCACATGATGGCGCCCTAAAGTAGTTTGTTTCAAAGCAGAAGGCCAGGAGGCCGGAAAGAAAGTTCTATTTTATTTGGTACGATGTGCTGGAAATCTAGAAAGAAAAAGATACATAGGTTGTAATTTCTGTTCAGAGGTGACTCCTGCTGCTTACACTGTATGCATGATTGGATCCACATACAAAATTGCTATTATTCAGATTATTCCAGCCCTGTTTTGCTGAAAAATGCAGGCAAAATTTCGCTCTGTTGTGATTTGCACTGTCCATATTTGGAATCATCCCCCCAAAATTTAGTGGGGAATTTTTCAGTTTGTTCAGCACAACACTGGGATGGGATTGTTTACCATGTCAACTTTAAAGTGTTAACCAGAGTCCAAATCCAACAATAAATCGGTCAACTGGAGTTCACCTATTGCTTGTGGTGTTAGTGTGGTGATGGTGGATCACTCCATTCTATGGAGTGAGGTGTAGACCCTGATTGGACCACTAGTCATCCCTGCACCTCTTTGGAGCCATCTCTATGAATGATCTCTAACCTATTGATTCAGACATCCAGGTAGGAGGGCTGCAAAGCTGTTGATACAGGAAATTACTAGGAGAAAGGGCTCCATATATACTTTAATATCATGCTTTAACACACAAGCAAAGAAACTGGTACTGAGGACAGCATTCAGAGTTTGGAAAATCTCAGCACAGAATCATAGAATTGTACAAGCATGATTTAAAAGTTTCTAGCACTTATGAAGAAAACCTTGAAATGTATGTGGGATCTCAACATCTCAAAGGATTGAGCTTCTATACTCCTCATAGCATCTCATCCTTCCCATAGCTAGCAAAAAGAAGGCAAATTATGCAGAGAAAGTTGATATGGGAGGGATAACAGTTTAGTGATGGAGAAAAATGCTATTTGTGTCAAAGATCTGGCAGGGGATTGGACTGGAAGGGCCCTTGTGGTCTCTTCCAATTCTGATTCTATGATTCTATGATCTCTGGTTGGATCCCCAACATGTCCAGGTAACAGGGCAGAGACAGTGTATGAGAACTTGCGAGCTGTTTGCTTGTGGGGGCAATTAGCTAACACACATTGGAAACTGTTTAATGCAGTGTAGTTGTGTAAATAGCTATTGCTTAAAACAATTTGTAAGCCGCTCTGATAGCCTTGTGGCTGAAGAGCGGGGTATAAATAACTAAATAAAATTAAAAAAATATATAATAATAATAAAACAATACTGGGCTAGAAAGACCAAATAGTATGATTTTGTGCAACCCAATTTCCTACGTATGTTTGCATAATTTACATAGCTTGCACAGGCTGACTTTGGTCCAGTGCAGTGCTTTAATTCAGTTTTCCAATGTTAGTAGATGAGTGTGAAGAGAAATAGGAGGGGGAGAGTGAGTGCTAGATGTGCAAGGAAAACTATTAATTGGATACAACTGGTCCATCAAGAGAACTTTAGGATTTTAGAAAGATTATAGTAATTCTCCATCTTCAAAGTCTTTGCATAGACCTGTTTATTTCTGCATTTGGGAGGCATGTTATTGGTGGTCAAAGAGCTAATATTCCATGGTGAAAACTGAAACCATTTTGAAGCCATTATTCTAGATTAAAGATGCCTGACTTTAATTAAGCATTCAGGCCTATAGGCCTGCTGGCCTGATTTGTAGACCTGCAGCTTTACATTTCTTGTGTCTATAGCAGATCACTCTGAGGCAATATACTTAAGAAACACCAGCCTAATACCTTTGTCTCCTTTGGTGCATGTTCTACCATCATCTTCACGTATATAGCCCTCATGGCACTCACAACGATAGCTGCCAGGGGTATTGATACAGATGTGGGGGCAGAGAGGTTCAATGCTTGTGGTGCACTCATCAATATCTGAAAAGGGATGAAGGTCACAGTGTGTCAGGAGACCAGGCAATGCCCCACCCCACCTTCTGATCTCCCCTTCATTTCACCCATTCATCACAAGCTGGTGAGGCAGCTGCACATCAACAACAAAACACGGCAACACCATCATGCTTGCCTGATGAGGAGGATGCTAAGGTCACCTCCCACCATAACCTGTCCTGCCCCCTAACAACCCCACTTCCCTGATCCCACCCTGATCCAGCTTTGGAGCACAAGGCTCATGCCTAAAAAAAGCCAGTTTTTCCACTTAAGAGTAAAAAGGGGGGCTTCTTAAATTGCATTAAAGGCTAAAAGAAGTGTATTAACTTAGAAAACAGAGGAACATTGTGTGTTCTAATGGCAGCCACATTGAGGTAAGGATGAATTATTTTGCAGCTGTGGATTCAGCCATAGTTATGCACATGTAACTAAGTAACATCCTCTGTCCCAAACCCACCCCCATTCTTTCCCCATTGCATCTGATCAAAAATGAATATCACAGCTATAACCCTAGCTACTTTTGGCTTTGGTCATACTCATGGCTGATATGTAGATCTCAGCATGTTGCAACAAAAATAATGGACACTTCAATAGACAAAATGTTCTCCATCACTTGTGTGATGTCTTTGATTTACAACTCCCATAAGTCTTAACCGGTATAGGTGATGGTGAGAGTGATGGGAGTTGAAGCACAAATACATCTGGTTGCCCACCCTTGGTGTACAGGAGGGCAGCCTCAGAGAAGAGACAACAACAATAACAAAAATGCTTTGACAGCTTTTCATGCACATCTGTGAAACCATAAACCACAATACCACAACTTTATTGATATTAGATAAGAACTGAGAATTCCAGAAATGATATCTTTCCATGCACCTAAGCAATAGGGTTTCTCCCTGTTCCTGTGTCTTTCACGGTCGTACCGGTAACCAGGGTAGCAGGTACATAAGACCCGTCCAAAGTTGTCTGTACACTGTTGTTCACAAGGAGCATCTGCGCAGACATCATAATCTAAAGGGATGGAATGTGGTTAATATTAACAACTGTACAATGTTGCAAAAGTAATGAGAATGTATGGTATTTTTATCTTTACATTTCTGATGCAGTTATATTCCAACTAATTTAATTTAACATGGAAAGCTGTTTTTTTTAAAAAAATACTGTAGATTTCTGTTTTTGACAAAGAACTCTTTTCAAAGGTATTTATTTCTCTGCTTGTCTTGATGGAAAAGTTGTATATAGTTATGCAATGATTTTTCAATTATATTGCTGTTGATATTTCTGTAAAATATATATGAAAACATTATTTTTATACTAAGTTCGTTAAAGCAAGTACACTAACCTGACAATGAATCATAATTATAAGGTGAGTGTTGCATTGCTGAGATGATATACTTATCAGTGAATGCAATGTACACTATTTGCAGACCCATAATTGGTATTATATAGGATTCAAGGACTAGTATATTATGGATTCTTTTTCTGATATTTAAACACCTATCAGATGTGTAATATGCAATTTTACTCTGTTTTATTTTATTTTTCTTATGACTTTTAAATGTTTTAAATGTTTTAAAAAGTATATTATGCATATGTAATATGCAATTTTAATATTTAATATGCAAATTTACTCTGTTTTACTTTACTTTGCTTATGACTTTAAAATGTTTTAAATATTTTTAAATGTCTGTATTTGCAGTTATTGCTGGTTCTTGTTCACTGGTCTTTAACCGTAATAAATACTTACTTATTTACTTACTTACTACAGGATTCAAGGACTATAGACCATGATGGCACTGGTGGATTCCATGTCATTGGGTTGTTGAGTCCCCTCCAGGTTTAAGTCTGAACTTTAAATGAACTCTCCAAGGTGGTGAGCCCTATCCTTCAAAATAGGCTTAGCACCTTGGATAGTTCCTTTAAAGTTCTGGCTAAAACCCAGAACATATTCAATGCCCTATGGACATGGGAACCACTAGCTGCCACAGCATAAAATGCCACAGCATAAAATGTCAGAACTAGGTATAACTAGAGATAAACAGCTGCTGCTGAAATGAGCAATCCTGCTTCTCTTCCTCCACTCTCCTCTGCTTCACACAATAAAATAAAATGCATTATGTAATATTGATACAATGTGAGTTTCCATGCTTTAATACTAGATCACTGCTTGTTCCTTATGAAGACAGTTTTGGAGCACTGTAATGTCACAGCATGAAAAACATGACTGGGCAGACTAAGAGGCATCATCACAGGGATATTACAATCTATAGTCACCACATTTCCACTTACGTCTGCTTCAGGCCAAAGAAGTTCACTGGTGTGAGTTAGCTATTGCATGTAGAAGTTTCCTTGAGGAAACAATCCTTGCATCCATCTTTTACAGGGTTGGACTAGAACAGTCAAGGTTGAGAAGCATTGCTGAGTTTGAGAAGCAGATTTTAGCTGTGTCCACCCACCCATTCATAACTGCTTCAAATGTAGCACTGTTTTTACATATGGAAATATACTTAAGAGAAAAAAACAGAATTCCATGCATCACTTGTGAACTCTAACACAAATTCTAAAGACCATATTTTTCAACATGAACCTGCCTAAGTTTCAAGATCTTTAGTGAAAGACTTTCCTTCTGTCCCACTGAGGTTGCATATGGCAAGGATGTGAGACAGGGCTCATAGGTGACTTCTCCCAAACTCTGGGATTCCTTGTCAAAGGAGGATGGGTTCTGCCTCTTTTCTGTTGTCCTTCTGCCAGTGGGCAAACATATTTTTATTCAGAAAGGCCTTTGGGATGGAAGGGGATCCAGCCAGTTGGGTATTTTATTGTGTTTTCAATTAATTTGATTTCATCTCATATTTTAATCAAGATTGTTTTTAATCTGCACTGAGTGCCTTTTTTGTAGAAAAGTGAGGTACAGGTTAATTTATTTATTGCTTGCTTGCTTGGTTGATTGATTTATCCAAAACTGACTTTAACTGAGACATGCAAAGTAAGTCCCTCTGCTTTTCAACTGGCTGCAATCACACTGAATGCGTATGATGTAACTGAGTTCACTATCTCTTGGATTTCTCATTCCTAAAGTTGTTTTTACCCCATTTCAGTGGTCAGTTTAGCAAAGCAGAAGTTTCCAAGCATCTTCTCAGTGCTGACAACAAAGCCAAGATAGGTGAAGTCACTGAGTTTGGTTGCCTGCTAAGATTTTCATCTATACTTTGGTTTTGACCCAACGCATTAACATCAGGCCTGTGTCAGGTTGCCAATATTTCTAAGACTTTGAGCTGTAGTGACCAGCACATCTGCTGGCTATAAATCAACCTGATAAAATCAAGGTGAATCTATCCATTAACTACAGCAGGTTTTTGTTCACAGCAAGAGTGTGTCAAGTTAAGTAGATGCATCTGTCTTGGCAGGATAACACTCATAACGGTACAAGATCAACCATCAACTGCCAAAGCAGAGAATGCATGGCCCATAAAACACTAGTGTTCCAAATAACACACAGTAAGTGTAAAGATTTAATATATGATGAGCCACAAGCTGAGCTCATCTATAAGGTATTATAAAAGAGGCAAAAATGCTCCCATAGGACATAAAACATGGCTGTCATCCTGTTAGTGATTTGCAATGGCATAAGTCCAACCTCTGCCATCATGATTTGCTTTTTTTGTTTGATACTGCAGAGGACAACATTCCCTAGTGACCTTGTCCAAGGACCAAAATCCCACCCAAACCCTATAAAACCATGTGCCCCTAAAGCAGATGTAGAACAAAGTAGAAAAATCTACTTAGACCTCCAGAGGATGGATGAAGTCATTGTTATCTTGGTGAACTATGTCATTGTTCTGCATTTGGCTACAGGGACATAGCCAGATGCTTCCCTGATGTCCCCTATTCTCCATCATTTGCTAAAAGGTGGGGGAGGGTCCTGCAGCTAAAATTTGAGTTCAGGTAGGGGTAAAAGAGAAGGTATAGCACTGTTCCGCATGCTGAATTTTTACAGTATATCTCTGTAATCCAGGATCTCGGCTCACGTATCTGATTCCCCTGGTGGGAACCAAGTGACCCCTAAAAATGTTGTTGAGCTACAGCTTCTATTGTACCTATCTATTGAATATGCTGGATAAGGCTGATAAGAGTTGTGGTCTCCAACAACATCTAGAGCAGGAATGGGCAAAGTACAGACCTGGGGCCATATGTAATCTCCCCACTGTTTTGTGGCCTCTAACCCCCCAGATTCCCTGCTGGCACAGTGGTTAAATGCCAATACTGCAGTCCCAATGTTGCAAGTTTGATCCCAAGGGCTCCAAGGTTCACTCAGCCTTCCATCCTTTCGTAGGTTGGTAAAATAGGTACCTAGCTTGTGGGAGCAATTAACTAACACACATTGGAAACCACGGTGTAAATTGCTATTGCTTAACAATTTATAAGCTGTTCTGAGAGCCTTTGTGGCTAAAGAGTGGGGTATAAATACTTAAAATAAAATTTTAAAAAATCCTTGGACTGCCCTCTCACCAAAATGGTGAGCTGACTTTGCTGGAAATCTCTACAAGAAATGATCTGTCTTATCAAATAGGTTAAAGGCTCGTCACTGCCCTGCTTAACATTAACAAAAAAATAATAATCTGCTTTTCAAAACCAGAAGCGGGCTTCTAGCCACTTTAAAATTTTTTTCTTGCTTTTTTGCATTTTGGGGAATGCATGTGATTCCCCCACCTCCCCACCCTGCTCCCAGGGATAGAAAATGATTACTCATCTGTGATCTAGATAACCACAGACTGTGAAGAGCTGTGCTAAGTAGCTGTGTAGTGGTACATTTCAAAGTTCAGCCCCTCACCTATATAGCACCTCCATGGAGAATCCAAAAGTGTAGCTGGTTTTTGCTCTAAAATGATTTCTAGCAGCTTTAATCTCTGCTACAAACATGTCTTTTGTAAAGCTATTCCCCTCCAATACTATGGATTACAGCAGGGAGAATTCATAACTCTATATTGCTGTGAGGAAAATGTATTGTAAGGTCTCTGAAGAGGGGATCCATATTCCAAAACCTGCTGGGCTTCAGCAATCACTTTAGATTGATTTCTTCTATCATTTGTACATTCCTTCTTTTTGCATTTCCCAAGGTGGGTTATAGACAAATTCAAATAGTACGATTCAGGTCAAATCTTCATTTAAACACAAAATTCCTTGGGTGACCTTAGGACAGTTAGTAATCTACCTCATAGAACTGTTCTGAGCCTAAAACAGTAAGGTTTATCCCTTGGTGAGAAAGGAAGGATTAAATATCAATATTAGGGGAAAAAAACCCGACATCCTGTTGGTGAGTTGTGAATGTGTAATTGTCTGGTATTCAAGATCCCTCTCACTCAAGAGATCTCTGGTGCAAGGGAGAATTGTGACAGGGACCCAGCTTCTGCCAGTTGCAACAGAGATCACTCTTGGGAGGGAGTGGGAATGTCAGCCAGTTGCTTCCTAAGTGATAGGGGAATGGACCCCCATTGATCACACTGGCTTCTTCCCAGTAAATGAGGGTTGGGGTTGGCCCTGGAGTCACTGCATAGCCACATAACTATGGTGGATACACATTTGTAACTCCCTGACAGGATTCTAGATGATATTTACAGAAGTTGTATTCCATCAAAGCAGTGGAGCTGTGAGGTGCTGAGCAAAGAATAGCAGAGAACAAACTGAGTCACAAGCAGGTAATAGGTGTCCAAAGAACTGAATGCTAGTCTCAGAGCAACAGGATGATGTCAAACAGTCTTCTTCAGCATTACACTTCACATTGTCTTTTTCAGCTTGGACCCTCAAGTAATCCAAAGCAGAATCTTGCTAACCTCTATCTATCTATCTATCTATCTATCTACCTACCTACCTATTTTTTTTTTTGCAGTCAAGCCTGGAATATCAACCATTTATACCTTCTGCAAAAATCAGATGTGTCCTCGTTTAAATCATGGGTGGGGAAAGGGAGTTCCCTGAACTCTCCCAGAATCCATTATTTTTCAATTTCCCTGCCGCCAAATGCCCTCTAGGAGGCATGGGTTAAAATTTTGCAATTCCACTTTAGTCCCAGATGTGTGTGTGTGTGTGTGTGTGTTATGTAAGTAGCAGCCTTTAAGACCATTCTTCCCAATTCCCCCCCCAGAGGTATGGCCTTCCAAGGTTCTCTGGGAGACCAATGTGATCCACTAACACTTCACAATCGCCCACCCCTCTGTTAGATGGCACAGGAATGCTACATTGTTGTTGTGCTTCCAGTCATTTCTGACTTATGGTGACCCTAAGATGAACCTATCACAGGGTTTTCTTGGCAAGTTTTGTTCAGAGAGGGTTTGTCTTTGTCTTCATAGAAACATAGAATTGTAGAGTTGGAAGAGACCACAAGGGCCATCCAGTCCAACCCCCTGCCACGCAGGAAATCACAATCAAAGCCTCTGAGGCTGAGAGAGTGTGACTTGCCCAAGGTCACCCAATGGGTTTTCATGGCTGAGTAGGAATTCGACCCTGGTTTCCAGAGCTGTAGTCCAACACTCAAACCACTACACCACATTGGCTCTCAATGCTCCATACCTGTCATCTCTTTAAGAACTTTGAAGCATTACGTTTTCAGAACAATTCACAGAAACCACCAGCCATCATAGCCAGTGACCATGATCCATGGGGAATTGTGGGAGTTGTACTCCAAAAAGTAACATTTCCAAACTTTGATCCATATCCCAAAAGACAAGGATAGCATTAATGTATTTATATGAGTGCATGCCATAAAACGGTGACTATGGAGAATCAGAAGGGAATGCTAACCCACATGTGTCAGGTGAATATTCACAACTTTGAAGTTACACTGTTGAATGGGGATGTGACTGTGACCATTAGGTTTGACTGTCCATACAGACCAGTGCCTTCCATGTTAGTGAGACATTCTGGGGTTTAGTCCAGACTTTAAAGGACATATCTAAAGTGTGGATATTTTTGCTACTATTTTCCAGGGAGGTTTGGGAGGGGTGTCTGTATGAGGGGCCCAAAGGCTAAAAAAGGAAGCCCTGTGGCCCACAAGATGTATGCATGTGTGTGCGACACCAGCATTGGCAGGCAGCTTTCAAGTTAGTGGGGTTGTGAATCCACGCAAGGTTTTAATTTGAAATTCAAAGGAACTATCCAAGGTGCTGAGCCCTAACCCCAAAATAGATTCAGAACCTTGGACAAAATCCTTAAAGCTTGGCCTAAAAGCCAGACTCATTGTCCCACTGATATTTAGAAAGTAAATTATTGACCATGTATTTATTAATATCACAGGAAGACAGAGCTAATGCAATGACAAAGTGGGAAAAGTAAGAACCGTTCAGCTACATACCTTCAGGGATACACTGTCCAAGAACAAATTTATAACCCTTACAGCATTTTTTCCTGAAAAGAGAAACAAAAGTATTCATGAAAGAATTGGCAAGAGTCTGGCCCTATCCATGTTTTCACCAAAGTAAGTCCTATTGAATTAAGTGGAACTTTCCAGAGGGAAGCAGCAATTTGAGTGCTGTGAGGAGGAAAGATGCTCTTTTTGGCATGATCCTCCATGTAACCCCCTCCCCACACAGAAATAAATAAAGGCACTTTAAAAAAGAGAGACTTAAATCCAGGGTGCTCTGCTGTCTAGACTGTTGCCGTTTTTCATAACAGAAGATTAAATTGTGACACCACTGCCCACAAACACTCTAAAATGGCATAATCTACTCTTATCATCTCAGGACTCTCCCACCTCATTATGTCATTCTGCTGCCCATATAGATCAGGCCTAAAGAGCAAGAGTTGTCAACATAGATGTCTGCGCAGGGTAAGCATGTTGATGGAATAAAGTGGGAAAGCATGGAAATCTTGATGCACAACCTCAAACACGACCATCTGAATTATTTCTGCAGTATGTATCCAGAAATACTGAGAGTAAGCAGCTATAATGTGATTCTAGCATAAATTATGTCCACTTGCCTAGTGTAGGGCAGTGCACCAATGACCCGGTCAGGATATCAAGTAGATATCTTAGCCATGAGGCAGAAGATCTAGAAAAAGGATTAACAATACATGGCACATGGGGCACTTCTGTGTCATATATTTTTGCAAAACCTGATGCAGAACCTACCACTCTAATCATCTATTTTTCTGCTGTGCCAATGAATTTTGGCATCATGTGGTATGTGGGAGAAATTATATTTTCCCTTGAAAACAAGGGGCGTGGAAAGCATGCACCTTATTGCCCAGGCAAATCGATCTCCTAGAAGTGTGGTCCACCTTAAAAACAAGGTTTACACTCTCCCATGCACATTGTTTTAAATGCTTTGTTCTAGAGCACTGTAGGAAATTAAAATGACAGACCACACAGGTAGATCGTACCATCTTGCTTGGAAAAGCATGACAAAATCCCCACAAAAACCAGCAGGGGACCTAGGGCAGATGCCAATGGTGGGCTCTGTCAGAGCAGTGGTGCCATGCTAGCTGTCCAAGGATTTCGGGTGCTGAAGCCAAGCCATACTCATTTATAGGACTAGACATGCCCTAAACATATCTGCTGTGTGAATGTCTAACATATCTTGCAAACTTGATAGAGGATGCTTAAAATCTGGCTGACTATAGAAACCATTTAAATTTTGGCTACTGAGACTTGTTATAACTTGTTGTCCATAGTTTAAAGAGGAGAAAATAAAACAGATTAATAACATATTTTTACTCACATGCTAAGGGTTTAGCATAACATAGGTCTTGCTATTCTGCAAAGAGGTCCCTTTAGATATGAAGAGGATTCTGAATGATGTGAGGTTTTTCTTTTTCAACCAGCTCAAAATATGAACATGTTCCGGATGAGGGAGAAGACCCATGTGTTTCTAATACTCCATAGTCTGAAGCAAGCCATTTATATTTTGCATGGCATATCTATGAGGAGGGGGATGTGATACATAGCAACCTTTTCAAGTACACGTTAATGACCAAAACTTCTAATAGGAAATGTATATATATTTTTGTTAACTGGAAGCACCCTGCATGCTTTGCTTTTAGAATATGTACTTTGTTTTTGTGTCATCATTTCCAAATTAAGGTGATCCAAAGCAAAGCACAAGGTTTTCTTGGCAAGATTTGCTTTTGCCTTCAGCAGAGGCTGAGAGAGTGTGACTTGCCCAAGTTCACCCAGTGAGTTTCTGTGACTGAGCAGGGATTTGAATCCTGGTCTCCAAAGTCATAATGCAAGGCTCAAACCACTACACTATGCTGGCTCTCAGAATACAAACTAGTAGGACCTAAAGCAAAATATTGTGGTCTTAAATGGATCTGTTCAGCCAACCAGCCATGCTTTCTTTCCAGATGCTTCACAGGAAACCCTTCATTCCCTCTCCCAGATCAGAGAGTATTCTGTGGCCAGTGAACATGCTTAGTCCTCATGGGGCTGCTTTTGGGGCTCCCCTCATTTCTTCTCATAGAATCATCGAACCATAGAATTGGAAGAGACCACAAGGGACATCTAGTCTAATCCCCTGCCATGCAGGATACACAGTCAAAGCACACCTAACAGATGGCCATCCAGCCTCTGTTTAAAAACCTCCAAAGAAGAGACTGCTTTGAATATTTTTTCCACTTCATGCAATCCACGGGATTCTCCCTGAGTGTATTCTGCTAATACCAGCCCCTGCTTTCTCAGTAGTCCTGAATTGCCTGTGCAGCCATCACACTCAAGACATTGTTATTAATAAAGGAGCAAAACCCAAAACAGACTCCTGTGAGCCCAGGCAATTCTTCTACTTGTGAAGTTGAAGGCTTTCACAGCCGGCATCCATAGGTTTTCTGTGTTTTTTTCTAGGCTGTGAGGCCGTGTTCTGGAAGAGTTTATTCCTGATGTTTTGCCTGCATCTGTGGCTGGCATCTTCAGAGAATGGTTGGGTTGGGGTGTGTGGGGTTTATGTACTGTGAGTCCCTGTTGGAGAGGATATGTAAATTTGTGTATTTGGATGACTAGTTCCTGGGGGGAGATATGCAAGGAGGATTAGTGTCTGTTGGCTAATGGTTCTGCTGGAAATCCACCTGTCCCTGGGTGGAGTTCATTTGCATGTGTTGAGTTTTGATTTTGGTGTTTTTCAGGACTGGTAGCCAAACTTTGTTTACTTTAAAGATTTCCGCTTTCCTGCTGAACTTGTCCAGGTGTTTGTGGATTTCAATAGCTTCTCTGTGCATTCTGACATGATAGTTGTTGGCCTGGTCCAGAATTTTGATGTTTTTAAATAACATTTTTTGTCCAGATTGGTTTATAACAAACACGAATCCTCCTTGCATATCTCCCCTAGGAACTAGCCATTCAAATATGCAAATTTACATATCCACTCCAACAGGGACTCAAAGTATATAAACCCCACACACCCTTACCCAACCATTCTCTGAAGAAGCCAGCCACAGATGTAGGCGAAACGTCAGGAATAAACTCTTCCAGAACATGGCCTTAAAGCTTGGGAAAAAAATCCATGGAAAACCTAATTCTCCTGCTTCTCTACATTGGGAATAGCTGAATACTCCAACCATAATCAATGCAAAACTGGTTTAGAATTGCTTATCTCAACAGAGAGTTATTTGAAGATGCCCAAGTCAGAGATGCAACAGTCTTTCATTATAGTTGGTTCCTTTGGGTTTACAGAACCTGGACAAGACAATCTCATAAATGTCTCCTCTGAAACAGGTCCCACTGTATGGGGCTTAAATGAGTACAGGATTCCAACCATAGACTAGTGCACACTTTCTTACATTAAAGTCCCAGTGGTCTCAAAGGAATATACTTCTGAGTAAATAGGTATACCACTGCAATGTTAATGCATTCCTTTTACAAAGTTCACTGAGTTTTATCATGACAATTTAATGGATCCCTTAATTGCTATAAATGTTGCTTTCCTATGCTAGGGGAGAGGTTAAATGCATTGATAGTGGTGGCCTCTTGCTCACAGACAAGAGCAAGTTCAATTCCTGCTTAAATTACATTTAAAATGAATGACCTAGCTTTCTTTTTCCAAACTGAGGTTTTGAGCAGTGTGACTTCCAGAATATTTTGAAGATGTAGCTAGAAAAATGGGATATTAAACTGTGGACCAAACTTTAATATTCTGCTCCCTAAACTACAACCTTTAGGTTATACATGAGAAAGACAGAGCATACAGTTATACATAGTATGGAAAAAGGGGAGAGACATTCTTCTTCATCTGAGAATGCTTGAACAATAGGGCCAAAAGGCCTTTTAGGGTAAAATAATCCTTCCCAGCCCTTCTACTATTTTTCTGTGTCAACAATTCAGAGCTGCAGGCCTCCTCCAGAAGCCAGTGGCACAAGTGAAGCTACAAAACAACCAACCAGCTATAATTATTAGCTAAATAAGTAGTAGCTCTTTCAAATCAACAATAGAGTATCAAAATCATCGTTTAAAAAATTCCCAGAAGAACAGAACATTGGCCCAGAGACTGTTGTTGTGTGCCCTCAAGTTGTTTTTTACTGACAGTGACCCTAAGACAAACCTATCAAGAGGCTTTCTTGGCAAGATTTGTTCACAAGAGGTTTGGCATTGCCTTCCTCTGAGGCTGAGAGTGTGTGACTTGCCTAGTGGATTTCCATCGGGATTTGAACCCAGGTCTCCAGGATTCCTAGTCCAGCACTAGGAATCCACTACACCCCACTGGTTGTCTTACCCAGGGACTAAATTCCTAGAACCTCAGAGAACAGAGTCAATGGCTTAAAGACTCATTTTTTCAGTCTCCACTCTGGCCACACGTATTTCACTTTTTCAAAGTTTAGGAGGGGAACAAATTGTCCTGAATTAAGTTAAGATATCTAAATGAGGCAGTGGAGAGGGAGAGGTTTGCTTTGTTTTACAAATGCTGATCCTCATTAGATCTCCTTGTAAATACTGCTGTGAAATGTTTAATCTTAATTACAAAAACAAAAAAAGAAGGAAGAAAACAGGTTCAAAAGTGAATAAGGAAGGCTCCAGAAAACATACCCATGCACAGCCAACCCCCATGATACAAGGCAGGATACATCTGAGACATATTTTGTCTCAAAACCACACTTTTGAAAAAGAAAGCTAGGTCATTCATTTTAAATGTAATTTAAGCAGAATTACATATCAATATTATCATATTAATATCTCACATATTGTTTGGCCAGAATCTAAGTAAATTCAAGTTGCAGCAGTGCAGAGTCTGTGAAATGTCTGTGAAAGGTCCAGATAAGTAGAAACATTATTTTGAATAGCCCTGCATGAAGCAGGAAGTCCTTCTGCATGATTCATGTGATTAAACCTACTCTCTTAGAATGGGATTCCCTATCCCATTCATAAAGTTTTTTGTCTCTATTTTTCTTCACCATGGCTGACCAAGAGTTACAATCTTGTCTTCTGTTTGGCCTTTCTGGCAAAGTGACATTTCAACAATGCTCCTTCTTTGCCCCTAACTTCTATATTTCTACGAACACATACAGGTGTGGTGGGCACTACCATTGGGCAGAGTGAGAGAGCTGCCTCTGACAGCAGATTTGGGATATCCTGAAAAGGCAGCAAAATCTTAGTTATCAATTTATTATTGCTGTTGTATTTCCACTACCAGGTGTGAAAGAGAGACACTCATGGGATCTTTTATTTCATAGGACCATAGAATCATAGAGTTGGAAGAGACCACAAGGGCCATCCAGTCTAAACCCCTGCCATGCAGGAGGCACAATCTAAGAACTCCCAACAGATGGACATCAAGCCTCTGTTTAAAAACCTCCAAAGAAGGAGCCTCCACCACACTCCAAGGCAGCGCATTCCACTGCCAAACATCTGTTACCATCAGGCACATCTTGCTAATATTTAAGTAGAATCTCTTTTCCTGTTGTTTGAACCCATTGCTCCGTGTCCTAGTCTCTGGAGCCACAGAAAACAAGCTTGCTCCATCCTCAGTATGACATACCTACAAATATTTAAATATGACTATCATGTCACCTCTCAACCTTCTCTTCTCCAGGCTAAACATACCCAGCTCCCTAAGCTGCTCCTCATAGGGCATGGCTTCCAGACCTTTTACCATTTTGGCTGCCCTTTTCTGGGCACTTTCCAGCTTGTCAAGAAAATGAAAGGTCCTCCATCCAACCCAGTTACCACTGCTTTGGCCTCAGAGACAGAGAAGAAGAGGTGGTACCTGTTGGACTTAATCCAGTCCCCCCACACCATCTCTTTTACTTGTGTGCCTTTAGATTGTAAGCCTGTTTTTTCCTTATTCTTTTTCTTGTAATGCAACATATATAGTGATGGTGCTATATAAATAAAAGGGAATTCTACTGAAATTCCTTCTTCACAACTCTTAAATGTATAGGTACCCTTTCCTTTTCATGTGACCGCCCTAACCAGAGCTCTGCTCATAACCAATAAACTGGGATTGTTGTTTTTAAGTGTTGTCAAGTCAACTTCAGCTTATGGGGACCCTATGAATGACAGACCTCCATGTCACCCTATCATCAACAGCCTTGCTAAGAACTTGTAGACTCAGGGACATAACTTTCTTGATTGAGTCTATCCATCTGGAATGCTGTTTTCCTCTTTTCCTACTGCCTTCTGTTTTGCCAAGTATTCTTGCCTTTTCTAGTAAGTCATGACTTCTCATGAGATGGCCAAAGTACAACAGCCTCAGTTTAATCATCTTGGCTTCTAGGGAGTGTTCAGGCTTGATTTGCTCCAGGACCCATTTATTTGTCTTTTTAGCAGTCCACAGTATCCGTAGAACACTTCTCCAGCACCACATTTCAAATGAGTTGATTCTCTTCCTATCAGCTTTCTTCACTGTTCAGCTTTCACTACCATGCATAGAAATGGGAAATACAATGGCATAGACAATCCTGACTTTGGTATTCAATGGTATTTCTTTACACTTCAGGATTTTGTCTAGCTCCTTCATAGCTGTGCTTCCAAGTTCCAAGTCTTCTGATTTCTTGACTGCAGTCTCCATTCTGATTAATGAGTGAGCCAAGGTATGGAATTCTAAACCTGCCAGACATTGCCTTGATTGCATAGGCAGCTTTGAGAAGTCACGTTTTGAGTATTCAGAACAGACAATGCAACTCTCTCAAAATTAACCTAATATACACAGTTCTAAATTGCAAGGTCTGATGTGACCTCTGGCATTCCTCATGCCAATTATGTTTCCCAGAAGCAATTTATCAGAATGATTGACAGCAAAGTAGGTTATTACCAGATGTATTTTCTAGACAAAACCAATTGTCAGACAAGAAGAAACAGGTTGACTGGCATTTTCTCACCAAATTACTGGACCTCAGTTTTGCAATGACAGGTAAGCATTTGGCTGCTTATTGGTCTATTTAAACACTTTGATGGTGGTTTCAAGCACTCCATATTTAAGTATCTCAGGTTCATGTTGCACAACTAATTTCTGGTGAAATTTTATGTTCTATAAAATATACACCCAGAAATGTGAGACAGGGGTAGGAATCATGCAACTGTCCAGATGCTGGACTGCAACTCCCAACCATTGATGATGATAGCTAGGGCTGCTGGGAGTTGCAGGTCAAAAAATCTAGAGGGCTGTATAATTCCACAAAGTGGGAAAGTGACAAATATATTTGAGAAGATTTGGTTTGCTGCCACTTCTTGTGCCCATATTCACTTGGTAGTGGTTAACTCAGGGTTACTGCTATGTTGCTCGTGATACTTTTGGAATGGTGAGCTCTCACATAATCAACCATTTGGTTAGTTCAAAGCAGTAGCTAATGGACATTAAGGCTTGCAAAGCAAGCAAGCAAGCAACAATCCTGTACAGTATAACTCTGAAGATATTATGTAGTTACAGTTGTCCCTCCACATTCGCGAACTTGACATTCGCGGTTTTGGTTATTCGCGGTTTTGGGAGGGCCCACCCGGGCCCCCCCAAAACTGCGACACGGGGCCTCCAGAGGCCCCGTGAAAAGACCTGGAGGGAGCGGGGAGGCCCGGGGAGGCCTCCACGGGGCCCCCGTAGGCGCTCCGTAGGCCCCATGAAGGCCTGGGGAGGGGTGGGGAGGCCTTCGCGGGACGCCCGGAGGCCCTCCGGAGGCGCCGCGAAGGCCTGGGGAGGGGTGGGGAGGCCTTCGCGGGTCCCCCGGAGGCCCTCCGGAGGCCCCGCGAAGGCCTGGGGAGGGGGGGAGGGAGGGCCGGGGAGACCTCCGCGGGGCCTAGCAAGGCCCCACGAAGGCCTGGGGAGGGGGGGAGGGAGGGCTGGGGAGACCTCCGCCGGGCCTAGGAAGGCCCCGCGAAGGCCTGGAGAGGGAGGGCTGGGGAGACCTCCGCGGGGCCTAGCAAGGCCCCGCGAAGGCCTGGAGAGGGAGGGAGGGAGGCCTGGGGAGGGGGGGAGGGAGGGCCGGGGAGACCTCCGTGGGGCCTAGCAAGGGCCCGCGAAGGCCTGGGGAGGGAGGGGGGAGGGGAGTCATTATTCGCGGATTTTTCACATTCGCGGGGGTCCGCGGAACGGAACCCCCGCGAATGTGAAGGGACGACTGTATATCTCATCCCCACCCTCCCTGCATGCTCAGTCTACCTGTTTGCATGCTGAGTGACCCTTCCTCAAGGCCATTCAGTAGCCAGGGAAGATGGACAGAGGATGACAAGCAATCAGGCTCCTTTCCTGTAGACACTAGCAGGAAGAGGGCCAGGAAGAATCTTTTTCCTCCTGCAAGTGTCTGCAGGAACACAACCAGCTCCCTGCCTGGTGGCCCCTCATCCTCCCCTGGCTACTGAATAAATGGGGGAAGGGTGCCCAGCCTGCAGAGAGGTAGATGGCTCAGAGATAAGTCATAGCAGATGGAGGTGCTGGATTCTTCCATCTGCCACAACCAAAAAAGTTAAGTCCAGTCCAGTTCAGTTCAGTTATGTCTGCATATATCACTAACAGGATGCTAGCCATCACTAACAGGATGCTAGCCAACCAAAGTGTTTTCTTTTTTGTTTTCTAGTCTGTTTGCCAAGTAAGAACCATCCACCACACCATTACTACAACATAAATACATGGTACTTATGTCAGGTGGGTGAGAGCTTTTGTGCTGGATTTCATTCATGGACCTGCCCAAAAGCCCTCCTTCATTTAATCCTCTGGGCCTGTTCTGGATTCCTTGCCATCTCCTAGAAGGCTTGCCCACAAGTTGAAGGACTCAGGGTTTTTCTATTTTATTTCAAGAATAGGTTAATAACCCAAGCATTTCCTGGCACAATGCATAATCAACACACATTTAACTTTATTACCTGTCCATCTACACATGTCTATGTGGTGTAGTATACATTAAATGCACAGTGGTTCTCCAAAGCTACTCATCCATTAGAATCTTCTTTTTGCATGAAGAAAATAGCTGGGGCTCAGCTAGACGGGAGAATTAATTATGGAAAATAGCACATTAACTCACCATTGCAGCAGTGTTCATTTGTATACACGATATATTCGCAAGATCACTAGTAGGGGAAGCTATCCAAGTTTGAAGTTCACATGGAGCATGCCCACAAGGAAAGATGGGGCCACAAGTGAATTACTTGTGTCATTATTCTCCAAAAGCTCCCACCATTTCCCTTCTCCCCATTAAATCAGAGATGCAGAAGAGCGATCTGCTTTGCTTTGCCACTCAAAAATAGCACATGATAGCTTCCTTGACAATCAACAAAGGCAGCTCTGGCAGCTTCATCACCAGAAGCCCTCCCCTATGCACATCCGGCCAATCACGTTTTGACTGCTGGGATGTCTTGAATTTGAATTGTTTGTTCCAACGGACTTAAATGCACATTTTGAAGCTGAAGGCTTTCACGGCTGGCATCCATAGCCACAGATGCTGGCAAAATGTCAAAAAGAAACTATTCCAGAACACGGCCTCATAGCCCGGAAAAAAACCCAAGGAAAATCTATTAAATACACATTTCCATATATTAAAAAAAAAAAAAAAACTTCTAGAGAAACAACGAAGGCTGTTATCACTCAGTACATGGAGTTTTTCACCCCTCTCCTTTCATATATGGTAAATCCTTGCGAGATTTCATGGGGACAAAAGGTATTCCCCTTGCATTCTTTGAGGATTTTTTTTCACCATCTAGAAAACACCCTGATTGCAACAGCGAGCTTGAGCTTCCCTCAGTTTTTGGCCCACTGGAACCATAACTGCCTCCCATGCCCTTATATTATGGGGAATCTTCTTTCCCACTTCTCTCCCTGCCATACACCATCTGAGTGATCATATTTGTAAATATGGTTTCAGGCCTTTATGACATAAAGACAAAATTGTACTGTGAACCAAATGCCTACTGAAGCTACAGGGAAACTGTGCAGAATTCCCCCCCCCCCCGCAGTGTTTGGGAACCTCTGCTACCTGTATATGCAGTCTAGACCAGAGGTAGGTAAAGGGCAGCATGTAGTCCCCGTGGCTGTTTTTATGGCCCTGCAGGGATATTTGCTCCGAAATGCCCCCCAAATAATCACTAGGGGCTGTGCAGGGCATTTCCCCAGAGGTCAAAAAAACATTTTCTGAAATCTTTCAAAAATATGTTTTGCCTCAAAATGCCTTCTGGAGTCGTGTGGGAGGCATTCCCAGCACATTTTGCAGGAACCTTGACCAATTTGGGCCCCAGGGAAGCCTCCTTCTTTTTTGAAAACAGGAGCTGAATGGGAAGTGACTTCCATTTACTGTACTTCCTGTTGTAAAAAAAAAAAAAAAAGCCTCTCCTGGGCCTAAAACAGTCAAAATGTTCTCTAGAGGGCATTTGGGGGCAATATTTTATTTTATTTTATTTTATTTGCAGAGGTGGGTGCGATGGGGTGTGTGTGGCCCTTCAAGGTCTCCTGGGTAACCAATATGGCTCCTTAGTCTTCAAGGCTTTCTCTCAGTCCCACCATCATCACAGGCTTGTTTGGTGAGGACACGAGAGAGAGCCTTCTCAATAGCTGCTCCCACCCTCTGGAACACCCCTCCTCGGGAGGCTAGGCTGGCCTCCTCCCTGATTTCTTTTCAACACAAGCAAATACATTTTTATTCAATCAGGCTTTTAATTTGTAGCTGTGTGCACAGAGGCTTTTTATTGGGGTGTGTTTTTATTATTTTAACCTTTAAATGGTTTATATACTTTTAAAAATTGTCATTATTTTAATTGTTTTTAATTTTTAATTGTCATATTTTAAACTGAATGTTGTATTTTCCATCTCGTGAGCTACCTTGGGTCCCATTCTAGAAGAAAGACAGCATATAAATCAAATATAAATAAATAAATACATAGTCTTTCACAATTGCCCACCCCTGGTCTAGACCATCCATATGGTTAGCAGAAAGAACCTACATTAGGCAAAATAATCATATCTGAGCAATTTTATTGACAATTCTGTTAGGCTGAAGATATATTATTCATATTCCATTAAACAACAGAAGAGTTTTATTTTATTTTAATTATTTTTATACTCTGGTTTCTCTTCAGATCGTATAAATCAAACAACAGAAGAGTTTTAAAAAGAGAGTTGCTGAAGGGTCTCTCTCTCTCTCTCTCTCTCTCAGGAAGGACTCATCCCGCGCTTTCTGCAAGCGCGCTGATGACTGAAAAGGCCAATCCGAGATAAACAAGTCCGGTTGCAGAAAGCACCGCAGAAGGTCTCCTTGGGTAATGTTTCTGGGTTGTGATTCTTTCTGCGTTGTCGTTTCTCTTCAAGACTTGTTTGGCGTGAGTTCTCAAATAAGGCTGCAGCATTGTGGATAGTGTGTCTCCATGCCTCCTGATGTGAGGCCAGGGTGGACCATTGTTGGTGATCAATTTGGCCGAGCCTGAGATGTTGTTTCAGGGAGTCCTTGTATCGTTTTTTTTGGAGCACCCCTCTTACGCTGACCCATGGTGAGTTTACTGTAGAGTACTATTTTTGGGAGGCGATGGTCTTCCATCCTAGAAACGTGCCCTGCCCAGCACAGCTGTGTTCTCAATATCATGGCCTCAATGCTGGTGATCCCTGCTTGCTCAAGGACAGCAACATTCGTCACATAGTCAGTCCAGTGTATATTTAGGATTGTGCATATACAGTGCTGATGAAAGCTTTCGAGGAGTCGTAGGTGGTGGCGATAGGTGACCCATGTTTCAGATCCAGAATCCAAAGAGCAGACATAGCGTAGTGGTTAGAGTGTTGGACTAGGGCTCTGGGAGACCAGATCACATTACCCTAAGAGGTGGGGGTGTTTTAGGGCCCCACCCATGATGAAAGACTCTCTATTATTATTTGGGGGAATTATTAGCTCAAATGGCTGGCCTGTGAGAGAAGGGTAACTTTGGGGAATTTTCACCTACGTATACCAGTACTAACTATAGAGGAGGCTCCAGTTGAGGTAAACTAAAGTATTTTATTAGAAAAACATAGATTTAACATGCAAGAATATACACTCTTACGAACCAGATGAGGCTACCAGAAAAGGAAGTTGCAAGGGTTGGAGATAGAGGTCTGGGTAAGAGGGAAATAATTACTAGTCTTGGGAGAAGAAAGTTCCATGTAGCAAAGGAACTCAGACTGGCATCTGAGGGTGGCACAGCAGAGCCCTGATCCTTGATGCATCAAGAAAGAGAGCGACTGGGCCCCTCTGCAACACACTTTGCTATAGTGGGGGCTGTAACATTTATAACCCATTTCATGTTCTGGCTTTAAAAATAACTAGATGGTTCTTCTGAGGGAGAGACAAAGGAAAATGAAACTCAACTGATTGCTTTACTTGCTGGGAGATAGAAATTTATTGGTTTATGACAACCTCACAGGTTGGACAGGAGGGAGTATAGGAGAGACCTCTTAGGAATAGAGTTGGGAATGATCACTTCATTGTTTGATTTAATTAATCATTGCTGTGGCGTCCAAGGCTGAAAAAAAGGATTAGCACATACCTTCTTAACAACAATGTTTACTAAGGGGCTCCCATACAATCCAAATATGGTCTTTCTTGGCATCATATTTCTAAGACACATACCAGGTCATTGTGACCTTTTGGTTTGCTCCAGCCAACATTGGACAACCAAAGTGTCCAATGTTTCCAATTATGGGATACCATGGGGATAGGGCATACTAACAGTTTAATATTCCCATTCAGCCATGAAAACCTACTAGATGATATTGGGCAAGTCACTCTCTTTCAGGCTGAGGAAGGCAACGTCAAACCTCCTCAGAAAAAAATCATGCTAGGAAAACCACATGACAGGGTCACCATAACTCAGATTCATCTTGAAAGGTATATAACAACATCAGCAGCAATGACAACAACAAATACTTGTTACTCAACTGATATTTTCAAGCTAGACCTTGACCAAGGTTGAAAATTCCTTTAAAAACACGTGCCTTTAAAATTGCGATAAGTCAGCAGTAAATTTCATGGAGCAGCAGAACTTACAGCAATGTGAGTTCAGCATTCCAGGCTAAAATGCTATCCTTATTAGAATTAAGCTGGAACTGGGTGTCAGAAGTATATAACTTTGATTGGTTCTATGTCACTATGATGTTATCACATTCACTATGTGATCCCTGATAGGCTGGGATCATATAATAAGATAAAAAAAAAAAGACCTAAGAAGACCTCAAAGCTGATGGTGATGCTGTGAATAAAAGCAAAAGCAATATAAGAAACAAGTATGGAGATGTTAGAGAGCAACCTCCCTCCAGCACAACGTATACCTGTAAAATTCAGCTTATTATACTATTCATTTCCTGTTAATCTGAAGGAAGATGCATCTTTCACTGAGAAGTAGTATAAATATACTTGCTCAAATGGATTTTCAGAAGTTAATCTAATATAGTTGCTCTTACAGACTTTTAGGTGCAATTTTTTGAAAGGCACAATTATAGTTTTCAATAATTATTTAGTGAACGAAGAAGTTACAAAGAAGTTTATTTATTTTAAGTTTACATTAACAAATTCTTATCATAACTTTTGCTCCTTTGCCAAAAATCATTACGGACAAATAATGGCCATCTGTGTTTGCAAGCATGTCAAGAAACACAGTAGCTGGTGAGCGTTCAGCAATAATTTATATGCAAAAAGATTAAGACATCTCTTCTGTTTCGAATGACCTAACTGAAAGTTGATGCTCCCCCCCCCCTCTTTGGGTTTTCTTGGGAGATAAATAGCAAAGTCCTGAAATAACTGTTTGCTCTCTTTCTATACTCAATGGGTTGCATCCGACAGTGTCCTTCCATTTATGGAAGACCCTTTGATGTAGCAGAGGCTTCTGTGTAGAGAAGTCACAGGAGAGAGAACAATTTTTGCTGATTCTCTGCTTTTTTCACCAACAGCCTCCAAATCTGCTCCAGATGCCCTTCTGGAACTGTAGGGGGGACATTGCAAGAGAGAAGGAATATTTGCAAAAGGGATTTCCTTTCCTGGTCCATTCATGGATGCCTCCGTTGGATCAAAAAGTCTTCCATGAACAAAAGAACAAACAGCATGGGATACTTCCCAATGTTATTTCCCCCATCATTTACAGTCATCTCTTACATCTGTCATAACAAGAACTCCCATAGTGGAACCAAGGCAGTGGACAGAGTGAGATCTTACATTTGCTTGCACAGTACATTTCAATACACATGAAGATACATGGTAGTCTCACTACACCACCGTCCTGTCGAATATTAACACTGCACAATGGTTGTGTATCTACCTTTTTTTCTAGTTCATGGTCCCATTATGCAATGGGGAACACACAAAGGCTGTTTTTGTAGTGCTAGTGAATAAAGTAGTTCACTGAAGGCAATAACAAATAGTTATGCACCATGAGGAAATGTGAAACTGCATATGGAATGGTTGCACTTGTAGAAATCCACTTTTGCAACCCTAAACAGGGTGGCCATTGTACAGCAGCCAAAAAAAAAAAAGTGCAACACATGTGTGTGAAATCAACTGGATTCTAGGTTAGAGCTTGGAAAAGTTATTTTGGACTACAGTACTCAGAATTCCACAACCAACACAGTCATTGGCGATTGTGGCTAGAGAATTCTGGGAGCTGTAATCCAATAGGTAACTTTTCCAAGCTGTATGTCAGACTAAACTGAAACATGCATCTACTCCTTGTGATGGTTTGCTCATGTGGTGGGTCCCTTCCTCCTGCTTCTGCTCAGCAGAATGGGCCCTCCAGAGACCATTTATACTAGCTGCCACCACCCATTGACTTTAACCCTTTCAGTGTAACCCAATGGGAAGTTACAGGGTTCAATTTGTACTTTCACTCTGACTCTGCAGAGCTTTACCTCCCCCCACCCCTGTGTGAAGAAAGCCAAGCAAGACATGTGAAAAGAAATGTGTAGAAAGGAGAACTTTAAAAATACAGTTTTATTCTAAGCACAACTACTGAGTAAAGGATATTCCTCTCACATGAAGGCACCTCCCTTCAGACCCCAAGTGAGAGTTGCACAGCTACAGATAAGTTTGTCTGTTTATAAGTTTATAAAATAAACATAAGCCCTGATGTGACTAAGCTAAATGGTTCCCTAATTAACTCACAAAGAGTGCAGTTCAGAGGCGTTGGACGTTCATGGGGGCTGGGAGTCTAGGCCTTTCGGCTCAGCCTCTTCCAAGCATCCCCACAGCTGGTTTGAGAGTCCCCCTTGCCAAATCATCGTTGGAAAAAGTTTTGGCCATGGTTTAGTGAGACAACCCCAGCAATAACATAAAAGGATATTTTAAATAAATAAATAAATAAATAAATAATTATTATTATCATTATTGTATTTTTGTATTATTTTGTATTTTTTATTAATCTTTTATTGATTTTTTCTTTTCCAAATAGGTATAATCGAAATGTGTAAATATAATGTGATTATAGTGCGTTTAGATTAAGAGGAAAAATGTATTAGTGTTAGGATAGATAGTTTTATTTTTGTATTAGTAAGAAAAGAGAAAAACAATTATTATTATGTTTGCGTTATTGTTACGGCCTTTTGCGGTCAGGTGTATTTTTCAGTAGAATGGTCTTATTCCAATAAAAAATTCCTAATCCCCCCCCCAAAAAAATTCCTAGCTCAGGTGTCTCTTTGTTCTTCTCCCTGTCTCATGGCCCCAAAGCAGTATTTATCACCTTTTCACAGCAGCCTCTCAAAGCTCCCTCCAGGTGGTCATCTCATCGTGATAGCAATACAGCAGTTTGTAATATATCTGACCACTGTTGGATATATTAAAAACTGCTGTATTGCTATCAGATTTGGTGTTGAGGTAGGTTATCTCATTGGTCAGCTATCTCCTGAGGCTGACTCCCATAAAACTGGAACTTAACCTGATACATCCTTAACCCTTTGTTTACCTGTTTGGCTGTATTGCCACTATAATGGGAGAGCCCCATTATCACACACCTATAGATGTCTAATCCACATCATTTAGGTAGAAAACTAGTCCCTGAAGTCTAATAAAATGATCATGTGACTAAAGTGGGTCTGCCCAATATGTGACTAGCCAAGATAAATTCAGACCACCATTTTATCAGTGATAACAATAAACATATGGCCAAGCCTGTGGCAGGCAACAACATACTGCCTGCATTTGGCATGACATATCATTCATCTTACAAACACAGACTAAGTTACTGAATTATTTTTTTAAAAAAACTTTTCTGTTAAAAAGTTTCATGTACTGTTGGTAACATACTGTACACCACAGCACCCCAAAATAAAGAAAAGGAACACTTACACATAATACACATCTAAACAGCCTGCATTTTTTTAACCAAGCTCAAATGAGAGTAAGAGTGAGGATCTGAGAAAAGATTGTGTTATCAGCAAACTACTGAAGGGAAAAGTTGGAGGCAGCTTCCCAGAGTGCTCAAAAGAGTCTTAAATTATGCCTCAAGGGGGTGTCATGATGGAGTTCCCATCATACTGTCACAGGATCTGTACAAGGACCTTCACAGGGACCCCCAGAGTGATCTAGGGACTAATTAGGTAGGTCAAAAGAGGGCAGGTGCCCTGATCTCTAACCCAGCACCATGAGTTGGGGCCAGAAATGTATTGGAAGCCAGTGAGCATGTCAAAGCATTGGCAAAATATATTTGAATTGCAGAATCCAAGTTATCAATCTTTTCTCCATATTCTGGACTAAAAAAAGTTCTTGGACATTTTTAGAGGCAACCCCATGCAGCAAAGGAATCCAAAGCAATACAGTTTTAAAATGACTGGAACTGAAGCGGAAATTCTTGGAGGTTCAAAATGCAGAGGGACAATACAAATATTCTTCCTGCTGTCTTCCAACTTCTAATTAGTCCCAAAGCCAAGTTTCTTTCCAAGTCTGTAAATCCATTGCCTTGCTAATGGCACATTGTCAGCTATTCTTCTAAACAAAGGTGAGCCAGAATCCAAAACTAATTACCACACATCTGTCCAGACTCTCTTGGAATTCTTAAACTTCCATGGCTCTTCATTTGCAACTCCAGTTTAACACAAAAATGCAAGCCTTAAATTCCATTTCACTAACAAATCAAGTGCCAAAGGAGGAATTTGGAGCTGTGGTCACTCTGTTGCTAGGTCAACCAAGTTAAATAGCAACAAGTTGATGATGACTTCTTAGATTTATTGAATTTATTCCAATTCGGTTTAATGCAGTATCTTTCATCAGTGGAATCACAAAAGAGTTACACAAGTGACAGCTAATAACATCTCTTCCAAAACAGCAATTAAAATTAAATCAGCCAACATATGTGCACACATGAATATGGAGGCACAATGAACAGCACAGCCTGATACAACACAATGTCCAAGAGCCTGCTTGGGCACTAACACAGTGTAACAGCCCATTACATCAGTGGCTTCATTTCCTCTCTTCTGACAAAAAGAGGCAGCAATAGTGGCAGGAAGAGAAGGCTGCAAGCTCTAAACAGCTTGTTTCCTGAAAGCTTTGCTTTGCGGGGAGGGGGCAAGGCAATATAGCAGTCACCTGCCAGCAGCCTTCTATTCCTGTCACTACCTTTTACCTTTCACTCTCAACTTAGGACTTTATCAGACCACCCTCCCAAAACGTTCTTTTGCCAGCATAATTTGTGCCATTTTTATGCCGGCAAAAGAAGCCCCCCATAGCATACTTACCTGTAATCATGGCAAAAGGCAGCCCTGGCAATGGACGAGGAGTGAACAGAACACTGCTCATTTCCTTGTCTGAAATCTCTTGGATTCTCACGAGAATACCTAGCATGGGAAATTCAAAAAACCTTCCAAAAATAACACTCAAAAAGTTTTTAGAAGGACACAATGTACAAGTAAACTGGGAAGGGTCATACAAAGAGTGTCATCTACCTGGATGTCACGATCTCACCAGGAAGAGTTCTGGCCAGTCTGACCATTCACGTTGTAATGATGTGGGGGCGGGGAAGGTGTGAGGTTTCAAATGCTGGCAAAAAAAATCGACACAGCAGAGCCATTGACAGCTTTGGCCATCAATAAAATAGAACAGCTTATGGGCAGTACATAAACATGAAAGGACGTCGTCGTCTGGTATGCACAACCTTTTGTGTTTATGTGGCATCGTTATGATGCCATATTTCATGTGTTTGATAAAGTCCATAGCCTCTGACGATGTAGTACTGTAGCGCTGCCAGTGGAGGCAGCAGCAATCCCATATAAGATATTCACAGATACAGTACTGTATATATCTGCAAAGTTTAATAATGGCCATTTCCCAAATGCATTATGAACTTTTAACAAAGCCATGTAGCATTATCTAAAGTCACTAAGAAACATTATTTAAATCCACATACATGGCTTTAAAGGATGATGTAGATAGGCTTCCAATCTAGAAAAAGACCCAAAGGAGACTACTTGGAAAAGAGAAGGAACTGGAGCAAGGGGCAAACAGGCAGTGAATATGCTATTATTTCGGTTATACATAACTAGATGTAGTTATTGTATCTTAGAGGCCACATGAGAATACACTGCAACTTTGGCATTTACAATAATGAGCAAGGTATAAACAGGGATGGGTAGGCTTGGTCATATCAAAAGCGTTTTGCTGGCCTGCAAATCCCATTAGCCCTAGCCAGCATAGCTAATGGTGAAGAACAGTGGGAGCTGCACTCCAATATCATCTGGGTGTGTGTGTGCAAATTATTCCCATTCATGCTATTAAGGATAGGAACACATCTGAGTCCTGAGAAATGTCCTTGACGTCCTTGGAAGTCTGAGTTACCAGAGTACAAATACTGTATTACTGATCAATCAGACAACATTCTAGAACAGTGGTTCTTAACCTGTAGTACTATACCAGAGCTCTCTAGCACAGAGTTCTGAGTATCCCACTAAATTTACAATCCCAGGATTCTATAGGATAGTCTCATGATAGCAGAACTGGTATCAAGCTAATATTACTACAGGTTGATTCTCTCTTATTCAGAATTTCACAATCCAAAATATTTCAAAAAATATTTCAAAAAATCCCCCAACTCTTTGCTGCCAGCCACCCACTTCCACCTTTGGGGAAAGAGGGCTAGTTACCTGTCCAGCACCAGCTGAGATTTTCAATAAAGTGTTCCCAGATACTTCCCTGGCCATCCGCTTTTTTCAGGTGCCTTGTGTAAGCAGAACCCTAGGAATTGGAGTCCTCCAGTCCTTCTTCTTCTCTTCTTTCCCCTGTTAAATTTTTGATAGTGGTGGAGTAAGGGCTCAGTGAGGAAAAACTAGCTAGTGCTGGAAGTGTAACTAGCCCTCTTTCCCCAAAGATGGAAGTGGGTGGCTGGCAGAAAAGAGTTTTGGATTTTGGAATATTTTGGATTGTGGTTTGAGGCTATCCTATGGAATCATGGAATTGTAGATTTAGAGAGATACTCAGAATTCTGTGCTAGTACAGTGGTTGTCAAACTATGACCCTCCAGATATTTTTGACTGCAACTCACATAACCCATGAGTACTGGCCATGTTGGCTGGGGCTTCTGGATATTAAAGTCCAAAATATTTGGAAGATCAAAGCCTGAGAACCATTGTACCCATGCACACTGAGGGTACCTTGTTTTTACTTGTGTGTGTGTGTTTTAAAACTGACATTGAAGCAAATTGTTTTGGCTCATTTTGCAAGAATATCTTTATCTGTTTTTTATCTGTTTTATGTTGCCTTGGAGGGCATGGTAGGATCAGCATAATATTTTAATAAAAAATAAATACTTTGGGAATTGTAGTTCATAGGAGTACATCTGGAACTCTGGTTTTTGTACTTTAGTGAGGTGCAAGAATTCTCTGATACACTGCTGTAGTGGCAGAATATAGCAGAATATAGCAAAACATTTTAATACTTCATTAAACTACAAAGCCCAAGGTTCCTTAGGATGGAGTCAAGATTGCTAAAGTGGTACCAAATTAACATAATTGTGAAGTGCAGATATAAGAGGTCTGTCTATTAAATAACAAGACTGTGTTTCTACCTTTCAGACAAATCAGGGAGAACTGATTGTGAACGCTTAAGTGGTGACCTTGAACATGTCTGAACCTGCATGACAAACAGCAACACTCTCAGCCATTCATTTAGTTGTCAGTCCTGGTTTAAAGCAGCTGTGTTGTCTGTTGTGTGCTGGAAAAATGCTAAATTTAAAAGTCAAGCAACATGACATTCTGCAGCAACTTGAGGTTACCCAAAACTTTTTCAAAAAATCATCACTTATGATGAAACCTGGATTTTCCAGTATGATCCTGAGACAAAACAACAGTCAATACACTAGAAAACACCATCCTCACCAAGAATGAAAAAAGCACATCAAAGCAAGTCCACATTCAAAGCCATGCTCATTGTTTTTGTTGTTGTTTACTTGAGGCCATGATATTGAGAACACAGCTGCGCTGGGCAGGGCATGTTTCTAGAATGGAGGACCATCGCCTCCCCAAAACAGTATTCTACGGTGAACTCGCCACGGGTCAGCGTAAGAGGGGCGCTCCAAAAAAACGATACAAGGACTCCCTGAAACAACACCTCAGGCTCGGCCAAATTGATCACCAACAATTGTCCACCCTGGCCTCACATCGGGAGGCATGGAGACACGCTATTCACAATGCTGCAGCCTTATCTGAGAACTCACACCGAACAAGTCTTGAAGAGAAATGACAACGCAAAAAAAATCACAACCGGAAACATCACTCAAGGAAACCTTCTGCTGTGCTTTCTGCAACCGGACTTGTCTATCTCGGATTGGCCTTTTTAGTCATCAGTGTGCTTGCAGAAAGCGTGGGATGAGTCATTACTGAATCTTCATTTGCGAAAAGAAGCCAAAGAGAGAGAGAGAGAGAGAGAGAGAGAGAGAGAGAGAGAGAGAGAGAGAGAGATCAAGGGCGTAATTTTGGTGGAATGGATTTCAGAAGGCAGAACAGTGAACCAGCATTATTATAAGGAAGTTTTGACAAAGTTGAGAGAAAGAGTCAGGGGGAAAATGACCAGAACTGTGGGGAAGTGGTTTCATTCTTCATCAAGACAATGTGCTTCCTTACAACGCACTTTCTGTGAAGCAGTTTTTGTCCAATAAACGAATTACTACACTTGAACATCCTCCATATTTGCCAGATTTGGCACCATGTGACTTTTTTCTTTTCCCTAAAGTGAAATCGGTGCTTAAAGGAACACATTTTGAGTCAATTGATGATACGAAGAAAACGGTAGATGTGTTGACACAGCTGACAGAAACTGATCTGCTCCACAACTTCAACCAATGGAAAACAAGACTACATCGGTTTGTGAGTATCAACGGGGAATATATTGAAGGGGACAAGCATTAGAATTATAATACATATAAATAAAGATGGGTTATTGTATCAGTCTCGTTCTTTAATAGATAGACCTTGTAACTTGCACAGGGGTGGGCAAAGTGTGGTGTGTGGGCCCCTGGGCCATTTTTGTGACCCCCCCCCCGTCCCTTGGGGGTCAAATATTACTTAAATGCCTTCTAGAGGGGGAACATTTTTACCATGTTTTTTTTTACCTCTGTGGGCCATATTAGGCCCAGAAGATGACTTTTTAAAAAACAGGAAGTGAACAGAAAGTGATTTCATGTTGTACAAAAGGCCTCCTCTGGGCCTTGACTTATTTTGTGGGTGGTGTCTGGGGGAGGAGGATAATGTCTCCAAAAACAGTTGCCCACACCTGAACTACTGTCGGGCAAAGTTAGGCCAGATTTGTATTGGCTGTTCCAATCAGAGTAGATTAACTGAATCAATAGGATTTATCTATGTATTGACTCCCTGATTCAATGATAATACTGATTGAAACACTGATTCAATGATAATACTCTAGCTAGATATAATGAACTAGATTTAGGCAATTGTCTTATTTGGTTCCCCTCACAGGAGAGATGGTTTGAAATGGGTCTGCAAAAAAATAGCAACTATTTTCCATGTCCTATTTTAACTTAGCCTGGAATAGCCTAAGTAATATGGATAGCCTTCACATTTTTATATCTGTTTCCTCTTCCCTTCCCATCCTTTGTCATTTTCCCCAGCATCAACTTTTAGGCTGCAAGTTCCTTGGGGCAAAGACCTGTGTGTGTGTGTGTGTGTGTGTGTGTGTGCGCGCCTTCAAGTTGCCTGTCAACTTATGGTGACCCCATGGATTTAATAGGGTTTCTTAGGCAAGGAATACTCAGGTGTGGTTTTGCCTGCTCCTTCCTCTGAAATATAGCCTAAAGCACCTGATATTTGCTGGCAGTCTCCCATCCAAGTACTAACCAGGGCTGACCCTGCTTAGCTTCCAAGATCAGATGGGATCTAGTGCCCATAGAGTATTTGGGCAACAACAAAGGCCTGTACTAGAGTAGTAAATATTGTACTAAATAAGCACTTTACTGCTGTTACATAAATATAAGAACAATAGTACGAGTTCCCCTGTGCTCAGGTTACATAGAGATGCAGTCTTCAGAGAATTCTTGAAAGCTCTTAGCTTTCATAGGGTTCACAAAATGGCACCAGTACTTGAAAGGTAATACTGTACAAGTAATAATTAACTGTGGCACTTGCACAATCACTTTTCTTACCACATTCATGGTAGATACGATAGCAGGTACTTAAAAAGTTAATCAAGTATTGTATATTTAAGTGCTCAGAAAACGTGTTACCCCGCAGCAAGAGCATAACCTTTGGAGAGAATTTAATGGTGGTACACAACAAATGAAAAACATATGTGAGTTTATTACACAAAAAAATGATTATGCCCTAGGAAACTTTGGGTTCTCATTTTTCTTTCCATAAATTTCAGGGAATTCCCTCTTCATGTTCAACTGTTCCTGACAGTTAAGAGTTCCAGTTAAGAGTGCTTATCTTAAAATACATTTAAATAATCATGAATCAATATGGCAGTGAATGAAAGATCTTGGCAGTTCCCTGCAACATAGTGCTCTTTATAAACCACAGAATGCCATTTAGAATCTACCTTCTCTCTTGAGAGAATCAAAGAGAGTCTTCCTGGGCAGTGTTTGCTTACTTATAGTCTGTTGAAGTTAGACTGTAGAGCCCAGACTGAAAAATGTAAAGGGGGGTTGTATTTTGTTAACATCTCACTCAATGAAGGATAAGTGACATTTATTACAAATGTTTGAATACTTATATGAAAGGAATAATAGAATCATAGAGTTGGAAGAGACCACAAGAGCCATCCAGTCCAACCCCCTGCCATGCAGGAATACCTAATCAAAGCATTCCCAACAGATGGCCATCCAGCCTCTGTTTAAAAACCTCCAAAGAAGGAGATTGCACCACACTGCAATGCAGTGCATTTCCCTGTCAAACATCTCTTACTGTCAGGAAGTTCTTCCTAATGTTTAGGTGGAATCTCTTTTCCTGTAGTTTGAGTCCATTACGCCATGTCTCTGGCTGGCTTTTTTTTTTCTTCGCAAACCAAGATTCAGGAAGGACTCATCCCGCGCTTTCTGCAAGCGCGCTGATGACTAAAAAGGCCAATCCGAGATAAACAAGTCCGGTTGCAAAAAGCACAGCAAAAGGAGCAGCAGAAAACAAGCTTGCTCCATCCTCAATATGACATCCCTTCAAATGTTTAAACATGGCCATCATGCCACTTCTTAACCTTCTCTTTTCCAGGCTAAACATACCCAGCTCCCTAAGCCACTCCTCATAAGGCATGGCTTCCACACCTTTCACCATTTTGGTTGCCCACCTCTGGACACCTTTTACGTTCAGTTGGTCAACCAATTGCAAATGCATCCAACAGTAACCTTGTCTAGCCCACATTTTACTAGCTAGTTTGCAAGAATATCATGGGGGACCTTGTCAAAGGCCTTACTGAAATCAAGATTTGCTACATCCACAGCATTCTCTTCAACTACCAAGCTTGTGACTCTGTCAAAAAAAAAAAAAAAAGAAGAAAAGAAGAAAAGAAAAGAAAAAAGAAAAAAGAAAAAAAAGAGATAAAATTAGTCTGGCATAACTGACTTGTTTTTGAGAAACCCATGTTGGCTTTTAGTGATCATGGCATCCCTTTTGTAAGCGCTTACGGACTATCTGTTTAATAATCTGCTCTAGAATCTTTTCTGGTATTGATGACAGGCTGATTGGGTGGTAATTATTTGGGTCCTCTCCCCTCCCTTTTTAAAGATTTGGATAACATTTGCCCTCCTCCAGTCTGCTGGGATCTCTCCTGTTCTCCAGGAATTCTCAAAACTTATTGACAATGGTTCTGAGATACAGACTTTATCAGATGCAGCAAATATGGTGTCATAAGGACACCTAATGATCATGAAAGGGCGCGCATACCAGATGATGTTGTCCTTTCGCAATCAAAAAGCCGTCCTATTTTATTGACAGGCCAAGCCATCAATAGATCAGCCATGATGCTTTGTTGCCAGCATTGCTGGCATTTGAATCCTCACACCATTGAGCTCTCGTGATTACTGTGTTAATTGTCAGAACAATTCCGGGTGAGACTGGGACAGCCAGGTAGAGAATGGTCTTTTTTTTTTTTTTTTGCCTCCCCAGTTCACTTGAGACTGTTAAAGTGTGTTCCTGTGTTTGTGTGTACTTTATTTTACTTTTATTTTTTAATTTGCTGTACTCGGGTATTCTCACAAGAATTGGTGAAATCTGGAACCAGGAAGTGAATGGAGCTCTGTTCACTCTTTGTTAGTGCCTGGGCTGTCTCTTTAACATGACTAAGATAAGGTCTGGTGGTGGTGGTGGATCTTTTGCCGGCACAAAAACACCACAAAATATGTTGGCAAAAGAACATTAGTGGATGGTGGTCTGATAAAGTCCTACATCTGCCACTTCTTTTAGTACCCTTGGATGTAGTTCATTTGGCCCTGGAGACTTGAATTCATTTAGAGTAGTCAGGTATTCCTGTACTACCTCTTTGCTAATTCTGTGCTGCATTTCCCCTACTGCATTATCTATTCAATTTTCTCCAGGTTGAGCACTGCTCTCCTTTTGCGAGAAACCGATGCAAAAAAGGTATTGAGTAGTTCTGCCTTTTCTCTGTCCCCTGTTAGCATCTGGCCAACTTCTGCATTCAGTGGCCCTACCACTTCCTTGTTCTTCCTTTTGCTACAGACATAACCAAAAAAGCCCTTTTTATTGTTTTTAAACTGTTTCAACAAACATTTATTTAAAGCTAACAAATTGCACATGTGAAATGAAGTGTCAGATAAGCCTTGCCTAGGGAAACAAAAACATTTTGAACCTTCAACAGACCACTTGAATGCTTCTTCCAAAATGCATCCGGGGTGACTTTTTCTTTCTCCGCCTTCTGCTTTTTTATGTTTTCTATTTTGCTGGCCAAATTTTTGGGTCTGTGCTTTTTTTAACATGCTGCAGGGAAGCTGGTGAAACAGGCTTCCCTTCTCTCCACTTTTCTCTCTACTTTGCTGTTCAGGCATTTTCAATAAAGGATCGTGGGGACAGCTGCTCTTTATCTTGCCTGTTGTAAGCAGGCATACACAGCAACAATAGGGTCAGCTATTGTTTACTGTAGAGACACTCTTTAAACCTGGCACTGAAGTAAAAAAAAAATGAGCATCTTTGTCAGAGCCTTGTTAACTAAGAAACACCTATACTCCCTTCTATTCTTCTTCTTCCCTGACCCCACAATGGTCAGTTAACAGTATTCTCTGCTTTCAGAACATCCTTAATCCAAATGAGCTGGTTCTGGTAAAATCCTCTACCTCCATCCTCCAGCTAGCCTTTTCTCTCCTACATTTTTTTTAAATTGCACTGTGCCAAACCTCAAGGGTTTTCTTGATTATGTTTTGTGCACAGATGATGCTCTTCTGGTTCTAGGAAGGCATTTTCAATGGTGCAGAAAGAGTTGCACAATATTCATTTGGGAAATACTTTTACTACTAGAATGAGTTTTTACTTGTTGGAATTGCAGCATAGCCATGACATTACGCTGCAAACTCCTATTGGAAACTGTCTGCTTTTTAAAAAGTTATTGTCTATGGGAGACAACCATATGATGAAAGTAAATCAAAATCCTTGCTGGGCATGAGGAATCACTTATACATTCTCCAGATGGTTTTGCCACATCAGAATGATGAATACACCCCAGCTCTTTTTGTATTGAATCTTGTCTATGCACTTCTACTCAGAGGAATGACTATAGAGTTAGTGAGCTGATGACAGGAAATAATGGAAAGAAAACATAGTCATCAGCCTCAAATCCTAAGAAGGTCAGGGATTTAGTCACAGGGGGAGAGAAATGAGAGCATTATTCCCCCAGTAAGAAATCTGTTGTCGTCCCCTTGAAACTTTCCATCAGTCCTCAAATTTCTAGCATTTCACTAATTTAGGTTGAGCATTTAGAAATACAATTTAAGCATCTAAAGAAAAGGGGCAGGCAAAGTTATCAAGGGAATGCAAACACAGAAAGTAGAAGAGTGCTAGGTGTGGTTGATTTTCAAGGTCTTGCTCTCTGCAATACTAGAAATGGAGACTGAAGGGAAATTTCATTGGGAAGGCAGAATTCTTATGGGGGGGGGTCAATGCTTGTGCCCCCCCCCACATAGTTACACCCCTGTTCAGGGAGGAGTGTCTATAGTCAAGATATCAGATCCTCCCCATTGCTGAGGCCAATGCCCAAGTTTTAACCAGAGGCATGAAATTATCAACTGACCACTCTGAGCCAGAGTTTGGAAGGGGTAGCTAGAATCCTACTGAGGAATTACACCAGCAGAAATCTCATAAACACATCCTTTTTTGACCAAGGTGTAGCAGCAGTGGTGGGACAATAGTGAAAGTGTTACTTCCCACTAGGAAATAAAAATCCCCTGGCAATTCCCAAGCAATTTGGGAGCCAGCAGGGCAGCTTTCCTTCCTGGAGGGGGGAGATTGTACTTTTGTCCTCCCACCATGATCATCACAGTACTTGCAGCCCCTTTCCCCCTGCTGCAGTGAGGCAACCTCCTCTTCCACTGGCCAACGGGTTGGCCTGTTTTTCAAAAGTAATGTATAGGTATACCTCAGTTCACGAAGTAGATGTGTTCCTGGGCATTAATTCTTTAACAGCAAATTTGGTACCAGAGGCAGAAATAACATAGAAAGGGGGGGGGGACTAACCTCAAACTACCATGCATATGTGAAATGAAACAACCCCATTTTGAACATTCTAGAGACTACTTGAAGGCTTCTTCCAAAACACATCTGGGTGACTTTTTCTTTCTCCACCTTCTGCTTTTCTTCTGTTTTCTATTACACTGGCCAAATTTATTGGTCTATATTGTTCTTTATTTAACATGCTGGGGGGAGTTGGTGAGACAGGCTTACCTGCTCTCCGCTTTTCTATTTTGCTGTTCATGTTTGCTCAGTAAGGGATTCTGGAGGGAGCTGCTGTTTACCTTACTTGATGTAGGCAAGCACATACAGCTCCAGTAAGATTGGCTACAAGAATCCCGTTCTTTCCCATCTCAAGCTTTATTGCATTGTTTCCTGAATCCTGTGCTGGGAGAAAGGTGGGGTATAAAACAAAAAAACAAATAAGTACTGCAGACACCCTGCTGCAAGCCAACACCAAATATCTGGGTTTCTCCAGCACTTCTTCACCATCCTCCTAATGTGAATGCTGCTAAAAAAAATCCAACTAGACAAAAAACAAGTAGGAAAATCAGGTCTGGACAGGCTTAAAAAGACTTTAGAAAAGGCGCTTCTTTGTCAGAGGCTTTGGCCCTGTCTATACAAGAAGTTGGGGAGAACATACTGCTCCACAGTAGTAGCAAATCCTAGCAGCTGCAACTTGTCTTAATTGTGTTTTCTCCCCCAGCAGCCCCCATAAGCTTTGCATGCAAAGATGACAACTGAGGAAGGGAGAAGAGGAAAGAGAATCAGAAATCAAAATGATCTTAACAGATTGGAGGGCTGGCCAAAACTAATAACATGAATTTCAACAGGGAGAAATGTATGGTACTCCACTTAGGCAAAAAAAATAATTAAAAAAAAAATGAAGTGCACAGATATAGGCTTGGTGGGTGACACCTGGCTTGACAACAGTACATGTGAAAGGAATCTAGGAATCTAGTAGACCACAAGCTGAACATGAGATAACAGTAAGATGCAGCAGCTAAAAAAGTAAATGCGATTCTGGGCTGCATCAATAGGAATATAGTGTCTAGACTGAGAGAAGTATTAGTACCACTGTATTCTGCTTTGGTCAGACCTCACCTGGAATACTACGTCCAGTTCCAGGCATCACTATTCAAGTAGGGTATTGACAAGTTGGAACATGTCCAGAGGAGGGCAACCAAAGTGGTAAAAGTTCTGAAAACCATGTCCTATGAGGAGTGGCTCAGGGATCTGGGTATATTTAACTTGGACAAGAGAAGGTTAAGAGGTGACATAACTTTGGTTAAGTGTTTGAGAGGATGCCATATTGAGTAAGGTGCAAACTTGTTTTCTGCTGCTCCAGAGACTAGATATGGGGCAATGGATTCAAACTAGTGCACATGAAAAGACATTAGGAAGAACTTCCTGTTGGTAATTGCTGTTTGACAGAGGAGTCTCCTTCTTTGGAGGTTTTTAAACAGAGGCTGGATGACCATCTGTTGTGAGTGCTTTGATTATGTATTCCTGCATGGCAGGGGGTTGGACTGGCAGGCCCTTGTAGTCTCTCCCAACTCTATGATTCTATGATCTATATCAGTATACTAATGTAGCCCAGTTTGGATGAATAAGGTATGTTGCAAGTCTTAGAATGTACCAAACTAATAATGTCTGTGTTAAAATACTTTTGTGTTTTTTTAACACATTCACTAACATCAACAGGAGTCAGTTGGAAACTCTTTTTTATGTGAACCATTAATAATCTCTATAAAGAAACCAAAGAAAACATTTCATGTGTGGCTCTTAACATACAAATGGAGATCCAGATGTTTCTCTCCATTTATATGCCTATTCCATTGTTTTAAGAAAGGGCACTGTTAAAGCTGAACAATACTGAAATTAAGTGCTTTGAATTAATAAATTGTATTAGAGGGGAAGGGGGAAAGAAAAAACAAATGAGTAAGAGTTGTTTGAGTGAGCAAATGTTTCTTCTTGAGCCAGAGAAATGTTTATTACTCATGGGGATGATAGCAACATATGCTGGAGAGAAAAAAAAAACTCATTATAAGCCCATCTTTTCCCCATGAACAGCTCCCAGAACTGATGATATGATATCTTAGACATGATATCTTCGTAAGATAAGGCAATAGAGAATTATTGAGTGTTACTACAATGTAGTGGTTAAGCCAAGGTTTACATTTTACTTAGGCTCAGTCACAGGTTGTTTGTTGCAAAGCCCCGCAGATCAAACAACACATGTTGGAAAGATGCTGAAGAAAAAACACATTAATGATTGTATTTTTAAAAATTATGATATCTGAATTGGAAACAGGCTCTTCATTAATGAGATTAACAACTCAATGCATTATAAACACAGGCGTGGCCCAAGATGTTTTGGTGCCCAAACTGGAAAAAACAAGCTGCATCTTTTCCAGCAATTAACTTGGGGCATAGTCCACCAGAAATTCTCTTGCACAAACCCTACTGGAATGCATTAGAGCAGCTGTTGTTGCTGTTGTTTGCCTTCAAGTTATTTCCGACTTATGGAGACCCTAAAGTGAACCTATTGTCAGATTTTCTTGTTAAGATTTGTTCGGGGGGCCTTTGCCTTCCTCTGAATAACAAGAGCCGTAATGTCAGAGTACAAGAGTACATGTATACATATATATCTACACACACACACACACACACACACACACGTATACAAAAACAGTACAAGAGCCATAAGTCAGAGAATGTCATAACTGTTCTTCCCATTCAATTAAGCATCTATTCTGTACTGTGATTTTCAATCTTTGTTTGGTATCCATACAAACTGAAAGCCAATATCACACTACTATACCACATTAGTTTTCATGTTTAGCCTTTACTGTTCTGCTTGTCCATTACACACCCAAAATCATCATAAGAGGAGAAGAAGACAAAGCATGTTGGACTGGACTGAAGACCTATCTATTCCAGCATTTTATTGAGAGAGTGACCAACTGCTCACCTCTGGCGCAACACAACCACTGGGACATGAGTTCAGTTGCAGCTGCCATCTCATGTTCTGTTATGCCCTCTGCCTCTTCCATGGGGAGTGGCACGTTAAAGCCCTCACTCTCCATGGTTTACCAACGAGGCACAACCAAGAACTTCATTCCACAACTGTGTATAGGTTCCAAACAGCTTCAAAAGTCTAGCCTTTCTACCTCTTCTTTCACACACAGGGATAAGGTAGTGATGAGACTTCCCATGCACTACCCCTGCAGAACTAGCATTTTTTAGGTTGTGTCAGGATCAGCTGCCAGGAGGAGGTCAGGGCAAGATCAGTTTCTCTCCCATTCTCAATTCTCCACATGGTCAAGTCTGAAGATAAAAGTGTCAGTGCAGAATCAGGCCCTAGAGAACCACTCTCTACAACTAGAGTAGCTCAACAGAGGTCTCTGGACTGCTGAGTCTTTACAGGTACAGCAGGAACATCATCCTTTATAGAACTGAGCAGAGGTTGTCCCAGCTCTTTTGAATTGCTGTGGAAATTGAAGGAGCCAGGCAAGCTGTGGCCCATGAAGGTAGAAGCCAAACCCTGGGGTGGGGCGAGCCTGCTGAAAAGCTCTTCCAATGTCCTTCCCCTCTTTCTGAGCAAGCCTTCACCACCCTGGTAGTTTCCCCTTATTCCTCTGTCCTTTGCCACATTCGGCAGCAATCTTCCAAGGCTGGGCCAACTCCAGCACATTCTGATGACTACCACTTCCCCTGCCCTGGCTACTATCTCAGCTTTTATACCTGTGTTGACCCATCCCCCTGGCTGCTGACTCTCCAGCATCTCCCTACAGCTAGGTGACTGGTCCAATGCACAGCTGTCAGAATGGTCCTCATCGCTGGTCAGCACAGCAGCCGGCAGCCTCCCCAGTTTGGCAAAAGCAGCAGGAGAGGAGATTGGTACAGCAGTAGTCCCTGATACCACTTTTAGCTGACCTGCTTATGTTCATGTACAGTGCATATGCTCCCCCTGATACTGGAGATGATATATAGCAGAACCCCCATATCCACCAGGGATTGGTTGAGGGGGGCGTGGATACCGAAAACCATGGATAATAGCAAACACCATTGACAATAATGGGACTTCCAGTTTAAAATACCATAGAGTTGCCTTGGAGGACCTAGAAAACAGCTAGAGATGACACATTTCCTAGGAAAATTCTATGGTAGGTGTGCTGTTTTGTGTCCTGTGAATAATTGAATTAGTAGATAATGAATCAGTGGATACAGAGGGTCCTACTGTATAGCTATCCTGATTAGCCGTCATTGATAGTTCCAGCCTCCATGAGTTTATCTCATCTGCATTTAAAGCCATCCATACTGGCAGCCATACCTACATCTTGTGACAGTGATTTTTTTACAGTTTAATTATGTGTTGTGCGGAGTACATCTTTTTAGCTTTCTTGAATTCCCCACCATTCAGTTTCAGTGGCTTTCCCCAGGTTCTAGAATTATAAGAATGGGAGACAAGGAAGTAGGTCAGCTAACAAGGTTGGGGCACTCCTAGCTATTCTGCATGCTGGTTTGAAGTTCACTTCCTGATACAAGGGAATATTTTCAGTCAGAGATCTTGCTGGGAAGAAAAGACACAGAAGAAGCAGTGGAAAAGAAATATGGGATTATGAGTGAAGGATAAGATCATGTGAAGTCCCGATAAATGTTGAGGTAACAAAGCTAGGAAAGGCCTGGCTGCATGAGACCTTATTATTTATTTATTTATTTATTTATTTCATTAATCTATGCGCCACCTTTCTCCCAGAGTGGGACCCAAGGTGACTCACAATAAGAATCAGTTAAAACTTGAACAATAAAATTTTAAACAAAAGTAAAGTCACATTAGAACAACATATTATACCCAGTATAAAAGCATTTAAAAGCATACAACAGTTAAAATAAAATAATAAAATAACGCACTAAAAGCCTGCTGGAAAAAAAAGGTCTTTCCTTGCCTGCTGGCAAAGGAGAACAGGGAGGGAGGGGGCCAGGCCAACCTACTGTGGAAAGGAATTCTAGAGGGTGGGAGGTTCATATAGGGAGATACAGTCTTTCAGTTAGTATTGACCTGTGCAATATGAGATTCTGCCAGTACTAGTGAACTATTGGGCTAAAGTGATCAAAAGTGTCCCTTGAGACAAGACTTTTTTATATGTTCAAGGCCAGACAGGTATCATCATGTTTCCAAACAGGTTGAATGTACAGCTTGCAATTATGCACTCAGAGAGGAGAATGATATTCACTGCAAGTAGCTGTTTTTTTCTGCCTGTGTTTCAAAAGGAATTTTAATGTCAGTGCACAGCATAAGAGTCAATCCAACACACGAGAAATACATTGGCTGAATTTCTGCTGGCAAAGATGATTCAGCCAATTCCAAATGCTCAGAAACCCTGAGTCAGCCCTCCTAAAAATACTTTGAGACAACCACTTGGAAATAACAAGCCGTTCTTTAACAAATCAAGTATGTGTTAAATTCTTATGAATTGTTTTTTTGGCTTTGGGGAGATCAACAAAAGATTACACTGGAACATTTGTGCTTTTTTTTTGTTTGCTTTTTTGTTAAGCTTTATTTCCCAACCACAAGAAAGAAAGAGTCATTTGAAGAAAATTAAATTGGCATTGTTTTCTGAATGGCAAGAGTCATAAGTCTAAGACTTGTTTAATGGTATTTACATTAGAGTAGCAACAAAATCATGCAGAAAATTTTATGCCAGTGTTGCCATTTGCCAAAACACTGCTTTCACCACCTGCTGTATTTTTGGTATCTTGCTCATATTGTTCCCAAAAAATTATATTATTATAAACTAGTTGCTATGCAGCTGTTGTAGGTATACCAAGATTCTGTTATAAGAAAAAGTGCTTCTGATCAGAGAATTCTTCAACACCTAGAAGGTAACTGAGTTGTTAGGATTTCCTAATTTACAGAGGGCCATCTTTAATTTTGAATGGCTGTCCACTCCAGAACTATAGTGGATAAAGTGGTGCCAAACTGCTGTATTTCTACAGGGTATACAAAGAACCACCACCACCACTATGGTATGTTGTATTTTTATTTTGGCTATAGTAATTACTTCTAAACTTACATCTCTACATATAAAGTAGCACACATACATTTTATACAGATCTGTTTCTTCTTTGTGATCTCTGTGAATGCACACAATGGGTTAATCCTGCACCTGCGCAGAGCACTTCGGAAACTTCTAACACCTCATTTAGAACTTTTGGGTGGTAGGACCGCCCCCCCTTACCCTTGGTGCCTATAAGTCCATCCCTCTCACCAAGTGCTCAGTTCCTTTTTTTCTGCCATGTGGAAAGCACTGAAGGAACTTCTACTAGCCTCACTCTCTCCTTTTTTTCTCCAATCTTGCTGTTTTTGATCACTTTTACTGACTTTGGACCAAATTTCGACTCCTCTTTAGCCTATTCCCTACGGTTTTAGATTCCTGAATCACAAATAGTTTGGACTCGGACTCACTCACTGAATTTGCCTCCCTCATCGGATTCGATTTTCAGAATTGATCTGCTGCATTTGACCTCACGTGGAAGGTACTGTACTTCCCCCTCTTCTAAAATGTCTGGGGTTGGCTTCTTCAAGCACTGCTCCCAGTGGTCCGCTAAAATGACCGAATCTGACAGTCAAGTAAGTGCCTCTTTTGTCTCGGAGAGAATCATGATGTGCAGGCATGCAAGAATTGCAAGGCCTTCACCCCACAGGCCAGGAAAAACCGAGAAAAGAGGCTTAAGGCCTTGCTATATGAGAAGGCCCTTTCAGCTTCGGCATCAGGAAAGCCCTTGGGTTCGTGATTCGTCCCTAAATCTCCAGAAGCCCCTTCTAAGAAAAGCTCGGCCTCGGTACTGGCCAAAGCCTCCTCTAAATCTTGTCCCGATGTTGACTCGAGCAGGGGACAATGGTACTGGCCAATACCGTACTGATGATGCTGGGGCTTCTTCAGGAGCAATATCGGTACCAGAGCAGTCGGTACAGAAGTCTCCTTGAAAAGCTGTACTGAAGAGGGCCAAGGCCACAGGGAGGAAAGAATCTCCCAAGAGAGGCCGATCTAGAGAGTGAAAGAAGGCCAAACAACAACAACATGACCCTAAGGCAAAAAGATCCAAGGTTGAAATGGAACCAGGCTCCCTGGTTTCACCGCCAGCGAAAAGAAAGTTGGCGATATTGTCTCTGAGGCAACACCAAGATAAAGAGTCCACCTATACTATACTGTGGCTTGAACAGATGATGAAACATCCCTCGGTGTGAGGATCATCAGAGTCTCGCATTCGAGATCACTCTTGGACATCGGTTCCACATCGCAACAGTGTGGTCGGTCCCGATCCCGATTGCCATCCCAGCCGATGTCAGTATGGTCTTGCTCGGCCTCTCGGTCCCATTCGGGCTCCTGACATCGATCCCGGTCCCAACGTTGGTCACGGTCCAGATCGGAGGAACAATGGGGAGTCCATTCTCAGTCCTGGTTGGTTTCAACTCAACGGTCCTAATCTCCGCTAACACAGAAGTCATGCTCTCATTCACTCGTTGGACCCCAATGCCTTGTCGCACCCTGACGCCGCGCAGGACTCCAACCCCTTGCCAGAACCCAACACTGTTGCCTCGCCGGACTGTGACTCCAGATGTATGGAAGACACCTTCCCCGAAACCGAGACTGCCTTCCAAGTCTCCGGTACTGGGATCTTCAGGATGGTCAGGGTCGTTGGCATGCAGGCCTCGCAGAAACAGGTCACGCTCAGCCTCTTGATCACAGTTGCTGAGACCTCACATATGCCACTCCAGATCTCTGTCATCCACTTCCCAAGCCACAGACAAGAGTCGCTATGGTACGAAGATGAGTGGTGGGATCGTTCCGATCAGTACTGGTACAAAGCACCATACCCAAGAGGCTTCTATACCTACCGATACTACTGGGGTCCTGACTACCGGTACAGACACCTAGACGAACCCTCACTGGTTCCGTACACAGGACGGTACTGTTACGATCGCTGTCCTCAGTACCGTAAGGAGGATCAGGATAGACGAGGTCACCCTCGCTCTCCAGAGGAGCACCACTGACAAAAAAACGCAGTCGTCCAGTGGTGGTGGAATCTCCTTGGAGGCCTAAGTCTCCACATAAAAGGGTCCCGATATGTCCTCTCTCCAAATCTCCTGTGAAGAGAACGCCCCTCTCCAAAGCCTTCTGATCCCAGGAAGTCTCCATCCCTGGTACCAGCAGCGCGGCCTAAGCACATGACACCGTTGACCCAGGTACCATCAGATAATGAGTCAGAGGAGTCAGACGAGGACACCACATCTCCTAACCTGTCTCCCCAAAGGAAAGCCGAGGAACCAGGGTCTCCAACAGATGATGTTTGTTCATTTTTGGAGATGGTTAATAGGATGGCAGCATCTCTGGGCTTAACTACATCCATACCAGATGTGCATGTAGATGACCCTCTGTTCCACAACTTCCAGAGGCAGGCTCATCCCCTGCCTTACATTCCTTTCTCAACATTCTTAACACAAATAGCCAGAACAACTTGGACTGCCCCTTCATTGGTACCTCCAACATCTAAGAGGCTTGAATCTGGGGGACGCGTTACTATTCCGATGGGCAGGGGCTCTGCTGTATGCCTTCCCCCCATTCCCACTCCTCTCCAGAGTTGTAGCCAAGCTCAGGAGGGATGGATCGAACTGCATCCTGATAACACCGTGGTGGCCCAGGCAACCCTGGTTCGCCCCCCCCCCTTTTCCTTCTCTCCAAGCGCTGATTTCATATCCTTCCCCTGAGGAAGGACCTTCTGTCAGTGCAGAATGCTCAAGTTTTTCACCTGGGCTTGGAGACAATCAGCCCAACAGCATAGCTAATAGACCACTAGATGGAATTTTAGATTCTGCGTGCACTATCCTGCAGACAGCTCAGTGCCCTCCACGCTGAAGTCCTACAGCTACAAATGGCAGAAATTCTGTGAATTCCTGGCTGCCAAAGGGGCTTCACCAGCAGAAGCGTCAACACCACTCCTGCTCAACTTTTTAGCCTCCCTGTCCCTGAAGGGCCTTTCCCTCTCATCCTTACAAACCTACATAGCAGCCATCTCCTCTAACCTCCAGAGTCTGGGTAGAGGCTCCTGCTTTGCCCACCCGCTGGTCAGGCACTTCCTCCAAGGATACAAGAATCTGCACCTGCCAGTGGCTGGCCCAGTCACTTCGTGGGATTTACAACTAGTCTTCAGAGCGATCTCTCATCCCCCCTGTGAACCCATGGATACGGTAGATATTTGCCTCGTGTCCTTCAAGATAGCCTTCCTGGTTGCCATCACGTCAGCCAGATGAGCCAGTGAACTTTGTGCCCTCAGGGCTGATGCTCCCTACACTCAGTTCCATAGGAACAAGGTGGTCCTTCAACCGGATGTGGCATTCTTGCCCAAGGTAGTTTCCTCCTTCCACCTGAACCAGGACATTGTCCTCCCGTCCTTCAGGACCACATCTTCTCCAGATGCTACGTCTACATGCCACCCCTTAGATGCATGAGTCGCTGAAGATCTATATCAACCAGACCAGAACATTTAGATGCACTAACAAACTTTTTGTTTGTTATGCTGGCCCCAACAAGGGTTTTCCTGTCTCATCTCAATGCTTCTCCAAATGGGTAACCTCAACAAAAATTTCATATGAAGCTGCAGGTACACCCTTGCCCTCTTCCATCTGAAGCCACTCAACGAGAGCAGCAGCTACCTCAACGGTGTTCCTGAACAGTGTGCCATTGCCAGACATCTGTAGGGCAGTTACATGGGCAACGGCGCTCACCTTTGTAAAGAACTACAAACTGGACTGTGCCACTATAGATGGCAGCCCTTGCGAGGGCGGTTCTTGCACACTCATCTATGTATAATTGAATTATATAATAGTCTACCTCTGTCACAATATAGTTTTTTTGTATTTGGCATACTGTGTGATGTTTTTATTGGTCTGGACACTCCCTCCATCCTTTCTCCTGAACTTGTTAATCTACCCATTGTGTGCATTCACAGAGACCACGGAGAAGAAGAATGGGTTACTTACTGTAACTGTTGCTCTTCGAGTGGTCTTCTGTGAATTCACACAAACTTGCCCTCCTCCCCTCTGGTGTCCTACCTCTCACCTCCTTCTTTAATGGCTAAAAGGAACTGAGCACTTGGTGAGAGGGCTTATATGCACCAGGGGTGAGGGGAGTGGTTCTACTGCCCAAAAGTTCTAAATGAGGTGCTAGAAGTTTCCAAGTGCTCTGCACAGGCGCAAGATTAACCCATTGTGTGAGTTCACAGAAGACCACTCAAAGAACTATAGTTACCCGTTCTTCCTCTCTCTCTCTTGGTGATGCATAACTACCTACTGCAACTGCAAACAGCCTACCTGTCTGTTTGTTTAAAGTGTTTATACCCTGTTTTTATACAAAATGACTCCTACAGCAGCTTACAGCTAGTTAATTTGATATTTCCCTACCCTCAGGCCTACAATCTAAAGGCTTATCCAGAAAGGAAAAAGGTCTCTGGAAGTATGGACACTTTCCAGTTCTCTTTGTTTTAATTTTTAACTGTATATTCATAGTTTAAATCCAAACTCTTCTTAGAAATATCCCAGGTTTCCCTCCCTCCTTCTTCCCTTGTGTTCTTCCTCCTTCCTCTCCCACTAATCACGTGTCACATTTAGACTCAGGTAATGCTTCAGAAATGGACTTTCACCAATTTTCACTGAGCCCTTTTAATTATTATTCAGGAGTTATAGTCAACATGTTAAAGTGCTTTAGCAATACAGTATTATACTAGTTAAGCATTATGACCATTTTCTTTTATTGCCAGCATTCCTCTTTCCTTCACTCAATCTCTGTTGAATCTGCTGCCTTGGGAATAGTTGCTTTGTTTCTTAGGTAGTTATTTACACTGCGCCTTGATTTAGGTAAAATAAGACATAACACACAAGGGAAAAGGGGTGGCAAGGAGGGGGATTAATTTCAGCAGGTTCAGTCTGCTCTTCTCCCTCTGTGGCCAGAGCAATGGTACAGTCAAGCTCTCCATATCCACAGATTCTGCATCCACGGATTCAAACATCCATGGTTTGAAAATATACCCCCCCCCCAAAAATCAAAAAAGCAAACCTTGATTTTGCCATTTTATATAAGGGACACCATTCTACTACTCCATGGTATATAATGGGACTTGAGCATCCACAGATTTTGGTATGGGGGGGGGGGTTTCCTGGAACCAAACCTCAGTGGATACCAAAGGCCCACTGTAGTTGGACTCTGGAGGGAGGGGCTCTCACCAGCTGCTGGGGCCCAGACATGATAGAGGTGGGCCTGGCTGCTCTTCTTCTCCTTCTATCTACTATGTGTCTACCATTTGTTTTTATTAGTTTATCTGTATGAAAAAAGTTGAAAACAATACTATAGCTGAAACACTGAACACACCCAAACATTCAGTTCAACATTCTGGGCACCACAATTCAAAAAGGATATTGACAAATTGGAGCGTGTCCAGAGGAGGGTGACTAAAATGGTGAAAGGTCTGGAAACCATGCCTTATGGGGAAAAACTTAGGGAGCTGGGTATGTTTAGCCTGGAAAAAAGACGGTTAAGGGGTGATATGATAGCCCTGTTTAAGTATTTGAAGGAGTGTCATATTGAGGATGGAGCAAGCTTGTTTTCTGCTGCTCCAGAGACTAGAACACGGAGCAATGGATGCAAGCTCCAGGAACAGAGATTCCACCTCAACATTAGGAGGAACTATCTGACAGTAAGAGCTGCTCATCAGTGGAACACACTCCCTCGGAGTGTGGTAGGTTCTCCTTCCTTGGAGGTCTTTAAACAGAGGATGGATGGCCATCTGTCAGGGATGCTTTGATCATGATTTCCTGCGTGGCAGTGGGTTGGACTGGATGGCCCTTGTGGTCTCTTCCAACTCTATAATTCTATGATTCTATTATTCCTGCAGTGGCCAGCTAGATCCTTATGGAGGTCTACAACCAGAATATGAAGACAATAAGCCCAGATTTGGTGAAAACTGTGGCCCACCATGGCATGCTGAGATCCATTAGCCATAGCCAGCCTGGTCAAGAGACATGACAGGAGTAAGCAATTCATCAATATCTATGAAGGGCTGAAGACTTTCCAATGCTGGAATAGTTCCCCACCAAAAGGCACTCAGGAACATGCTGGTCCTGGAGGGAGCTGAACCTTCCATTAGCGGGTCATATTATCAGGGCAGCTACCTTTGTTTCATGGAAGAACACACTACTTAATATATTTATTTATATCCCACATTCTCCTCAGGATTCAAAGCAGCTTACAACATTTAAAGCAAACATAGTTAATGGTGGCATTTGACGATTGAGAAATTAGTACAAATGTATAAATAACAAATGCTGGAAACGTGCAGAAAATGTGGGATCATTCTATCACGTACGGTGGTTCTATAAGAAAGTAAAATAATATTGGCCTAGTACACATAAAAAAATACAAGAGATACTGAAAATTAAATTTAAGATAGAACCAGAATTGTACTCCTTAAATATGGTGGATGATAAAATTGAAAAATGCAAACCAAAGAATGATGTTATATAGGGTTAAAGCTGCAAGACTAGTTCTTGCATGTCATTTGAAAGAAGAAAGAATACCAACATTGGATGAATGGATTACCCTGTAGACTGCAGATTGCTTTGGTACATTGCTTTGTGCATTGTGCTACCAGACAGCTATACACATTCGCTTCCAATACGCATTTGTTTCCCTGCATTGCTATCTAGCGTAGGGGTTGTATAAGTGGTATGATATGTGGCACCAATGTGGGACCTCAGCCCCAGTGGTATCTAGACCACTTAGGGCAAGAGTAGGGAAACTTTGGGCCTCTAGATGTTAACTCCCTGAAGCATCAGGGAGCATAGCCAGTGATAAGGGATTAAGGGAATGAAAGTCCAAAACATTGATTTAGGGTGTTGAAGGTCTAAACCAGCAGTTTGAATAGAATCTAGGAAACAAGCTAACCCCTTCTTGCTTCTAAACAGAAAGGTCAGAGTTAATTCACTGGGTCTATTATTGTTCAACGTCCACAGTATTATCCAGACGTTCTGAGACCAAGGGCCTTTTACACTATATAATTATAGCACTGTATTCCACTTTATAGTACAGTACAATACTATAACTGTATAGTGTGAAAGGATCCTTGGTGTCAGACCTTCTGGATCATACTGTGGATAAAGGAGTGACATGGTGTAGTGGTTTGAGTGTTGGACTATGACTCTGGAGACCAGGGTTTGAATCACCACTCAGCCATGAAAACCCACTAAGTGACCTTGGGCAAGTCACACACTCTCTGCCTCAGAAAACCCCATTATAGGTTTGCCTTTTAGGAACAACTTGAAGGCACACAAAAACAACGATTCCACTTTAACTGCTATGGCTGCAACCTATGGCACCATGGCTTTCATAGTTTGGCAACTTACTAGAGCTCTCTGGATGAGAATTTTTAATACCCTTCCCTAAAATGCAGTTTCATAGGATGTTGCGATGTCATTTCAAGTGAAATATAGTGCTATAATTGTGTAGTGTGAAAGGGCACCAGGTCTCTACTTCACTGCTGACTGTGTGGCTTAACACAACCATACAAGTTCATTTTTCCAGCCTGCAGTTCCCTCTAACTACAAATCACAGTGACACAAATTGGACCTGAGCTTATGCACTTGGGGATGTGAAAGAAATTTTGAACATCAGCCTGAACTTAAATTAGAGATACTCTACTCATGAGTCTTGAAGAATTTGGACTCCATGTATTTTTGGAGGGACGTGTGTTTTGTTTTTGGCTGGAGAAGACATTTTTTAAAGGTTTGACAAAGTTAGAATAAAAATGACCAGATAATTTGTCCCAAGAAAATAAAATAATGAAATACTTGATTTTTAGGAATGATACCTAGTACACAATGTTCCTTCAAATGAAACAGATCTGGGTTTTTAAAAATGAAAATATATGCTACCCAAATTCTATGAGTCTCAAATGAAGCATAATCCAGTGGATAGGAAGATAGAAAAGAGAGTTTAAATTGATAGTCGTGGTCTCCCTGAAAAAGTACATGAGGCAGCCCTCTTGGGATTCCAAGTATATTTCATGTTTGAATGGTTCCCTACATTTGGTGCTGAGGAAGCACTCTGTGAACATAGAAAATAGCATATTAGAGGAAAACCTAAGCTAGTCATTTCCTTGGATACTTTGGTGGATTTTTTTTTTTAAAGTGAACTACTACTCCACCCACATACTTGGATATTCTGAAATAGCCTTGTTCAATCTTTGAGCTCTCAGCTTTAACTTTATACTACTACATCCTCCTTCCAAAGTAAATAGACTGAAGTGATAAAAACAGAAAGTTTGGGGATTGATTCTGAGATCTGTGGATGATTTCTTGGCGATTCTTGCCATTTGGGTGTGGGGAGAGTTCAGTGGGAACATTCTCTGCCACAGAGAGCTTTTTTGTTGCACTTAGAACCATAGAATCATAGAGCTGGAAGAGACCACAAGGACCGTCCAGTCCAACCCCCTGCCATGCAGGAATACACAATCAAATAATTCCTGACAGATGGCCATCCAGCCTCTGATTAAAGACCTCCAAGGAAGGAGACCCCACCGCACTACGAGGCAGTTCATTCCACTGATGAACAGCGCATACTCAGGATACAGGAGGGGCGGGGTATGGATACTTGAAGATTCTGGTATTTAGCTACAATATTGTGGCATGGTCTCGTACAGGAGGAGGTCCATGGGGGTGACACCATAAGTTACCACACTGGGTGACACTAACCCTAGTGACACCACTGGTCTCTGGCTTGCCTTTTTCACTTATGTCATCTAGGGCTATCTGTAGACTTGAAACAAATGCATCTTTCTGGATGCATAGATGCACATGTGTGTTTCTATGTATGTTTAGGAGGGATATCAAGCTAAATTTGCCTAATCTTACTTGGGTATAGGGAAAGAGATGTGAAGGGAAATAAGATGTAAAATAGTAGATTTACTGAGCCAGTCCTTATTGCAATATAATGCTTCCACAATGTTTCTGTAAAATATCCCTCAATATTAAATAATTGCAAAATAGATATCAGTTATACATTTGAATGTCATTGTTACTACTATATTCAACAATATGATGTTTACAAGGTCATGTTTAAAAGCCAAAGGTCTCTTTGCTAAAAAGGATTTATTTAAATTCAATGAGATTTATCCTCATTCAAAACAAAGAAAATGCTGTTTACCAAGGAACTTTATATTCAGGAGCAGATAAAGGCAAGTGGGCTGAAACACTGACTTCTAAACGTGTCCACATGGAAAACTTCTGTATTTGTTCCTGACTATGTATTGCTGAAATGGTCACATATTTACACTGTAGGCTGGCAGCTCCCATGTTGGGTCGGTGAGAGTTGCTGTAGGTCTCTCTCTTTTTAAAAAAATTTGTTTGTTTTGTTTTGTTTTTACTTTTGCTAAACTTTAAAGAATCTATCCAAGGCGCTGAACCTATTTGGGGGAATAGGGTTACATTCCTCTAAAGGTCAGACTAGAACCACCCCACCAATATTCACTGCCCTGCTGATATGGAAGTCATAGAATCATAGAGTTGGAAGAGGCCACAAAGCCCATCTAGTCCAAAGCCCGGCCTTGCAGGAATACAAAATCAAAGCATTCTCAATAGATGGCCATCCAGCCTCTGTTTAAAAACCTCCAAAGGAGACTCCACCACACTTCAAAGCAGTGCATTCCACTGCCAAACAGCTCTTACTGTCAGGAAGTTCCTCCTAATGTTTAGGTGGAATTTCTTTTCCTGTAGTTTAAGTCTATTGTTCCATGTCCTAGTCTCTGGAGCAGCAGAAAACAAGCTTGCTCCATCCTCAAATTCCTTCAAATTATTTAAACATGGCTATCATGTCCCCTCTTAACCTTCTCTTCTCCAGGCTAAACTACGCAGCTCCCTAAGCTACTCTTCATAGGGCATGGCTTCCAGACCCTCCCACCAAGAGGGTCACCCTCCTCTGGAGGCATTGAAAGGTTGTTGTTGTTTTTAATAAAATGAAAATTGCATTGGCTAGGAGGATGGGCTGATAATTAGTGCTCCCAGAAGGAATGTAATCCTTTTACCTTTTTGCAATCCTCAGGAAAATCTCTCTTTTCTGAAGCTGCTATTGCTGGGGGCAGGGAGGTGGAGATTACCCATTGGCAACCACAAGGAATTTTCTCCAAATGCATATCCTAACATCAGAGAAGAGAGATTTTCTTCAGGACTTTAATAGCAATGGAAAGGAATACATTTCCCCTCGTGGCTTTTCTTAAGATAACAGCAAACCTTCAGCCACCACAACCCAGATAATGAAAACTGAAAAGATCTTCCTGCCTAACCTGACTATCTCATAGGGCTGGTGTAAAGATAAAAGGGATTTCTGCAAAGGAAGGATGGAATAAACACACGAGAAACAAATAAATATATAAATCAGGTTGAAGGAAACAACAGATATTGCCAGAGTAATAGAAAAGCAGTTGTTGACTGCTGTTCAATATAGAAAGGAAGTAATTCATTCTTGATAACATTTTAAGGAGAAAATTGGCAAGAGAGCAAGAATATGAAGCCAACCAGCGAGAGAGCTGTATCAGTCATATAGGCGAATAGGCACTCACTTACTTGAAAGAGCAACCAGATTATCTGTGACATAGATATACTTACTGTTGTTATTCCAGAGGTCACTAAGGTGAGGCTGAGAGATAAAAATCTGTGGCTTCTGACCCCTTGGAATGTATTTTATAGGACGGATGGGAGATTTTTGAGCTTTATAGTTTTCATTATATTTGAGCATGTGTTCTCCTTTAAACAGAGATTAAGTGTGTCAGGTTGCCCTTTTTCTTATAAGACAGTAGAGCATTGTTCATTTCATGGTATTTTTTCCATTGTTTCCTTCAACAGATTGAGCCAGATGTTCAAGGTTTTCTTTTAATGTTTTAAAGAGATTATGTCACTTACTTTTGATAATTGTTTTTGTTTTTAATGGAACCAGAGAATCAGATCTCAAAGTTCATCTAATGCCTTGCTATTGCACTAAATTCACAGATACAACAACCTGACAAGTGACCATCCAGACTGTGCTTTAAAAGTCCACAGAGTAACAAAATCAAATGGATGGAAGTGTCTTCAAAGATCATTTTTTACTCTGCCAATAGTTCTGAAAGGGTCAAGAAAGGAATGCTATAGCAAAGGAGCAGCGGGTGGCTTCCACATAGGGTGCACAGTGAATTCATTCTGGGTTTTACTCAGACAGGAAAGGAACTATCCAAGGTATTGAACTTGGGGACAATATTCAGTACCTTGAATCAGTACTTAAAAAACTCAGAGGAGATTCACCGTAACCCTGACATGAAAGCCATAAGCCACTACTACTGACTAATACCTGCTATATGTTTATTAATCTTAGGGATGGAAAGTATATTCTCTATTATTTGCTTCCCAGTCAAAAGATTGGTTTCCTGACAGTTGGGAAACCCCTTAGGGAAAAATAATAGTATAGTGAGACGTTCATACAGTTTGCTCCTAATATTTAAATATCCTCAAGTGTTCCAGAGGATTTTTCTGAAGAGAAAGACATGGAAAAGAGAGGATCGTGCAAAAATCATGGTTTTTTTTACAGAAAATGTGTTTCCTGTGCATAAAATGTGTTTCTGGCATAAAACCCCACAATTATTTTTGTTTTCGTTTTTTGCATAGAATGTTCCTCTAGAATTCTGAGGAATACCTGAACACAGGGGGATACTGCACAGAGATAGTCATTTTTTCCTGCAGCTGACAGAAAAAAATATAGAAATTATTAATCTTGCATGCAAGAATGAAATCAAAGGTTTAATCAAAGGTTTAAATTAAAGTGGCTGAATTCTTTCTTTGGGCACAGCTACTGTACAAACATAGCTTTATGAAAGTTTAACCTGACATGGCTTGTAAGTGTAATTTGGTGAGAGTGGTGAGAATTCTCCACAGAAAACGTTTTCTTGGGAGACTTACTAAGTTACCTTAAGTCCATCTCTTCCTCCAAAGCTCTTGTTTACTGCTATCACTATAGAAGTTCAACACAGGGAAACCAAATTTTGATATGTAAAAAGAAAGATATAATGGCTCTGAGAAAACATTTTGTGACTCTGACTGAACCAGGAATGACTCTCCACAGCCCTTAAAAAAAAGTGAGGACAATAAACCCATTCCATGCGTAGACTCATCTCTTGTTAATGTCCTGAGGGAAGCAGTTCAGACACTGTCAATCTGTGCTGATTATTTGGTGTTAGCTAGTTATATGATTACCTCATGTTGAAGATATGTTCCATCTACAGCCCTTTTCACACTTTATGTTTAATATACAGTATATACAGTGGAGAAGGACTGTGTCATTTCATACCCATTGGACTCATCCCCATGCCACAGCTTGGAAAGGTTACTTTTTTGGATTGCAGCTCCTAGAAGCCACTGTCCATAATAGTTCAATGATTCTGAGAGTTGTACTTTCAAGCTCTGTCCCACTTCATCCCATGCTTGATGAAAAGTGGGAACGTCTGTAAGTAAACACTTTCACAACTTTCACTAAATGCAATGGACGGCAGCACCAGCTATGATCTGGAGACAGAAAGAATGTTTCTTTGCTATTTAATGATTGGGAAACCCATTCAGGTAGAATACTGGCAGCTCTTAGGTTACTGCCAGATCATTTCCATTTTGGGAAGTCTTAGTTTGTGCAGAACAATGTGAGTTTTCTGCATATAAATATGTTTTCTACACAGAAAACCATAGGTACAGTATTTCTGCATCAAGTGTATTTCTGCACAGAAAGATGACATTCACACAATTAAAATTTACATAAATAGCTCTTAAAAAAGAAAACAGTGGGTTGTGCTGCAAGGGGGGGGCAGAATCTGAATCAGAATCCTGGGAAAAGGATGGGAGGTTTAGACATTTTCTCCCACTGTTACCCCAATCCACCTCACCCCCTCCCCATGCTTGCTATTCACATCGGCTAAAATACTCCCATTCGAATAAATAAGAGTTTTTACCACCAATGCAAATAACAGGGATTTCCCCCCCCCCCCTCATTCTAAGTGGGAATGAAGGGGGAAGCAAAGATTTAAAGTTCCTCTAACACTTCATCAGGGCCCTGAACCTGCTAGTTATACAAATACAATACATTTTAAAAAGTAAGAATAACTTTTATTTAAATACATTTATTGCAAATCACGCAATTGCTAGACACCAATGGCATCTTGACTAATTTGGCCTTCTCTCTCTCATGGCTTTCAGATCTCTATCTGCACTACTTATTAAAAGCAACTGCACTTCCTACACCAGGGTGAAAATCTTGTGGCCCACCAAATATTTTTGGATTACAACTCCAAGCAGCCCTAGCCAGCATAGCCAACAGAGAGGAATGCTAGGAGTTCCAATCCAACAACAGCTGGAGGGTCACGTGATTTCTACCCTTGTTCTATATAGCTGCAGCAGCATCAAGCAATCAGAAAGAGGTATGTCATAAAATAAGTTTTTTAAAAAAACTTCAGAACCAAGAAGAAGAGAAAATATGGCTAATTTTCTTCTCTGAATTAATATTTTATTGGACATTTTTATAGCTTTTCTTATTCAAATAAAACTAAACAAAACCCTTCCCAATTGCCTTTTACTCCAAGTATACTTACTAAGAGGAAGTAATTACTTAATATACAAATCATAACAAGAATATTAGTTTATAACAGAACATACCTACATGGTGTATTTATGTCTTTAAAATAGACAAAAGTTTACACTATTGACTGGGAAATAAAGCAGCTGTTTATTTATCTATTTAAAATGTTTATATACTGCTTTCCTATTACAACTTCCACACAATTTACAAGAAAGAACAATTCCTCATGACATGATAAGACAAAATTAATGTATGCAGCAGTACCATAAGGAAGCAGTCTAAAATCGGATAAAACCAGAAAAGAGACACACTAAACCAAAAACTGCCAATTACCCATTAAAAATTACAGTTGTCCCTCCGTATCTGCGGATTTGGTATCCATGGATTTAAGTATTCACAGCTCGAAAATATTCTTTAAAAAATAATAATCCAAAAAGCAAACCTTGATTTTGCCATCTTATATAAGGCTATGCCATTGCATATAACGGGACTTGAGTATTCGCGGATTTTGGTATCCACAGGGGGTCCTGGAACCAAACCCCAGCGAATATGAAGGGACAACTGTACAGTCATCCCTCCACATTTATGGGGGTTAGAGTCTCAGGGTCCCTGCAAAAGTGGAAAAACCAGTCCCCCGCCCAAAAAAAGTCCAATCCACAGATTCAGTCCACCAAGGATTCAAATGTACAGTACACGATACATTTGATTCCATGGTGGAGAACATGCCAACTGCCCACTTCAGCTTTGATGAGACAGAGTTCCTTCACAAGGCAGAAGCAGGCAGCTGCCTCTGCTGCTACCCTACAGCATTTTTAATAGGGATCTACAAGCTTTGTGGTGCATTCACAGTCTCTCTCAGTCTCCCAAAGCTGCAAAGAGACTGTGAAGATTTATAAGTCCCTATTAAAAGTGGCATAGGGCAGCAGCAGAGGCAGCAGTAAATAATATATGAATAATCAAATCTGCAAAAGTTAAATCCATGAATGTGGAGGGACAACTGTATAAGGTCTCCCTATCAGTCATCTAATTAGTCCTAGGTATTTTTGTTTTTGTTTTTGCTGACAAAATCTTTCATTGACAAAGGGGTCCAAATATCAGTTGTGACTTTTGGTTGTTTCAGAGACTATCACAGTGTATCTGGATGTTTTCTATTACTACCAGGTAAATTGGCCTTTTTAGTCATCAGTGTGCTTGCAGAAAGCGTGGGATGAGTCCTTCTTGAATCTTCGTTTGTGAAGAAAACCCAGAGAGAGAGAGAGAGAGAGATTTCCAAATTCTTTAATATCTGTTTTATACAGTTTCTAATCCAGTCCGCCCTCTCTCTCCGTGGATTTGGTATTTATGGATTCCTAAAAATCTATAATTTTTTTGTATCTATGAAATATTCCTAAAAAAAAATCCTTTAAAAAAATTAAAATTTAGACGGAAACCTTGATTTTGCCAATATATAAATAAATGATAATAATAATAAGTGCCTACCTTGTCAAAGGGCCATGACAAGGGACAAAACTGGGCCCTATAGGCTAATGGTTACTCCAGATCAGATATCACAAGAGCAGCCAAAACCAGAAAAAACCACATGAATGAAGAAGAAAAACAGCCACCCAAAGGGAAGGTTTTTTTACCATACATCAAAGGAGTCACAGACAGAATAGGGAAACTGATGAGGAAACACAATCTCCAAACAATCTACAGACCAACCGAGAAAATCCAAGAAATGCTATGCTCAGCAAAACACAAAAGAGACCCTCTCACAGCTGCAGGAGTTTACCACATACCATGCAGCTGTGGACAAGTTTACATAGGGACCACTAAATGCAGTGTGCAAACACGAATCAAGGAACATGACAGACACTGCAGACTGGGCCAGCCAGAAAAATCAGCAGTAGCAGAACATGTTATAAATCAACCTGGACAAAAAATGCTATTTAAAAACACAGAAATTCTGGACCAGGTGAACAACTATCATGCCAGAATGCACAGAGAAGCTAATTGAAATCCACAAACACCTGGACAACTTCAACAGGAAAGAAGAAACCTTAAAAGTAAACAAAATCTGACCCCCAGTTTTGAAGAACAATAGAATCAAAACTCAACACTTACAATGGAATTCCACCAAGGGACAGGGGGAGTTCCAGCAGATAATGGCCCATCAACCAACCATTAATCAAACAGACACTAATAATCATCCTTGCATTTCTATACCCAGAAACTAACCATTCAATTACACAAATTTACATATACTCCCCAACAGGGGTTCACAGCATATAAGCTCCACATACACTCCTACCCAACCATTCTCTGAAGATGCCACCCACAGATGCAGGTGAAACATCAGAAAGAAACTATTCCAGAACACGGCCTCACAGCCCGTAAAAAACCCAAGGAAAATCTATGGATTCCAGCCATGAAAGCCTTCGACTTCACAGCAAACCATTTTACTATGCCATTGTATATAATGGGATTGAGCATCCATGGATTTTGGTATCCATGGGGGCTCCTGGAACCAAACCCCAGTGGATACCAAGGGCCTACTGTAATACACTAGCTGCCTGACAATGACTACAGATATAAAACCTCTCTCCTCCTTCCTCAGGCTTACAATTTAAGTTGTGAAAGTCTCATCAGTGAAAATAAATCAAAATCCACATGCATTTCATATAAAATAGGCCAGGTCCTGTTGACCATTTTCCCAACATATGCTAGACCTATTTAATTTACTAAAATTACGAGCTCTCGAGAATGCCAAACGTTCTTGCATTAAAAGACAAGAAATGACAAAGTATCAGCTAACTGGGATTTTTGTTTACATGAATAGTTAACCATGTGTGTAAGTTATGGCAAATGAACTGCCTGTTATAGCCAAGATCATTATGGTTTAGCATGGATAACACAATTCTTTGTTTAGGACAGATTTCTTTAGAACTGTCTACCTATGCACAAAATCTAATAGAAAAACTTTTTTAAAAAAATAGACAGTTCATATATGCAGCACTTAACAAAAAAGAACTTCTTGTTGTATCATTATTGGAATCTTGTGTGGATAAACAATGAAACCAATGTCAAGAAAATATTCATGATGCCAGTGCATACAATATATAGGCTGCCTTCCCCGCATATCTGCAGAACCAATATCCATGGTTTCAGCTATCCCTGAAGGAAGTAGGGAGCCCTGGTGGCACAGTGGTTAAATGCCAGGACTGCAAGCCACCACATTGCAAGTTCGATCCAAGAGGGTTCCAAGGATGACTCAGCCTTCCATCCTTCCATAGGTTGGTAAAATGAGTACCCAGCTTGTTGGGGGCAATTAGCTAAAAACATTGTAAACCATGTAGGGAGTGCTTCAGGACTGATAAGTGGTGTACAAATATCAATGCTATTGCTAAAATATCAATGCTATTGCTATTACACACAGCTGAAAAAATAGAGATGCATACCATAAAGTCACACTGGAAAATGCCAAAAGAGGTATCCTCTCTAGGAATTACTAGGTTCTCCAGTGAAACTCTATGGTATGTTTGTATCAAAAGTCCTTTATTTTAATAGGGTATTAAAATACCCTATTATTATCCGCAGTTTCACTTATAAACAGTAAGTCCAGGAACATATCCCCAACAGATACAGGGGATGTACTGACAAGCGTATATTGCATGAGAGTATGCCAAACCAGGCTTCATGGTAATACTGAGCAGAAAAATCAAGAGCATATTCAGGAACAAAAGGACTACTGACTAGAGATCAGTTGGTTTGGATGCAGGTTTAGAAGGGCGACTAAAATGGTGAAAGGTCTGCAAACCATGCCTTATGAGGAAAGACTTAGGGAGCTGGGTATGTTTAGCCTGGAAAAAAGACTGTTAAGAGGCGATATGATAGCTCTGTTTAAGTATCTGAAGGGGTGTCACGTTGAGGATGGGACAAGCTTGTTTGCTGCTGCTCCAGAGACTGGAACACGGAGCAATGGATGCAAGCTCCAGGAACCGAGATTCCACCTCAACATTAGGAGGAACTTTTTGACAGTAAGAGCTGTTCGGCAGTGGAACACACTCACTCGGAGCGTGGTGGGGTCTCCTTCCTTGGAGGTCTTTAAACAGAGGATGGATTGCCATCTGTCGGGGATGGTTTGATCGTGATTTCCTGCGTGGCAGGGGGTTGGACTGGATGGCCCTCGTGGTCTCTTCCAACTCTGCAATTCTATGATTCTATGATTCTATATTCAGAAGAGTTCCAAATAAAGTCAGTGGAAGTCAAGTTAGCCATGATTAATTTTAAATTGGAGTGGTTTAAATGAATCTATTTTTCTAAGTATGACTAAGTTTGGATGGTTCCCATTTCCTTTAAGAGCAAGTTGTATGGATGTTTGCTGTAGTAGCTAGAGGGAAGTGAAAGAGGCTTGCTATTGCTATGTGAAGACTATGAACCTATAAGTAGCAATGCCTGATCAGATCAAAGATAAAACTGATCCAGCATTTTGTTACCATAGTGCTTAAATATATGAGTGGAATAGCATCTTCCTGCTTCTAATATCAGAGATTATTTAACCTCAAACTAATCCCTTTTCAAGCAGGGGTAGGCAACTGCATAAGAAATAAGGGCCAACTTCCCCCAACACTCCTCTGCATGTCACACCCACCCATATACAGCAAGCCCAAATACCTCAGTTTTTTCTCTGCAATACCTCTCAAAATGGTGACAGGAAATGATATAATGTAACTTCCTGTTGCCATTTTGAGAGGGACTTTAGAGACAGGAGGTATTTGGGGCAGTATAGGGTTCTGAGATGCTTGTGGGGAAGGGTTTTTTTCATACATTTCCCCATGTTTCAGGTATTTTCTGGGGTTTGGGAAAAAAGTGGCCCAAAAACTGCACTAAAAATTGTTTTTAAAACATTTGGAGAGAGTGGCAGGTTTTGGGGGGCTGATGGGGTACTTCAGGGGCCACAAAAGTGAAGTCCAAAGCCCATGGTCATGCCATTTCCACCCCTGTTTTGCACCCATTCATATTGGTGACCAGCGCTCTTTATATTTTGTAGCAGCAAACTCCATAGTTTAATTGTGTGCTTTGTGGAAAAAGCAGTTCCATTTGTCTTTCCTGAATCTCCATAATTTCAATCCATTACAGGATCCTGGATCCTAGTATTATGAGAGTGAGAGAGAAGTATTTTTCTCTATCCATTTTCCCGCTAAGCCAGAAACACCCTAATGCTGTAATAGATCCTCATATGAATATTAGAAGCTGCAGACTTATTAAGCAATTAAGAATCTCAAGGAAAAGCAGACTAAACATTACCAGAGTATTCTGATCCTACCATTGACTAACTGGTGCTTTCTAGTATTCGTAATAAACAGATATGTATGGAAAACGTTCAACATAGATACTTTCATTTGAGGCTTGCTTGGTATTTTTCCATTACGGCTTAATGGTTAGTGTTTGACTAATATATCTCTGGGATCATCCAAGAATTTGCTATATGTTGTTGTATGGTATTGATAGGTAAAATTTCCAAAATTGGTATAAATTAAAAAGAAAAGATTCAATGCTGACACTTCAACCAGCATCCTGTTATCAAATAAGCTGGTGTCTTCAATTCACTAATGTCTCCATTCGTGAAAGCAGAATTGGTCAAGTTTCCCTTCACTATCAGAATGAATATTAAACAGTTTAATAGAGTATATAAGCACATTTTATTTTTTATATTTTTTAAAAGAACATGAAGAGAATTATTCATTTTAAAGAATATGTATGAAGCATTGATGCTTTTTTCTGTTCTTCACTTCCATTTATATTCTTGGGACTTTTTAACCTTTTTATGTCAGCTATCCCCAATGGTGTCATAAAATGCCATGACAGAAAATGTGACCTACAGCAAGATATCTGTGTGCTGGTTTTAGCGTTGCCAGAGTGAAAACCAGAGAGGGCTCTAGTATCTTTAATGGTTGTGTAGAAGAGGGAATTTCAGCAGGTGCTGCTTGTTATCTGGTTGCATGAAATAGCAGCGAGAGGTTGGGTAACTGTGGGATCTTTTGACCCATGTATACCAGTACTAACTGAGGAGACTCCAAGCCAAGGGATAAAATAAAAATTGTTTTATTGGAAAATAGTCAAGGGAACACACACACACATACACTCAGGCTTCAAGTAGTCACACAATGCTGGGCTGTTCAGTCACCCCTCTCCACACATGCAAGCCCATCAGCACTTATCTCTCCCTCGTGGCAAGTACGATGATCCGGTAACCAATTCAAAGTTCCCCCACAGTCGTCACAAATAAAGAGGAGATGGCTAGGGGTGGCAGCGACCTAAATAGGGTATGCTCCACCCTGCCTCCTCCCAGCCACGGCGCAAAACTCCATGGCCAATAGCCTGCTCGTCCCTATGTCATCATTAAAGCATCTCCCCCGCCACACTCTTCAAGCAGCACCAGGGGGGGTGGTCATTATTGCCAGTAGGGAAACATTCAACTTTGTCTTATATCCATAATACATTTGGTTTCTTTTTTACATGGCTCCCCTTTCTACTGTACTTTTATCATTTCCATGCCACTACATCATTTCCATGCTCCTTCTTCCACAACCAGAAGCACTAGAAATAATAAGTAAGAATAAAAACAGAATTTCTTAAGATTCTAATTTGTGTCCATGGATTAAATAAAATGCCCCATTCATGCTACCAAACACATCTTTACACTAACATGCATAGTTTCAGATGGGTAGAGAGTCAGTTTACAATACTAAAACCCATAGGTTGTTTCTCAACATGCTGTTTAAACATCACGCCCTGAATAGAATAATACAGTGTGTATATTTTCACTATTTGATCACACTCAAAACTTTTATAAAACTTAAGAGATCACTCACTGCAGGCAGAGATCACTCACTGCAGGCAGCAAATACTGAATACCTGAAGTTAAATCTTCCAGAAAACATCTCATTTGTTTGTCCATGTATCTGTGTGTTTACATTGCAGTGAAATATGGGGGAGGTGTGTATCTGTGTGCCATATTGCACTTTTAATCTTATGGTACATTATAACTATGCTACTTAGAAATTCAGTACAGTCTTTGGAACACTTAATTCACCTGGCTATTTCTTTACATAAAACACTGCTGCTAAGAGCTACATTACATATCTTCCAATAGTTCACAGATGAAAACTGGGACAAATGTGGCCAAGCAACAATAAAATGTCAAAATGACAGAGATTTTTAATGAAGAAGAACATACAAGTCAGGGGAGGTTGCAGCAGTTGCTTTTGCCTGAATCTACAGAGAAAAGCAAGAGCACCTCCCCTCCACTCTCACGATAATTGAGCACAAACTACTTTTGCACTTTCAACTCAGGGTTTGTCTATATGAGACTATAAAATGTGATTGATGCACACTAACATCAATTCACAACGGCTTTCATTTGTCTCCATGTTTTTTTGGCAAGATAGCAGGCCTGCAAAGCCATACATGTTTCTTGTTGAAATGGGAATGCTTGCAAATCAATATGGTGGGCACGAGTGAATGAGTTGTGTTTTTGTTGTCGCCAGTTGCCACCACCAAACAGCATTAAAAAAAAAAAGCAAATCCAAGGTGCGGAAGTGTGATTATCTGCTTATATAAACAGAAGAAAAGAAGAAAAAAGGCTGTTTCGTCACCTCAGCACACAATCACTATGGCAAAAATCTAACATGGCGGTTCCAGGCACTTGCCTTGCCAGCAAGCTCCACCCCCTGTACACATCGGACCAATAAGCTTTCCACTTCTGCTCTTATCCGGAATGTGCAGCAAAGCAAACTAGTTGTCCCAATGAGCAGGAATGCATATTTCTTTTGGAGTTTTTTTTTTGTTTTAAGTCGGGGAAAGCCACAAAGGATTTTCTTGCATAGATTTTGGCATTTTTGGACCCCTCCTTCTGAATATGGTGGCTTGATGAGGGATCCATTTAGACAAAACAAATTCTCCTTGAATTCTATGAGGAGTATTTTTGCCATTTAGACAAGCCCTCAGTTAGTAGCAATTGAAGTAAGCTGAGGACAAAGGAGGAAAGTAGGAGGATAGAAACTGGGAGATTTTAAAAGAAGCTGAAAAAGTGGGTCAACAGTGAATTGATCGGGACCATTTCTGCCAAATTAGGACAATTGGAAGGTATGACATTATTTATGAAGAACAGATGAAGTGGCTTAATGCTTAGCACATTGCAGATATGGTTATACATTCTGGAGCAGTTCTTGGGCAGAAATGGCTTAGCTGAATGAGTTAAATGATCCTGGTTCTCTGCAGCCCTTTTGCCTTGCTCCAAGTACAGCACACAGGATGCTCTTAAGAAGGGACAGAGGTCTAACCAGGAAGACCACCTACTACCACCTACTAAATGATCCTAGGACATTGGGTATGGGTGACTGGGCTGACTGGGCCACATTCTATTTATGCCAGAGCCATGCAGCAATATGCTTAGGACATCAGCATTATGTTTGATGTACTGTATATTTGAAATATTTATATTCTGCCTTTCCTTAATCAACCCAGTAGCTAACACAAAAATAATAAAATAAAAATCACCTGCATGAGTAACAATCCAGTAGGTACAAACATTTATGAAAGATGCAGGTATAATAAGGCCAAATTGTGTAATTATGTTATTGGAGCAATTAATCCACTAAAGGGTTTAGTCTGAGCTTTAAAAGAGATAGTGAAGGTGCCAAACTTTATCCCCAAACTGATGCAAATCTTCCTTTTAGATATCACCGTACCCCCCACCACCTCCCACTGTCCTGATTTGTCAGGGAGAGTCCCAATTACCCTTGTGTTGTCCCACTTTTCCAGGGGCTTTTAAAATATTCCAGTTTCTCTCTCTCCTCCTCTCATTTCCCTTTTGTCTTCAGCTTATTTTAACTGAGTTCAAAGTGGAAAAATAATTTGCATTCTTTTAACTCAGGAGGGGAGAGGAGGAGCAGAATCTTGCCCTTTCCGAATAGAACAAGCAAAAGCAAACTGTTGCAGCCTGTCTTAGCTTGTTTGTTTGTTTATTTCCCTCAATAACTTTTGCCATTTTGACCACTCTCTGATGTTGCTTCATCACATGTGTCCTGGTTTTCTTCTGTGAAATGCCCTGGTGGTGCAGTGGTTAAATGCCAGGACTGCAGCCGCAGCATTGCAAGTTCTATCCCAAGGGCTCCAAGTTTCACTCAGACTTCCATCCTTTCATAGGTCAGTAAAATGAGTACCTGGCTTGTGGGGGCACTTAGCTAACACACATTGGAAACCATTTAATGTGGTGTAGATGTGTAAATTGCTATCGCTTAAGAATTTGTAAGCCATTCTGAGATCCTTTGTGGCTGAAGAACAGGGTATAAATACCTAAATAAATAAATAAAAATGCTGGTGGGTATGCAACAATTTAGCTGGGCTCCTCACAGTTCACTCCACTATAGTTGGTCCTACCATTAGGAAGAATGAAATAACCCCAGGGACCTGGTTTGGGTCTTGGGAAAGGACAATAAATGGGATGGTCTAGATGAGAAGATATAATGCAGGTTAGTGTGCATTATCACAAATTCACAGCAATGCTCATTTGTCTCTAGGGTCTTTGGGCAAAATCTATTGTATGTGAAGCTATCTATGTTTGACGTGCACATGCAGCCATACCTGCAATTCAAGATGGTGACTGAGAGTACAGCGCGTTATTATTATCTACATGTATCGCTGCCGCAGTATTTTTTTTAACCTGTAAATCAAAGGTACACAAATGCAACCTTCCACTTATATAAAGCTCTTTGTCACCTTATGCAGCAAAAAAAATGCATACTCGTTAACACTTCCTTGCCGCAAGCCTGCTCCCCACACATCCGTCCAACAAATCTGCTATCCACTTCCACCCTCGATGGGAATGTGCAGTATCCAACTTTGATGTCCAAACATGTGATAATGCACAGGACAATGCATTATTTTAAAAACTTTGCAAAAATCCATGAAGCCTTTTCCCCCACAGTAGATGGAGGTTTTGGTCCCCCTCCTTCCGAATATTTCAAATCTGGTTCGCAGCGTGTTGGGACATAACATATTCTTGTCAAATTCTATTAGGAGTATTTTCATCATCTAGACAACCCCAGTGTTAGTTATTTAAAGTATTAGCATTGTATTTTTATTCTCTACTTTAGGCAGCAAAATATCTTAAACCAATCCTGTTTTCTCTACCTCTACACTAACATTCTTCTCTCTCTCTCTCTCTCTCTCTCTCTCTCTCTCTTTCTAAGCTGGTGATTGTCAACCTAGCCATTCTTTTAAAATGTTCCTGCAAAGTGTTTCAAAATGCCTGGCTGCCTTTATCACACAACACGGATCAGCAGAGATTTTCATATGCCTGCTACATATGAAGCAAATTAGCATCCTCATTCTGCTAGCAATTCAAATTTGCAGGTATAGGCATGTCTGTCTGTCTTCCATTTCTTTCTCTGTAAGCCTCTGTTTATTTGTTGTCAGACTCTTGTCACTTCATACTGAGTAGTGACATTCTGCATGGCAAAGCAATGTAAAGGAAAGATCAAATAAACAGAAGAGTAAAAAACGATTTATAACCCTACCTACAAAAATGTCCAATGGCATAAATTTATGAACAGGTTTTCATTGTTTCATTCAGACAGCTACGGGAAAAGGGCAATAAAATGGTTGAGATATCCCTCATTAAAACCAGGCAGTAAAATTTCATACTCAGCTCTTGTCCATGAAGAAATGTTTACAATTTGCTGCCAAAAAAATGCAAAAACCCCCAGGTCCTCTGCCTCAATTTAATTTTTATTCCTACATGCCACTGATTAAGATGTTACCCTCTGGATGTATTTCTCTGAATAAAAACTTTTTATAAACAAACCCTCAAATAATTGACATTACAGTTTGTAGAAGGGAAGGCAAATGCTGATTAAGAAGAAATACAGAATGATGGCAACCACACAGCCTTATAGCTCCAAGTAAAATTATTTCTTTTCTTGACGAATTGTATAGTACCATTTGCATTGCTTATATTCTCATTCATTCGTAACATCTGATGAAGACTTAGTGATATGCTGGGAAACTAGGCATTTTCTTAGAGTAGGGGTGGACAACTTGTGGCTGTTCAAATGTTGTTGGACTGTGACTCCCACCATTCCACGTTATTGGCTATGATGGCTAGATCAGATAGGAGTTACTATGCAAAGGGCCAGACAAGTGGTCCAAAGACACCATTGTCTAGCAAGCGCATGATTTCCTTCTGAGATGAGTTCTGCACACTTATGCATGCTGGTGGAACTATCTAGCAGGTGTACATTGTCATCCCAGGGTCAAACCAGACATTAAGGGTGATGCACATTCCATTTTGTTAATTCTTAATCCTTAATATATCTTTCTACCAACAAAGGGGTTCCCTCAAAGATGTTCACTTCAGCAGTCAGGCTTGCAAATTACTGACCTGTGTACCTTCCAAATGATCAATCACAAACCAAAGCAGGTTACATGAAAAATACATAGTGGAGTGAAAAACATGTGCTATGACAAATATCTTTCACCACTTGGCAAGAACACGTCTAATTATATACTAAGCATATTGCCTCATGTGACTCCTAGAATGCAAAGGGAGAATAATAATAATAATAATAATATTTATTTATATCCCAACCCCTCTACAAAACACAATTGATGCAGCTTACAACAATTAAAATATACATCCCGAACCCTCAACCCCACCCACCCCTTAAAATACAATGAAATAATTCAGGAATTAAAACATACTTTAAAAAAATACAAAAAATAAAAATAAACAATGGACAGTGGCCACAGTGAGGTCAGGACAAGCTAGATTTTCTTTTTTTAATGGCCAGGTATCTATTTAGGAAAGGTCTACTGGAAGAGATCCATCTTAAGACCTTTTAAAAAGCTATTTAGAGTGGTGATATGACGGACCTCATCCGGCAGGCCATTCCATAATCTGGGAGCAATAGCCGAAAAGGCCCTCCAGGAGGATGAAGAAAACCTTTAAAGGTTGTAACAAATTCCTTCCAGAGGACCTGAGTGCATGGGGAGGATTATATGGAAGGAGGCGATCCTGAAGATAGGTGGGACCTAAGCCATTTCATAGAATCATAGAATTGTAGAGTTGGAAGAGACCACGAGGGCCATCCAGTCCAACCCCCTGCCACTCAGGAAATTATGATCAAAGTATCACCGACAGATGGCAATCCAGCCTCTATTTAAAGACCTCCAAGGAAGGAGACCCCACCACGCTCTGAGGGAGTGTGTTCCACTACCGAACAGCTCTTACTGTCAGAAAGTTCCTCCTAATGTTGAGGTGAAATCTCTGTTCCTGGAGCTTGCATCCATTGCTCCGTGTTCTAGTCTCTGGAGCAGCAGAAAACAAACTTGCCCCATCCTCAACGTGACACCCCTTCAAATACTTAAACAGGGCTATCATATTGCCCCTTAACTGTCTTTTTTCCAGGCTAAACATACCCAGCTCCCTAAGTCTTTCCTCATAAGGCATGGTTTCCAGATTTTCACCATTTTAGTCGCCCTCCTCTGGACATGCTCCAATTTGTCAATATCCTTTTTGAATTGTGGTCTCCCCCATCCTATATCTATGCTTTTCGTTTTTCTACCCTAAGTGCAGTACCTTACATTTCTCCGTATTGAATTTCATTTTGTTAGCTTTGGCCCAGCTTTCTAGTCTATCCAGGTCATTTTGAATTTTGATCCTGTCCTCTAGGGTATTAGCTACTCCTCCTAATTTGGTGACATCTGCAAATTTGATAAGTATGCCCCTAATTCCCTCAGCCAAGTCATTGATAAAGATGTTGAATAGCACTGGGCCCGGGACAGAACCCTCTGGCACCCCACTGGTCGCATCTTTCCAAGACAAAGAGGAGCCACTGCTGAGCACCCTTTGGAAGCCAACCATCTGAATGGTAGGGCTCTGTATTGGTAATGTTCCTCCAGGTAGACAAATCTGAGGTACTCCTTGTGTATGGGGTATACAAGGAAATGAAAGTATGCCTCTTGAAGGTTGAGAGATGCCAAAAATTGCCCTTACTGAACCCTCTCCAAGATGCAGAACTGAGCCCTTGTTGAATTCTGAAGATTGCTGTTGTCTAGCCTGAGGCTTGGAAGATGACTAGGCGTGAAAGCTCTGAAGTCTTCTGCCTGAATTGAGAGCAGAAGGGATGAAAGGACTGAAACCAAGACTGAAATGTCTTCTTGTCCTTTTTTAGTCCAGGATGGCAACACTTTCTTTTTATCCTTGGTCTCCATCAAAATCTCCTCCAAGACCTCACCAAACAAGTGGAAATACCACTAATATTGTGGGTGGTATGATTATATCCTGTGATGATATAGCAGATGTGTGGGCAGAGTTGGCATCTGGGTTTGTGGAAAGGTCTTGTACCTATTTCCCCATCTGTGTTGTGCTTCCTCCTGTAAGTAAGCAATTGTTTGAGATTGGGATGGTGTCTGTAGGCAAGTAAAGGACTGCCACCAAGAGTCTTTGAGAGGGCAGCACTGTTGTCCAAAATTTCACCCAATTTTTGTTGTGAAATTCTGGTCAGAGATTTCTATTTGTAATCTCCAAATATCTACAGTTTCTGTCTTTAAACACTCTTGCAGTGGTGCAGAAAACAGGAAATAGGCATCTTATTTCTCAATGATTATGGTTCAAACCAAATGTTAAGTGTCTAGCAAAACCAAGTCCTCCAAATTACACTAGCCTACAAAAGAAATGTGCAACTCAAGCTAATGCATTTTTGTGATACCATCCATAAGCTTATCTGCCAAATGAAAACAATCTGTTACTCTAAAGACAGCCTTCAAAAAAAAAAGAAAAAGAAAGAAAGAAAGAAAAAAAGACATCCTTTAAAAATTAGACACCCCCTCCCCCAGACCAGCAAAGCTGAACCACAGGAGAACATTATAAAAAAGTATAACCACATCAAACCAAACAAGCCAAAGATAACAAATTTGGCTTAGGGAGAAGGTAGATTTCTACTGTACATCTAAATAAGAAAAACAGCTAAAATTACACACACACATCTTGCTTGCAGCACATTTTCTAATTCCAGGTGGTGTTTATTATTTCTTCAGATTCTTGCATCTTGAAACAATTTAAGTGCACTTGAAAATTCTCTAGCATCCCAAACTCACTCTACTAAGCCATGGGAGTACCAGAAATAAGTGACTCAGCCTTTCCTAACATGGTGTGCTCCAGGTTTTTTTAGACTACTGTTTCCATAAACCCTACTCAACATAACCAGTGGTCAGGGTTAACTGGGATTTTCTAGTTTGAAACATCTGGAGGACATCAGGTTGGGGAAACCTGTAGTACACTGTGCCACCAAAGCCCTATATCTGATATAGCCCTATATCTATATCTATATCTGAGAATAGGAGTGCCTTTCAGAGTTCAATTCGTTAGTCTTGACTAGAACAGATCCACTGATGTACATCTGCTGACTTAGAAAGTCCCATTGATAGGGTTAGCATTTTTTGAAAAGCAAAAAGAGGACACATTTGCTGGCTCCCTGCGTCAAATCACTATAATGACTCTCACTTTAAATATCCCCAACCTTCACTGTATTTGAATAACAACAATTTTATTTTCCCTTTCTTCATTCCTCTCCTCTTCCAACAGCCATCTTGCCGCACTGGCCTCCATCCCTTCTCATAGTGGAGCCCTTGGAGATGGTGAGGTGGCAATGAGGAAGAGGCACTGGTGAGTAGGAGACAAAGTAGCAGTGGACATTTTAAACATCCCGACAGTTTAAAAATTTTACCTCTGAAAAAGAAGACATGTCCAGGAAAAGGGGGACATACTGTAACCCTGCCCACTGATTCAGTTAGTCCAGTCTAGCAGAATCTAAATTTTGAATTTCACTGTCAAGTAGGTTCGGGAATATACTTTTTTTCTGTTATGCTTTTCAACTGCTTTTAAGTCAGTAGTTGTTTTAATATAAAAATCTATTTAACAGCATTTTGATATTCTAGTGTATTGTGTTTTTAGCTGCATCTGATTTTTAATAATGTTTTGAGATGTTTTAGGAGAAACAGACCCAGCATGACTATCAGGAGAATGGTAAGCTATTAACTAAATAAAATTAAGTGTGTACTACCAGTGTACAGGTTGCCCCACGTATCTGTGGGGGATGCATTCCCAGACTTACCATTTATAAGTGAAACAGCGGATCACAGTGAACTGCCATAAAATACCATAGAATCACTCTAGAGGACCTAGAAAATGCCTAGAGAGTATGGCTCTCTAGGCATCTGGAGGTCCTCCAGTGTGACTCGAAGGTCAACTTCTGACAGAAGTTCACCATAGAATTGTACTGGAGGACCTCCAGATGCCTAGAGAGACCCACCAGATATCTAGAGAGACTTCCCCCAACTGCAGTTAAATGAAACCACAGTTACCGATATTGTGGATATAGTGTGTGTATGTGTATGTGTGTTTGTGACCTGTATGTTTATATTTTGGGGGCCACAGGAGAGGAGGCTGTGACTCTTTTCTGGATCAGAAACAACTTGATGTGAGTATAGAATTCCAGATAAATGGATGCAAGTGCACAATAATATTTGTTTTGAAAAATGGATGACATTGGGATCTGAGGGGTTCATCCACTTTTAAATACACCCATGGTGCATTTAATTTGTATATCTGTAACTTAGGATAACAGCAAAATTAATATAAGGATACTATTAACTTTTACTCAGCTGGCAATAAGGAGTCCAAATAGGATAATGGCTGACTGGCATTTCTACGTGTTTATGAAAACTTGGAATAAGACTGATGAATTGTTAGATATATATGATTAGTTAAAAAAAATAAGCTGCAGTTTCCCTCTACATGTGTGTCATGGTCCTTTGTGGAAAAAGACATATTGCCTACTCCTTAGGGACTTGTAAGAACAGGTAAGAGTGTTTTTCTTTCACACATTTTATAGGAAATCTTAGAATTACTCTTATGGCACAAGGAGAAAGAAAAAACACATTTTTGTTAAATCAAATCAGGACAGACTTTGGCTGCTTTTAGAAAAGGTGCCTAGTTACAAAATTGAGTCAAATTTTTAGAAAATAAAATTTGTTGTATGAAACATTCCCTTGTGTGGCATCTAAAGGCAAGATCCATGGACAAGAGGGAGACATCAGAAGGCTTGGGAAAGTCCAAGTTTTGCAGAAGGACAAAAACAATTAACTGTAAAAATGTAAACTATCCAATGAAGACTAAGGATGTTCAGTGGCCATGGAGTACAGTACTGATTAAGAGGAAACAGAAACCAGACAGAGGGTCAGGGGGAGTGGAATGGCTGGTACCTTCAACAGCAGAGCTTTGCTGCAACACTACGGTATATCATAGGTCCTGCTTGAACTTTGTTTCCTGAGTAACACTCACTAGCCAGAGCCAGAGGAAATAAAGTAACCACCATTACATGCAATATATACTGTATAATAAGACAAAACCTAGCTGGTCACAGCTTGGGAGATCAGCATCTCAAGAGTGAGTCCTGCTTAAATTTATTCCTGACTAGGAATATTATATCTGAGCAGATTGGATGTAGAAAATTATTCATTGGTTGGTTGACTACACTTTTAAGCCACCAACAACCAAAGTTCTCTGGACAGTATACAGTCTATCAACATAAATAAATAAAGTACATACAGCAATAAAGAGAATATGTGTGAAACTCTTACTTTGGGTTGGTGTCCTTCCACAATTGCCAGGTTAGACTATTCACACAGAATACTAGCTAGTAGTTTCTGTCTCAGAGGGGAAATGAATCTGCTCCAGTCAATCTGCTCTGGGTTTTAGTCCAACATTTAAAAGAGCTATCCAAGGTTCTGAACACTATCCCCAAACTTTGTTTAGCACCCTGGGTAGCGTGTTTAAAGGTCTGACTAAAACCCAGAATGGATTCACCATATCACTGACATGGAGGTCAGCCATTGCTGCTGACTACTCTGCCTGCAGTTGCAGGGGTGTCTGGATAAAGTGGTTTATCTATACACAGTTCAATCCAGTTTTGGGCTTGCACATGGCACTGGAACAGTTTTGGTCACCCTGGTTGAGTACTGTACTTTTATTAGGAGAGAGTTGAAGGCAATTGATATTTTGTTAACTCTGCTTGACCTCTTGGCAGTGTATTATTATTATTATTATTATTCCCCATCTTTCTCCCAAAAATTGGGGCTCCAAGCAGCTTACAATTTAAAGGAACAATACAGTTAAAAACATACAAAAGGTTAACAATGAAACAGAATTAAACTATGTAGAGCAGTGTTTCTCAGCCAGGGTTCCCTGGAACCCCAGGGTTCACCAAGAGGTTGCTAGGGCTTCCGCAAGATATTGAGATTGGAAAAAATTAACTTTTTTGCGGGGGGGGGGAAACCGTAGATATAATAATTTTTAGGCAGGGGTTCCCTCAGACCTGAAAATTATTTCAAGAGTAAAAAGGTTGAGAAAGGGTAAAAAGGTTAAGAAAGTATTAATTAAGTATTTAGAGTATTAATACAATTCAAACTGCCATTAAAAAATAAAATGCAATTAAAAACAGTTCTGTTTAAAGCAATACAGCACAAATTGGCTCATTCCTTAAAACTTTCTGTTTTAAAAACCTTTCTGCTTAAAGTCAAGTTCATTTATTATGATCCACAGATCTGTCACAAAAAAGAACTCAAGCATAAGACAGAAAATAGACCCAAATTATTATTTTTTTAAAAAAAAGATGTATAACAGTGAAACATTTATAACCGGCTTTTACCTAATATGCAGTAAGCGCTAATCCTGGCCGCCTCTGTAAGAAATTTAGCAACAGCCAGGGTCACTTTTGGGGACTTGTCCTCCAATAAAAACCTGATGTAAAATTGATCTGAGTTTCCCAGAAATTTGCTCAATAATGGATGGACTGTATAATGACAGGCCTGATTATAAAGGCTACAAGACAAAAGAATAAGTTTCATTGACTCAACTTCCATATTACTGCATGGGCACCATCTTTTCAAATGCAGTACACCAGCAAATCTGCCTCAAAGTAATTCAGTAGAATAGATACCGTACTACATCTGGCCTTAGAAAAACATCTGCAGTAATTAACCACTGATGGGTTCTTTAAATAGTCAGGTATTTGGAAGGGCCTGACGTTCGAACAGGATGCGTATGAAAGGGAGCGCAGATCACAAAAAGCTATGTCCCGCAATCTTTGCTTAACAGATTTGAGGGCAATATTCAAACCCAGATTGGAGAAGAGGGAGGAAGAGAGATGAATTGAAGCTGCTTTTTTGGCAAGAAGCTTGGACCAGCTGCTTACATATTTCTCCTTAAAAAGCCTAAAACAGTTTTTGCCTGCCAATGAAAGGACATGGGTAAATTTTCTATGATGCCAGAAGTGTTACAGTCTAGGTGACAGGCTATCTTTTTGTTTCTTTCATGGTTTTAAATGGTGACCTTTGTTAGCAAAGACAGTAGCATGGAGATAACACAAGAAAACTTCTTGCCTTGGCCACCTGTTACATTGTGCTGTTGCTGGCTGCCTACAAGTCATTTCTGACTCACGGCGACCCTAAGGCAAACATATCATGGGGGTTTCTTGGCAAGATTTGTCAGAGGTGGATGGCCTTTGTCCTTCTCTGAGGCTGAGAGAGTGTGACTTGCCCAAGGTCACCCAGTGCGTTTCATGTCTAAGTGGGGATTCATACCAGAGTTGTAGTCCAATGCTCAAACCACTACACCATGCTGGTTCTCACGGCCACCTGTTATAATGCGAGGCATACCTGACCACTTTGGCATGGAGCAATAGTCTCCCCAGGTTCGTAGAAAACACAGACCATTAATAAACCAAAAATGAACTGTTTTAGTTTTCCAGTGGCATAACATGTCTCAGGCCACATCCACACTACACAAATAATCCAGTTTGAAACTGGATTATTTGCCATGACGCCTTCCTATAGAATCCTGGGATTTGTAGTTTTACAAGCTCGTCTGCCTTCTCTGCCAAAAAGCACGGTTGCCTCCCCAAACTATAAATCCCAGGAGCCCATAGGCAAGAGCCATGGCAAATAATCCAGTTTCAAACTGGATTATTTGTGTAGTATGGCTTTCCTCTCAGAATGATTTCCTTCTGCTTACTTCAGTTTTGACCTTCTGCCAGTAACCTTCCCCGCTGCAGAATGCAGATTCCTCTGCATATCAATAATAGCTGGAAGGAATGCAGAGGCACAACCTAGCAAAGGATAAAAGGTTCAGGGTCTGTTAGGCAATGCATAAAGTGTAATTAAGTTGCAACAGAGGACCATGACTAACAGGGCTTAAAATGCAATGCATTGAATTGGAATCATTCTGTTGCACAAGTTGTAGCCATGAAACCATTCGGTGGTAAAGTTGTCCACAAACATAATTCTCCAGAAAATTTTCTACTCCCCTTCTTATTGCTGTACAGTAATGACTCCCCCATGCTTGTCCACTGAAAAGCTTCCAAAGCATGTACTGAATCTCCACATTCCAAAACAAATGGGAGTGTTTTCCTGCAAGCCACTCTTCATCTTCAGCAATTTCCCACCATTGGTCTCATTTTCTAGGGCTGATGGCCGTTACAGTCCTCAAGCTGCTCTACACCTTCTTCTAATGACAGGCCTGATTATAAAGGCTACAAGACTTTGTGAGCAAGCAGTGCCTTCCTCCCAGGCTCCTTGCCTGCCCCCCCCCCCGCTTGTTTGGACTGAGGCCTCACTTCGAGTAGTTCCCATCTGCCCCTAACAACGTCTTGTTTCCTGGGGCCCATCTGTTGCCTCCAGCTTGACCTATCAAGCATCTGAAAGTTCCCATGTCCAGCCAGAATTCATTCTTTGCTGCACAATCTGGGTTCTTCGTTCCTCTCACCACCTTTGCCACAATGGCTGGTTTCATGCCAGTCATAAATTTGGTAGCTGTCTTGTCTTCCCTGGCTTTTGTCTTTGCCTTCAAATGCCACCCTGTATATATGTGGACACAGAGTTAAATGGGAAAGTGCCAAACGCCACCAGTGATCTTTTAGTCTGCAACAACAGATGAGGCTCAGCGTAGGAAGACTTCAAACTGCTTGCTGGGCCCGGGACAGCTGCTTCACGTCTTCAGGCAATGATAAAGCAGGAGTTGTGTTTTCATACCAGAATGAGAAGAGACCTCATATCAGCAAGGACAAGAGAAGAGGAATGTCTACCCTCCCTGCATTCCTCTGAAATGCTGATTAATGAAGTTTTCTGTCAGATATATCCTCTTCATGACAATAGCAGCATATCAGCAAATACAGCATAATGAAGAAGTATTTAAGGGTCAAGACAGCTGATACTTGAAATGTGTGAATGCATTTCATATATCTGTTCCTAAAACTTTAACAGCAGTGCCAGAAAACAAGAAGGATGATGGGATAAACTTTTTTTCCTCTGACTGCCATCCTGATGAAAATCCACCCCACCCCACTGTTGTTATTTGGCTCTGGAGGAAAGCTGTTATTGGCACCTGTAATAAAACAGGAGGAAGATAATGCCTGGCCTAGACATATAACTAGGTAACCAGCCCAAGTTCTTGCCCGCTGTCTGCAAGTGATTAGGAATACAGATATGACTCCACTAAGGAAACAGGAAGAAGAAATTGGCCCTATTTCAGAAAAAGTTGATTAAAGTATTTCCTTCCTTTTTGGTGAATCAAGACCTTCCTCTTCCTTCTTCTTCTGTCTTTCATGGCTGTGGACAGAGCCAGGATGAAGCTCTGCAGTCAGCCAGGCAGAAAGCTAGAAGAATCCAGTGTGATTCTTGGTTTGGAAAAGTACTACAGCTGAAACCTGCAGAGCCATGAATTGCTAGCATGTTTATGTTGGTACGTTAGAAACACTTTTGGTCAGCAGATGCATATTCCTTTTCAGTAACTTTAAAATATTGGCCAAGGAGGTTATTACAGTACTTGCATTTTCACACTATGCTGTTGTTGTTAATACCATGCAACCTTGCACCAAATGAATTTTCCTTCCTTGTAACTTTTAAAAGACTAGCTCTTTCTGTTTTCAGGATGGAGGTCTCTGGGCACAGCTTGAAACTGCAAAATCAGCTACAAAGGGCACCAAACCTCTGGGAAACTACAGCTGAGTCCAACAGCAGAGAACTCCTCTCTCTCTCTCTCTCTCTCTCTCTCTCTCTCTCTCTCTCTCTCTCTCTCTCTCAGAAGGGGGGAATAGAGTTTGGGAGGCATCCTAAAGGAGGAGGGCTGTTGTTGGATTGTTACCTACCCTGATAGCCCCCATCTTGGAATATCTAATAGTTGGCTATATTTAATAATTTGGCTTAAGGCAGCCATCCTCATGGTTATAGGTAAACTGGGAACCCCCAAATACCAAGGTGGGATTCATGCAAGGAAATTCTCCCAAAATAAAATAAAAAAACAAACACTTAGATCAGGACTTAACACCTGGAGGTGAGTCATTCACTAATCCACTCAAGGATAGCAAGAGACCTTAATGCTTGTAAAATGGGTCCTTCCTCCCCTTCTGCCCTCCAACCAAAGACCTTCCCTGTTTCCTATTCAGTTCTAAAAGCACTGACCATTAGCGATCTTAACTCTTCTAAAGTATCCTTTGTTTTGGTCTGGGAACCTCCAAGAACCATTGTATTTCACTCAAAGCTCCCATTCCTTCAGGGGAATTATTTCATATAAACATCACCCTAAAACACCACCAAAGTGTGCATGAATCCCATGCTTTCCAACCTCACATCAGTTTGTGTCATCAGTCTATCATCCAGACCTCCTTGTTGTCAGTTTATGTTGCAATCTCAGCTCTGCAGGATCAGTACAATATAACCCACTATCCCCTTATTCTTTTTCCTCTATCCAAATACTTCCTACTATTTTCAATAGCCTTGTATGAGTGCTTGAAGCCTGAGTGTACGTATGATTGCTGTTAATATTAATTTCCAATAAAGATCATTTAATTGTACCTTTTGGCTTAGAATCTCCTCTGTTATTACTGGTATATATAGGTTAAAAGGTCCCGCAGTTGCTCAACTTCTCGCATGCCAAGTTGAGTAACTAAATTCCCCAATCTAATATTAGGACATCAGAGGGTCCCCACACAATTAGGGTAACAGATTCTTTAAGTGCTAGAGGTATAATACATTGGGAGTAGTGGTAGAAAAAGCCCAAGGGAATTTGTGTCTTAGGTAGGATAAAGATAAATGCAACTCCCAGAAGTCAAGGAAGGAAGCTGTGTGGAGTGGTGGTGGATCACCACTTTCTGCATTCACAGTTCAGTGTGGGAATTCCATACTCTCCAAATGTCCTGATTTGGCAGGGACAGTCCTGATTAATCCTCCGTCATCCCACTTTTTCAGCTGCTTTTAAAATGTCTCAGGTTCTCTTTTCTTCTCCTACTTTCCCTCTTTGTCCTTGGCTTACTTCAGTTACTGTAAACTGCAAACTTGGCTTACTTCAATTACTGCAAAACTGTCTTTCTTCAATTACTGCAAACTGAGTTCAAATTTCAAAAGAAGTTTGCAGGAGGAAGATATGAGAAGAGGGCAGGATCATTACCCAGTAGCCTCAGGTAAAAGCAAAGTGCTGAAGACTCTTCTAGCTTACACGTAATATAACCTGTGCTGTCTTGACCACACTCTGATGTTGCTTGGCCACAGATGATCCAGTTTTGATCTGTAAAATTTTGGAAGGTATGAGATTCATCTTTGATAGCAACTTCCCTAGGAAGGATGGAGAGAAACAAGGATAGCAAGGCAGGAATTTAAGCAAACAGCAAACACACAGGTACAGTTGCCCCTCCACATTCGCGACTTTCACTTTCGCGGTTTTGATTATTCGCGGACGGCTGCCTCCCCCCCCCGCTGCTCAACACCCCCTCCCTTCCCAAGGCAGCAAAGGGCTTAGCCCATCGCTGCCTTGGGAAGGAGGGGTGGGAAACAGCTGGGGCGCTGCCTCTGCGCCCCACTCCCTTCCCAAGGCACCGAACGGCTTCTGAGGAAGCCCTTCACTGCCTTGGGAAGGAGGGGTGGGGAGCAGCTGGGGCGTTGCCTCTGCGCCCCACTCCCTTCCCAAGGCACCGAAGGGCTTCTGAGGAAGCCCTTCGCTGCCTTGGGAAGTTGGTGGGTGGGAAGCAGCTGGCCCGCAGGCTCATATCTTATTTGCAATTTTTTCATATTCGCGGGGGTTGTCTGCCCCTAACCCCCGCGAATGTGAAGGGATGACTGTATATGGACTTAAGTTGGGAATAAAGATGGAAATAAACAAAAAGCTTCACAGAAAAGTATGGGTTTTGAGAAGTCACTGAAGGAAAAAAGAGACAAGTGGCACCATGTGGGTGTTCAGGAGAGACAGTATCCTTTATGAATGCATAAAAGGTAGTAGAAGAGAAATAGTGAAGCGAGAGCCATTTGAGATCTTTGGTGGCTGATGTTGGTGGAGCTGAATAAGAGGTGGGAGAGAGAGGCAGAAAAATAGAGTGAAGCTGAGAGGTTGATTCCTTCTCAATGATTCAAATGGATGAAACATATCAAAAAATACTCTTTGTTTTCAGCCACAACCAAGTGAGTCCATGCATATTCTTCTTCATTTCCCTGTTCCTTCCCTTCTAGGGCTGCCAGATCCTGATACTAAAGAAAAGACACCTGTTTCTTTAAGAACACTGGGCAATGACTCAAAAAGAAGAAATGGTTAGGGCTTCTCACGCCTGGGGAGTACACACAACTACTATACAAGACTGTGTGATATATGGTTTCCAATAGCTGACTCTCTGCCCAGAAGGTCTTGAAAGGAACCAGTGTGTTTGTGAGGTTAGCATCTGGGAATTTCACTGTGCTATTGAAGAAGATCACACATTGGAGTCTGATAAGAGTGATAATAGCTGAAGCACATGCTTTGCATGCGGAAGGTATCTGGCTTAATCCCTTGCATCTCCTGCTTTTAAAATGTTCTAGGATAGCAGAGTAGGGGAGGAGTTTGGAATGCTTCTGAAAAAATAGTACAGGACAGTGGACCAATGGTCTGAGTCATTCTAAGGCCACGTTCTACGTTCATGCATCATTACTTCTCAACATGTGGTTAGAGTTGAGCATGTGCCAAAATTCTAATATCCTATACAAGTTGCTTTGAAATGAGTGATGGAAGAATCAAAATGTAATTGTTTTTCAGAATTGCATTCTTGACCTCTGGAACCAATTCATATCACTTTCCCTGAATGGGCTCATTGAATTGATGAGCACATTTTACTGGAAGCCACTTAAGGGGGGAAATGTGTGTGGGGGTCCCCCCCCAGATCCCCACAGAGTATTAATCTGAACCTTAAATCCCTACAGTTTCATCTGTATCTATAAAAAATAATTACAAAATGGAATATGCTCAGAATAAATCTGTGCAGATTTTATTTTTATTTTTTGGAGGAAGCCAACCTTGACCTTTTACTCCCCATGGAAAATCTTTTCATGTTTGATTCTAAGAGGTAGGCAAAAAACCACCACAGCCAATAGAAACATTTTTATTCGGCTGTTCTTTTACTTGACAACCCATATACTTATTTCTCCTTTTTGGCATGAGTTGAAAAGTGTCCATTCTAATTTTACAAAGGTCCACCAAGGTTAATCAGCAGTCTCTGAGAGCAAAAAGACTTTAATTTGTCTCTCTCTCACACATACACACAGACATATACTGGGTTACTTGCACATATGCTAATGTTTAGTTAATTTTTAACTAATCAGCCCATGCTTCAAGATCTGCTGGGGAGGCCTTGTTCTCTATCTCACACCCTCACAGGTAAATATGGTGGGAACATGGGAGAGGGGCTTCTTGGCGGCTGCCCCCAGGCTCTGGATCTCCCTGTCCAAAGAAATCAGACTGGCACCCTACCTACTTTCTTTTCACAGACCAGTAAAGACTTTTCTCTTTAGACAGTCATTTGATGAGTGGCTCTATAAAGCCCTTATCACTTAAACACTGAGCTGAATCTTGCTATGTGGGGATGGTGGTGTTCATCCTGTGGTGGAGGCTGAGCTCATGGACTAGATAGTTTAGAGTCTTAGTGTGAGCCCTCAGACGGCTTAAGTTAAACAAGCTACCATCAGTACGGTAACGTATATAGATGCTGTCATCTTCTTCAAGCTCTGCCATAGCCCTTTGGAGCATCAAGCTGAAGAAGATTGTAAATAAAGTTGGCGCAAGAACACAACCTTGCTTTACTCCTTTAGTTATTAGAAAGAGCTCTGAAAGAGCATCACTATATCTGACTTGACCGCGCTGGCCCTCGTGCAGCAAGATAATCATTTTAAGGAATTTGGGGGGACATCCTAGTCTTTCCAGGATCTGCCACAGACCTTTTCTACTCAGTGTCAAAGGCTTTGGTGAGGTCGACAAATGTTACATAGAGGCCCTCTGCTCCCTAAATTTTTCTTGCAGTTGTCTAAGGGCAAATACCATGTCTGCAGTACTCCCATTGGCTCTGAAGCCATATTGGCTTTCAGGAAGAAGTTCTTCTGCAATAGCAGGAACTAATCTGTTCAGGAGTATCCTTGCAAGGATTTTTCTTGCTGTCCTTGAGCAAGCAGGGATCACCAGCATTGAAGCCATGATATTGAGAACACAGCTGCACTGGGCATGGCACGTTTCTAGGATGGAGGACCATCGCCTCCCAAAAATACTACTCTATGGCCATGGATCAGCGTAAGAGGGGCACTCAAAAATAATGATACAAGGATTCCCTGAAACAACATCTCAGGCTCGGCCAAATTGATCACCAACAATGGCCCCACATCGGGAGGCATGGAGACGCACTATCCATAATGCTGCAGCCTTATTTGAGAACTCACACCAAACAAGTCTTGAAGAGAAATAACAACACAGAAAGAATCACAACCCAGAAACATCACCCAAGGAGACCTTCTGCTGTGCTTTCTGCAACTGGACTTGTTTATCTCGGATTGGCCTTTTTAGTCATCAGCGCGCTTGCAGAAAGCACGGGATGAGTCCTTCCTAAATCTTCGTTTGCGAAGAAAAGCCAGAGAGAAAGAGAATCTTGCTAATTGTTGTTCTGGAGTGTGTGTTTGTGTGTGTGTGTGTGTGCATGTGTACATGCATGTTTTATGATGTATGTTTTAACCCAGTTTTAATTTTTTGACTGTTTAATTTCATTTTAACTTTTGTGTCTTGTGAATTTTTAATGATCTAATTTTTAATTTGTTATAAGCAACTTTGGGTCCTGAACTGGAGAAAAAGCTTTGATAGAAATAAATCCCATTTTGGAAGAAAGGTGGGATATAAATTCAATAAATATAAATAAAAATATAAAAATAACAACAACAATTGTTTCTGTTGCAAAACATAGCATTTAAACAGAAGACTGCATTCAAACAAGCAGTGAAACCTCTGTTCAAGGGGTACTGGTAAATATTGTAATATTCTACCCTGATCCTGATAGCTCACCTTTCTAATCACAAGAATTTTCTATGGATGGGATATCTCCAAATGGCCAAACTCATGTTCAAAGGAGTTCCCATCCACTGAAGTTACTGGGAAAGCTTCTAATCCATCCATGTGTACCAGATATTCCACAAATGTAATTAGTGCATTAAGGTAGATTTCTGAATTCTTTTAATCTCAAATATCCAGAAAGCACTGTTAATAGAGTACAAAACAGCAATATTCTTACATGTTTCACAGTCTACAATTCACACAGTTGGTGAATACTTCACCTATAAAACAGGTACATATTTTGAACAGTATGCAATTATTTTTCTTGGAATGATTTTTTTTTTATAAAGGAAGTAGTGAGCAAAAAAGACTTTGCATTTAATTTACAGTATTTTAAACTGCTTTTAGCTGCTTCATGAATCTGTAAAATCTGTCTTCTCCAGTATAAACCAATGCCTGGGTTTGTGAATTATAAAGAGGCATGAAAAGAAGAGACCAGGCTGTTTACTTGAGAAAAAGATGTAAAACGTCTTAAGTATCTCTTTTTACCACACTTGAAGAATTCCTAACATTAACTTCTATAAGCCTCTCGTTTGTAGGATGGTTATCAGCCCACATCCAGTTTGCCAAATAATAATAGAAGGTTTTGTTAATAGTCACAAAAATGTTCAATTCCAAAACAGATGTTCATGGACAGACTAAAGTCTTAGATACTGTAAGTAGTTATTAAAACAAAAGATACTGTTCCAAATGCATCTCATTTAACAGTATTATTTTCAGTCAAATCATCAAAGGGAAAGTTTGTCTGCAGTTCTGATTCTATAATAACTGCCAGATTTTCTGAAAGATATTGGTAGTTAATAATTATAGTAAATATGAAAAGCAAAATAAAAAATAAACAAGGCCACTTTGTTTGGATCAACATGCTCCAGGGAAAACAGCTAACGTGTGGCTTACATTAATAAATGTCTATCTCTCACACTAAAAAAACCAACATTGTCCCTTTCCAGATTGCTTCATTTATTAGTTAAAATGTAAACTAAATGGAGCCATTTCTCCAAGCCAGAGAAACCATAATGCCTGAAAGATAAAAAGCAATCATATACTGATTCAGAACTCTGGTTTGTTTAACTGAATATTATCCACATTGACTGTCAGCAGCTGTCCAAGAAATCTCTCCTACCTTGAGATGCAAGGAATTGGACTTTTTGCATAAAAGCTTGGGTCCCAGCTTTACCTGGAGATTCCATTTGTACCCTGAAATCAGGCAATGGGTGATAAAATGGGTTCCATCTCTGGGTTAGTGGCACACCAGCATCATCCTTCCAACTTTTTACAGGCTTTCTGTAGCGGTGTAAGAACAGCTGATCAGAATCGGGGAGGGGAGGTCAGGATTTTGGAAGTTCCCTGGAGGAGTTTAAAAACAACTGCCTCACCTCATATGCCATCCACACTCAGGCTCTGGATTTCCTCCTACTCTCAGCTCTGGGGCTGCAAGAACATTGCTGTTAAGAATTATAGACTAATATTTCTATAGCCAAATTGTGTTCCTCTGGACAGTTTTGGCATGAGATGGGAACCAGTTTCCAGGGAGACAGGCCCTGCAGGCCCATTGTCCACATTTCCAGGGTTATTTTAAGGAGACATCCAGACACATGCCTGGCTTGAGGGCCATTGGGTTTGCCTCACACCAAGTGAGAGAGGAATCATGCAGTAGCTTTCACCTGTGGGGCATCCATGTCTCTTATTCCATGTTTCCTCCTACAACTGGCCAGGCAAACTGGGTTTTCATTGGTTAGTTGGAAGGCCATCCAGTGCTTGGAACTGTGCCCCATGTTAGGCCAAGCCTCTTAAAGTCATGGCCTTTAATATCCCAAACATATGTCTGTCTGTTACTTTTCTATCAAGCTACTGCTCTGCCACTCACCCTTAGGATTGTAAAGCACATCCTCTATAACTGGGATAAGATGGCTTATAGAAACAAGGTATTTGATCTCATTATTACCTTTAACACACACATGTAGTGATTACACAGGTGGTGTCCATGCTTTTCCCTCCCTGCAAATTGCTTATCAGTGCTTATTTGTTTCTCAACATAACCACCTTTCCATCACTAAAGACATGCTGAGAACAAATGATACAGCAACCTTGCTAAAGCCAAGCAGATTGTGGATTCATTGGTACCAGGAAACCCCTGCTAATGAAAAGTGACACCTTTTTCATCGCATCAATGTGGAGGGAGGACAGAGCAAGCATGGCAGGATGACTACATGTGCAGAACCGGGACCCATTCCTGGTACAGTGACGTTCTTGCAAGCTCCTTTGGGGCTTTTTCCAAGTCTGATAATCTAAATTTCTCAATATTCTTCTCCTCTACAAGTCTCTTGGAATCATTCACGTCAATCGTAGGGAAATACCATGATAAAAGCAGGGGAGACTGTTATGATGCAGAGAAACCTTCCTCCCTTCTTGCTCATGATATTATCAGGAGTGGCAGTGAAGGCAATTTGGGTACATGTGGAAAGTGGAAGCTCTGTTTGAAATCCAGCAAAACAGGAACAGTGTGCTACTAGGGAAACAAGGAAGAAGGTGGAAGCTAAGTAGACTGGAACAAGCAAATCTAACACATTCAGGTGTGTCATGTTGGCCATACAGCAAAATACAACAAATTCCAAAATCCACAAAACAGCAATACCTTTACTGGGCCAACAAAATACATCATGTAAGCTTTCAAAGCTCCGCTGTCTTCTTCTTCAGGCAAAGGTGTTAAAAATCATACAGAAGAAGAAGAAAATGGTGTTTGAGTCACAGGCCTACATTTTGTTTTGAGATGTTGCTTTTGTTGTTAGTTAAGATATTCTGGAGGGACATCAATGCAGGCTGAGCCACTCCCCTCTTTGGCCATAGTAACTTTCTTTGAGATCCAGGCTGTTTCTGTCCTGTGTGAGCTACGCATGCCATTCTTAGGCAGAGAACACTGAATTTCTCAAGAAGTGTCTGTAGTGTTGCATCTGGAAAAACTTTTAGGTGCTGTATAGGTAAAACATGCCAAATGTAGTCCTAATGAAATGTTTTACCTGACAAACAAATGTAGTCCTAATGAAAAAGTTTTACCTGACAAACAAAAGCAACATCTTACAAGAAAATGTAAGCAGAACCAACCAAGACCAGGGAGATCCTGTAATGAGCAGAGAATAATGGGTAAGTTCAGTATTTGTCCTGCTTCCTGGATTAAAAAAAATCCTACTTCTAATCTGTGGATGGTCTCAATATTGACAGCCAGTGTGGCACAGTGATTAGAGCTATGCTGATCAAACAGGAGCCCTGGAACTGCATGTGTGCCCTCCTGAGACCATTTTTGTGGCTCCAAATCCTCATGGACCACCTCTTTTTGTGTCCAAAAAGGAGGGTGAATTGCCTAGAAACCTGCCTAGAGTGCTGATCAGGCTCTTAAATAGATTGTAAAGAGCCCGTGCATGGTTTTAACATTTTTTAAAATGTTACCACCACCACCTGCCCCAGATCAAAGGTGGACTCCTTGCTCCTCCTGGTTTCATTGTCTTCATTTTGGAAGCTCCTTTCTTGCATGCTGCATGGAGCCTGAAAAATATCAGGGCAGAAATTTGGCCCCTAGACCCACCCAAATTGTTCATCCCTACAGGGACCTTGGAACTGTTTTTAGGGAGACTGGCAGGTGGGTCATTATGAATTTTGTGTACTTGTATGTATGTTTTTACAAAAGCAGAAAAACACACACAGTATAGTGAATGATGATGATGATGATGATGATGCTTGTTGTGTGCCTTCAAGTCATTTCTGACTTATGGCAACCCTAAGGCGAATGTATCAAGGGGTTTCCTTGGTGAGATTTGTTCAGAGGGGGTCTCCCTTTGCCTTCCTCTGAGGCTGTGGCTGTCTTCCTCAAGATCACCCAGTGGGTTTCCATGGTTGAACAGAGATCTGAACTCTGGTTTCCCGAGTCACAATCCAACACTCAAACCACTACACCACGCTGTCTCTAATCATAATAATACCACCAGCTAAAGCAGTTTAAAACAATAAATGAAATGTTATAAAATTATTTAATGCATAAAATTAAGATATCCAAGCAAAGGGAAAATAAGGCCCCATTAAAAATGCAAAGATAACAATAAGCTAGGGCACCTTTGATTTGTAGTTTCTTGGGGGCTGGGTGGTCCTGCTTCTTGGGGTCACATGGTTTCCAGGGGGCTCAGTCTTCTCAGCCTAGCCTTGTGGGAAGCTCAAGCCTCCCTGTTCACCTGTTTCATGGTCCATGCCTCCCTGGACTCAAGTGTTACACTTTAGACAAGGGAGATCCTGTTCAATTCAGTGCTTGGCCAGGGTGCCCACTGAGTGACCTTGGGCCAGTCATGCTATCTCAGCTTAACTTACTTCATAGGGCTGTGGTGAGGACAAAGTGGAGCAGAGAACATTTGGAGGAAGATGGTTTCTGTTGTGTCTTAGCAATCTGAAAACACCTGCCTGACAACAACAGTAGAGATTTATGTCACCTTGACCCAGTTCCAATGTGACAATATCAAATTGATGAATAGTAGATGATTAGAATAAGTACCCTGCATGCTCCCTTCTCCCCTTTTTCAATATTTCTTGGGTACATCAGAACTGAAAAATGTTGGTTTAAGCTCTGACTATAAAACTGACTTGCAAACAAGGATTAAATCATGGTCTGTCATCCTCCTTCACAATCACAGCTTAAACTGCACCTTCCAAGTTCAGACATAATACTAAACTATGTGTTAAGAACACTCATAAATGCTAAACTAAGGTATGCAAGAGAAAGAAAGGGGTACATGGGTATCAAATTGATTTTCAGTCTGACCAAGATCAATATGTGCATTATAGGCCAAACTTTTCCATCTCAGACACTTATTTCTTGCTACATGGACTTAAAAGGATCAAGATCATGGGATGCTTCTATTAAACAGCTGCTTTTAAGCCATAGTTGGTCCATATCAGAGGGTCTGAGGGCCATATTTGCCTCATTTTCCAATACCACACATAGGCTGCATCTGCTCCTTCTTAATTAAGGGGAGGGCCACTTCCATTTCTTAAACACTGGATCTCAAAAAGGTATTGGGGAAGCAGTAGCAGTAAATTGGAGAATTGGTCTCTCACACACACACTGGGAGGCTTTTGGAAATGTAAGTGTCTAATGCAGGAGACATTTTTGGCAATGGCAGGCTGTAGGCAGCCTGTGGATCAAACAATTCCCACCATGTTGTTAGCCCCTTTCCCACTCGAGGAGAAAGGCAGCTTATAAATGAAATAAATTAAATAAGCCACTGTTGCCAATGCTAAACCAAGACCGAACAACCTGTGATTCACCAAGCTAAATGGAGCTCACTAAGCCATGTTTTACAGCTTGTACACTCCTTTTTTTTATAGTACCAGGCATGAGGGAACTGTGAATGCTTTGTTGGCTCACAGTCATGAACATTTGGGATGGAGCAGGATAGAAATTTTAAAAAGATAAATACATAAGCAATGCTTTTGACATTTCTGTTGCAGGGTATGAGTCTAAAATGAAAAATGTATTAAAGATTCAAGGGATCTAGCCCTTTTAAAAATAAAAGTATCTTCTTTAAAAGTAAAAAAAACCACCTTTCTTTCAAAGTAAGCAGAGTAAAGGCATCAGAATGCAGACACAGCTCAATTAACAATTAAATGTGTGGTCTGATCACCCAGTCAATTAGACTCATTAAACAACAAAGACGTCTGTTTAAAAATGCATATCAAAAGTTTACTGAAGGTATATGAATCTTAATCTATATATTAAAACAAATTTAAAAGGTCCTTAACTAACTAAGAGAATTATTAGGTTAGGATAGTAACTCACCCAGCCTTAAGAGATGAGCGCTGCATGGTGAAGTGTGGAAAGTAAAAACAAGGCTAAAAGAAAAGATGGCTACAGCCACATGGAGAGAAACTTAAAGGGAACTTAAACAAAGTGTAATAAAATATTTAAATTAGGAGGTCATGTGATGAATGACCCATTGCTCCAGTTGGCTGAAATTGCCTAGGGAAAGAAGGGGGAGCGGAAAAAACTCATGTATGCAGAGAAATTCCTAAACTGGATTTAACATGGGATACACAAGATTGTATTGTATCATAATAATAATTTCCCCACATTCTACATTTTCATCGTTTTATAGTAACTGCTGTTGATGACACTGGTCCTAAATGGAATAAAACATTAGCAACATACCAGCAAGCTGAAAGCATTTCTGTAAATGATCTATATTACCAGATTGGATTCATGACCCAGCATAGCACATCTACTGAAATATTACTGTACCTGTCATATGCTCAGCTTTTAGGAAACTGAAACTTGTTAGTTGCAATGAAAGCAGCATCCTGAATATAAGTGGCTCATAATTTCCTGTTCCTACAGACCAGCTTGGGCAATTCAGAGCTCCTTTCAATGTCATCCACCTTTTCTTCCTTGGCAGTTAATCACATATGGACTGCTGCATTCTTTCTGGTCCATTACAATGACTTTTCTGAGGGTTATTTGGACAATGGTTTCAAAGGAGCAATTTCTCATAAGGACAATTAAATGTAAACAGGCACTATTCTGAAAGTCACAGGCTTGCAATGATATCATATCATTCCTGTTTGCTTTTCAAGAAATGTTATGTGAGAAATGTCAAAATATACTCCCTGGGATCATTTTTATCTTGTTCTGCCTCATCTGGTTAAAGACAAATGTATTGCTGATGAGTATACTTAGTGACAAATGAACCAATCAGTAACACAAGAATTAAGTATGTTTTGCTGTATTTTCTTCAAAAAAAAAAAAAAAAAAAAGCAAGACTTGCGGAGAGATGAAAACAAAGTAGACTCAGAGCTTGTCTAAACACCAAATATACTCCTCATAGAATTTAAGGAAAATATGGTCTGTCTAAATGGCAGCCCACATATTAAGAAGGAGGGGGGCCAAAACCACCAAAAACTCCGCAGGAAAAGCTTTTGCGGCTTGGCTGTATTTTTAAAAAAGCTCCTTGGGGAATGTGCATTCCTACTCATTGGAACAACCACTTTGCTTTGATTCCTGATAAGAACAGAAGTGGAAAGCTGATTGGTCAGATGGGTGTAGGGGGTGGAGCTTGTCAACAAGGCAAGCAACTGGAACCGCTATGTTGGATTTTTGCCATAGCAATCATGTGCTGAGACAACGAAGCAGCCTTTTTTCTTTTTTCTATTTATTTAGGTGGAATATCACACTTTCATACCTTAGATATGCTTTTTTAAAAATAATGTTTGGCACCTGGTGAGAATAAAAATGTGAGTAATTCACTTGCGCCCACATCTTGATTCACAGGCATGCTCATTGGAACAGTGAAAGCAGATAACGTTGTTCCCATCTTCAAAAAGGGGAAAAAAGAGGATCCCAACAATCATCGTCCAGTTAGTCTGTCATCAATACCAGGGAAGATTCTAGAACAGATCATTAAACAGAGAGTCTGTGAACATTTAGAAGGCAATGCCATAATCACAAAAAGTCAGCATGGGTTTCAGAGAAACAAGTCATGCCAGACTAATCTGATCTCTTTTTTTGATAAAGTTACCAGCTTGGTAGATGAAGGGAATGCTGTGGACATTGTATACCTTGATTTCAGTAAGGCCTTTGACAAGGTTCCCCATGACATTCTTGCAAACAAGCTTGTAAAATGTGGGCTAGACAAGTTAACTGTTCAATGGATTGGTAATTGGTTGACCAGCCGAACCCAAAGGGTGCTCAGCAGTGGCTCCTCTTCGTCTTGGAAAGATGTGACCAGTGGGGTGCCACAGGGTTCTGTCCTGGGCCCAGTGCTATTCAACATCTTTATCAATGACTTAGATGAGGGAATTAGGGGCATACTTATCAAATTTGCAGATGACACCAAATTGGGAGGAGTAGCTAATACCCTAGAGGACAGGATCAAAATTCAGAATGACCTGGATAGACTGGAGAGCTGGGCCAAAGCTAACAAAATGAAATTCAATACGGAGAAATGTAAAGTACTGCGTTTAGGGCGGAAAAATGAAATGCATAAATATAGGATGGGAGAGACCTGGCTGAATGAGACTACGTGCGAAAGGGATCTAGAAGTCCTAGTAGACCACAAGTTGAACATGAGCCAACAGTGTGATGCGGCAGCTAAAAAGGCCAATGCAATTTTGGGCTGTATCAATAGAAGTATAGTGTCTAGATCAAGGGAAGTAATAGTGCCACTCTATTCTGCCTTGGTCAGACCTCACTTAGAATACTGTGTCCAGTTCTGGGCACCACAATTCAGAAAGGATATTGACAAATTGGAGCGTGTCCAGAGAAGGGCAACTAAAATGGTGAAAGGTCTGGAAACAATGCCTTATGAGGAGAGACTTAGGGAGCTGGGTATGTTTAGCCTGGAAAAAAGACGGTTTAGAGGCGATATGATAGCCCTGTTTAAGTATTTGAAGGGATGTCACGCTGAGGATGGAGCAGGCTTGTTTTCTGCTGCTCCAGAGACTGGAACACGGAGCAATGGGTGCAAGCTCCAGGAGCAGAGATTCCACCTCAACATGAGGAGGAACTTTTTGACAGTAAGAGCTGTTTGGCAGTGGAACACACTCCCTCGGAGCGTGGTGGGGTCTCCTTCCTTGGAGGTCTTTAAACAGAGGCTGGATGGCCATCTGTCGGGGATGCTTTGATTGTGATTTCCTGCGTGGCAGGGGGGTTGGACTGGATGGCCCTCGTGGTCTCTTCCAACTCTGCAATTCTATGATTCTATGATTCTATGAACTTTGCATGCCTGCAATCTTGCCAAAAAAGGTTAAGACAAATAGAAGCTGCTACAAATTGGCATTAGCGTACATCAATCCACATTTCCTCCCCTTGTATAGACAAGCCCTCAGTTAATGATATTATAGAACACATGGCAAAGAAAATTTTCTGTTCAAAATAGTTAGAGAAAACTGCAAAATGACTACTTTTAATAGAAACAATTAGCCATTTGCGTTAATACTGGGAAATATGTTTTGATAGCATTGTTGTTGTATGCCTTCAAGTCGTTTCTGATTTATGGTGACCCTAAGGTGAACCTATCACAAGGTTTTCTTGGCAAGATTTGGTCAGAGGGAGTTTGCATTTGCCTTCCTCTGAGTCTAAGAGAGTGTGACTTGCCCAAGGTCGCCCAGTGGGTTTGCATGGCCAAGCAGGAATTTGAACCCTGGTCTCCAGAATTGTAATCTAGCACTCAAACCACTACACAGTGCTGGCTCATTTTGACAATTTAACAAGGTATAAATTATGATACATGTGGAAGTAAGAAGCTTCTTCCAGAAATAAGAAACCTTCTATTTCTGACATGTTACTGCAGCCTTGCATGATCCACCATGAACACAGACCACCTTCTATGGACATTTTCAGACAGGCAAAAATCGCTCTTTGCCGCGCGAGCAGCCTCCCGAAACTGCTGCGCGGCAAGGGTCTTCTTCGGACGACGCTGTGCCTCTGGCGAAACCGTCCGTGTCACTTCCGTGAAGCTTGGGACGGCTCCGCGTCATATTTCAAGCACGGAGGCTGCCCGTGATTGAAATATGACGCGGAGCCGTCCCAAGCTTCACGGAAGTGACACGGACGGTTTCGCCAGAGGCACAGCGTCGTCCGAAGAAGACCCTTGCCGCGCAGCAGTTTCGGGAGGCTGCTCGCGCGGCAAAGAGCGATTTTTGCCTGTCTGAAAATCTCCTTAGTGTGATAGCCCAAGACTGTCTCCATAAATATCCTTGCATAGATGCCAAGATGATTGTCTAACATGACATTACAGAACACATTGTTTTTTCTCTTTAAACCAGTCAGAAAATCTGCAATATGATTGCTTTTAATAGAAACAATTAAAAATTTACAATGATGCTGGGAAATACATTTTCAATAGCATAACAAGGTGTAAATGAAAGAGTCTATGATACTTGTTTAGGTAAGAAGCTTTTTCCAGAAATAAGCAGCTTTTTATTTCTAACATTTTATTGCAGCCTTGCATGATCCACCATGAACACAGGCCAATTTCTATGTGTGGTAGTCTAAGATTGCCTCTCTAAATCTCCTGGTATTGACGCCAAGATGACTGTTGGAATTACACACGGACAGTTGTTGGGTTGTTATTGGTTTGTTGTGTCATAATATATGCTGGCCAGTCATAAAGCAAAAGATTTTCATTTAAAACAGCCAGCAGCACCTCTATTAGCTATCTCAATTTCTTGTAATTTGAATCTACTGATTCATGTTCTAGTCTCTGGAGCAGCAGAAAGCTTGCTCCAACTTCTCCATGACATCCCTTCAGATATTTAAAGATGGCTATCACGTCATCTCTCAGTTTTCTCCTATCTAAAGATAAACAAACTCCCTAAGTCATTCCTTGGACATTTTTTTCCTCTCTATAGGAGAAAACAAATATTCCTCTACAGTATCCTCCCATATTTGAATGTCACCAAGTATTGTGGAGGAATTATTCTGCAGAGAAAAACACATAGGTTTTTTTTGTGTGTGTGTATGTGTAACACCCCTCCCCCATTTTCTAAACAGGAAAGCCAGTTTTTGCCCAGAGAACGTCTTTTGGAGGGTTTTTTAAAAATTAACATATATAGATTTTCCTTGGGTTTTTTCCGGTCTGTGAGGCCGTGTTCTGGAAGAGTTTATTTCTGGCATTTCACCTGCATCTGTGGCTGCATCTTCAGAGAATGCCAAGATGATTGTCTAACATGACATTACATGACATCTATGAAGATGCCAGCCACAGATGCAGGCGAAACATCAGAAATAAACTCTTCCAGAACACAGCCTCACAGCCTGGGGAAAAAAAAACAAGGAAAATCTATGGATGCCGGCCATGAAAGCCTTCAACTTCAAATTAACATGTGTTTTTCTCTGCAGAATAATTCTTTCCAGTACTTCAAGATGTTTTAATATCAAGAAAAAAATAGTATAGTTCTCACTGGTCTGTTAGTCTTCCCAATAAACTTCCCCAACCATTCGGAAACCTGTTTTTAGACACAAGAACAAATAAGTGAGGATTGTCTTTCCATCCTTAGTGGTTAAGTCAACATTTATGTAAATCCCATTTAGTCCATTCTAGTTAGGCCTTAGGCCTAAGCAATTGGATTTAGGCCCATGTGGTTTGGGATCTTTGATAAATGACAAACTATGGAAGGACTGAACAGGCATCACCAAAATGAAAGCTAAAAGGATTTGAGATTATGGAGGCTCTCTGTCATCTACCTCCACCGGATTCCCTCACTCTTTTAAACAGATATTTCTCAGCACTGCAGCTGGAGGCACAAATTGCCTGCTCATTGCATGGAGGGATTTTACAAGCTCAAACAGGTAAAGAAGCTGTAACATTACCTGTACCGAGATAGTCTGGTCTCAATGAGCCAAACATTGGTCATCTCCAGATTAGACTGCTATATGGTGCCTACGAAGATGATCCAGGAACTGCACTAAGTTCAAACAACACCTGTGAGCTGATTATGAATGATCACATTACATCTGTGCTTCATCAAATGCCATGACTCAAAGTTCCTGTCTGAACTCAATTCAATGTACTACTTTTGACTTGCTGGTTTCACGTACATTCAGACTGGAATACCTAAGGGACACTCTGTACATGTACCTGCCAATACACAAAGTCAGTCTTCCCAAATCTGGTGTCTACCACTATTTTGGACCTCAACATCCAACATCCCAGATCATAACCATGCTGGTTGGGGCTGATGGGTGCTGTAGTCCAAAATATGTGGATGGTACCAGTCTGGAAATAGCTAAGTCTATGATCTCCAATAGAGACCCTTCTTTGAATATTCCTGGCAACTGAGGCACAGCTTATTGCAACCAGTATGGAATATATTTAGTGGTATTACTGTGACTGTGAAATACTCTCTCTCCCCATGGAGACTTGTCTGGCACCAACTCTGATGTCATTTCACGGTGGGAAAATACCCTTTTTTATTTTCCCAAGTTTTTTAATTCCACAGGCATTGCTTTATGCAGCCTGATGCTTGTTTTTTTAAATCTGTTTCTGTATTTCAAAAAAGTGAATAAAATTTGTAGCTTTTATAAAATCACTTTAGAAGGTTCAGAAAATTTACAGACTTTTATCTTGTAAGGTATGTTACTGAGGCAGAGAGTAGTTTAGCTGTGACTGAGTTCACGGCAGAGGCAAAACTTCAAATCAAGGATATAATTCTTAGTTCCCAATTCTTAGCCCCCAGTTTGGGGTTTCTAAACAATGCCTTCCATAGTTGGAGAAATGAGTGTCTTGGAAATAGGATGTGACTATTGAGGCCTTCAAAAGGGGAAGATCTGGTCCATTACTTTCTCTTTCATACTTTAGGAATTGGAAGAAAGGAGTCATTGTCCCCTAACTTAGCCAAAATTTCAATTCCGAGTTCAGTGAAACAAACCTCCAAAACCAAACAAACAAACCACACATACACCAACAACAACAACCCTGTATTGGACGGCATGTTCTAGTAAGTTATGCAGTTTGCCTGAACTGAAATTTTGGATAACCCCGGGGAGGGTAAACTGCATGTGTTCCCATGAAAATTGTGACAGTACTGTAATCCTTACATACACACTAAAAGTAGATGGAATTAGCACGATGGTTTATCTCTAAACCTTTAAAACTTGCTACTTTATGGCTTCTAGAAAGAGAATAAATGAATGCATGCTCAAAGTAGAGATACTCAAATGAATGTGCCCAAAATGCTGTTTAAGTGAGCCCTAAATTTATTTATTCTAACTGCAGCCCACAGCTCTCCTGTTTTAATGTAATACAGAAGACCAAGACTAATAGAATCATCTGATATCTTTTTCAGAATGGATAGAGTGGTCCAAGGTCAGTGGTAACTGTGTACACAAAAGAGAATAAAGCTGTAAAAGCAGCACATAAAACAGTGTAACATACTAATTTTTAACACACTTTTACAAAAGGCTTTAATAGAAATGGTCAAAGAGAATCTAGTACAGGTACTTCAAAGAACAGTATATTTCTTTTGACAACTTGATTGATTTATTGATTGATATTATGCTTTTTTTCCATATGGGACCCAAATGGTTATTTCTCCCATATGAGATCCTTCCCAAAAGAAAGTGGTCATGCACCATAAAAAGAGGGCATCAGGTATGCAGGATTAGAATTTGGTTCCTTTGTATTTTCAATTCCTGTTTTTCATTAAATGCAAAATAACACACCTCTTACTGCTTGCACTGGTGTGATTCAAGACTGTCACACAGCTTTTTTTAGTAGAGGCTGGACTTAGTTTGCACCTTGACTCAGCCATTCCGCTCCTGCCCTACACCCATCGCCATTCCCCCAGTGTTTCTTTTTGTGCTGAATAAATGACTGTTTGCTCAAGCTTCAAAGAACATCATCACCATTTTGCAGGAGGAAAGGACGTGTCTGCTCAACTTTGCCAGCTGTCTGCTGGGAATTCCTCACAAAACCAAGTCTTCCCATGGAGGGGATTATGCACTGGCTTTGAAGATGTTTTGCCAGCAATTATTGCCCTTATGTAAAGACTTATTACAGTTCTCTGAAGTTGCTGACATATTCTGGTCTGTAAAACCACAGGTGTGTTACTTTATTTTAAAAAAGGGTCATAGTTATACAGTGTTGCCGATAATACCTGCTTTTAGCGTCTATTGCATAGACAGTTTTATCTCAGTTTATCCCAGTTATCCCAGTTTTTCATGGGAACTGAAGGGCCCTCCCCACAACACACACATACACGTATACACACTTCACAGTTACAGTGGCTTAAGTAAAGTAGAGAGTCTGGATCTATACAGTCCCATGCCAGTTTCCCTGACCCTAACCCCTCCCTAGTTTCAAAGACTTAAATCTGCACCAAATCAGATTGCCTAGCAAAAGTTGGTTATTAGGGACTGATTAGCTGGCTCCAGATTCAAGGCTTGGTTTGAAGAGAGTCAACAAGATTAATAGCATACACTTGCTCTTTAAAAAAAAAACACCCTCTTCATAGCCTTGTTTCCTTTCCCCTTATCTTTCCTTTTACTGCAACGAGAGAAGAGATAATTTTTGTGCTGGTGGGCATCATTTTTGTAAAGAAAATTCATGATGGCTTCATTCTCCTACATGAAGAAGGTGCCATCAATACGTTTGCTACAAACAGAACCTTTGGGTTTGTCTATATGAGCCCCCCCAAAAAACAGAGTGCCCTGCAGTAATGTCATTTTGCAGCAGCAGCAACTTCTCTTAATGGGGCTTTTGCCCTCATAAGCTTCACATAAAATAGATGGTGGCTGTGAGTGATTTACTCGCGTTTGTATTTTGCCACTGCCTAACTTTTAAGAAAATGATGTCCAAAGTATGCTAGAGCGATAGAGTAATTTTTCAATTAAACAGTACAGCAAAAACAAAAACAAAAAACAAAAAAAACACGCCTTAGCAATCACTGTGGAAATCCAACATGGCAGCAATGGGCGCTTGCCCTATTAGCAAGCCCTGCCCCTGCACTTGCCCAGCCAATCAGCTTTGTGCTTCTTCTCCTATGGGAAAGTGATTCAAAATGAATCACTTGTCCCAATAAACAGGAATATGACCCCCCCTTACTGTTTTTTAAAAAAACTATAGGAAAAGCCACAAAGATTTTCCAGCATTGTTTTTACCATTTGGGGCCTTCTCTATTCCTTCCAAATACAGTGGATTAATGTGGAATCCCATTTAGACAGGTTGTATTCCCCAAATTCCATGAGGGGTATTTTCATGGTTTAGACAACCCCACTGTACATGTCCACCCAACACACTGAGGGGAGGACTTGTCTTGTGCCAAATTCTCAGTCCATCTAGTATGGTTTGTACTGATTGGCAGCAAGTCCCCACAGTCTCAGATGGCAGAGGCCTTTCTCATACATCTGTTGCCTAATGCCTTTTACTGCTACTACACTTGGGACTTTTGGCATGCACCGTATGTGATTTACATCCCCTTTAGTATCCTCCTAATATCCCTTCCTCACTGCTGATTTGAACTGGGACCTATTAAAAGATCCGGGCATTCCTTCACTGGTGGATTCTGCTTAGGAACAGTCCTCATCTAATATAGCATTGTGATGGCATGCAGAACTCCAGGTACTGCTTGTTGTGCGAATGAGTCAAACGGCCCATCCATCAAAAGTAAGATTGTGTTGTTAGGCACCATATAGCTGATACAGTTCTGCTGGATTTAAGTCTGGCTCCTGCTTGTCCAGCAATAGTGGATCTTTTTCCGTTTCTACAGCCAAAGGATATGGACAGGAACCTTGGAGAGGCAAAGCCATGACATATATTCTAGACCTCCTGGGTCTTTAAACAAGCCTGAGGGGGACTGGGCAAGTGGGCAAATGCCTGTTTACAGCAATACAGGGTCCCAATAAGCCTGAAGAAAGCTGTTGTAAAATGTCTACTGATAAAACCTTTCCTGGAGCCCATTATATTGGATAACTGGAGCTGGCTACTGGGCCATACAACTCGCTTGTTGCAACAAATCTACTGGCTGCCAGTCCATTTCTCTACGCAATTCAAAGTGCTGGTTATGACATTGTTGTTGTTGTGTGCCTTCAAGTCATTTCCGACTTATGGCAACCCTAAGGTGAACCTATCATAGGATTTTCTTGGCAATATTTTTTTCAAAGGAGGTTTGCCATTGCCTTCCTCTGAGGCTGAGAGAATGTGACTTGCCCAAGGTCACCCAGTGGGTTTCATGGCTGAGCAGGGATTCAAACCCTGGTCTCCAGAGTCATAGTTCAACATGCAAATCAATATGCCACACTGGTTATGAGGGTACAGAGTACTATATGGGGCAGGGGCAGCAATTTGAAGGACCTGTTTTCCTATATGAGCCTGCCTGGGCTCTAAGATCTTTAGGGAAGGCCCTTCTCTCAGTCCTATCACCTTCACAGGCATGTCTAGTGGGAACGCAAGAGAAAGTGGCTGCTTGGGAATTCCCTCCCTAGGGAGGTTAGGACGGCTACAACCTCACTGTACTTCTGCAAGCAAGTGGAAACCTTTCTATTCCCACAGGCTTTTAGAAACTGACGTCAAGAGCTTTTAAAACAGTGTTGTTTTGCTGACTTTAAATGTTCATCTTTTAATGAATTTAGCTTAAATTGTTTTAATTCTATGGTTTAATCCCAAAATGAAACAGAAAATTACTGAAAGTTTCACTGTTTCACAGGCTCAAAATAAGTGCTTGAAAGTTCTTTATAGGCCAGTTTAGGTCAGTTTAGTTTGAGAATCTCCTGGAATGTGAGAGCCATTTTGGAAGGATGAACTCATTCTCCCCTCCCCTTCACCTAAAGGGCGGTATCAAGCTAGGTTTGTGTATCAGGGAACAATAGAGGTATTGGGGAGGGGAACAAACAGAAAATGAAGCTACAAACTCTCTTTAGAGATCTGAGGTAGGGCTGCTTTGGGAAGTGCTATGCTGTCCATCTCCACTAGATCATGGAAACACTACTCTTTTTTAAACTACATATCCCAGGATCCCCAGCATGGCCATATTTCCAGTAAACACTCCTTCCAAAGTAAATAAAATGTCCGTAGGCTTTGCCCCAGATTCTCTCACTGCTGGGGGGCGGGGGAACAGAATGTATCAAAATAGAAATGTGACTTATTATGTCTAAAGCTCCTCAAAAACTATGATGTGAGCCAAAGGGTGGTTAAAAGTGTTCCCAGAAGTAATTAACACACATTACATGATCCTGTAAATGTAACCATTGTTACATTACATTAATAAAAAGAGTGGGATTTAACTACAATGTTGTGTTTGTTCCCTCTAACTTTCTAAAATTAGAAGAAAGGTCTTCTTTAAAGAACTGGCACTGGAAGTAGTTATGGAGCCCTTGGAGAGGAAGAAACCACAATGGCCTTAAATTTCTGTGAAAATCCAGTTAGCGTTGCTGTCACTCTCCCTATTTCTCTTATGTATTTTCTTAGATAGATGAAAACTGTCTCTCAGTTTTACCTAACCATGAGATAGCACCTTCGACCTACTAAAACAGAAGTTATATATTATTAAGAAAGGGTTTTTTTTAAAAAAAAAAAAGGTTGACATTAGCCAACCAAACCTTTTCATGTCAGTTCTGAAAAGCAAAACATCCATGGCCAAAAATAGTAATCAAAGGCATATAAATCTTCCATGGGAAGCAGTTGACCAGGGAGGTTTTACCACCTGGGATCTCAGCATTTGGTTTCCTAAAATACACACTGCCTGACAGTGGCAGCAGGGCTCATAGTGTGAAGGTGTCAAAACCACCACCAGCTGCTAATCTCATTTAGAAGGGAAGGGAATTCTGCTTATTCCCCAAAGCCTCTTCATCAAGCATATCAGGAAACAAGGCTCAGTGACTCAAATCCCCCACCTCCTGAAAACTATGTGCCATTCATAAGTCAGATCCTTTGGATGGAAGCTTAAAAGAACTTGTGGTCCAGTTTGGGATTCCTTTAGCAAGATGGGGTTTCCCAGCACATTTATTTATTTAACAATTTCTTATGTCAACCTTCAGTAAAAACTCTCAGGGTAGTATGCAATAAAATAATAAAACAGTAAATATATTAGGCAGCCTGGGTTTTAGCTCTTGGCTTGTAACAAGGAATTGTATGCAGGTGAATGAGCCAGCCATCACTCTTCTTCACCAGTGATGGCTGGTGGCTTCCCTATTGGTGGGTAGTGAATCAATTCTGGGTTTTAGCATACACTCTAAATGAGTTATCTTAGCTGCTAAACATATTTGGGGTATAGGATCCTGTACCTTGTGTCTTACTGGATTGTTTATTTATAACTTGTCTTTTCCCCAAAAATGGGACTCAAGGTGGCTTACATGACTAAAAGAATATCAGTAGGAGCACATGTAGCTTAAAAAAAACATATAAAAAGTCAGGTTTAAAATAGCATCAAACTATTCATATACTTATTTTTTAAAAAAAAACTCTTTAAAATTAAAAGATAAAATTAATATAGCACACTAAGAAAATCCCTTTCCTGCTGCTTCAGAAACTAGGACATGGAGCAATGGATTCAAACAACAGGAAAAGAGATTCCACCTAAACCTGAGGAAGAACTTCCTGATGGCAAGAGATGTTTGATAGTGGAATGCACTGCTTCAGAGTGTGGTGGAGTCTCCTTCTTTGGAGGTTTTTAAACAGAGGCTAGATGGCCATCTGTCAGGAGTGCTTTGACTGTGTATTCCTCTGGGAGATTGGAATGGATGACCCTTTCGGCCTCTTCTAACTCTATGGAGATTATCAGATGGACTACAAAGTCCGTTGCAGGAATAGAACAGAACTGGGAACAGGCTTACCTTTCAGACGATGTTGTTATGTTCCCGTTCTGCTCCCATTCTGCCCCTGTGATGCCTTACTCATGGGGAAAGATCGTTAATAGACCACCTGTCCCATTTCTGTAATGGGATCATGGGTGGTCTGAGAGATGCCTCGTTGCTATCTTATTATGCTGGTGCGATGCCAGCCCTGGGGGGAGGTCTGTGCTGGACATTTCCAGGTGCGATCGGGATGAGGAGGTAAGTGGCACCCTTTTTTTCCCCCTCCCTGGGTTACTTGTTATTGTTTTAGGGTGTTTTGGGGCTTGGTTTTCTTTTCTTTTCTTTTTTTCCTTTTCCCTTTTATTTTTAAATTTGCCGTGCACCCACTCTCGTGAGAACGGGTGGGATTTCATTTATGGGATGTGCATACAGCTTTGCGACAGCCGTATTCGCTCCTGGCCAGTGAGGGGAGGGGGAGGACGTTCCTGTTCCACAATGGGGATAACTGTCTGAAAATGTATTCCTAGTCATGGAATAGGAACGGGAGTGGGGCGGGTGGGGGCTAGTGGGATAGAAATGGGTTATAAGGGCTCGTCTGATAACCTCCTATGATTCTATTCATGCAAAACACCTGGTGCTCAAAAATCTGCGGAGCTTTTCAACTGATTTCAAAAGGACAGCACAGAGGGAGCCAGTCTAATCTATAGATTTTCCTTGGGTTTTTTTCCAGGCGGTGAGGCTGTGTTCTGGAAGAGCTTACTTCTGACGTTTCGCCTGCATCTGTGGCTGGCATCTTCAGAGAATGGTTGGGTAGGAGTGTGGGGGGAGTTTCTATACTGTGAACCTCTGTTGGGGAGTATATGTAAATTTGTGTATTTGAATGGTTAGTTTCTGGGTGTATAAATGCAAGGAGGATTAGTGTCTGTTTGGCTAATGGTGGGTTGATGGCCCATTATATGCTGGAAATCCCCTTGTCCCTGGGTGGAATTCCTTTGTTAAGTGTTGATTTTTGATTCTATTGTATTTCAAAACTGGGAGCCAGATTGTGTTTACTTTTAAGGTTTCTTCTTTCCTGTTGAAGTTGTCCAAGTGTTTGTGGATCTCAATAGCTTCTCTGTGCGTTCTGACATTATAGTTGTTGGCCTGGTCCAGAATCTCTATGTTTTTAAATAATATTTTGTGTCCAGGTTGGTTTATAACATGAGACCCCCTTGTGATTTTTCCTGTAAGGATGGCAGAATCAGTACATGCCCTTCCGCTGAAGATCTCAGAGCTCAGACAGATTCATATGGGCAGATACACTTCTTCAGAATTTATTATTATTTTATTTATTTTTATTTATATACCACCTTTCTCCCAGAATGGGACCCAAGGCAGCTCACAACACATAAAATACAATTATACAACAATTAAAAGTTAAGAATAATTAAAATTGTAACAATTTAAAATTATATATAAAACATATAAAAGTTAAAAACAATAAAAAAAACCACAACTCAATAAAAGCCTCCATGTACACAGCTACAAATTAAAAGCCTGCTGGAATAAAAATGACTTTGCCTGTCTGCGAAAGGATAGCAGGGAGGGGGCCAGCCTAGCCTACTATGGAAGGGTGTTCCAGAGAGCAGCCAGAAGGTCTGGTTCTGAGCCATATAGAACCATATAGGTCATAATCAGCATTGCTGACAGTTGCAGTAAATCTTAAACTAAAACCAAGGGCCAGTCTAGACGAGGGAATAACATGTGAATTGGGATGCAGAAATGCCAATTTGCAGCAGCTGTAAGCTCTCTCAATGATTTTTTGGCAAGATTGCTGGTGTGCAAAGCTCTCCATTTTTCCTGTTCACACGGAGGCATGCCAACGAATCACAATGGTGGGCATGAGTGAATTACTCACGGTTTTGTTTTCCCAATTTGCAACCACCAAACAATATTTTTTTAAAAAAACTAACTCCAAGGTGCGGAAGAGCGATCTTCTGCTTAAATAATAAAAAACAAGGAAAGAAAGCCTGTTTCCTAGACTCAGTGCATGATCGCTATAGCAACAATCCATTATGGCGAGTCCGCAGTCTGCCATCTTACCATGCTCTGCCCCCTGCACACAGCCAACCAATCAGCTATCCTCTTCCACAATGCAATGCAATGTGATTCAATTGTCCGAATAGGAGTGGGTGCACATTTCCATTGGGTTTTTTAAAAAATGCGGGGAAAGTCCCAGAGATTTTTTAACTTTTATACATTTTATATATAATTTTAAAAAGTCCCAGAGGAAAAGTCCCTTTCCCCCTCCCTCTGGAAAGGACAAAATGCTGTGGGATCCCATTTGGACACAGGGAATTCCCCACAGATTCTAAGAGTGTTTTTTTCACTTCCTGGACTACCCCCGAGAGTGGATTAATCACAACACTGGTACGAAAGCAAGCAGCTGCCTCTGCTCTGCACCCAGCAGTGAAAACAAGCAGCCTGCATATGGTGGGCACCTAGAAATGCAATCTATTGATGCAGGAAGGATATAGTTTGCTCGTCCTCCTCTGTCTCACAAACTCATGCAAACATTCACCCACACCATAACCTAGGCTAGGAAAATATATCTCTGTTTTTATGTGCCTTGATATTGTCTTAGGCAATGAGAGAAGTGGTTTGCCATTGCCTTTTGCTGAAATAGTCTACAGTACCTGATAATCTATGGTACCATTAGTACTAACATCCAAGTATTAACCAGTCCTGACATTCTCAGTTTCCAATATCAGATAGGATCTGGTACCTTCAAGGTTTGTTATTGTTTGGCCTTAGGCTTGCCAGGCTTGCCATAACTCGGAAATGACCTGAGGGCAAACAATAACAAACCTTGAAGGTCATTTCCGAGTTATGGCAAGCCCAAGGCCATAATCAGATAAGGCTGTGATAGGTGACCTGGGTTTTCTGAGGGGTGAGAGTATGTGGCTTGCCCAACTCTCGTCTCCCGACTCTTAGTCCAACACTCAAACCACTACTCCATGCTGGCTCCCCTTCAGGATACCACAATAAAATCTCTTAGAATCCAACGTCATGCTAGCAGTTTCTACAGAAGGTTATTCCCTTCTTCTCCCTTCCATGATGTCTAAAAACTACCCCCAGGATACTTGAGGGGAATGGAGAAAATCACCCACCTTTCAGTTCCACTGCTGGAAGCAGTTTCACTAACAAAACCACTCCCTTAGATCCTAACATGAGTGTTTATGGTGTCACAACTTTTCCTTCTGTGTTTCCTATAAAGAGAGGTGTACGGTATTTTATTGACTCTACATCAGATTGTGTATTCCAAAGAAAGGGGAAGCTGTTTTTCAGAAATGCAGATGAAAGAAAAGAAAGGAAAATAAGGACAAGGTGACGAAGTACCTTTTCTATACAGCATCCATCCACTGCACTTCAAATTTGAGAAGGAAAACATAGTTATTCAAAGTAAGAACTCCCACAGCTACCGCAATTCAAGACACTTTGCTCACACATCTGACATTCTTTTATTATTGTGTATGGTGTTAATTTCACTGCCTTTGTCTGGTTGCAATGCAGCCAAGTTTTGGTTGTCATAACTCAAAATCTCCTTAAACTTTATTGTGGTTACCAGTCTCAACACTAATATATTATTTGGCATGGACAATTCTTGTGGTTATTAGAGGTTTGGAATGTTTGTTTCAAAACTGGTTTGGTTAAGAAAGAAATGTCCTCTAATATGTATTGTGACAAGGGAGAGGGGAAATATATGAAAAGCAAGACAACTGTGTTGAAACTTTAGAGCAAGGGTGGCCCACACTGTTTTGGAGCCCCTGACAAGTTCAGACTTTCCATAATACCCTTTTATATATATATATATATATATATATATATATATATACACACACACACACACACACACACAGAGAGAGAGAGAGAGAGAGAGAGAGAGAGAGAGAGAGAGAGGAGGGGTAGCACTTCACCTTTGGAAATAGGGTGAAAAGTTTGTTTGCAGTAGTTAATATCACAAAATACCAGTTTTTCAAAGCCAGAAATCATACATACACCCCTTCAAGTTTCTCAACGGGGAATTTGGGGTATCCTAAATACTGTGAAGGCACCAGATCTTCTCTGACCTTGGAAACTAAGCAGGATCAGGCCTGGTTGGTACTTGGATGGGAGACCACAAAAAAATTCCAGGTGCCTTCAGAGGAAGGCAATGCAAACTATCTCTGAGTACTCTTTGCCCTGTGAAATTCATGGGGTCACCATAAGTTGACAGACAACTTGAAGGCAAACACATGTGGCTGCTAGAGAGTATGAAGGGCAGAAAGGAAAATTCTTGAAGGGGTTGTATGGCAAGTCACAGCTACTGATTCTGAATTATGTTCACTTTCAGATGAACAGAGTAAAGAAGGCAGACAAACAGGGACAATCTTGGAGGGAGAATGAGAATTATAAGGAACAAATGTTATTTTGTTGGAAGGGGGGAATCCTTAAACTGCAATTTAAGGATTTTTTTCTTTCCAACAAAATAGCATGAGACACTTAGAACAATGTAAATTAGGGGCTTGGCTAGACAAGAAGAAATAATGCATATGCCTGCATATTGTAGGAAATTCGCAGCAGCATTGTTTTGTTCCCACAGCATTTTGTTAAAGAGCAATAGGTGATCACTAAGGCAAAAATCCAACATAGTGGCAGTGGGCGCTTGCCCTGTTAGCAAGCCCTGCCCCCACTGTTGCCTGACCAATCAGCTTTGTGCTCCCCTTCTAACTTGGTTGTCCTAATGAGCAGGAATGTGCACCCCCCCTTGTGGTTTTCTTAAAAGTATGGGGAAAGTTGCGAAGGCTTTTCTTTCATTGTTTTTGTCGTTTTGGGCCCCGCTCCTTCTGAATAGAGTGGATTGGTGCAGGAACCCATTTAGACAGGTAGGATTCCCAGTGAATTCCACAAGGTTTTTTTTTTTTAACCATTTAGACAACCCCCTAATTATAAAATACCCAGAGTGCCTTATAATCAGACATTTAGGATTTGTATAGCGCTTTCCCTTAGCACTGAAAGTGCTTTATGTCCCTTATCTTAATAATTTTTGAACAATATGCCGTATTATCTACACATAAGATTGGGAAGGAAGTTGGCAAACAGCAGGACACCTATGGCCACCCCTTGACTTTATGAATGGCATGAGATTTGGAACAGGGACATCCCAGCTCACAGTTCATTCTCTGAACCATGGCACTGTCTCAGCTGTTAGAATGGACATTATCATAATCATTTTTTCCAGATGCTGCAGCACCAGAAAATGCAAAATGTTGTTTGCAAGAGTGTTTGTTTTTAATCTGTGCATTAAACTCCTGATGATGAGGCTGAAAGTGTTACTTACTGCAGTATAAGAAGCAGTTTCAGGCCTCTGCTGTTCTTGCTCCTACTCCAAGAGGTCAATAAGAGATGCCAATATAAACGTCATCACTCATCTGGTAGGTAAGCCCTAGTGACTGATCAATGAAACTGTATCACTTCAAAGCAGCATTAGTCAGAGAAGTTCATGTATAGAGCAAGGAAAACAAATGCATTTGGTGTCTTTACAGGAGGGAGAAATGATTTAAAGACGTTAACATTGCCCAGGAAAATATGTAAGTTTAGGTGATCGGAGCACACAAATTCAAGGAGATGTAATGACAGGTCTAAGGCAAATTGAAAGGGCCCAGCAGATTTCAAAGTGTTGCCTATTGTCTGACAGATTTTATCCTTTAGAGCCAAGCTAGAGAACAAAAGCCTATTTTTGGTAAATCGAAACCAGAAACATTGGATATTTTATGAGAGTTTTGACAAAATGTGGAATGGTGGGGTTCAAGCATGGGGGAAGCTCCTGAATTGTTTCCAGTTTCTTAATATAAGTTGCTTCTCTAATGGCACTGCATAGAAAACCTTGCTAAACATTTGTTAATTTGATTTAGTTCTTTGAAAAACTACATATATTTTAAGGTATAAGGCACTTGATGAATCTGAAGTGCATCCAACCCCTTCAGCTGCTGGATGATACTCAAAAAGTCTCAAATTCAAAAGGGCAAAGCTTCAGAAATGTACTAAGTGGGGACTGAGAGGGGGAGAATCATTTTTTTGGCTTTCATATGATGACGGGGGGGGGGGGGAGGAGGAATGCTTCTCCAGCTTATTCCATGATCTGGCTTTAGAATGCACACACACAAACTACACGTACTGAGGCTATCCAGAGTCTCTGACACACAGTGTTGTTTACATAGTATATTGATTACCACAACAGTTTTGTAATAAAGGCTTATCTAAATAAGCTAAGTGCTGGGGACATGATACTGCTAATGCTTCTCTAAGCCATATGTTTTGGAAATGCCCTATAGTTGCCTGATTCTGGGTGGAAGTAATTACAGTAGCACCCCTGTACCCGCTGATTCGCCAACCACTGATTCAATTATCTGCAGTTGATGATGGTGGGGGGAAAGGGAGGGGGAGGAGGGATCTTGCCCCCTCCTTTTCTCTAGGAGGGCTGCAGTCATGGCAAGGACAGGGGCGAAGGGGAAAGGGAGGGGAGAAAAAGGATCTTGCCTCCTCCCTCCCTTCCTCCGAGAGGGCTCTGGTCACAGTTGGAGCAATGGCAGGGGTGAAGGGGAAAGGGAGGGGGAGGAGTGATCTCAACACCCCTCCCTTGCCCTGGGAGGGCACCAGTGGTGGCAGAGGGGGGGTGGCATTTGCTATTATCTGTGGATTTCAGTATCTGTGGGGGGGCCAGGAACCAATCCCCCATGGATATGGGGGTGCTTCTGTACATGAACAAACTTTGGATTGTTACCTACCCTGATAGCCCAGCATCTTGGAATATTGAATAATTGGCTATATTTTATAATTTGCCCAAGTGTGGCCTTCCACGTGGTTGCAGGTAAACCAGGAACCCAAGGCAGAATTCATGTAAGACCAAGGGAGGGGCTTTGAAAATTCCCCAAAACAAAATACTTAGGTCAGAATTAATACCTGGAAGTGAGTCATTCACTAATCCACTCAACAACAGCAGATACCTTAATACTTGTAAAATGGGTCCTTCCTCTTCTGCTCCCTTCCAACAAAAGACCTTGCCTATTCCTATTCAATTCCAAATGGAGCACCCATTAGTGATCGTTAACTTTTCCAGAGCACCTTTTGTTTAGTCATGGGAACCTCTGAGAAACACTGCATTCCACTCAAACTCCCATCCCTTCAGTGGAATTATTTCATATAAATATCACCCTGAAAAACCAGCCAAATGTGCACAGTTTCACCTCCTCTCGACTTCACGTCAGGCTGTGTAGCCATCCTGTCTTATGGACCCCAATCAATTTGGGTCGGTTTACTTCATGATCTCCACTCTGCAGGATTGGTACTGTATAACCCGCAATCCCCTTACTCTATTCCTCTATCCAAATACTTCCAACTATCTTTAATAACCTTGCGTGAGTGTCTGAAGCTTGATTGTTACAGCTGTTGACATTAATTTTCAGTAAAGATCATTTAATTGTACCTTTTAGCTTAGAATCTCCTCCGTTATTTCCACTATAAATAGTTTAAAAAGTCCTGCCATTGTCCGGTCTCTCACATGCCAAGTTGAGATAATTAAAATTCCCTAATTTAATATTAGGACATCAGAAGGTTCCCACAGACACCAAGCAATTCAGGTGACAGTATCATAGAGTTCTCTGATGTTTAGTGATGTACACATTCTTTTAAACTATTCACCCATGTCTTGGAACTTAATACACGTTCAGTGGAAATGGATCTTTTGTGCCCTCTTGACTGCTGAAAGGCTAATACTCTAGTTCTGGAAAAATACCATTTCCCCACCTGTGATCCAATGGATAGAAGATTTAACAATATTTGAAACAACTGAAAGAGTGACATATCGATGCAATGTACAAATGGGCTTATCGTCAGACATTTGACCCCATTTTATTGAAATTTACAAATAGTTATTTTTCTTTTTTTAATCTCCTTATTCCTTGTTGCTATCATGGTAGAAAATTATACTATGTAACTGAGAACTTTATAGTGTATTTTACAATTGTCCCTTCATATTCACAGGGGGTTGGTTCCAGGACCCCCCCCCTCCCCGTGGATACCAAAATCCATGAATGCTCAAGTCCCATTATAAGCAGTGGCATAGCAAAATGGTGTACCTTATATAAGATGGCAAAACCAAGATTTGCTTTTTGGATTATTATTTTTTTAAGAAATAATTTCAAGCCATACATACTTAAATCCGCGGATACCAAATCCGTGGATATGGAGGGACGACTGTACTTTGCCAAAAATTTTGAATTATTATTATTATTAATAATAATAATAATAAAACCCACTGTATATTGCTAGGGAAATGGGCCTAATAAAGCTGAATAACTCGCTGAGTCATCCTGTGCAGATATAACAACTAACCTTCCACAGACATCTGACCACCTAAAGTAAACATTAAGGACTGAATACAGTCCAAACCACTCAGCTAACCTCCTTGGTTTCTATGCTAACCACAGAGGAATGAAAGCTTATGAGAGGAGTGACCACTACAGAAAGACCATGGACTGGAGTGGCTGGCAGATGGGCCTTCAGTAGCTACCACAGGAAAAGCCTTTTCTCTTTTTTTGCTAACCTACTAAACATAGGCTAGTAAAAAAATGGACTTATTTACAAGTCTATTTTATGTACAGATTTTCAGAAAGCAAAATAAGCAGACAGACAAAATCTAGCATGCTGCTCTCTCTGTGCATTCATTGATAAATGGATGCACAATAGAGCTGCCCTCTGTAGCCATTGATTTGGCATCAACAGATTTCACCATCCATGGCTTGAAAATATTTTTTCAAAAATTCCAAGAGGGAAACTTTGATGTTACCATTTTATAAAAGGGACACCATTATACTATGCCATTGTACATAAAGGGACTTGAGCTTCCATGGATTTTGGTATCCATAGGGGGTCCTGGAACCAAACCACAGTGGATACCAAGGGCCCACTGTACCCAAAGAGTTGTCTTGCTGGATCAAATCAAGGCTCATCTAGTCCACTGGTACTTAACATTTGGGTCCTGAAACATTTTTTTAATTTAATCTTTATTCATGATTCCATAGTTCAAAAATACATCTTATAAAGTAAATTTGTATTACAATAATAGTATTTTGAAATAATTAAAAAGAAATTATCCTCATCATAGCATATTCTTCTTGTTTCCCAATACTTTAGTATTGGTTTCCATTATTCCAATTATCTTCTCTTTGGCAAGTTATGAATTCTGGCTGTCAATATGTCTAATTCCAACATTTCTTGAAATTTCATAAGCCATTCATCTAATGTGGGTGCATTGGGTGATTTCCACTTTTGTGCTATTGTTATTCTTGCTGCCGAAATTAGGTACAATATAATTCTCCAATTTTTTATCTCTACTTCTTTTTTTATTCCGTCAGTTATATTTAGCCTGAAACATTTTGAACTTCACCTCGCCAGTGTACCAGCCAGAATGGCCAATAGCCAGGGATTCTGAGAGCTGTCACTCTAAACATCTGGGGCAAAAGTTGTTAACCACTAGCTTAATCTAGAATTTTGCCCCTAACAGAAGCCACATTTACAAAATGGATATGAAGGAAAGAACCATTCTCTACTTTTCTTCCCTAAGCAAGCCTGTTTAACTGACATAATTTATGAAGGCTGCAGCTTGGGGGGATACAACTGGACCACCTGGACATAAGATTTTTTTTTTAAAAAAAATGGAAATATGCTGCATAATATGTTAGTATGCCCTATTATCTCCTCCCCACAGTTATCTCATAACTGGAAAGATTGGACACTTTTCATGGTCAGGTTGGCTGGGGCTTAAGAGTGTATATTTGTATATATGTGCATATATATATATATATATATATATATGAGGATGAACACCATCATCCCCACATTGCCATCAGCAAATCTGTGCTTAAGTCCATTCAGCAGTTCACCTACCTGGGAAGCATCATCTCCTCAGATGCCAAGATTGACAAAGAGATCGATCACAAATTAGCAAAGGCATATAGCGCATTTGGAAAACTTTACAAAAGAGTCTGGAGTAACAAACACCTGAGGTGAAGCACAAAAATCAGTGTGTATAGAGCCATTGCACTCTATTCTCCTTTATGGATCTGAAACATGGGTCACCTATCGCCAGCACTTATGACTCCTCGAACGCTTTCATCAGTGCTGTATATGCACAATCCTAAATATACACTGGACTGACTATGTGACGAATGTTGCTGTGCTTGAGCAAGCAGGGATCACCAGCATTGAGGCCATGATATTGAGAACACAGCTGCGCTGGGCAGGCCAAGTTTCTAGGATGGAGTACCATCACCTCACAAAAACAGTACTCTACGATGAACTCGCCATGGGTCAGCGTTAAGAGTGGCACTCCAAAAAAGCGATACAAGGACTCCCTGAAACAACATCTCACGCTCGGCCAAATTGATCACCAACAATGGTCCGCCCTGGCCTCACATCAGGAGGCATGGAGATGCACTATCCACAATGCTGCAGCCTTATTTGAGAGCTCACGCCGAACAAGTCTTGAAGAGAAAGAATCACAACCTAGAAACATCACCCAAGGAGACCTTCTGCTGTGCTTTCTGCAACCAGACTTATTTATCTCGGATTGGCCTTTTTAGTCATCAGCGCACTTGCAGAAAGTGCGGGATGAGTCCTTCCTGAATCTTCATTTACGAAGAAAAGCCATATATTGGTACTTAAGAGTGTATATTTTGTATGGTAGCAGATCTCCTGTGTTGTTTCCAATAAAAATACTTTATTTCACTTTAACTGGAGTGCTCTCTACAGTTAGCACTGGTATACATAGGTGAAAGATCCCCGAAGTTACCTTCCTCTCGCAGGCTTCCATTTGAGCTAATGATTCCTCCAGATAATAATAGAGATTTTGGCATCATGGGTGGGGCTCTAAAGCACGCCGACCACATAAGGCAACAAAGACACACTGGGAGCATTATCCAGACAAGGATTTTTACTTGTTCCTGCAGTTTCATACTGACTTCTGGACTCTCTCTGCTCAATAGTTTCCCAGCTGGTATTTTGACAGCTGTCACCTTGACCAGCAAAGCAAGGTCTGAATTTACATCAATCACTGCTGGAGATATATGTTGCAGAGATCCAGTCTCAATTCTCAGTATGTTTGAGACCATATGAAGTAAATCCACAAAGTCAAGGAAGTAAACCTTATGAAATAAAAAGCTGCTCTGTATGTTAAAGAATTGCTATATTCCCCACTTCCACTATCCGTATCAGCTTTTAATACTCTACGGCAATATCTTATTGCCTAAGGTCCTATGGGTGAAACCACAGTGACTTTGTAAAAGGCTGTAAAATTGTAGTTCTTCTACATGTTTTATAGAGGGACAAATCACTTCATTGGGTGAGTGCAAGGAGGAGGCATCCTAAAATGAACACTCTATCTGGGCAGTTTCATGTTGAGTTGCCTTCTGATACTGAATGTCAGGACTGACTATTTATAAAACAGCATTTTTTTTTGTCTATATTCTGTCCTTAGCATTCTGTACCTAAGAAATTATTCCTGGTGCAAAATGCAGATGGTTTCTTCCTCTGGTACCAGGTTTCTACCAATTCCACGGCTTGTCTTTCATGACTTCCATTGGGTACATATGCTTCTAAGCCAAACCAGAGTTTGGAAAAATTAGTTGTTGGACTCAACTCTCCGAATTCCCCAGCCATGATAGCTAATAACTTCTCTAAAGCTCTGGGGTTGAAGCAACCAGCACAGCCATTCTTAGATTGCTACCTGCTCTTTCTACAGCGTCCTGCTTCAGCCTTGATTTTTCCTAAAAATGACCCTGCCAACCTATCCATCTAAGGAACACATGAAGTTAACACAGTAGATCAGAGTATCTGTTCATCTGTTTAAGCACTATCCTTTCTGCAGAGCTTGGAATATTAGGTTTGAAAATTAATTCAATAATGTAAACCATTAGAAATTGGGAGATTAATTAATTACCACAATAACTAATGATTGAAATGATTTAGTTAAGCTGCTTTTTGATAACATTGATTAAGATTTTATGTTGGGCACCTCAGAGGATATACACAGAATGGCATGAAGGTTGACATTATTGACCATATAGGCACAGTTTGTTGTGGTACCTTCAAAAGCACTCTTTTTGTCCTTTTAAGTTACCCCACTTCCGATTTTTGTCTAGGTGAACTACAAAGCCCATACTGTTGCCTGGGAATGGTAGGAATCCAATACATTTGCTAATATTAGGTTGAGAAAGGCTGTCCTAAAGCATGAGATCTTATCTTACAACCTTTTCAATTAAGTTTATCACTCATCTACATCTCTCTTTTCTTTTCTCCTTCCCTAACACGGGCAGTTCACTCAGTCTTCAAATGCCTTATAGTTAAAGGTTAATAAGGAGTTATTTATTTCAGTTAAAGGGCATTGATTCACTGCAAGTACAGCAATAAGTGGCTGGCTACAAAGATCAGTCAGTAAATCAAGAATGGAAAATGCTTAATGAGAAATGTTTTGAGTGTCCATGAACATATGCAGAACTTTTCTACACAATGAATCACACTACATCCTTTCTGTCTTCCCACTCCTCATCAAGAAATGTACTCTGCAAAAGATAAGTGGGAGAGCACATATTTTGCACACAGGAGCAAGAGAAACCAAATCCACTTTCTGTTGAAATTATTAGGTAGCTAGGTAAATTTGAATAGTAAGAATTATATGTTATATCAGAATAATTATGTGAAGGTTTGAAATGAAATTAAGCAAGATCTTCAAAGATGAGGAAAACTTGAGCTATCATTCTTAGGCAGAATTTCTGTGATAAAGATGAATATTTTACTGAATATGCTATTTCTGTTTCAGACTATTCTGATTTTGACAAATGACATACCATTTAAACAATGGCAAAAAGATCTGTCAAAATTTGTTCAGCAGGGGAAGAAACATAGAGTAAGGTAAGATTTTGCAAGATTCTAAAGAAAGAGGTGGATTGGGATTACCAGACATGAAATTGTATTTTTCAGCATGTTGCCTTGTGTGGAGTATCCTTGTGTGGATATTCTTGTGAAATAAGAGGCTGCTGTCAAAGCTAATGTAGATTTTAACAATCAGTATGTGAGACGTTCTTTGTTGAAAATTTGGAATAGCAATAGCAATAATATTTCTATAGCACTTATCAGTGTAAAGCACTCCCTAAGTAGTTTACAATGTGTTAGCAAATTGCCCCAACAAGCTGGATATTCATTTTACCAACCTACTGAAGGAAGGAAGGCTGAGTCAACCTTGGAGCCCTGTAAGATCAAACTCACAATGTTGTGGCTACAGTGTCACCATTTAACCACTGGGCCACCAGGTCTCCTAGTATAAATTAAGTATAAATTAAGATTTTATTTTAAGATGCCTTTATAATTATTGCCACAAAAAGCCTTTCCTAGAAGAGAAATAATTTTAAAAGAAAAATGAGTAACTTACAGAGATCTTTTGATACTGGATAAAGGGCAGTACAAAATAAAGACAAATGAAGAACTGGAATTAGAAGGTCTTAATCTCCCATTGTTTTTGTATAGGAGGAAAGTTTAAGATGGAACAAAAGTTATATGCTTTTTAATTGTCAGAATCTGAAATTCAATTGTTTATTGATAAAGAACATTTAATAGTTAAAATGTATAAGTTATTGTTGAGAATGGAGATGGAATAGGAACAGATTAAAGAATGTATGATAAAATGGGCACAGAATATTAGGCATAATACAACTAAATCAATGAGAGAGAATGTGGATAAGGGAATTGAATTTTACTCTGTTGTAGATAGTATTTTACACCAGACAGACTTTCAAAGATGTATAAAGGGTCCACCATGTCCTGTTGGATGTGTGATCATAATGAGGGGACATTTTAGTGAGAAAATATTGGATCTTGATTCATGCCTTAATACAGAAGATTTTAAAGATGAAGCTCCAACTGAAGCCAGAAATTTTCTTGTTGGAACTGTTAGAAGAAAATATGGAAGAATATTACAATATATGATTACAGCTGTCAGATTACTATATGCAAGACTATGGAGGTTCCATCACAAGAAGACTAGTTATGAAAATGTATGACCTTGCTGAAATGGATAAATTGATTGTTTTGATTAGAGAAAAATCACTGAGTAGTTTTAAAAGGACTGGAGCTGTTGATGGATTACTTAAAATAATATTGGGGGAAGTTATCAGTAGTGGATTTTGAAGTTAAGTGTTCTCATTTAAGATGTAGAGGAACAAGTTAACTAACGCTGGATGTGAGATGTTAGAGCATATAACCTCATCAGTAGGAAAGTTGGAAATCATTACCTGCCTCATCTTTTTTTTCATTGTTGTTAGTTCTTTGGTTTTTGTAATGTTGCTAGCTTGTATTTCTTCTTCTGATGTAGTTTATGTATAAAAAAAGTGTTTGCTTCCCCCCTTTCTTGTTAATAAAGATAATTTTAAAAAAGGAATTATCAGGTACTAATAGGTATCTAACTGCAAGATTCGCTGCATTCATCTTTTGTGTATATGCACCTTCAAGTCACCTGTTGACTTATGGTAACCCCATGAATTTCACTGGATTTTCATAGGCAAGGAATACTCAGAGGTGGCTTTGCCAGTTCCTTCCTCTGAAATATAGCCCACAGCACCTGGTATTACTAGGCAGTCTCCCATCTAAGTACTAACCAGGGCTGACCCTACAAAGTTTCTAAGATCAATGTGAAGTCGAAGGCTTTCACGGCCGGCATCCATAGATTTTCCTTGGGGTTTTTCCGGGCTGTGAGGCCGTGTTCTGGAATAGTTTCTTTCTGACATTTCACCTGCATCTGTGGCTGGCATCTTCAGAGAATGATTGGGTAGGAGTGTATGTGGAGTTTATATGTCGTGTACCCCTGTTGGGGAGTATATGTAAATTTGTGTAATTGAATGGTTAGTTTCTGGGTATAGAAATGCAACGCTCGTTAGTGTCTGTTTGGCTACTGGTTGGTTGATGGGCCATTATCTGCTGGACTCCCCCTGTCCCTGGGTGGAATTCCTTTGTAAGTATTGAGTTTTTATTCTATTGTTCTTCAAAACTGGGAGCTATTGAAATCCACAAACACCTGGACAACTTCAACAGGAAAGAAGAAACCTTAAAAGTAAACAAAATCTGGCCCCAGACTCCACCACACTACGTGGCAGTGTATTCCACTTCCGAACAGCTCTTACTGTCAGGAAGTTCTTCCTAATGTTTAGGTGGAATCTCTTTTCCTGTAGTTTTAACCCATTGCTCCATGTCCTAGTCTCTAGTTAAATTCTGTATAGGAGCAAATGGATAATCCATGTATTATTTCAAAGGGGCAAACAGCTTGGGAGCTTTGGAGAAATCCCATAAAGACATCCTCTTATGGTATATGTTTAAAAGCAGTGATGCCTTTATATTTTATGAAAGAGAAATAATGTATCTGTCCAAAATTCACACAGTCCATATGTTTTACCTATACAGCACCTAATTTTCCCCCTGGATGCAACAGAACAGGGACTTCTTGAGAAATGCAATGTTCTCCACCAAAGAAAGGGGAAGTTAGCTTCTCACAGGACAGGGGCAGCCTGAGTCTCAAGTGAAGTTAATTTTTCAGTTACTTATGGAGTTGAATCCCCCCCCAACTCTTTTATTGCCTTTTGCCCCAGTCCCCAAATCACCAAGAAGAGGAGTGGCCTCTGCCTGCATTGATATCCTAGACCATATGAACAAACAACAGAAATAAAATCTGAGAGGAATACCACACAAGCCTTAAAAGCAGAATGCATCAGTAAGAGCAATGGTATTGAAACGAAAATCACTAGACGACGTTGGCTGAATTTGGTAGCCTTTCCATGTGTATTCTGTGACACAAACGTTTATTTTTCCTCACAGGCATTGTGCATGAATAAAAGCCTTTGCGATTCAAATCCACCTCAGTTTGTTGTGCAGTAGCATGTAGTGGAGTTGTGACTGGATGATGTAAAAACACGTCAGTGGAGGGGGTGTGCCTGCTCTGCCCAAAACTCCCAGACATTTTGTTCCTCCAGCTTCCCTGCCATTCAACTTCCGGTGGTCAGTGGTCGCTCCCTGCAAACTCACTGGCTAACTTTTAAACCTCAATGCAGTCATTTAGCAATACTTGCACTTAATGCATTTAATATAATGTTTTCTTCCAATTTAAATTACATGTAAAATACATGAATGCTTTGAAAAAACTATTCCCTTCGTATCAGGGCTCTGCTATCAGCCTATGCAAATCTGGAGGCTTTGGGCATTTAAAGAAACAGAGACCTATTTTTCTAGACTATTATGAGTTCAAACCTGACTTTGGGAAAATTTTAATTCCTCCATTTATCATTTTAAGAATTTTAGAATTTCGTGCCCCCCTTCTTTTCTTACTTGGCAATGCAATTAAAATCCCTTCTTGCTGACAAAGGGGTGAATTCTGGTGATTACGGGATTGGGGGAGTCAAGCATTTGAATGCAATGTATGAACTTAGAAAAATGCCACCTTGAAACAGGAAGTAGACTTTCAAAATGTGTGGGCCAGAATCCTGTATCAGCTTCTTAGTTTAGTGCCTTAAATAACAAAAATAAGTATTTTGGGACAGGCAGGGGGGAAAGAGGAGGGGGGAGGAAATTTTTAAATGCTAAAAAAAATTCACCTCAAGTGGGACTTGAACCAACAACCTTCTGCTTATAAGTCAAAGACATTTCTGGCTTGCCACAGTGACTGATGCAGACTGGCACTGGAGAATTCCCTGAATAGATGGATTTAACAGGCATGCAAAGTAGAGGAAATGACGTTTTAAAGATGGAGGGGGGAAGGAGGAGATCGTGGGGAGGCGTGGTTATAATTTTGTGTGTAGTAACTATCCTCCGTTTTTGAAACTTTTGTTGTTCCATTACAGAAACGAATATGCAGTAAGCATGGTTTCTATTCCAAAATGCTTTCATTTCGTTTTGTCCCGGTTCTGCCACTCAAATATGCCTCATGTGGTGGTCTTCTTCGACAAAATGCAGGCCTGTGGCACATTGTCACTTTTCTTCTCTTGTATGATTTTTGACATCTTTGACTGATAAAGAAGCTTCAAAAACTTGCATAATATATTTTCTGCAGTTTGGTTGGCCAATAAAGGTATCACTTTTTTATGGATGTTGTATTCTGTTGTATTTTGCTGCATGGCCAACATGGCTATCCATGAATCTATTTCCATATTGTAACTGTGACATCCACCTGCACCGCAGATTAGTTGGTTCTCCAAATGGCAATCACTAGAATATTCTGAACTATGCTTATAAATTTAAGAAAACTGTTCTGAATTATAAATGTAAAAACCATTTTTGACCATTTTCTGTTTGCATTTAGTTTGACTTCTACAGTACTTGTTGAAAGAAGGACAGAACCCACTACAGGAATAAACACTTGAATATAAGATGGGAACGACAGCATAAAATGACAGATTTATTTGCTTTCACTGAATTGTGTAATCCCACTGATAAAATAATGTATAAATCTTGACTGATTTTTTTCCAAATTAAGCCAAGCTTTGTAGGACCACAAATAAAAGTGGGTGTAACACAGCTGACACAGTATATATTAGTTAATCCAACATTGTTAATCAAATTGCGGCATGTCTTTCAACTGATAAAGCCCATGTTTGAAAGCTGCTATTATTGTTCACAAGAGCATTTCAAACATCTTTAAGCAATTAGGATGTGAAGACAAAATGTCAGGACTTTCTATTGCTTAGAACACCAACAAAGATTTTCTTCCGCTTCTTGAAACTGGAAACTTGGACTCGCCACTATTTTTTTTTTTAGTTGATCACTTTCTATTTAATCACCAGTCAAATTTAAATACATGTGTATAAATTTAGATACATTTCAAATTGAAATAGATGTGCATTTGAATATATCAGGTCATCAATACATTGGCTCATCAATATTTATGCCTTTTACAATGTTGGTGTCCATATGGGCCAGCATGGGGTAGTGGTTTGAGCACTGTACTCTGGAAACCAGAGTTTGAATTCCCCCTTGGCCATGGAAACCCACTCGGTGACCTTGGGCAAGTCAGACTCTCTCAGAGAAAGGCAAAGCCTCTGAACAAATTTTGCCAAGGAAAAAAACCCTATGACAGGTTCGCTATGTATCAGAAATGACTTGACAGCACACAACAGCATGAGATCATGAGTGGTATGAGCTACAAAATAACACTTCCCACTCATTATTTATTACAGTAATAGATTCAGCATGTTTCTAGGATGGAGAACCATCACCTCCCAAAAATAGTACTCTACAGTGAACTCACCATGGGCTAGGGTAAGAGGGGCGCTCCAAAAAAACGATACAAGGACTCCCTGAAACAACATCTCACGCTCGGCCAAATTGATCACCAACAATGGTCCGCCCTGGCCTCACATCAGGAGGCATGGAGATGCACTATCCACAATGCTGTAGCCTTATTTGAGAGCTCACGTGAACAAGTCTTGAAGAGAAACGACAATGCAGAAAGACTCACAACCTGAAACATCACCCAAGGAGACCTTCTGCTGTGCTTTCTGCAACCGGACTTGTTTATCTCGCATTGGCCTTTTCAATCATCAGCGTGCTTGCAGAAAGCACAGGATGAGTCCTTCCTGAATCATTTGCGAAGAAAAGCCAGAGAGTGAGTGAGTGAGAGAGAGAGAGAGAGAGAGAGAGAGAGATTGATTCAGCTTGAATCTTGAGAAGATGGAGGTGCCATGATGGATGGTACACTTGTGCAGCCATTTCGGGTTGGAGGGTGTCGTTAGTACTTGGAGTTGTTACTCCTCACTGCCCTATATAAGGTTTGCCTGCTAACTGGGCATGAAGGAAAACATCCAGTGTGCAAGGGAAAAGATGTCAATATGTCTTTTTGCTGTTCCTAATGATCCTAGTCAAAAGCAAGGCACAGCCCTAGCTTTACTGCTTGAGATCAGTAAGGTCTTTGTAGTTTCCCTCAAAATTGTAAATGAAAAGTGTCACCTCTAGTTCTGGGGAAAAAAAGGTGGAAAAGCCACAGTTTTGAAGGTAGTGTAACCCATAACCAAGTCCTGACTGGGGAGCTGGGGGGGGGGTATTTGCATGCTACACAGTACAACTTTCTGTATGTTTTTGTTTTCCATACTATTCTGACTGTGCAGCTCAAGACAGAGAGAGAATCCATAGCAAAATCTGAGAAATCTCATCAGATCTTGCAAGCAAAAATATATCACAGTGTACATATGAATAGTTGGACTAAGTCAATACTTACAAAATGAATTTCAACAAAGATAAATGAAAGATGTTACATGTTACATTTTTTTAAAAAAGTTAGATGTACAAATATAGGATAGCTGACACCTGGCTTGAAAGCAGTACATGTGATGAGGATCTAAGAGTTTTAGTAGACCACAAGCTCAACAGCTTCAACAGTATGATGCACCAACAAAAAAACCCTATGCATCTACAGAACTATGGTGTCCAGATTAAAGGAGGTAATAGTAACACTATGATCTGCTTTGGTGACACCTCACTTGGAGTACTATGTCCATTCCTGGGCAATACAGTTTCAGAAGGATATCAACAAGTGTCCAGAACAGAGTGAGCAAGATGGTATAGGGTCTAGAGACCAAGCCTTATGAAGAATGACTAAGAAAAGTGGATATGTTTAAGTTGAAGAGGAAAAAAGATTGATCAGTGACATGATAGCCATCTTTAAATATCTGAAAGGATGCCATGTAGGAATTAGAGTAAGATAGTTTCTACAGAGTTGTGCAGTAATGATAAACTCATCTAAAATGTTGACAGATTCAGAAATTGAAAGGAGCATTAATGTTTATTGGGATGGATATAGAATGTGATGTTAGCAGGTAACTTATTCGACATCCTGGACTGGTAACCTAAAATGGACCATGTTAAACAATGTCCTTTCTCATTATAGAGCAATCCATACAAAGCAAACTCGCTCTAAATTTGCTAAGTATAGTGAAGCTATTTTAAAAACAGCCCATGCTTTGCAAAGAGATGCTTTTTTGAGAGTAATTGTGCTTTAATTCTTTGCGTGTGTCTCCCCACCACATTTGCAAAATCGAATGATTGTTGTAATCTAGAGCATGCTAAAAAGAGCTGTTATGACTTCCTATAACAAATTGCTGTCAAGTACAGCAGTAAACATTCTTTACTCATTTGTCGATAAGTACCATATGGTGGCCAAATTATATGTTTTTTGTGGTCGGATAACTATTTCCAAAGGTCATTCTGAACAGCACGCAACAGAGCAACAAGCAAAACTTTTTACAAATATAATTTATAACAAGGTTGTCACTGCTGGGAAAAAATTAAACTCAGTGTGTATGTGCTGCTTCATTTATTGTGTGAATATTGGGTTACAACCCCATACTTACAACATTCTCTAAAATATGTGACAGCTATATATGCTGTTTATTTACTATACGTGCCTGATTGAAAGAGTGACAGGTAATCCTAGGTACCTGTGGTATGTACACAGTGTCTCCTTTTACACAGCTATCATATATTACTCATTTTTTAACTTATTTTTTAGCACTTTTCTATTGTAAGTGACACTCACTATTTAGAATGTGAAGCAATTTTTAGAATCAATCATAGAATTGCCATTAAAAACAACCATCTCATCACACCAACATTACATCTTTTTGTCCTACACCAGTGATGGGCAACCTTTTGAGCTTGGTGTGTCAGACTTTGCCAAAAAATGAGCATAACTTGGGTGGTGTGTCACTTCGAGGAAAAAACATTATTTTGTGATATTTATTGTTTAATAAACAGTTTTATTAATTGTTTAATTAACAATTAATTAATTAACAATATTATTAATTGTTTGTTGATAATTAATGAGTTGACACAAGTAACTTCACAGTTTCATATGTATAAGGATATTACTTAGCTGACTTTCATGCAGAATCTGTCTTCTCCATTTGAGAGCTCTCTCTGATCTTAGAACTTTTGACAAGCGTTGCCCTTCTATGCAGATATGCCAGTCTCTTTCCATCGTTCCAACAAACAAGAGAAAGAAGATGATTGAAGGTTCTGTCAGGCTGGTCAGTGAACTCACCCATATATTTTTACCTTAAAGAGTTTGTAGCTACTCTACTTGAGCTCTATCTCCTTTGGGTGCCTTTGTCCATGGAATTCCAATTCCCAAACTATAGCGTAGCAGTGTTATCACAGCCTACAATACCTTTTACTGTCTTGAAGCAGGGACCCATGCTGATACCTCTTTTAGCTGAATGGTTCTCTGTTTTTTCACTTGACACGGACCTGTATCTGGTAAATTAGCTTTTTACTCACGAAGCCCTGTCACCACTCCCCCCCACCTCCCCTAGCCTCCTGAAAGTGGTGATGGGGCCTCGAAGCCCCGGTCGCCACTTTAGGGAGGGTGGTGAGATTGTGGGTGGGGGTGGTGGTGGGAGGCCTACGGCTGCATGTCACCCAAAATGGCTACGCGTGTCAGTGCTGACACGCGTGTCATAGGTTCGCCATCACTGTCCTACACCTTGGATGTTTTAAAGCTACACCAAAAATGCAAAGTACAAATCTGAGTTTAGAAAAGTAGCCATTCTGATTGGGGGATTCTGGAAATAGTCAAAACATAACTATTAAAAGCTCCGATTAATGCAGTAAATGTTTCTTTGAAGACATATGCACCATGTTGGCAGGGAGTCACGGTTACGTTAGTCAGTTGCATTGTGTGAAGTGGTAAATTTATTTGATACTTCAGAGAAAGAGAAAAAAATATGCAGAACTTAGTGGTGAGGAAAGAAACAATCTTAATTTCTAAGAGACAATTTTACCACCACAAATTTTTTTAAAGATACGGCATCATGTAATTATAGAATTGGAAGGGACTACAAGAGGCATCTAATTTAATCCATGCCATGCAGTACTACACAGCTCAAGCACTCCTGAAAGATATCCATCCAACCTCTGTTTAAAGACCTCCAAAGATGGAGAATCCACCATCTACCAAGGCAATCTATTCCACTGTTGAACCATTATTACAGCTAAAAAAAATTCTTCCTAATGCTTAGGTGGAATCTCTTCTTGTAATTTGAATCCACTGCTTTGTGTTTTAGTCTCTGAACCACCAGAAAACAAGCTGGCTCCATCTTCTTGTAAGATAGCTGTCATGTCACCTCTCAGTTAAACTTCTCCAAGCAAAACATATACAGTTCCCTACGTCGTTCTTCATAAGGCTTGGTTTCATGTGTAGTTTTACAACAAGGATGGAAATTACATAGCTCTCCATCTGCTGTTGGATCACAACGCTAAGCATTCTGTATCACTGGATATGCTGGCTAGGGCTGATAGGACTTGCAGTGCAACAACATCCAAAGGGGTGCCTGATTCCCACCCCTGTTTTATAGAGATAACCTCTAACAAAAAAGATATATGAAGAAAGGTCTCTGTAAACTCTGTCCTAGGCTTTCCGAGCCAGTACACCAGTACTTTCATTGGATTCTCCATGAGCAATATATCATCTGTTAAGATTTAATGCTTCACTGGACATACTTGTAATGTTTTATCCCCAGATAGTGACCCAGCAGTAACCATTTCCTTTTGTGTCAGGTTTTCTTTTCCTTTTCTTTTTTCCCCTCTCATCTCTGAAGAGGCCTTACAACAGCAGGAGTTTGAATTCTCACATGGCTTTAATTCTTTTCTGAGGGAAGGTTGAGAAGTAATATAAAATGTGGAGTATAGTAGGAGGACAGAAATGTATGTAACACATAAGAACCTGGCAAAAGGGAGGGATGGTGGCATGAAGCCAATCCTATTGGACTGTGTTCAAGATATAATCACCCATTGTTTTAGGGCAAAGATGGGAACATTCAGTCCTCCAGATGTTGTTGGACTGCAACTCCCTGTATTCCTCACCACTATCTATGCTTGCTAGGACTACTGGGAGTTACAGTCCCCAAAACATCCAGAGGGCTGCTTGATTCCCACCCCTGACTTTGAGACTCTTTCATCTTTAAGCAAGGTTCTGCTAAGGGATACACTCACTTTGTGTCAGGACCCTACAAGGAATCATATCTGAAGCCCTGAGTGTGGCCAGTGGCTGATATCTAGACTTGGGAAGTTTCCAGTTTAATATGCAAAGTTTACATAGTGGCTGGAACATCATTTCTTGGTTTGCCTTCTTGGAGAATTTCTCTCCCACTTCCTCCTATGTTGTGACTTTAACAGACCCAGAAGTAACATAACTGACTCAGACATAACACAACATTGAGATACTGTTCAGGATTGGCCACTTGTAGATGTCCTAGTTGGTCTCTCCATATAGCAGGAGAGTACCTATACCTAGAGAAGCAGGTAAGTGTATACAGTTGCCCCTTCACATTCGCGGCTTTCACACTCGTGGTTTTGATTATTCACGGTTTAGCCCCAGCCACTTAGGGAAGGCTGGCGAGAGGCAGGGCAACCTCCTGCCTGCGCCTTCTCCGGCCTTCCAGAGGCAGCTCCGGGGCTTCAAAGTCCCGGAGTCCGCTGAGGAAGGCCGGGTGGGGCGGGGCGGGAAGCCTCTCTCCCTCCCTCCGCCTTCCCCAGCCTTCCTGAGGGGACTATGAGGCTTCTAAGACCCAGAGTCCCCTCAGGAAGGCCGGGGAGAGGCAGCGCAGCCTCCTCCCCACCCACATGCTGCCTTCCCCGGCCTTCCTCAGCGGGCTCCGGGGCTTCTAAGGCCTGGAGTCCCCTCAGAAAGGCCGCAGAGAGGCCAGCCAGGCTGTCCAGACACCCTCCTGCTGCCTCCCTCCCTCTGGGGGGGGGGCACGGGAGCAGCATTTATTATTTGCGGTTTTTCCACATTCGCAGGGGTCTCAAGAACCTAACCCCCGCAAATGTGGAGGGACAACTGTACTGATTTTTGCAAATACAGGGGGAAGTAACATGATCCAAATGTCTTCCACATCCTCTATAAAAATATTGAGTGGTTCCAGAAGCAGCAGCTTTTCTGTTTTCTCTGCAGAGAATGTGGGTGGAGTGATGCATCATAGGAGATTATCAGACAGGAACGCAAAAAGCGTTCCTGTCCCACAGTCTCCACTCCCACCCCTGTCCCATCCCCGTCCCGCCACAATCACCCTCCCAGCTGCACTTACCTTCTCTTCCGACAACAGGGCAGCCCAGGAGTGAACGGAGCTCCGTTAACTTCCTAGAGTGAAATCCCGCGGATTCTTGCAGGCAGGCACAAGGCACAGGAAATTTAAAAATAAAAACAAAAATATACCCAAAAAAGTTATAAAAAGCACATACACACACTTTAAAACTTCCAAGTAAACCAGGGAAGTTTTTTAAAAGTGTGTCACTTACCTGGATGTTCCAATCTCACCCGGAAGTGTTCTGACAGGAACTGCCCATTGACACTGGGATCTTGCCAGTGAAATGGGGCACCTTGTTGCTCACAGGAAAATCTGCGACAGAAACAGAATGGGGGATCTATTGACAGCTTCTCCCATCAACAAAAAGCAGTGCTGGCGTAACAGCAGCAGAATGGGTACATAACGATGGGGGACAACATCATCTGGTTAGGGAGCCCTTTTGCAATCTCCTGGTGTTCCTGTAACACCACATTTGACGCATCTGATAATCTCCATAATCATGTAAAAAGGTTTGGGTAGTAAATTGAACTGTGGACACTTCTTTGCTGAGTAGGATCACATTCCTTCCAATGCTATGCTAAGGTACAGCATGCAGGCTCCTTTTGCTCTAAATTTTGTGTTTCAAACTGAAGTCTTTTGAAGTCTATCCATTTGCTTTTCACACAATTCTCTGCAAGACCACCACTACTATATCAATTGTTTGGAGAGAGCATGGGTACCTCAGTGAGTGGCAATTTCAATTAGATAGAAACAAATATGTTAGCTTTCTTTTATGCTACACTAGCAGATCCCAAACCTGAAATAACTTTATCCTTGTATTAGGCATTTCACTAGTCAGAAAAGATCTGGTCAACTGTAGATTTCCCTTGGCTTTTTCCGGGCTGTGAGGCCGTGTTCTGGAATAGTTTCTTTCTGATGCTTTGCCTGCATCTGTGGCTGGCAATCTCAGAGAATGGTTGTGTAGGTGTGTATGTGGAGCTTATATGCTGTGAACCCCTGTTGGAGAGGATAAGTAAATTTGTGTAATTGAATGATTAGTTTCTGGGTGTGGAAATGCAAGGCTCATTAATGTCTGTTTGTCTAACGGTTGGTTGATGGGCCATTATCTGCTCGGAATCCCCCTGTCCCTGGGTGGAATTCTTTTGTAAGTGTTGAGTTTTGATTCTATTGTATTTCAAAACTGGGAGCCAGATTTTGTTTACTTTTAAGGTTTCTTCTTTCCTGTTGAAGTTGTCCAGGTGTTTGTGGATTTCAATAGCTTCTCTGTGCATTCTGACATGATAGTTGTTGGCCTGGTCTAGAATTTCTGTGTCTTCAAATAGCATTTTGTTTCCAGGTTGGTTTATAACATGTTCTGCTACTGCTGATTTCTCTGGTTGTCCCAGTCTGCAGTGTCTCTCATGTTCCTTGATTCGTGTTTGCACACTGCATTTAGTGGTCCCTATGTAAACTTGTCCACAGCTGCATAGTATGCGGTAAACTCCTGCAGCTGTAAGAGGGCCTCTTTTGTCCTTCGAAGAGCACAGCATTTCTTGGATTTATTTATTGGGTTGGTCTGTAGATTGTTTGGAGGTTGTGTTTCCTCATCAGTTTCCCTATTCTGTCTGTGATTCCTTTGATGTACGGAAATCTAGCCCTGCATTTCTATACCTAGAAATTAACCATTCAATTACACAAATTTACATATACTCCCCAACAGGGGTTCACAGCATATAAACTCCACACACATACCTACACAACCATTCTCTGAGGATGCCAGCCACAGATGCAGGCGAAACGTCAGAAAGAAACTATTCCAGAACACGGCCTCACAGCCCAGAAAAAAACCAAGGAAAATCTATGGATGCCGGCCGTGAAAGCCTTCGACTTCACATTTCATCAACTGATTAGTCAAATATTGTCAAGTGTGTTTAGCACTGACTTTGGAGATTATCACATGCACTATATATCCCACCACAGGGACAACAGGAGATTGATAAAAGGCTTCCTTTTCAGACGTCGTCATCCCTGTGGCGATATGCCCCTGTGCCTCTTCCATCCCCCCCTTCTTCTTATTGATGGCTTAAGCCGTTAATAAATCACCTGTTCTGTTTTTGAAATGGAGTCACGGGCGAATAAAAAGGAGCCCCATTCTGCTGGCGCGATGCCAGCGTCACAGTGAGATCATAGGGAGATCTGTGCCAAACACTTCCGGGTTCCATCTGGACATCAAGGTAAGTAATACCCTTTTCTTTACCCTCCCTGAGTTACTTGTTAAGTTTAAAATCTGTTTTTGTGCTTGCTGTGATTTTTTTACATTCTGTTTTGCTTTTTATTTTTAAATTTCCCACGTGATCGTTAGGGAGCTGGGAATGTTTAGTCTGGGGAAGAGAAGGTTGAGAGGTGACATGATAGGCATGTTTAAATATTTGAAGGGATGTCATACTGAAGCTGGGGCAAGCTTGTTTTCTGCTGCTCCAGAGACTAGAACACGGAGCAATGGGTTCAAACTACAGGAAAAGAGATTCCACCTAAACATTAGGAAGAACTTTCTGACAGTAAGAGCTGTTCAGAAGTGGAATGTACTGCCTCGTAGTGTGGTGGAGTCTCCTTCTTTGGAGGTTTTAAAACAGAGGCTGGATGGCCATCTGTCGGGAATGATTTGATTGTGTATTCTGCATGGGAAGGGGTTCGACTGGCCCTTGTGGTCTTCCAATTCTATGATTCTACGATACAATTCATGATTTGTGCATTTGTATTCAGAAGCTTATATTCATTAATTAATTCATTCAATGTCCTGCTTTCAGATTCCTTTGTAAATATTATTTGACAGCTAATATATGGTAGCAGTAACTTAACAGTGATTGATTTAAAAAAGAGGTTCTGGAAAACAGTTAAAGAGGAGAAGACTTGGACTCTAACACTGAATGTGTGAGGCTACACTTCTTCAGTTTGACAGTCATGCCTTTCATACATACTCTTCTTTATATATGTAAGTACAGTATGTGTAAAAAAAACCCAAACATACACTATCAAGAAACTCATAAGAACAAAAAAAAATCATATTCACTCCATTAGTCCTGCTATTTACAGATCAAACCTATACTCAAGCTTTGGCATCTGAGGGGTTGTAGGAGGGGTTGTACAGTACTGACGAAGGCTAGCCTGCTATAGCTTCCAAGATCAGATAGGATCTGGTCAGTACTTGGATGGGAGACTTTCAAAGAATACCAGGTGCTATAGGCTATATTTCAGAGGAAGGAACTGGCAAAACCACTTCTGAATATTCCTTGCCTAAGAAAACCCTATGAAATTCATGGGGTCACCATAAGTTGACAGGTGACCTGAAGGCTCTCTCACACACAGAGCCCTTATGACAGTTTACTGATTAAACTCCATCTTTCTCTCTGTATTAAATAGTTATCTCCAGTGCAAGTAGTCCTCTATCACTTAAATCACCCCAGTCCCCAATTCCTAGAAACAATCACAGTCATTTTATTAATTTATTTAATTTATATGCTGCCTTTCTCCCAGAGTGGGACCCATTCCCTAACCTGGTACTCTTTCCCCAGATATGTTGATTATACTTCTCATCACTTCAGCAGGATAACTATTTGCCATGTTGTCTGAGGATGATGGGAATGTTAGTCCAACACACCTGAAGATTGCCAGGTTGTGGAATACTACTTTAACACAGTGTTTGGGACCTTCAAAGCCCCATATTATTTGGCCCCAAGGAGTGTTTGCTTGCATATTAACCCCTCCTTTGCTCAGGTCTTCAAATTACATGTTGTATCCTAGACTCTAGGTTTTTTTCCAGGTTGTTTTCCAGCTCCAGTTGCAGCTATAGTCATTCAACAGATGGGAGCTAATAGTGCTATCCTATGCATGTTTACTTAGAAGTAAGTCCCACAGTATTCATTTGGGTTGAATTAGTATGTACACTAGGGGTGGGGAGTGTATGGTCCTCAAAATGCTGCTGGACTCCCGTAGCAGAGCCCATGCTAAGGGCAGATGGGAGTTGTAGTCCAGCAACATCTGGAGAGGAATGTGTCCCCCATCCCAATGTACAAGACTGCAGCCTAAAGCAATCTCAAGCATACTTGAACAGGAGAAATACTTCCTCAAAATCAGAGGGGGGAAAACATGCATGGGATTGAGTTGCATGTACATTGAAGTATTTCTGGTTATGTTCTCCGATAAAAAAATTGGGCTGTCTGGGTAACTGGGAGGAGTTTGGTCTTGGGTCTCATTGGTTCTACTCGTGGGTCTCTCACTGATTCAATATGTGTTGCTGATTACTACTCACTTTCCCACTGTGGCCTCAGCTTCCCCATCTGTGAAAAGACCTTTGGGATCATTGGAAGGGAAGCACTAAATATAACACCCACATCCACCCACCCACCCCCCATTTAAATCCCCAAAGGAGGAAGTGAAAACAAGCAGAACAGGAACAGCTCTGCTATCCTCAGAAGCACAGCAGGTACCTGTAAACTGCCATATTTAAAATGCTGATGTTCTTCTTGACAGAAGAACCTTAGCAATTGCTGGAAATGCCCGTTTAGCTCTATGTATATGAAATCACCATACTTTACCTTTTCTGCACTGGAGCATTTTGCTTGAATACTGTATGCTCTTTCATTTTTAAAAGAAACATAACTTACAGTATCTAAGGTGACACTAGAGCCAGAGTGGTATAGTGGTTTGAGTGTTAGACTATGACTCTGGAGACCAGGGTTCAAATGCCCGCTCAGCCACAGAAACCCATGGAGTGACCGTGGGCAAGTCATGCTCTCTCTCTCTTTTTAAATTTATTTATTTATACCCCGCTCTTCAGCCACAAGGCTATCAGAGTGGCATCCAAATTGTTTTAAGCTTTAGCTATTTACACATCTACACTGCATTAAACAGTTTCCAATGTGTGTTAGCTAATTGCCCCCCCCCCAAGCTGGGTACTCAATTTACCGACCTACGAAAGGATGGAAGGCTGAGTGAACCTTGGAGCCGGCTGGAATCGAACTTGTGACGTGGTGGCTTGCAGTACTGGCATTTTAACCACTGCGCCACCAGGGCTCCCAGAGGGCAGCAATGGCAAATCCCCTTTTCTTGCCAAGAAAAACCCTGTGATACGTTTGCCATAGTCGGAAACAACTTGAAGGCACAAACAACAACAAGGTGGCACTATGCCTCAGCCCGGATAAATCCCTTAAAGTCTCACAAGAGAGTTTAGAACATTTCCTGATGAAACTGGAAGGTAATGCCTGCATCTGACAGAACTACTCCTGTTACACTTGACAGGAGATAAGAAGGTAGGCAGTTTGCTTCTAAATACTATGCTTTCGGATTTGATTTGCTACTTAACAGTATGAGAATATTTGCTGTTCTAGAACATTGATTCCACAAAGAAAATGTGATTCTAGGCTGCACTAATAGGAGTACAGTGTCTAGATCAAGGGAAGTAATAGTGCCACTCTATTCTGCTTTGGTCAGATCTTACCTGGAATACTGTGTCCAGTTCTGGGCACCACAATTCAAGCTGTGAAGTATCCAGAGGAACGCGACCAGGATGGTGGGAGGTCCATAAACTATGGGATTTGCTTCCCACGAAGTGAATGCAGCTTGGCGAGGACTGCATTCACTCCTGGGCAACTGAGGGGAGGGGGAGGACGTTCAATAGCATGGCAAGATAGGTGTGTGGAAAAAAATTTAAATCAATTACAGGAATGGGAGGGGGCGGGAGGGGGTAGCGAGACAGGGACTGGTTTTTTGGACCTCATGTGATAATCTCCTTTGTTACAACAAAACAAAAATACTTTCATCAGCAGGCTCAGTACTTATGATCACTTAAACACAATTTAGTTAACTGTCAAATTAACCAAGTGAATTAACATCACAGTTAATTACTACAACTTTCAGCAATGTATGGTAAGATTTTTACACAGAAGACGTAAGTGACTTTGATATTAGTAGCATGGTGTATCCACTCTGGGTTTTATCCACATTTTTAAAAAGCTGGAGAAGTATGTTGTAGAGTACCCACAGTAATTGGTATAATATTCAGGTGTTCCTATAATGCATCCTCCTAAGACTCTGAGCTGGCATTATTACTTGTGGTATAATATCTTCAAGGACAGTTTGCACTATACTCATAACATTTTGCTATTCCAGATCTCCAAATCTGTGTTTTATGTATGGTACCTGCAGTTTGATGGTACCCAAATAGTAGAAAAAGATCTGTCTGTTGACTTTTCTGGCTGTATTTTAACATGGTTGAGAGTTGTTTTGTGTTATTCAAAAAGGTTTACTCCAGCTGCTGCCATGTTAGATCTTAGCAACAGTTAAAATAAAGCCAGAAAAATCAATAGACAGATCTCTTTCAGAAGAGCATTCTACTATTTGGGTGCCATCAAACTGCAGATATATAAAACACAGATTTGAAGATCCTAAATAACAAAATGTTATGAGTATGGTGCAAACTGTCCTTGAAGATATTATACTACAAGTAATAATACCAGTTCAAATTCTTAGGAGACTGTGTTATAGGAACACCTGAATATTATACCAATTGCTGGTATATACTAGTATTAAGCTTTCATTTCTAGAAACAGCTTTGGAACTGTTTTAGCATAACTGCTGGGCCATCTGAATTGTTTTGTTTGATTATGTTTTAGTGTTAATCTGAAGGCTACTGTGGATACTTTATATTTCATTTATTTAATTAATTAACTTACAGCACACCTTTCTCTCAGTATGGGACCCAGGGCAGCTTACTTTGAAAACAAAACTACAAAAAATACATTAAATAAGTAATGCTAGTCTGATTTTTTAAAAGGGACTATATAACCAGAAGGTACCAGATCCCATCTGATCTTGAAAGCTAAGCAGGATCAACCCTGGTTAGTACTTAGGTGGGAGACTCCCAAGGAATACTAGGTGCTGTAGGCTATATTTCAGAGGAAGGAACTGGCAAAACCACCTGAGTATTCCTTGCCTAAGAAATCCATGGGATTACTATAATATAAATCTACCGTCAATCTGAAGGCACATACATACAGAGTCCAATAAAAACACCAAAAATGTAGGTGTCAAATACAGCAAAATATAAATCTGAGTGCTTTGCAAGCTAATGCAACAAGAATTAAATGAATTAGGTAAAAAACAGCATTACAACTTCTTAATTAGGTTTTTAAAAGACTAAGTATGGACCCTATGACTTCCTGGAAAGCAAACTGCTTGTCACAATGAAGCAGGGATTTACTTAATCTTTCACAGTGAAATCCTTCAGAAATTCTAAGATTTGGAATTAACGCTGTGAGCCCCAGAGCTCCAATTAAGCCTTTTAAGTGGGCTTTAATTACACTTTGAGTGGTGCCTACAAATCAAGAACACCCATCAAATTGCCCTATAGGTAGGTGTTCCAGAATTGAGGTTCTGCTCAATAAAAACTGCCTTGTGTTTCTTTTAATATCTTGCTCTCAGCAGACTAGTAAAGTTTAGCAAAGAATATAAAGGTGCTCAGATTTAAAATCTGGTGATACTCTCCTTTAAAGCACATTTTTATATTAGTAAGTCACAAGAAGGGATGTTATTATTATCCCACATATACATAGTCCTTTCTGTTGTTTGCTAGTTGTTGTTTACCATTGCTAGGAAAAGGGAAAGAAAGTGGATCTCAGAGTCAAGTAAGGCTTAGAATAAAGGGCACACTCCAGAGTGCATGCCCTATGGATGTACCAACTCCCTCTCTTCCTCCTAGTGTCAAATCTGGACCAGATACTTAGGATACTGTCCCAACACATGGGTACTGACACCCTCTCAAGGGACAGGTTTTAGAAATGTTTCCCACCAGCAATAGAACTGGGTGAACAAAGTGCTTTTTCCATTTCATGCCACTCCCATTTCTGTTCACCCATAAATCCATTTTGTCCCATTTTTACATAAATCTCTAACTTCTTGAGAGCCAGTGTGGTGTAGCGGTTTGAGCATTGGAGTATAATTCTGGAGACCAGGGTTCAAATCCCTGCTCAACCATGGAAACCCACTGGGTGGCCTTAGGTAAGTCACATTATCTCAGCCTCAGAGGAAGGCAAACACAAAACCCCTCTGAACAAATCTTGTCAAGAAAACCCAAGGATAGGTTCACCTTAGGGTTGCCGTAAGACCTGAAGGCACACAACATCAAATTATTTCTTTCTTTTCTTAAAAATCTACATGAAAAATCATGTTTGAATTTCTGAACAGGAACACCTAACAGAGAAGTAGAAATAACATGGAAATAATAGGTATAGATTCTTACACCACAAAAAAGAACAGATCAACAGGTTTCAGCTAACATTGTAGTCAAAGTTAACAACATGCATCGTAAAATTTTGAAAAAAATAATAATCATGGAACCACTCACACTTGCACTCATGCTTCAAGCACTTGCACAAGGCTAACAAAGAAACAGGGGAAAGTATTTGGATAGGGGGATAGAGTTTGGGATGATGGGCTATACTTTACCTGTCCAACATGCAAAGGTTTGTGCAGCAAAGAAGTATGACAATGAGTGCCAGGTGACACAGCAAAACACCGGAGTAATAGCGTCTGGAAGATTGAGTACACTTTGGCTCTGTTCTGGGGTGATATTTATATCCCATATTTCACCCTGAAGGGGTATTTTGAGTGGAGAACAATATCTGAGTGAGGTTCCCAGAGTGAAACAATGAAAGCTCTGGCTTCATTAATTACTGTTAATGGTTGGATCTTTTAGCCTGATGGGTTTGAGGCAACCTTTCTGTTGTTGGATGGGAAAGGTTTGACCTTTGCAGAATAATGGGTATTCTGATCACTTGTTTGTGTTGGAGAATTACTCATTGTCAGGTGCATCCACGGTGGATTAGCACATTCCTCCTCCACATAACCAGTCCTAGGCATGTCTGGTATTTCTGGGAATTTTCTGAGACAACTTCGTTTAGGTCTCTGGTGACCTCTGCATGAATCCTTCTATGGGTGGCTTAGTCTACCGGAACATACATGAATTGTTGATTAATACCAATCTTATGAATTATTGCCAGTTAATAAATTATTGTATGTAAGGGCAGGTAACACAGGAAGTTGATAACAAGGTTTTGGTTCAGAACTTACTTCACAAGGTGAGGAGCAGATCAGAATTCACAAAAATCAAACTCCTCAGGAATCACAACATATTACCTCCAAAGAGGGAAATCCTCAGTCTTATCATACTTCCCCTCCTTACCTTTCCCCCCTCTCCATCATGGGCAAATAATGTTTTCTTCTGATCACACAAGAGGTACAACTTTATATGTCCTCTTATTTTCCCAACTCTTCATTGACTATGTGAGTAGCTCACTTGCATGAGTAGGTTGGGATCTTACCAGATTGCATGAACCCAGCTCCCAAACCATGCTCCATCAAATTAAAAGCACTTGCATGTTAGGAAGAAAGTTTAATACAAGTATTCTGAATATACCAAATGCTGGAATTATGGCTATAACAAAAGAAGCAAGCAGGCAGCAGATAGACAATGTATAATCAAGTATTATACTATTGCATACTCTCCAACCATCTTGAATCGGCAGGGATAGTTTTGATTAATACACTGGTATCCCACTTTTTCAGCCACTTTTAAAATGTCTCAGTTTCTCTCTCCACCTTCCACTTGCCCCCCTTTGTCCTTGGCTTGCTTCAATTGCTGCAAACTGAGTTCAAAGTGCAAAAGTACTTCGCAAATCCACTCAGCAAGGGGAGCGGAAGAGATCTTGCCCACCCCAGTAGGCTCAAACAAAAGCAAACTGCTGCAGCCTCTCATAGGACTTTATCAGACTACAAGTTTTAAAATGTTATTTTGCCAGCATAGAAAAACTCATTTCTATGCCAGCAAAAGAATATCCCCCCATCACTTACCTCCTTTTCCAGCAAAAGCTCCCTGGCAATAAAGAGGAAATGAATGGAGCCCCCCCCCCCCCCGCACTGTTCACTTCCTCACTTGAAATCTCACATGATTTCGTTGCATGGGAAATTCAAAAATAAAAACAAGAAAGCTACATTTAAAGTTGCACAAAGCACACACACATATTTAAAGGTCTCAAGTAACCCAGGGAAGGTTAAAAAAAAAAAAAAAAGATCATCACTTACCTGGATGTCCTGATCTGACCCAGAAGTGTTCGCACCAGAGAGTATTGTCAGGTAAGTATGAGATTTAAAGGGACAGAGGCATCACATGCAGGCAATGCTAGCAAAAAAGTGGCAGGGGATCTATTGATGGCTTAAGCCATTAAAAATGTCAGGTTTTGGTCTGTTTTTAACCATGAAAGGGTGACACTGTCTGATTGCACGCCCTTTCGCGGTTATGTGGCGTCACGATGATGCCATATTTTCTGTGTCTGATAAAGTCCCTAGCCTGTGTATTCTTTCTCATTAATGACTTAACCATACTCTAATGTTGTTCAGTCACATGCGCCCCAATTTTCATTTGTGAAATAGAGATACAAGTAAAAGTAGTAACTCGGATTCTAAGTTGCTCTTGAATGGATTCAAGAAGGCCAATTTCTACCTCCTCTACCTCCTGCTCCCAATTTCCAAGAATCCAAATGTCAGGAGCAGATTTTAGGGATTTTAGGGAGGCACTGATAGCTACAGGGTGAATATGAACTTTGTGCTAGACATAGAAGTGTAGCTAGGACTGAGACTAATTTGCACCATCTTGTTTCATTTTACACAGCTCACGGAATCAAACTGTGATGTTCTTTTTCCCTATAAGATGAGATTCAACCAATCATAGATGTGAGTTTGCCAACTCTTTCAGCTTTACAAGCAAGTAATTTATCATAATTAAAGTTATATCTGTGATATAAAAGTATAATGCATATGAAAAAACCCTAGTACAACTGGCATGAAAAGAGCACAGTAATTACTGTGTGCATATTGTTGTTGTTTTTCACAAAACAAATCCGACACTAAAGACTACCCAAGTAAACATTTATGCTTCTCTTAATTCTTGGACAATTTGAATAAGACTACAAATGTGTATAATGTGCATTATTTAACTGACTCCAGCAAGGAAAATCTGAACCTGCTACTGGATCAAACAAAACATGCCTCTGAGTAGACACTTATAACCATCTTCATTTTATTTTAAACTAAAACTGCAGAACTTATTCCTCTTCTCTTGGCTACACACAAAAACGGCCATCAGATATTGGACTTTGCTAAGATGACTGATAAGCCATTCTCTTAAGCAAAACGGATCAGAAAACTGCAAAATACTGGCTATTTTTCAATTACCTGGCTAGTTCCAATAATAAATAAATATGCGGAGGTCCATATGGCTGATTGTCCCGACACAGTGTTCTGAAAAGGCACAATGACCTTCACTCCAGCAACTCTACCATACTCAATTGCTGAAAGTTTTCCACTCTCTAAAAGAACTCTGCCTACTCTTTCCTCTCTATGTTTTCTGCCTCTTATAACTAAAGCAGTGGTTCTTAACCTGTGGTCTGGAGACTCCCAGGGGTCTGCAGTGTCCTCACAAAGGGTCCACGAAGGCTTGAAGGCTGCTTGGCCCACCTCCTCCCTGCAATGGAGTGGCCACATGACAGGAGCCAAGGAAAAGGCTAGCTGACTGGCTTGGCCTGCACGTTGCCATTCAATCCACTCCAGCCACAAATCTGCAGGAAGAAGCAGGAGAAAAGTCTTCCCTCCCCATCCAGTGGCTCTGTTGGGAAGTTTAATGGATGGTGTAATTGTCTTGTTGTGGTGGTGGTGGTCATCATCAGGGTTTTAAATCTTAAATTAAGTCAAGTCTTGGGGTTCCATGGCAACAAAAGATATTTAAAGAGGGTCCCTGGTCAAAGAAAAGGGTAAGAGTCACTGACCTAAAGTGATCCCCAAGAAGATGCATGTGTTGCAATCACTCACTTTTCCTTCATGTCCCTTCCATTCAACCTACATCTTCTGCAAAGCCTATGGCAGAACTTGTTGTCTACTTCTCCAGAACCAAGATTGCAAACATATGGTTGTATTTACTAATAAAGAGTAATCAGATATTTGCCAATAAAGAGACAACCCATTCTGTTGTCTTTACACAGGAAGCACAGATCAGACCACTGGTCCATTTAACATCAGCTCCATTATCTACGTACCCAGGTGCTCCATCTAAAAAGGCAAGGTGAGTGTAGCATACTCTCCACAAGAAGGCCTCCTGATGCCTACATTATAGTTTTATTTTTGGAACTAAGTGAAGATAGTTTTATTTTCCCAGACATTTTTAAGAACTACTGAAGTGTTTTTAGACCTTAGCACTCTTCCCTTTTGCTGCTGGTCTCACTTTGGTTTTCTATGCAGAGGTGTTTTTTTTTAAGTCATTAATGCTGATTTTATCTATGTTTTGTTATGTGCTGATTTTATTGATTACATCATTCTTGTAATTTAATGTTTTTCAATGTATTTTACACCAACCAAAAGACTCATCAGATAACAAGGCAGTCTAAAAGTTAAATGCCAGTCCTGCAAGCCACCATGTTGCAAGTTCGATTCCAGAGGGCTCCAAGGTTCACTCAGCCTTCCATCCTTTCGTAGGTCGGTAAATTGAGTACCCAGCTTGTGGGGGGCAATTAGCTAACACACATTGGAAACTGCTTAATGCAGTGTAGATGTGTAAATAGCTATTGCTTAAAACAATTTGTAAGCCGCTCTGATAGCCTTGTGGCTGAAGAGCGGAGTATAAATAAATAAATAAATAAATAATAAACAATAAATAAATAGGTATGATAACCTATGGATGCTGGCCATGAAAGCCTTCAACTTCACAATAAATAGATAACTCAATATTGCCTGGACTGGCATGTGCCATCGCAGGATTCCAGACAGGAACTCTTCCAAAGTACCTACCGAGGATGCCAGTGGGATTGCACTAGGAAAAGCACCTGGAGCAGGATTTACAGCAAGGCAAGATAAGTTGCAGGAAAAGGGTATCACATGCACTTGCACATCCACACACAGCTTGCTGCTACTTTTCTCTTGAAAATTGCCCTCTCCCAAATCAGTTCTCCTTAACACCAGAAATAGCTGGTGATGTAAAAAAGCAATGTCCGTGAAAACATTTTGAAATATATACTTCAAGTGCCAAGTGTAGCTGCAAAATTTTGAAGATTTTCACCCTCACAACATCACAGACAAGTTCCATTTTCAGAATTTAAACAAGTACATTCCTTCTCAATCAAAAATCTATTTATGAAATAAAGCAAAAATGATTTTTCTAGCAACAATGCATTACTAAAGAAATAGAGCAGAAACAAAAAAACTTGATTTAGGAGGCTACCTTGAGTCTTGTAGTGCAACCCTACATGTTACTCAGAAATAAGTCCTCTCTGTTCTGTGTGGCTAACTCCTAGGTAAGGGTGTAAAGAACTACAGCCTTAGGGTACTTTTATAAGAGAAGAAGAAGATCCATTATATGATTATCAAGTCGAAATGAAATCAGAGGGTACCAAGGGACACACAAAAAGGCACAAAGACAAAAATTAGAAGAGAAAATATAAGAAGAAATAGTACTGTACAGTAAGGAAGAGAGGTTGATCAGTGGATGGGTTTCAGAAAATAAAGGAAAATCAACAAGATAAACGAGCTCAAGCCTCAGTTCACCTCAAGGTATGCAAAATAATCATAAACAGAGTAGAGCAGGGAAAAGGAAATCAACATCATCAACAAAACATTAAATATCTATATCTCATGTGTGTACTTTCCTGTATGCATACTTGTATAATTTTAATGGGAAATCCTTTCAGTACAAGTTTAATAAAACATTAGGAGAGGGATCTGAAACTCTGAATTGGAAGATGACTGACCTTCTGCCTTTGGGATTACAAAGGAATTACTGTATAATAAAAGAGTTTTAACACTGTCTAGAGCTCGTACAGAAACCATACCAACAGCAAGTCAATGGCTGAAAAAGAATAAAGAATGAGTTACCTCTCCTCTTCTGCAAAGGGAAGGGATGTTCAGGAGGTTGGCCAGTGCCTGTACATGAACCATAACAAAAGAATTTCAGACTCACTGCTCTTCCAGCTGTGTGAATAACAGAGAAAGACTGATTGGCATACTTGGGTTGCAGATCCAACTAGGAATGGAGCACCAAAACTTCCCAACAGAAAATACTTACTACACTGTGTGTAATAATGTTGTTACATATTTATGTTGTAACATTGTTTATACACACAGGGAACTGTCAGAGACAAGACAAGCCACTGTGAAACCTCAGCAATAAAATGAACCAACCAGTTAACTAAAAAATGTGTCCTTTTTCTTTTATCAGCTGCTTCCTAAAACTGCTTAGATTTTTAAAATACTGTATAACTTTCTAAGCAGAGCATTCTAGAGGGAGGAGAGCCGTCACCTCCAAAAAGGTTGCATGGGGAGGAGGGATTGGAGGTTCAATCTTCTCAACCATTTTTTATCTCTCTCCATGTTTGGATGTATGCGCTCACATGTCTTTTGAAATCTAGTAACAATATCCTCATTTGGGCTCTAAATTATATACTCCTAAAGCTGATTTTCTTTAATATCTTTCCAGAATAACCCTTTGATGCCAGGAGATAACAGAATGATAAGAATGGGAGTGTTCTGTATTCTAATCTAGATTCCATGCTACAGTAGACTGACCACATGGCTTAAGGTTGTTTACTTACTTACTTACTTATTTATTTATACCCCACTCTTCAGCCACAAAAGCTATCAGAGCGGCTTACAAGTGGTCAATTTAACAGTTCCCTGCCCTCAGGCTTACGATCTAAATAACACATGACACATAAGGAAAAGGGAATGGCCGTGGGAGTACGGATTAAATCCAGCAGATACTTCTGGCTCTTCTCTCCCTCCAAGACAGGGCTATGGCAGTTGAGATCCAGGGAGGGCCTTTCCTCTGCTTCTGGGCACAGGCCTAATGGAGTTCTGCCTGCCTCTTCTTCTCTCCCTCCAAGGGCAGGGTGGTGGTAGTTGAGATGGAGGGAGGGCCTTTCACCTGGATTTGTGTGGAATATTAAATGACTAACTATATTAGATTACCTTCTGCATACCAAGCATATGCTCATTCACCTACACTCCTTTTTCAAGTTCATCAAGCTGTACAATGGGCACTATGCTTCTTCAAGCCCTATGGAGCTGGGGCAGAGCTTAGAAGTTAGAAGTTAACTTTTGGACTGCAACTCACATAATCCACAGTCCAAAAGGTAACTTTTCCACATTCTGGTCTGGAACTGGATGGGAGACCTAAGAACAGCACATGCTATTCCAAACTTTCCTCAAGGAAGGGTACAGATCAGAGGTGGGGATTGTCTCATCCTCCAGATGTTGTATGCTACTCTAGCACCCCTAGCCAGCCTAGCTAATGATAAGGAATGCTGGGAGCTGCAGTCCAATGACATATAAAGGGCCACACTCACCCACTCCTGGTATAGATATACACTTATATGAAATGATGGAATTAAATCTCTCCCACATTTTCGATTTTAAAAGAGAGGTGCTAGGTATATTATAGAGGCAAACCTGGATTTACCACTGAGAGCATACGGTATATAAAATGGAATCGTGACTACTGACAGCTCTTTAACAAGTGTTCTTGCAACATATGCATTTACTGTGTTCACACATTATATTTTTAGGTGTAAACTCAACATTACTTAGATGTACAATGAATACACTGTAGCCAATATCCTACCTCATGCTTGCGTAGCATAAATCTACACTCACATAGTTAAGTGTTGGGTTCTGCTACACAACCTTTCTGCTACTAATGATAAATACTAATGATGTGCAACAACTGCAAATGTGCTTGCTGTTTCCACAATCAAGTTGTACACTTAAGGCACAGATTAGTAATTAAGCACTAAACAAGAATGTGCAACTGTTACACTCGCAGAACTCTGCTTAAGCAAGTGTGAACTGAATGCAGATGTTGCACCAAAAGAATACAACCAAATGCCTAATGAAACTTGTGTGCATAAAACCAACAATCACATGAGATGAGAGACTGTAAAAATCCCTTCCATTGTCTAACTTTGTACAGTCTTTTAATGAAACCTTTTGAAAAACTAGTTTAATAACTGAGGCATTACAAAGAAGTGTAATTTATCTTGCATGTTACTGACATAAACATAAACAAATAATGTTGCAAGTCCATTTTCATTTTGACATTTTTCAGTACACACTTTGAAAATGATGTTTAATCATGCACATTGTTTTAAAACCTCCTCCCACAATGATATGAGTAATTTTCAGCCATTACCTATTAAAAACTCTTCATCTGCTTTCCATTTTGAAAAAAAAAAATCTTTATTTAAAGGGAATTCGGTATAATCATGCAAATACCATTGTTTGGGCGTGGAAGTATTGCACATTAAGTAACTATCAAAAGCTCTTCTCATTATAAACATTACAATTACCTCATAATTTCACCCATTTCCTCCATTTACAGAACAAACATGTGCCCACCCCAATCTTACCCTTATGCCCTTTCTTGTCAAAAGGCTCGGGTGACTTAAATTCACCTCCGCATTCTTAACATATCAAACACAGCTACTCCAATATTTTCTTCCTTTGATGTACTGATTAATATTGCAGGTGGGGTAGCCTTATTCTTTTGCAAAAGGGCTCATAAGAGAGCAAAAAAATAATTTCATTTATTAAAATCCGTTAATGTTTCCTTTTTGCTCCAGGTATGGGACCCCTACAGCAGATAACACCTTATGAAGTTCAGTTGGTGGGTCCACATAACAGGGCTTTTCCTGTAGCAATTCCTCAGCTGTGGAACTCCCTACCCAAGGCCGTTCGGCTGGCCCCATCTCTTTTAAGCTTCAGGCAGGGAGCCAAAACATGACACTCAACGTTTGAAAGTGCTATTTTAATGGTTTCAAAACTGGATTCTAGGATTGTTTTTAGACTGCTTTTAGGAGTTTTTAAAGAGTATGTTAATGCCTTTTCAAAATAAATATATTTGCATTGTTTAATTGTTTTTATTAGTTTGTCACCTCAGAGCCTTTGTGGGTTGGGAGGCGATACACAAACACTTAAAAAAAATACAAATAAGGCACCCTCTTAAAAAATCCATGATAACAACAACAACAAAAAATACAAAATTGCAGTAAGCATAACACAGGAAGCTCAGAAAAAAAGAAAAACAAAATGTAATTATTACTCATGCCAAAGATGTCCTGGAACAAGATGATTTCCACCTGGTGATTCAGTCTAGACAGGAAAGGGTTCATGCTATAGAGTTCCATAGTCTGGGTATATGGACAGTGAGCCAGATGAGCCAATGAGTCAATGTATAAACCCAGGCAGATGTGAGACAAAAATACAGCTTGCCATGTAACAGACGATAAAAAGTCAGAAGGCACCAAAATGTAATGAGCATGGTCAAGGACAAGCAAAAGAATCATGAAAGGGATAAAGAAGTGAACAAGATGCAGAGGGGGATTAATGAGTGAGGTATGAAAGAAGAAGGACAGCACAGGAATAGGGAGATGTGCGAGCTTTGTATAGAAGGACAATTTTAAGAAGGAATAGGAGGACAGAGAGCAGAAAAGAGAACAGTGAATCACAAACCAAAGAACATGATGACAGGGATTTAATAGATTCAGATGAATCCTAAATCCCCAGCCAAATTGGGTTGATTTAAACAGATTTAGGAAATGGTAAAACTGAAACAGGGTCAGTCTAAAGCATACTGAATCTGAAAAACACTGAAAATTTGATAGCAATTTGTGGGGACGCAGACCAGTATATCAGGATTGGCCCCTGACATTGCCTCTTCCTGCCATTTTCTGTATTGTTCTGTAACCTTGGTGTTGTGCTTTCATTTCTCTGTACTTGTGAACGAGTGTCCCTTGCCAACTGTGGAAGGGAGTAATAACGGTTTGTAATGGCAACGGAAAGATAAGCCAGCAGCTGCAAAATTGGCTTGGGAAAAAGGGGCTGGATGTTGTATGGGAAGATAATGTTGGGGATAACATGTGACCAATGGCATTGAAGCCCACCAAATTGGATGGACTGTAATATGGGGGTTGTTTAGATGATAAAAAAAAAATGCTCAAGGAATGCGGGCAGAATATCTTTTGTCCAGATGCGCTCCTGCCAGGATTCACCATATTCGGAAGGAGGGGGGCTGAAAACTCCAAGTAGTTTGAGGTTACAGCTTTCAGTGTTTCTCTCTTTTTAAAAAAAATGTGAAAATGAGCATAACAGCCCATTTAAACAACGAATAAGAATTGGTGCACATCCAGGAAGTCAAAACACGATTGGCCAGACATGCAAGGGGGCGGTCTTGCTGGCAACAAAGTGGCCAGAGCCACCATCGTTGTTTTTGCAGATACAATTGAGTGCCATTTTTGAGTGTCAGAGCAAAAAAAAAGTTTTTTAAGTAGAAGATCACTCTTCCACATCTCTAATGGGGTGTTAATAAAATTGTTATCCCCTGTGCTTTACTGGAAGTATCTTTGCAAAACAGGTGCCATAAAACAGATGGCTTTAACTTCCTTTTAAAGCATAGTTCTTATCAGCAGAGCTTCTATTTAAAATACATATGCAGTAGACACGTATTAATTCTAGCATGCAAGTTTAAGATAGCCATCCACACAAGATTCATCCCTAGTTTATATTCTCTAGCATTAAAGACTCAAAACACTCAAAAGTAGTTTAAAAATATAAAAATATCTTTACTTACAGTCAGTGTGCATATCTCAGTGAATATCAGCAGCATATTAACAAGTGAAGGCTAAACTAGTAAAATACAACTAAAAACTACATGTTAAAAAAACAAAATGTGTGGGAACTCTGTCCCAGAGTTGTTGCCTCTACAAAATCATCATGGCAAGTGTGAAACCTCATGGCTGACTCTCCAGAGACAAAGAAAGGACTTGAACACACCTTTCTCCTCTGGAAAGCCAATCACAACTCAATAGGAAATTACATCACAGATTCTGTTTGCTTCAATCAGTTAACCCTTTCAGCAGTTAAACATCTCCATTTATTAGATTGCAAGCTACATATCCCAACAATCTCTTATATAACAAGGCAAAAAAAGGGGGGAGGAATGGAGGGAGCTTTTGGGGAATAATAAGGCAGGTAATCCACTCACGGCCACCATCTTTTCTCGTGGGCATGCTCCATGTGAACTTCAAACTAGCTTTCCATGCCAGTAATCTTGCAAATGAATTGTGGGGACAAATGAATACTGTTGCAATAGTGAGGTAATACACTATTTCCCACAATTAATTCTCCCGTCTGACTGAGCCCATGCTTTTATTATACTGTGTGTCCTCTAAGTTTCAATTCTAAGCAACAAGCTTATATGGTATGCTTTCTGGATTTCTATGCCAACTCTGAAACTTCAGATCACTGCATCTGGAAATGCAAGTACATGACAGAGTGTCCCTTATTTTTCTTAAAATAAAAAACATAGGTCTTCCTTTGACAGTACTACAGTACCAGAGCAACTGCATATCTATGGCAGACTGAAATACTAATTTGTCTATTATTTTAATCCATACATTATGTGAAGGCATACACAATAGCACACTCACACAACACATTGTTATATTTTGAACTCTGATTGAACTAACAAATGTGTGAAATGACTTTTTACTTGAGATTTCCCTGATCATGATACATCTGGATTTGGAGATACATTTATATCTAATTTATATCTTCTTTTAGATATACTTGTTTCAAAGGTTTTTTGTTTTGTTTTCTACTACAATTAATGTTTTGCTCACAGTATAATTCTCTAGAGCTAGTACTACTCTATAAGAGATGGCATGATATCCCATGCTTTTACTAAGGTAGTATGCTTAGAAAGAGCCAGCACAGTATAGCAGTTTGAATGTGGGACCATGCACCCATCCATCACTTAATGTATTTCTCACCTTTCTCTCAGACTGGGATGCGAGGTGGTTTACAAAAGGCAGAGAATACAATAAAACATAAATAGTTAAAATATACAAAGTTAAGATTAAAATAGTATTGAATAGCAACAAAATCAAAACCAATTAAAATCTTACTTTAAAACAGTGTGTGTGTGTGTGCCTTCAACTGTTGCACATAAATTCTTGCTCAGCCATGGAAACCCATTGGGTGATCTTGGGCAAATCACACTCTCTGAGTCTTAAAGGAAAATGAAAAGCTATTCTGAATAAATCTTCCTGAGAAAATCCTAGGATATGTCAGAATCATATGTCAGAATCAACTTGACCATATCACCATATGTCAGAATCAACTTGAAGGCACATAACACAACAAACATGGTTAAAGGTTCAAAATAAACTGCAGAGAAACAGGTATGAAAAAAATAGTTATTTATTTATTTATTTTAAAGTGGCAAATATATTTGGAGTACAAGCAGTTCCACAGTCATTTTACTTTTTTACAAGTTTTGCGGCCCAAAGTGAAGACTTAACTTCATTGTGAACAAAAACCAACTCACACAGGTTAGGCTGTTGTAAACTGTGTTGGCATGTACCTTCAAGTCGCCTGTCAATGTACGGTGACCCCATGGATTTTACAGGGTTTTCTTAGGCAATACTAAGAGGTGGTTTTACCAGTTTCTTCCCATGAAATATAACCTACAGCACGTGGTAAACCAATGATTCTCAATCTGAGATGCTCAAAATGTTGTTAAGACTTTGACTGCCAAAATCTCTGACCACTAGTAACACAGACTGCAGTTTCTAGTTACAAGTCGCAGCTGCTGCAACTTGCTTTTACTGCAGGGCATTACAGTTTGGGGCGGAGGCTCATGTAGACAACCCTGGGATTGTGGAAACAGCCATTGTGCATTTCCCATTGCTTGATGGGAAAATAAGCAAGCATATTAGCTGATATGCATGAATTATATTAGCTGATATGTAATTGGTTCAACAACATTCAACTGAAGGGCAATGTAGCACAACCACTGCATAACTATGAGTGTAGATTTACACTACACAAGTACAATGTAAGATTGCAGCCTAGGGTTACCAGGATCAGGGGGGAAACAGAAACTAATATAATCTTGAAACAGTGATGTCAAATACTAGTTTCTTCCATTTTGGATAAAAGATCAGATCTAATGGGAAACTAATGTTAATAAGCCCAGAAAGCATTCAATTCCAGCCCACTGAGAATGTAAGAAGGAAGGGGCAGTGTGAGAAGCATGCAGACACAAGGCCCATGGTGCATCTACACTATAGAAATACAGTAATGCAGTTTGACACTACTTTTAAGTGCTGAAGTGCCATCCTATGGAATCTTGGGATTTTTAGTTTTACAAGGTTTTAGCCTTCTCTGCAAAAGAGTGCTGCTGCCTCACAAAACTACAAATCCCAGGCTTCTGTAGGATGGAGCCATGGCAGTTAAAGTGGTGTCAAACTGCATTATTTCTACAGTGCAGATGCACCCTCAGAGAGGTCTTGGCTTAATAAAATAGCCAACACTTTGAGCCAAAAGTTCAAGTAAATAGGAAAGCCTATCAAACTTGCATACAAAAAGTGGGAAATGGTGTGGTTGTACCCATCAGAGTGATCATTCTTTCAACCTCCCCCTCCCAACAATTATAATAAGAAATTATTGTATTTTTCCAATTTAACAGGTAATTTCACAACTGGGAAGAGACAAATTAACAGACTTTATGTGATTGATTGTTTTCTCGAAGTTTTTCTGGCTTTTATATCTAAACTACTCATTCCGAGAAGTGGAGGAGGAAAAGAAGAAATACATCTTTTCCCCATTGTCCACCCTGCCAGTTGGCAACTCAGGATTTCTGCTGCAAGAAGAAAGAAGATGGGAGCAGACTATATTAATCGCATGATCATAATAACCTCCCAAAGAATGCACGGGCCATCTGGATTTTTTTAAAAAAATTGCTTTAAGTGCACAATTTCACAATGAACAAATGAGGAAAAAATGTGATCTAAGTGTAAAACAGGCTCTCTCTTTCAAATGCACAAATATGGGCTTTAGGATAGCCGCTGAAGGCAAGAAGGTAAGAAAGTAAAGAAAGAAGGTAAGAAAGGCAAGGGATTACACAAATAGAATCCCTTACAGAGGAGATTCTGGGAAGTCAGCCCTCAATTCTCCTCCCCAGACCCACTGTCCTTTTCTTTTGAGACAACCAGCTCTGCCAATACACAATGACTGCAAAGGCCAAATCCCAGACTGACCAGAAATTTCTGCAATATTGCTGTAGTTGAACATATGATGCTGTGTTGCAAAATCAAGGCCTTGGTGGGCTTGTACGTGATGCAGAATAAAGGAATGAAGATTCAGCACTAGAGCTGTGCATTTCCTTTTTGCCCACTGAGCCTAGGGTCCTTCCTTAGGGCCTGTGGGCCATGGTAGGAACTCTGCCAAGCTGCTTGCCATCCACTGACCACATAATTCCAACCTCTGCACATAAGGCAATTGGGTTCTTGTACCTTTAATAGCTTCCAAAGAGACAACTGTGTTGTCTGCTGCAGCGAAAACAATAAAATAGCTTATAGTCCTTAAAGACTAACAAACATATTGGGCATATGGCATAGTAAATCTGCTAGTATAAGTTGCTACACAAATTGTTTTTGCTGTTTTTCAATGGCACTGATCAGGGAATGTCATCAGATGCAGCATTTCCCACCTCTGTATGACAAAGCCCTACCAGTCAAAATTCAATGCCTCATAAGCACTGAAGTTCTGGAAACCCAGGCTGTGTTCCTCAACCTATGATTAGTAGCCCTATTAAAGCAATTGGTAAATACAGGTTGACTTGCGCCAGGAGATGTTGGTGATGTGCTTGTCTGAGGTGATGGAGATGGTCCTCTCTATCCACCACTATCAAGGTTGCTTGTATGAGTGTGATGATCATCATGCAGCACTCTACGAAACCCTCCATGGATGTGAGTTCACCAAGAGATCACCACGGATATGGCTGGGCAATGGCAGATCGCAACTAAGCACGGGTTCACAAGATGTTTTGTGATCAATGGCAGCACATGGTGGGAATCCCCACAGGAAGTACGTGACAACAGAAGTGAAAGACTGAATGAGCATATCCTTGATGGACAGTTTTTTTTTTTAAAAAAAGCACACTATTTTACCAACAAGACATAAAAAGAACACAATACTTTGTTGTAATTGCCATCTTTTTTCTCTAAAAAATTTCCATGTGTACTTCAAATCCGCAAACCCTTTGCTTTTGGAGAAAAACCATGAGTACAATTGAATTTGCGTTGATGCACTTCTTTTCACATTTAAAACTGCTGTCTAGCTGATCCCCAAGAATTCTCTAATGTTTTAGAGCAGACCTGCACAATTTGGCAATAGATAGGGGTCAAAATTAAAGTAGGCTAAACTTCTAAGGGCTGCACATCGGTTTTTAGTGGCTCACTTTCCAAATAAAAGTAAGAATAAGATAGTGGTGTTAATGCTTCCTTAGAGGAATGGCTGGCAGCTTTTGAATAGGTTCTGCAAGTATGTCTATAATGCTGGCTGGTTTTATGTACAGAAGAGGAGCAAGAGAGAATGCTTCTCCGCTCCCTACCAGGAAAAACTGTACCTCATGTGCCAGCCAGCCCATGGACAGCAAATGCCAGGGAAAGTTGAGCAAACAAGATCCATTCCACATAAGCAGCCTGCAATAACAGCCTCAGCACTCAGGACATGTCCAGAGAATCATTCACCATAGATGTCCCTTCTTCCCAGGCCTTTGATTCCCAACCTCGATGCCACAGCCTCCAGCAGCAAAGCAACTTACCCCCCAGATAGAAAGTAAGAGAAAACCAACAGATTTCTTTCCTCCATCCTCCAGGCAAATCTTTCTGAAAGGAATCCGCCCCCGCCCCCCCAGCACCAGACTACCTCAAGACCAACCACCTGCCACAAATTGATCAGGCCACTACTGGAGGGAAGAAGAGTGCATGCGGTGATGGGTGGAGAGGCATGCAGATGAAACTTATGCCTTTTCCCTGGGTCCCATTACCCACCGTCAGGTGATGAATTGATCAGGCTACTATAGGAGAAATGAAGAGCATGCACGGCAGCAGGTGTAGGGGTACACAGATGAAACCTGCGTCTTTTCCCCAGATTCCTTTACCTGCCATAAGGCGACAAAGAAGACGTGCACAAAGTTAGGTAAAAAAATTAAATTATCAGCAAACACATTAGGCAATGGGCTTGAGGCAGGGCTTGAGGTCTGCTCAGCAGCCTGTCCCCCTCTACACATTGGAGGAGCCTTCTAAAGCTTTTGAAAATCTTTAGAAGGATCCTTCTGCCTCAAGCCTGTTGCCTAACACAATTGCTATTACTGCTTCCATCACATGACTGGTAAGGAAAAAAACAGTGAGATCATGGAAACATTGTTAAAAGGAGGAAAGGCATTTTCTGTTTTGTAATGTTTCTGGATGAATGTGTTATGTTACTGAACCAAAACCAGCAAGTCAGGAACTGCAAATATACAAGTAATGAGTTGAGTTGAGTCAGTGTGTCATTTATTCTCGGGTCAAATCCAAGTTGAGTCATTGAAGCAACCTGAGTCCAACTTGAGTCCAAGTCAATTGACTCGAGTCTACATCACTGAGACTTGTCTGTATATGTATGGAATACTTACGGGGTCACCATAAGTCGACAGGTGACTTGAAGGTATATACACACATACACACACACAGAGAGAGAGAGAGAGAGAGAGAGAGAGAGTCCTGCATACTGCAGTTATGGGACACAAGAGGCCCGCCAAATATTGTTGGATTGCATCAAGCCTTACTACTGCAACTGGCCCACTGAATATCCTATCCATAACCATGGGTCACACTGGCTATAGCCAATGGGCAGTTCATCAATACCTAGAAAGCCACAGCCTCAACAGACTATCTCAAAACATGGGAATTCTAGCTATAATTAAATGAAGGAGCTTCCATTAGAAGAGGGACAGGGCGACCTTTTGCTACATATAGCAAAGAAAATGTGGGAAGTGGTCAACAGTCAGGATGACCAGACTTATAGCCACACATACACACATTTGGGATGGACCAGTCACTCCCTTCACTGAAATAACCTTAGAACCTCAGAACCTTCAGCTTAAACCATTTGTCTTCTCTAAGCCTGCTTAAATGCAGCACTGTTGTCTGGGTTTACTCTGGTCTTTGTTTACTCTGTATTTATTTGAACTTGGGAAGAAAAAAAGAAGGGAGGGTTAATTTTCCATTAAGCAGCAAGACTACACTCAACAGAAAATATTCCAAGATTACACAATTTTGTTCGCATTTTTCTAAGAGAGATAAAAACCAGATGCATCTATTGATTCAGCCCCAAATACTCTCTACTTACACGGGCAGAAGTCCCCACCCCACCCCCCAAAACACACACACTCCTTTCATTTCCAATACTTCAGTTTTAGGATCGAGCCACAAGAGAATGGGAAAAATGATAAAGTGCAGAGCTCTTTACAATGTATTAGTAATTTTTATGAGGAACCCTGACTGAGACATCACCTGTATGACAGAGCTTGGAAATGTTAATTTTTGGACTGCAGTACCCAGTACCCTCCAGCTAATGTGGCCATATGAACCCTGGAGCACTGGATCTAGGGTTCTAGACTGTATTTAGTCATAAAAATGACCAAGTGGCTTTTGGCATAACCAGTCTAACCCAGCCCACAAAACACGTGTGAGGATGAAACAAGGTAATGTCCGCATATGCATTCATGAGTTTCTTGGAAGAAAGTATAAAATAAGCAAGCCCCTTATAAATTAGCTTCACACTATTATGACAAGTGTTTATGATTGTTAATAAAAGCTCTGCACTCTCTAAAATGCAGATAGTAGTTAAAAGGTACATGATGGAGACTAGTGGTACTGCTGAAACTAAACAGACATTCCACTGTTACCGGCTTAGATGGAAAACTGCTTGGAACCATAGGCAAATTGCTCTGAACTCTCTGGAGAAAGAACAGTGTATCAGTGAAATAAACAAGTAATTAAAACCATCACGCTGTCCTCCAGAAGACAAGCACAATTCAAAAAAGTATGCATAATTGTTGCTGAGTCAACTGGAGAAAATTAAGATGTTACTGTAGCAGGGGATGGATTGTTTGGCTGCAATAGCTTTAATTTACCTTGGTTGCCTGAGTTTATGTGTTAAAGGAATATATATATATGTGCATTTATGGTAGAGGGCAGCCAAAGGAATGTACCAGATAATCCCCACTTTCAAACTACCTCCTGCCAAATCCTTGCTCATATTTATTTTCTCCCAATCCCTGGGGGACAAATTCTCAGATAAGACAAGTCTAAAAACAAAACAAAAAGAATGTTAGGAAAGCAGAGCCAAGGATATAGTTGCGCTATGTTTTTATGAGAAAGGGCAGTTCTAATATGCCGAAAACAACATGCATACTTTAAAAAGACCATCCAATCTTATTAACAATGCAAGGAATACAAGAAAGGTGTGATTTAAAAAAAATAAAGGCAAACTTGGATACTGTATATTGTACTTTCCAGTCATGAAAGCAATGAATACTAATGATACAAAAAGAAGGAAAAAACATAGGTTAGAAATAGTTTCCAGCAATTATGAAATAAGAGATAAAATGTAATATTTTAGCAGACCTTCTATTGTTTAGGCATAAATTAAATGAGTCTATAATAAAGTTCACACTGCTATCATTAATTGCTATTGTTACTTTCAGAGTACCTTAAAAAATTAAGTGCTCTGCAAAACACATAATATAACAGGTCACATCCAATAGGCACACAATTTAGTTTTGAAAAAAAGTGCCAAAAATAAAATGGTTACTTCAGTTTAACTAATCCTTAACACAATAAAGAGTGTACTACAATAGCTGTACAAAAATAACTGTATGTGAAGGCAGGTTTATCTGTCACCTCTGATTACATGGTTAAGCCTACTGTTACCACTGCTCTGTTTTTTTCTCAACAGATGCTATTGAGATGATAAACCTGGTAGCTTAGAGTAATTAGGTAGCCTGGAGCTACAGATAACTGCATAATCCCATGGTTATTTTTTTTTATTTTATTAGTTATTTTATTGGTTATTTATACCCTGCTCTTCAGCCACAAGGCTATCAGAGTGGCTTACAAACTGTTTTAAGCAATAGCTATTTACACATCTACACTGCATTAAGCAGCTTCCAATGTGTGTTAGCTAATTGCCCCCACAAGCTGTGTACTCATTTTACCAACCTACGAAAGGATGGAAGGCTGAGTAAACCTTGCAGCCCTCTGGAAATCGAACTTGCAACATGGTGACTTGCAGTACTGGCATTTAACTACTGCGCCACCAATGTTACAGGTGACATTTAGTAAACCTTTAAGGAACTGTTATGAACCTCTCTGTTGTCTGAGCCAGTTGGTACAGTTAGGTAAATTTAGACTCAATGGTTATTACAATTAATGGTTTTTCTTCAACAATTCTTATATCTTCCTTAAATGAAATGAGTCCTTCACAGTCTGGGCTGAGATACTGCAGGAACTTAATACCAGTTACGCCCAAAATACAGCACTGCAATTTAGACCTCTGTGTGTGTGTGTGCGCGCGCGCGCACGCACCTTCAAGTCACCTGCTGACTTATGGCGATCCCATGCATTTTATAGGATTTTCCAAGGCAAGGAATACATGTCTCACACGTTTGCAATAAGAAATAAAAATACTCCAACTCAAATTCTGTCTCCAACAGACGTCTCTCTCTCTCTGGCTTTTCTTCGCAAACGAAGATTCAGGAAGGACTCATCCCACACTTTCTGCAAGCGCGCTGATGACAAAAAAAGGCCAATCAGAGATAAACAAGTCCGGTTGCAGAAAGCACAGCAGAAGGTCTCCTTGGGTGATGTTTCCAGGTTGTGATTCTTTCTGCGTTGTCGTTTCTCTTCAAGACTTGTTCGGCATATGCTCTCAAATAAGGCTGCAGCATTGTGGATAGTGCGTCTCCATGCCTCCTGATGTGAGGCCAGGGCAAATTTGGCCAAGCCTGAGATGTTGTTTCAGGGAGTTCTTGTATCGCTTTTTTGAAGCGCCTCTGTTATGTTGACCCGTGGCGAGTTCACCGTAGAGTACTATTTTTGGGAAGCGATGGTCCTCCATCCTAGAAATGTGCCCTGCCCAGCGCAGCTGTGTTCTCAATATCATGGCCTCAATGCTGGTGATCCCTGCTTGCTCAAGGACAGCAACATTCGCCACATAGTCAGTCCAGTGTATATTTAGGATTGTGCATATACAGCACTGATGAAAGCGTTTGAGGAGTCGTAAGTGTTGGCGATAGGTAACCCATGTTTCAGAGCCAGAAAGGAGAATAGACAATACAATGGCTCTATACACACTGATTTTTGTGCTTTGCCTCAGGTGTTTATTACTCCAACAGATGTAGCAACAGATTAAAATCAAATCCAAACACTTAAGACCAACATGCAGATATATTCCTAAGTACTCGTATTAACTTACCTGCTTTATCTGAGCTGTATAAGAGCATTTCCCAGCTGGTTTGCAAACTTCCACATGCATGCAACTACCTCTTGAAATAAAGCAGGTGGTGCCTAAAATTAAAATACTTTTTGCACTCCTAAATGTATAGCTTAATATTCAAATGTGATAACATTAAGGATCAGTGACTGGGGTGGGGTGGGAAGTCTGACAGTGTGCACTAGTGTAATTCTTCCTTCTCCCCACCCAGTGAGACTTCAGCTTGCATGGCTTTATTGTGTACACATCAAAGGCAGCAACCCATGAACTCAAATCACAGGGTCCTAGACTTTACTGTTAAATCTGAAATTGAATGAAACTTTTTAAAGAACTTCCTAGGGGTGGGACAAAATAGTATATCTGATTTGCCAAGTGGAAGTTAAACACTGAATGTTAACATCACTAGTTCATTAGCAACCTGCTCCTATGTATGCTTATTTGAAAATATAGGTTGCCCCCCTCCCGTGTTCCTCCAGGGATACATTCCTGTACTTACCATGGATATGTAAAACCATGGAAAACAGCAAAGCCTATTGCATGATGGACTTCCAGCCCAACCTCTGGTGAAAGCACACCACAGAATTGTGCTGTGGGACCTAAAAAATGCCTAAAGAGGGCATATTTTTTCATACATGGATAAGTGAAATGGTGGGTACTGGTACCGTGGATATGGGGGTCAACCTGTAACAACCAGTGAGACATAGTCTTATATAACTGTACATTTCAATTAAATCTAGTAAAGCTTTATTTTAGTATATCCTACCTGTGTTCCCAGGACTATGATCCACAATAGCTCAGAATATGAGACATAAAAATGTAGTAAATTAGAATATTAATACAACATTAAATTAAAAACAATTTAAAAGGTACATTATATTTATTTCATTATTGGATTTGTATACCACTTTTCTCTGTGGTACATGGGACACCACAGGGTAATATTGAACCCTTTAAAAATACAATTAAAACACTACATAAGTTCAGATATTAATACACTAATTTATTTATTTACTTATTTATTCCCCACCTTTTCCCCCGTTCAATGTGGCTTCTAACAGATTTTTTTAAAAAAATAGTTAAAAATTCACAAAATATAAATGCTAAAAAGTGATTAGACTATCAATTTTTTTAAACCAGTTAAAATCATAAACCATTAAAAAAAAAAAAACAGCACAACAAAGATAACAAATAGAAAGTCCAGCACATTGTTTGGGCAGGATCGGCCTTGTATGATCAGTCCTCAAAGGCATGTTGAAACAGAAAGGTCTTCACCTATCTACAGAAAGAGAGTAGGGATAGAGAGTCTCTATGAAGGGAGTTCCAGAGCATGGGGGCAGCCACCAAGATGGTCTTCCCACATATTCCCACCAGATGTGATGGTGGTGGGTCAGAGAGGATCTTCCCTGATGATCTCAAATCATGGACAGGTTTGTAATGAAGAATATAGTTCTTTCAATAGCCTCATCTAAAATTCATCTGTTAAGATAACAATTATCACTAAGATGAAAGTGTTGCCAGCTTCTCCCAGTCTACCATGTGGTCTCACACTGCTGCCATATGACAGTCCATGGCAGCTGGTGGCTCCAATGGCCAGGTTTTAGTTCTGACTTCAAAGGAACTATCCTAGGTGCTGAACTATATCCCCCAAAGGAGGTTTAGAAGTGTGGATATTTCCTTTAAAGTTAAATACTAAAACCAAAATGGGATTCACCACTGTGCCACCACCCCTGGTGACCATGGAGCCATCAATGGTGGTAATTCACCTGCAGGATGATTGCAGAGTAGGGGGGGAGTGTAGGAAAGCACTTGCTGAGCTACATATGGATTGCAGCTTTAATGCTGTAGATGCCCAGAATAAAAAAGATCATGTCTTCTCTTCCAAAAAGATGAATTACTAGGAAACACAAAGGTGAATCCAATGCAAGAAACTGCCATATAAAAGTTCACTCAATAGGCGAGAAGAGCCAAAGTAAGTAAACCACTAACTCCCAGTGGTTAGAAGGGTGAAACCTCAATAAACTGAGTACTGATGACATACCAAAGTTGTGTACTGATGGTCACCAGAGATAAGTCATTCCATGACTAAGGATAATCCAAAACAGGTGACTGGAGTCCAATAATTGGATCAGTCTGCTGTCAGAATCTGAGTGAGATTCTATGTCCTCCAGAACCCGCAACAAGATTCAATCAGAGAATTGGAGCCTGGGATTGTATGTGCTCCAGAATCACAGCTGATTAAATCAGTGCATTTGTTGCAGATGTTCAGAGCTGTACATTAACATGCACAGTGGTCTTAAGGACTGAAGATTCCTTTTTATATTCTGAAAGCATTCATTTTCATTTTTTGTGGCTAGATAAATCTAGTAATTACAGCCTTTATTGTATTTGACTATATATCATTAATGCTAAACGTGTCTCATAACACAAATATATAATCGCTTTCTTTGGTTCATCTTGCTTATTGGATAAATTGGTTAATGTCATCAGTATCTACTAGCAAGTATGCTGAGTACCTTTGTTATGAGTCCCTCTCCATACTGAATGAGGATGAGCCTCCAGCTGCTCTGACTTCCCCATTAGACACAAACCTAACCACAACTGCATCAATGGTGTCATTAACACAGGGCTGACAGGGTTAGAGCACTGAGAATTTTTGGTAAATTCCACTTTGTTCTGGTTTGCTTGTTCTGAATGTATGTGCAACCCACAAAGTGGATGGTGTTGGGGGCATGGTGGCAGGGGGAGTGGATCTTTCCCAACAGCAATATACTGTTGGAAGCTACTTCTCTTGCAAAATATTTTAAGGTGGCTTGAAAGGTCAGTTTAAGAACCATTAGCTTTACAAAAGCACCATTCCTAGTGGAGATGAAAACTGCCTGGGATGATTTACTGATATTGATCAGCATAGTAGGCTGAATTTTTGGATTCCTTTTTAGAAGTGTAATTGTCAAAATACATGCCAGTATTTCAGAATGCACCACTGCATCATTAAACAGAATATAATTGGTCCTCCCCTCTCTTCAAAACAGGATGAATGAACACAGTAGGACTTCAGTTAAGATTGTAATAGATACTCACAAATGTTTTGGTCCACAAGAAGAAAGGGTGCCTCAACACATCATGACACTCCACATCAAAACACAGATCTTCTCATGCCATTGAGAAAATGGTCAACTGCCATGAGAGTTTTTATTTTTTGGATCTTTTGGCAAAAAAATAAAATAATTTGCATAAAAATAGTAGTTCAGAAAACTGTCTACTATATATGCAAAAACTGTGGTTTTGAGCAAGGGCTTTTTGTGCCAGTGATTTTTTTTTTTAATTTTCCAGTGTAAAAAAATAATCAGAAATGTGTAACTGTTATTTTAATCTCACCCAGCAAGAAGAAAACTTGCTAAAGTACTCATTCTGGCATGAGATAATGAAATATGTGAACACTTGCATGCTTAGTTTCATCACATTATTCAATAAACCTATGATTTTATGATGGTTTTAAAATCCCATGCGGAATGCACAAACCTGAAGGGTTATTTTGACGAAGAATATTAAAGCTATTCACCACTCCCATGAAAAAGTTGCAGCCTACTACAGCTACATTGCAGTAAAAATAAAAAGTCAAGATTTCTAACAACCAGTTGCTTGCATAAGGTATAGTTTGGCTGCTAAGGAACCAGAAAAAGAAGGGGGGAGGGAGGAAAGAAACATAAGCTACATTGGGCCCACAATTCAAAAACTCTCCTCTGATGATCTTGAACGTATGAGACTGGGTTTATGAAATATCTTTTGAAACTGTCAAGAGAAGCATGCAAATCCACTAGAAATTTCCACCACCTCGTAAGTGTTCATGTCCTGATGCCATTATTTATAAACAGTACAAAATTGCTGACCATGTAACTGCAGAGAACAGACATTCTTCAAGGCCAAAATACTTTTTTATATACCCTAATCTGGCCAAAAATAAAAACAGTTCAAAGACCTCAGCTAAGATTTATGTTATAATTTTAAAAAAGCAAAAATAAGCAAAATGTTCATGGTGATGGATTTAGGCAAGCCATTTTAAAAGGCAAGCAAGATTCTTCATTCTGAAGAGACACAGGCAAGAAAAAGAAAGGGCTGTAAGAACCAGTCTGTAAAATTTACATTCCAACAGTCAGTTTTTGCTTTGTCTCATGTAAGCCATACCCCAAGGTTCTACACTGTGTCCTTCTCCCCAGATTCCTTTCTCAAACTTACATGAAGACAGCGTTTCTATACATCTACCCTAACTGACCCTCTCCACAAAAGAAAGCTTCAAAAAGATTCAAAAAGCTATTTGAAAAACCTTAAAAGTTAGGGGTGTAATCTAACTGAAGGAAGATGGATTCTCATTTATTCATTGCTCTTTTCCACATCAAAAAGCATCAACATGTGGAAAGAAAGCACATGTCTAAAAATATAAAACACAAGTCCACCTAATCAAGTATCTTGGTCATATTACATTTTCAGATGCATATTGTCATACATGTTATCATTACTGAGGAAACATAGCAGAAGAATAAAATCTTGTTCTTTACCATAAAATGCAAAGTGATCTTCACCCTCTTTAGCTGATCCAACATTAGCTTTATCATCATCATCAAGTAACCTTTTATTTTTTAAAAAAATACTGAGATTCTATTTGCTTGTTTGGGCTCCAGAATTTCAGTGTGTTTTTCTTTTTTGTTTGATTGCTTGCTTGTTTGAAGACAAATATACTGAGTATATTATCTGTATCCCATGCTACGTGTTTCCTGGGTTCCAGATTATGTGCTGGAGACAGAGAGCTGCTTCAACTTGATACACTTCTATATTGATTAATCAGTATGAAAGAGACCATTTCATGCATGGTATGCACATTAATCCCTCTATTGCCTCTGTTTCCGGTTTTTTTTAATTATATTTTTATTAAATACAAACCTAAAAATATAAACATCTACATTTTATGTTTTTACATGACTAAATTAATTAAAAAGACAAACCAACACAAACTAAACTAATACTACAACTACAGTACTGGTCCCATCCCCGACTAATGATTATGGACTTTTTCAAATGGAGGGGAAAAAAACCCGAGGAAGTGAGGAGAAGAACAGGGCTGTCGCGCTTACAGTGCCCCATTTCAGATGCCACCATCCTCCTCCGTCCTCCTCCCAACATCCCCCGTGCTTCATCCGTGCTGCGGGCACCACTTTTTATTGATGGGCACTATAAGCATGACAGCCCCATTCTTCATAGAATCATAGAATTGTACAGTTGGAAGAGACCACAAGGGCCATCCAGTCCAACCTCCTGCCATGCAGGAAATCACAATCAAAGCACCCCTGACAGATGGCCATCCAGCCTCTGTTTAAAGACCTCCAAGGAAGGAGACCCTACCACACTCCAAGGGAGTATGTTCCACTGCCGAACAGCTCTTACTGTCAAAAAGTAATGTTGAGGTGGAATCTCTGTTCCTGGAGCTTGCATCCATTGATCCGTGTTCTAGTCTCTGGAGCAGCAGAAAATAAGCTTGCTCCATCCTCAAAGTGACACCCCTTCAAATGCTTAAACAGGGCTATCATATCGCCCCTTAACCATCTTTTTTCCAGGCTAAACATATCCAGCTCCCAAAGTCTTTCCTCATAAGGCATGGTTTCCAGACCTTTCACCATTTTACTCCCAACCTCCTCGGGGTGTTTCCCCCGTTTGAAAAAGTCCTATATTCCACTAGTGATACACTTCCTTTAGGTGATATAACAGTCAAGTTTCTACTATTTTTAAAAGCCTTAAAAACTTGATACATATCCCTACTTTGTTAAAATAATAATCATAAACAAATCCCAATCTTTCTTAAAGTTGATCAAAGATTTCTCTTGATCAGCATTGTTAATTTGTCCATTTCAGCCAGCTCACATATCTTCATCAGCCAATCTTGTAATGAAATGGATGCATCTTTCCATTTCTGGGCACACAAGAGTCCTACAGCCATACTCATATACTATAAAGTTCTCCCATGCTTCTTCTCTAAATGCTCTGCCAGCATTTCAAGTAGATAAACTTCCAATTTCATCTGAAATCTAATTTTTAAAATGGCCACCTCTGTTAATGGGTTTGCAAATGTTGTGCATTGCTTCAAAAACTGGTAAAGCCTGTTTGAACAGAGCAGACCATTGTACAAATCAAAGTACAGTTGTCCCTCCATATCCATGGATTTGGTATCCACAGATTTAAGTATTCATGGCTTGAAAATATCCTTAAAAAATAATAATCCCAAAAGCAAACCTTGATTTTGCCATCTTATATAAGGGACACCATTTTGTTATGGCATTGCATATAATGGGACTTGAGTATTCACGGATTTTGGTATCCACAGGGGGTCCTGGAACCAAACCCCAACGAATATGAAGGGACAACTGTACCTTTAAAGATTATGCCTATCTCATGCTATTTACAACTGTTTCCAGCCTCACACAAGCAGGGATGGAAACATCTGAAATATAGAAGAAACTGCTAGGGTGGGAGGTGATAATTAGATCTAATAACCCTTTAAAATTTCTTCTTTCCTTATTATAGTAAAAGACAACTGTCTGTAAGTCTTAATGTCATGTTGACTGTTTCACTGGGTATGTGCAGAAATAATAATGGTCCTTTGACCTGGATGAGCAAAAAGCAGTATTCCAGGAAACCATAAGAGCTCAGTTTGAAGGAAGGTTTGTGATCAACTACATTGTCTAGTCCACATTCCATTTTAAGGGCATGTAAGAGTTTAAATGCAATCTTTGCCATTTTTCACATCCCCAGTCACCAGCAGTAACATCTGCTTTGTGTAACCATACTAGTAATTTGGTATTATATGTAAACTAGGTGGAGGAGGGAGGAATATTAATTTGCTCTAGTCGAAATTATATAACGATTTTCATCCTTGTTGTTTTAACTTGTGTGACTTTGTCCAAGTTCATAAGACAGACTCAGAGACTGCACTGGGATCTTCAGGTGTTTATTTTAATTAAGTTCTTTTTGATACTGAATTTCCTCATATTGAACCTTTGGACAACACAAGGATATTTGTATAGTGGCTCATTCGGTTCATTCCATATGTGTCTCAAAGAGTCAATAAAGTGCTTATTATGCGGATGACTCACAGCTGTATCTCTCCTTTCCATCTCATTCCAGAAAAACTGTTGGAAGGTTTGAATCACTTGGGCTGGTAGCAATGGACCAAATGAAAAGGAATAAACTGAAGCATAATCCAGAAAAGAAGATGTACTTTTCCTCAAAAAGGAGTCTGATCTATAAATGGTGTTATGTTGTGACCGATTTTTTTTTAGAGCAGAAGTCCTTTCCTTCAAAAGACAAATTTGTAGTTTGGGAGTAGTTTTGAGCCTAAGGAGATTTTCAGACAACACTGTTATAGCGTTACTATTCCACTTTATTTGCTATGGCTGCCTCCTCTTGAATCCTGGGATTTGCAGTTTAGGGAGGGGCATTTACAACTCTCAGCCAGAGAGATCTTAGGCCTCACTAAACTACAGACCCCAGAATTCCACAGGTGGAAGCCAGAGCAGTTAAAGTGGAATAGTAACACTATAACAGTGTAGTCTGAAAATCTCCTAAATTAGCCAATCTTGATGCCAAGAGAGCAGCAGCAGCCAGAGGTTGCTTGAGCAGTTTAGGCCTGGATGCCAACTATGCCCATTCCTTTGAAAGTCAGACCTGGTCATCACGAAGTGTGCCTTAGTGATATGTATACTGGATTATTTAAATGTCCCCTACATGGAGCTTCTACTGAGGAATCTCTAGAAACTTCTGTGTGGGTAACAGCATTTTCTCCACAGGAAAATATTTACGAGTGATGATTATGATGATGTGCTGAATCATTTCCTAAAGGCGTAAATTCTTGTCAGTCCAAGATTCTTTCCGTCAGCCATGATGAAAATCAGCTAGTTCCAAATTGCAGGGATGTCATTTAAAAGTACAGTTAGACCCCCATATCTGTGAAACCATTATCTGCGGTTTTAGTCATCCATGGGATACAAAATAGGGGCCACATACCATAGAGTCACACCTCCAACTCTATGGTATGTTTTTTACCAGATAATAGGGTTTGCTGTTATCCTCAGTTTCCAGTATCCAACTAAGTCTGGGAACCAGACCTCCGTGCATACAGGGTCTGACTGTACATATGTGCCTACAAATATCAGATATGTTTCCTATACAAAATTAATACATTGCAATAATCCTGCCATAATGGAGTAATGCCTAGGCCCTTCAACATCATTTGCCACAATGAAACATTAAGTAGAAGCCTACATTGTGCCCTCCCTCCCAGGCAGTGTCTAGCTGCAGTTCTTCAGCTGGAGAAGAGAGACATTTCTATCCCAGATTTCTAGTGACTTAAGAGGGACAGTCAAGCTCTCTTCTCTCAGCTGCAGACATTACTCCTTTAGAGCTGGATATAATGCAACATATTAATTCTGGATTCGAGACATAGGAGATTTTCAGACTGGGGCCAAAAGCCCGTTTCTGTCCCACAAGCCCCTCCCGTTCCTGCAACGGAATGGAGGTAAATGTTCGCACACTTACCTCCATGCCGCTGCAGAAACGGGCTCCCTCCCTGCTTGCTAGCCGGCCGTAAATGCAGCCGTCATAAGGCTGCCTTTACGACCTGCCGGCTAAAATCCCACTTGTTCTTGCGAGAGAATGAGTGGGAAAGAAATTCAAAATTAACCCCACTAGCTGTCAAAGAAAGAAATTAAATAAAATAATATATTAAATTAATTTTTTTAAAAAACAAGTAACCTGGGGAGTGGGGGAAGGGTACCACTTGCCTGCATGTCCCATTCCTGGCAGCAAGTGTCCAGAACAGACCTCCCCTCATCGCAGGAGAGGAACGGGACACCTTTCAGACCACCCTGATTCTGTTACACAAACGGAACAGGGTGGTCAGTAATGATTTCTCCCCATGATTGAAATATCACAGAGAGAAAACAGAATGGTCACGTTGGGGGCACGGAAGAGGTGAATGTCATCTGAAAGAGAAATCTTTCAGAGACTCTGTTCCATGCCTGAAATGGAACAAATAGGTTGTCTGAAAATCTCCATAGTTGATATCTATAGAGAGATATGTACAGTGTTTTAAAACTACACTCCTGCAATTTGAACCTTATCTGATTATCACTGTGACTGGACCTTATATGCTTTTACTGTAATTAAAAGAATGAAGAGTGATGGACAAATGATTTCACAGCTTTAGCTATGCCTGAGCAAGCATTCTTTTTGAACATATGGTCCAATGCATTAATACATATGCCTAGTTGTTGACAGAGTTCAAATCCCCATTCAACCATAGAAACCTATGGGTCCTGGGCAAGTCACACGCTCTCATCTTCAGAGGATGGAACAGAGGAAGAAATCTTGCCAAGAAAATCTCATGACAAGTTCACCTTAGAGTTGCCATAACTCAGAAATGACTTGAAGGTAAAGAAAAGCAGTTGTTGCTATGTCCCTTTGAGTCAACTCTGACTTAACTCTTATAGGATTTTCATGTTTCATGAAAGTTTCCCATTATCTTTCTCTAAGGCTGAGAGAGTGCCTTGGCCAAGGTCACCCAGTAGGTTTCCATGGCTAAGTGGGGATTTGAACCCCTCCTAGTATGCTATTCAAACCTAGTATGCCTAGTCTGCACTCATATTTTATGTATTTCTTCCCTTGTTCTTTTCTCCTCCCCACCACCACCTTCTCTTTGCATTGATATCTTAAAAATTCTATCCTTCTCTCTCTCTCTCTCTCTCTCTCACACACACACACACACAGACACACACACACACACACAAAACAGAGAGGGGAGAAGATTGGTTTGTGATTATGCAAACATTTAGTAGGAGATGCAGACTGCAGCATAAAATGGTAGCGGAAAGGAAAAACACAGGTCTAGTCTAGATTTACTGATACCTTTGCCTTTCCCCTAATCTTTGTCCATTCCAACTAGGTACAAGTCTAAACAGAAGAAACTTGTTCTATTTTCTTCCCACCCTCAATCCTGCTGTTTCAGCTCAACCACAGTTATTTTTTCTGGAACAGTTACAGCAATGTACCATTTGCATATTCCCACTGTGGAAATTGTTTGGATAGGTTTGCAACAGAAGAAAACATTTCAAAAATCTACTTTGTGCCTCATTGGATATGAAAAGTATGTTCCAGAATCACAATATATATTTTTTCCCCAGCTGCATCAAGAAGTAGTAGCTCATAGACATGGAAAACAGTGGGTCAGGAGAAACAAACAATGTCTGGTGGCTCCTTAAGGATCAGCTCACAAGAACATGTGAGTGTATATAATAGGACGCCTCAATTTCAAGCAACAGAGATTAAGGCTGTGACAAATGTGCTTGGGTGAATATTTTCAGTGTGAAAAGTGGGTTCCATCCCCCAACAAAGTTTAGTTTAGTGTGCATGCTAAGTCACTGTTTGCTTCACTTTACCACAGATTTTTTTCAGTGCTCTTTTTGTTTTTCCTTACTGAGTTTCTTTCTTCATCAGAACATGGTTCAAGGCAATCAGAAATTGTGGAAAGGGCAAATGAAGCCAAATAAGAGTTAAGGCAGTGCTACTTTTATTGCACAGCCTTCACTCTGCACAGGTGGAATAGGGACATGGCCATAACTGAATGTAAATTTAATTAATTAATTAATTAATATCCCATCTTTCTCCCAGTAAAAACACAAAGTTTAAGATGCTTTAAAACACATTGAAAATATAATTTTAAAAATGAAAGCACAACATAACCCATTACAAGACCCTTCTGCCACATGAATTAAGAGTCAAAGATCAGCCTAAATAAACAGGTCTAACAGGATTGCTTGGATGTCTGCCCCCACCCACATAAAGCAAAAACTTTTCTGCTTGTAGCTCTATCTCCTGTACCTCCTACTTACTCCTGTGTGGCACTTTGAGTCCCAAGCACAGGAGGATCTTAGTCAATGTTTTCAGCACTAGGTCTAATCTTGTCACCTTTATTAACCATCTTCACCCAGAGATTGGTAAGATATATTCTACTCTATTGATCTTATTAAGCCTTTCTGAAAACTTTGATATTTTTAATTATTATGTTTAGGTGACATAGCTGCTGGCATTTCACTGACTGATTCCTATCATTCTTGCACAATGGAACCAGTGGACAAGTGAGGATTCTAGCATACATCACTCTGCATTCCCATATTTAAAGTGTGTATGAGACTGCTCAGAGAGCTCAGGTATTCCTAAAGTTGGGGTGCTTTTTCATGGCCATAGCCTTTTTTGAGGACCATCTACAAAGGTATAGTGGTACACTTCGAACACAAACAGACACTCATCTTGACCACCCCCATGGCAACCACATCCCAAAAACTGATGCAGTGATTTTGATCCATTCTCAACAAACCTGTTCTAGCAGGTTTTCATCTTCATGAAGATCAGGTCTTTTGCAAAGCTAATGTATCTTAATAGCCCATTCAAGACCAAGTCATCTCACAATAGTTTTCATTACAACAGGGATATTCAGAATGATATTCTGTTGCTGAGGGTGGAGTGGGGGAAACATACCTCCACTACTATGAAGACTGCACCTAGGCTGAGTAGGAACAGGGGAACCTGAGTGGGGATGGCTGATGATGATATTGTCTCTGCTGATCAAAGGAGATTTTCAGACACGTAAAAATCGTCCCTTGCCGCGCGAGCAGCCTCCCGAAACTGCTGCGCGGCAAGGGTCTTTTTCGGACCGCGCTGTGCCTGTTGCGAAGCCGTCCGTGTCACTTCCGTGAAGCTTGGGACGGCTCCGCGTCATATTTCAAGCACGGAGGCTGCCCGTGATTGAAATATGACGCGGAGCCGTCCCAAGCTTCACGGAAGTGACACGGACGGCTTCGCAACAGGCACAGCGCGGTCCGAAAAAGACCCTTGCCGCGCAGCAGTTTCGGGAGGCTGCTCGCGCGGCAAGGGACGATTTTTACGTGTCTGAAAATCTCCAAAGAGTGATGGCACGCTGCCCTGTGGGCTCTAATTCTACAACACATCACTGATATTGACTGAGAATTTTACTGCCCTTTCCCCTGTCGGGTACCACTTTTCATGATAATAAGAGCATAACATGGTATTATTACTTTTTAGCATGCTTACTAAATAAACAAGTAATGTTGACTTTTTACTCCTAAAATATTGCCCTTGGGGTGATTTGGGGCATATCTGTATTTTTAATAGCATTTTAATATTAAAAAAATGTAGGTAGCATGCTAATAAATGTTTTGACCTGCTGACGAAAGGACAGCAAGGACAAGCCCATCCTAGCCTCTCCAGGGAAGGAGTTCCAAAGTCTGAGATCAGCAACTGAGAAGACCCTCTCCCTTGTTCCCACCAACTAGCCTGAGAAGGTGGTGGGACAGAAGGGCCCTTCCAGACAATCTTAGAGCTATTATGGGTGTATAAAGAGAGATATGTTCCTTCAAATAACCGAGACTTTAGCTGTATAGGGCTTTACAGATCAAAAGCAGCACTTTGAATTGCTAGTAATATATTACATTAACAAGTACTTCAATGATTTAAAAAAAAAAAACCCACAACATATAACAAATTTCTTTTTAAAATGGGATTCCATGCTCTGGGCTTGCCCATCCTTCTTTTCTTCAGGAAAGCAACTTTTTAAAAGAAAGGGCTGCTACTGCCACTAACAGGTTAGGTCCCTCATAAAAGAATGCAGAAATATCACAGAGAAACAAACACATCAACCAAGAGAGACTTCTACCCAATATTCATCACCTACAAATTGTGGAGTGCGGGTGGGTTTCAGGGACCAGCTAGAATGTAACATGTAACCAGCCTGCCTATCTTCCTTATTTACTAAAATAACAATAATGCAGACGTATCCAATATTTGTTATGTCAGCATTCATGTTTATAGTGTGCTTCCCCATCAAATCCCACACGTTACTGAATTCACTCCATGAATGCAGAAGGAAAATTTGAACCTCCTCTGAAGGAAGATAAGTGACCTATAAAAGGTCAGGAAATATTATATACCAAAAAAAGATCATGTTTATACTTTTAACTAAAATTATACTGTATTTTCCAGTTGGTTGAGAAACATAACAGACACACAGAGATACCACACGCAACAAACATCTGTTTGTGCTAGAGTCAGAAATATTGAAGGGACAGAGAATGGGAAAGGCTCCAAACACTAAGGCGCTTAGCCTGGCTTCATTGAAGATAAAAGGAATTGCAAGTGTTGTTTTTTTAATCGGGGGGGGGGGTGAGGTATAAAAATGATAGACACCTGTTTAATTCAACTTGCTCAGTATACCTTAGAAGGGGAACACAGTTTCCCATTGCAAGAAGTGGCTGCTTTGAACAAAGCTCAAAGAAATGATTGCCCTTTTACTTTTATATTTAAGCAACAATTCTGTGCTTAGACCACCCAGTGGTCCAAGATATTTGTTCAGATAGTGAATAAGACTGCCAATTCAAATAACAGAGAAAATGCAGGATGCGGAGGAGAATAGGTATGACAATGGCAATGATGCTTTTATAAATGTGGGGTGCTATAAAGATCATTCCACTCCTAAATATTTGCTCTGCATTATAAATGTTGGGGCTATTAAATGAATGTTCTGGACAAACAGCAAGTTGGCTAATACAAGGTCACCCACTGTATCCACGGGGGAAACATTCTCAGACTTATTGTGAATACTTGAAACCATGGTGTAAGTGTGAACTCCACAGAATTGCACTGGAGGACCTAGGAAATGCCTAGAGAGGATGCCTCTCTAGGGAGCTCCAGTGTGACGCTATGGTAACTTTCAGAGGAAGTTGACATAGAGCCGCACTGGAAGACCTAGGAAATGTTTAGAGAGAGATCATATTTTTCAGATGACAGATAATTGAAACTGTGGGTACTGGTACCACGCATATGGGAGGTGACGTGTATTATTGTGAGATCTGTGCAGAAAAGGAACAACTCATTTATTAGCTAATTATGTCTATTTTGTTCAAGAATGATTCAGCTATACTGGTATTTATGCTTTGGCAAAGGTACCAGATCCCGTCTGATCTTGAAAGCTAAGCAGAGTCAGCCCTGCTTAGTATTTGGATGGGAGACCACCAACAAATACCAGGTGCTGTAGGCTATATTTCAGAGGAAGGAACTACCTCTGAGTATTCCTTGCCAAAGAAAACCATAAGAAATTAAGACATTATATTCAGTTCAAAAAGCTCATATTTTAGTAAATGGCAATGTTATACCACCAACTGAGATGCAAAAAAGGAACCATGCAGAAATAACCCGTTTCACTTTTGCTTTTTATTTTGACATTGGATACTTTACTGAGAGACATTAGAAAAGATGATAGAATATGTGACGTGAGAGTAAAAAAAGAAGATTATAAACTGAGGATTTATGCAAACAAACTTGTGATAATGATACAAAATCCACTAGACTCAATGAAGCCTCACTTGAAAAACTGGAAGATGTTTAGGGCTTGTTCTGGATTTAAAGTGAACTGTGTTTAAACAAAATAATTAATGAAAAATGTTACATTGGAATAGGAGAATGAATTAATTTCTCTTTCTAACTTCAAAGCAGGGAAAGTGGAGCCCAAATATCTGGAAATGACAAATATGAAGAATAATAATGTACCATTTCAAAATAATTACAGTAGGACCCCCATATCCACTGATTCAATTATCCACAGGACATAAAACAGCACACTACCACAGAGTCTTCCAAAAAATGTATCTTCTCTAGCCATTGTCTAGGTCTTCCAAGATAACTCTATGGTATTTTAAACCAGAAATCCCATTATTTTCAATGGTGTTCGCTATTATCCATGGTTTCTGGTATCCATGGGGGCCCCCAGAACCAATCCCCAGCAGATAAGGGGGCCCTACTGTATAATAGAATCTGGAAAGAAAATTTTAAAGATTTAGAAATATGGGGGAAATTAAATTTATCCCTTATGGGGAGAATTGCAGTAATAAAAGCAAATATTTTGCCAAGGCTTCTATTTCCAAACAATCCTATAATAAGAAATGGAATACCTTTTGTGCAATAGCAGAAAGATATTTCCAGATTTGTTTGGCAGGCAAAGAAACCCAGAATAAGACTAAAAACATTGTATGATGCTAAATAGAGGAGTGGTTGACAATTTCCTAATATCACATTGTATTATGAGGCCTGTTGCTTTGTGTGGCTGAAAGAATGGATTTTGCTTAGAGATGAGAGATTCTTGGAACTTTAAGGTCACGATTTAAGATTTGGCTGGCATGGGTAGATTTGGTATGATAAAGCCAAGGGACATCTGGATTTAAAAATCATTGTATCAGAAAGGCACTTCTGTGACTGGTATAAATACAAGCAAAGTTTTTTTCCCATAAGATATTAGCTCACCACAGGAGGCTTTTTTAAAGGAAGAATGGGTTAAAAATTAGCAATGGCTACATTGAAATGATGTTTTTGTATTTGGAACAAGATAGTTGGGAGCTTAAGTCAAGAGAGATGTTTTAAGGAGGGTACAGATCTTAATTGATTTGCTTATTCACAGCTTAATGAGAAGTTTAAACAAGACAAGAAACAGGGGAAACAGAGCAGATAAACAGACCCTTCACCCCCTTCCCCTTTTCTTTCATTCATGATGCAGATCAGGTGAATGAGCTTTGCTGATTTCACTGGCATGAACAAGAGGAAAGGGGAGGGGGATGTTTATCTGCTCTGGGGTTTGTTTGTTTTTGCTGTTGCTTTGCAGAGGAAAGAGATAACATGGCAGAAACCTTGAGCTGGAGAGCCCAAACAGAGAGGGAAGGGAAAGGGAGGGTGGGCGACAGGATGCACTGAAGGTAAAGGAAAAAAATGGTGACACACACCAAGTAACCATTGACCAACCTGTCCCACCCTCCAATTAGCCCAGCCCACCGATTCCACCCCGATCCTGACACATGTTCAAAAAATCCAGTTTCTCCTAAAACTGCAGAGTAAAAAAAGACTTCTAAAACTGCAGAGTAAAAAAATACTTCTAAAAAAATCGCTTTAACACCTTAAAGAAGCACTTTCATTGTTAAACAGGTTGTACGTCATGTATTCTGATGGCACTGAAAATGAGGTGAATATGATTTTTTTTTCACCTGTGTACACATGGCATCATTCCCCTTCTCATTCTATTATACTTTCACAGTGAGCAATTTGATTGCCGTGCAATAATTTTGAGTGTCTGTTTCTTTACTTCTCCTGGAATGTCTTGATTGCTCACTGCTTCTCTGACATTCCATCAAGAACAATTTGCCCTCAAATGACATTGCACATCCTCTCAAACTAAAGTCTGCAAAAATTCTTCACTTATTGCAGTTGTTTCCAAATGGAGGGGTGATCACACAGCAATATTGATGGAAAACAGATTGCTTTCTTAACTCAGTAGACATGTACAGTTTTAAAGTCATGTTTCAAGCAGAGAATAATTTCTTCTGTAGCCATTTCTTCTATTTGATTTATAGGAGGTTTTTCCAATACATTGTCCATCAGGGCCAATGGTCTCTAAATTAAATATTTTATCAAACCACCATGCTAGAAACTGCCATGTCTTCTCAGCTAACGAAAGAAAGCATTATTTTGCTGCTCAGTAATCGAACAGTAATCATCTTAATGACTACTTCAAATGATGGAAAGTACAGTATCTTTAATGGGATCTTAAAGTCATTAACATTCCACTGAGATTTCAGCAACCTCAAAATGCTCTGCTTTCCACAGTATTTAAAATTACTTCAATGGGATAGACTGGGCATACGTGAATGCCAAAATGCAAGAGATTTCAAATCTGTTTTTTATCAGTCTTCTAATAAAACGATTATCTTTTACTCTTTTTTTCCTTTTTGTAAATACGAAATATTGTATGTGCACACCATGGTAAACTGTTTTTTGTTTTTTTTAATGGCAGCAGCAGATTTAAAATCACAAGTAAATCACTCACAGCCACCATCTTGACTAGGGGTCATGCAAAGTTTAGGGGGGCTCTTTTGACCATTAAGACAGTTCGCAGCACTGCAAATGGCTGCTTTGTTTGGAAGAGATCGTATTTCTCCCCCTCATGTAGACAGGACCTTAGAGTAACCCTAAGCCAAACTTATGGAACTAGTGTGGTATAGTGATTTGAGTGCTGGACTATGATTGTGGAGACTCAGCCATGAAAACTCACTGGGTGACCTTGGACAAGTCACACTCTCTCAGCCTCAGAAAACCTGTGATAGATTCTCCTTAAGAGTCGACATGAGTCAAAAATGTCTTGAAGGTACATAACAATAAGGCAAACCTATCCCAGGGTTTTCTTGGGAATGTTTTGCATAGAGGAATCGTAGAATCATAGAATCATAGAATTGCAGAGTTGGAAGAGACCACGAGGGCCATCCAGTCCAACCCCCCTGCCACGCAGGAAATCATGATCAAAGCATCCCCGACAGATGGCCATCCAGCCTCTGTTTAAAAACCTCCAAGAAAGGAGACCCCACCATGCTCCAAGGGAATGTGTTCCACTGCCGAACAGCTCTGACTGTCAAAAAGTTCCTCCTAAAGTTGAGGTGGAATCTCTGTTCCTGGAGCTTGCACCCATTGCTCCGTGTTCCAGTCTCTGGAGCAGCAGAAAACAAGCCTGCTCCATCCTCAATGTGACACCCCTTCAAATACTTAAACAGGGCTATCATATCGCCTCTTAACCGTCTTTTTTCCAGGCTAAACATACCCTAAGGAGATTTTCACACGGGGCCAAAATGTCCCATTACTGCCCCGATACCTCCTCTCCCGTTCCTGCCACGAAATAACATAAATCTTTCACACACTCACCTTAATTCCGCAGCAGGAACGGGCTCCCCCTCCCCTTGCTGGCCGGCCGTAAATGCAGCCGTCGTAAGGCTGCTTTTACGACCGGCCATCTGAAACGTTATCACGTGATAATGCCGGACAGTAAATTTAAAAAATAAAACTCCCCCAAACATAAAATCAGTTCACCAAGCACAATAGCACTCTTTAAATCACATAATCAAAACAGGGAGGGTAAAATAAAGGGTGCCACTTACCTCGATGTCCAGATCGTACCAGGAAGTGCTCGGAACAGACCTCCCCTCCACGGCTGTCATTTCGGAACAGGAACGGGGCTCCTGTTCACACACCTGTGATTCCATGATAGTGACGGAACAGGAGGTCTATTCACGATGAAAAATCGTGATTACATTGTTCTGGAACAGTCACGGGAGTAGGACAGATGAAGGACAGAACGGGGTCAACGTCGTCCGAAAGGGAAAACCTTTCCTGACCCTGTTCTGTTCCTGCCACGGGATATATAGCCCGTGTGAAAATCTCCTAAGTCTCTCCTCATAAGGCATCGTTTCCAGACTTTTCACCATTTTAGTCACCCTTCTTTGCACACACTCCAATTTGTCAATATCCTTTTTGAATTGTGGTGCCCAGAACTGGACACAGTATTCTAGGTGAGGTCTGACCAAGGCAGAATAGAGCGGCACTATTACTTCCCTTGATCTAGACACTATACTTCTATTGATGCAGCCCAAAATCGCATTGGCCTTTTAGCTGTCGCATCACACTGTTGACTCATGTTCAACTTGTGGTCTACTAGGACTCCTAGATCCCTTTCGCATGTAGTCTCATTCAGCCAGGTCTCCCCCATCCTTTATCAATGCATTTCAATTTTTTTGCCCTAAGTGCAGTACCTTACACTTCTCCGTATTGAATTTCGTTTTGTTAGCTTTAGCCCAGCTCTCCAGTCTATCCAGGTCATTTTGAATTTTGATCCTGTCCTTTTTTTGCTTTCGCATTTTCTGAGGCTGAGAGAATGTGTCTTCACCAAGGTCACTCAGCAGGTTTCCATGGCTGAGTGTGGGATTAAAACCCTGGCCTCCCAAAGTCCTAGTGCAATACTCTAACTATTGCACTATGCTGGTTCCCTAGTTGCCTGAGTAGTGTACCACATACTGTACTACAATTTGCAACAACTATTACAAATAGTTCAAATAGGAAATAATTAAGCATGTTCTTCAACTATTCAAAGGATGTGTATCCAGTAGCCTTTCAAAATCTCTCAACATAGAGATAAGACTCATGCATCTTTCAAAGAGATAAAGAACATCATTCAGTGGCAGAACATGTGCCTTACATGCAAAGGGCCCAGGCTCAATCCCCACCATCCCTAGGTGGTTTAGGAAAGGCCTTTGCCTAAAACCTCTAAGAGCCCACAGCCTTAAGAGCCAATGTCAATCAGAGTAGCCAGCCATGAAGGGCCAGAAGCTGCACCTGCTCCATTTCCCATCTGTCCAGACTCCCGTTCTGGTTTTGTGTGGTTTAGGAAGTAAAATAAGGCACAGGGAAGGAGAGGCATGTCTTGTCCAGCGCAGGGAGTCATCCCCCAGATGCTTTCATGATGTTTTTCTTTTTTAAATTTTTTTTTGCAAAACTGAGCTAGGGGAACCAATAATCCAAGTTAGTATGGAACAATTTCCTACATTGCTAAGGGGTGCTTGGCCAGGCTATAAAAGAGCCTCAGAAATAAAGCAGCTTTCCAGAAAGGAAGGCAGGTATGAATCTGGTATTTCTGTACAGAAAACAGCATTTTTCTATGTACAAAATGCTGTTTCCAGAGTGAAAAAAAGTTCAGGACTTATTCTGCACAAAATTAGCATACTTTTAAAAAATTAATTTCAAATGTTTAAATTTTGCAGAGAAATCAGCATTTTCTTCACGGAAAACAGCATTTTATGCACATAATTTTTTTAAATTTACAATTCATATTACTGTTACTAGTATTTTATAGTTAATGTTATAAACTAAATACTTTTTTTACACAGAAAATACTGTTTCCTGTACAGGAAATAATTTTTTTGCACAAAAATATCAACAGCAAATTTTGTATAGAATAAGTCCTGAATGGCAAAGATTGTCATCAGTCCACAATTCACCCCATCAGTGTTTCCCAACACTCAAGAAACACATTTTTCTACCAATTTGAATATTTTTGAATATTCTTTCCATCCTACAATCTGGACATTTTTCCTTCAACGATCATCATCTCTTATATCTCCGTAAGACCTATCAGAATGGGCTGAGTTTTGAGCTATATTGCCCTACTAATAGAAAGCAGATGGTATGGTAATTCAGGATTGAAACCAAGTGATATGGAATCAAAATATTCCAATACACTTTTGGAGTAACTCTGAACAGAAAACAAATTATTATTTATATTTATTTATATATTTTAAAATTTCCATACAAAGGGAATTCAAAACTTTCTTATCAGTGTGATAATAGTTAAAAGGTTTAAGAGTTAGGCAATCAGTAAACGTCTCCTATCTGATTCTGCTTTACTGAAATGTGAACCTGTTGCATCTTATCCTTCTCTCAGTGTGTTCTGGGAAAACAGCTACTCTAGAGCTATACAGGCTGCATGTGCCCCATATCCATGGGACCAATATCCTCTGTGTCAGTTATTCATGACTGAAAAAATAGGGACACGTACCATAAAGTTGTGCTAAGAAATGCCTTGAGAGGTGTCCTTTCTAGGAATCGCTAGGTCCTCCAACACATCTTTATGGTATGTTTGTACTGGAAGTCCTTTATTTTAATAGGGTTCACTATTATCCATGGTTTTATTAAGTCAGGGAATGTATCCCCCGCAGATATGGGGTGGGGTGACCTGTACACCACTTTTTTTTTCAAATTAATGATTTAACAAACTGGTACATTAGTTGGGTTTTTAAGAATGTGTATCTAGTTCTATATGACACATGAGTTACAGTACTCTTTCTTAGTTCCAACAGCTGAGCTTGCAAATAAACTGTCATAATCATATTCATTATTTGTTGCTAGTAAAATAATAACATCCAGAGTGCATGATACTCTAGAAGCATAGATAACATCATCTTCATTCTAAGAAGTTTATAGATCCTATCAAGTTTAAAGTTCAATGACATGCAGAGACAGAATTGTTAGTTTATAGGATCTTAAAACACTATTTTGGCAGAAACTGAGTATGAGATATTACAGTTCATTATATTTCTTAAAAAAAATAACCAAAAACATCTATCTTGATTTCTTAGAACATCTGCAAATTACAATAAAACCTTCTTAAAAGCTGAAGCTTTCATATTATGTACTGATCATATAAATGTGTTTATATGAACCATTCTAGAATAGCAAAGGTCCTCATATTAGTATTGCAAAAGTAATTAAATTAGTAAATAAATAATGTTTTTATTTTGTATGACATCATTTTGTATTCTTATTATTCTGATTTTGTTAGTGATGGAAACTTTTATTAACGTATTCATTTGTTTATTTACTAGTTGGACTTATATCCTACCTTTCCTTCAATGAGTTCCAGGCAGTATACATGGCTCTCCTCTTTCCTATATTATCCTCACAACAACCCTGTGAAGTAGGCCAGGCTGAGTAAAAGTGACTGGTCCAAGGTCAGCCAGTGCACTGTAGGGCTCAGTAAGCGCTAGAACACAGGTCTCCAAAGATCAACACTCTAACCATTTTACCACAATGGTTCTTGTGAGCTTTTGTGTTTGTATAGAGCAGAGCCTCCCTTCCAGAACACATATGGGATAGAAAAACATGGGAAATATATTACTAGCAGCACAAGCCACCAACGTCCAACAGAGCTGCATAGACTTCAGTAAGGAGTGTCTATAGGTCAGTATTTGTACTTTGCATGCAAAAGGTCTATGAATCATTTCCCAGGATCTTCAGATGGGCCTAGGAAAAATTCCTGTGTGAAACCTGGATTATTGTTGTCAAACAGTGTAGAAAATACTAAACTAGAGCAAACAATAGTCTGATTTATAATAAGGTGTGTTCTCCTATTTCCTCCGCACTAAGCTGCTATTTCTCCCATAAACCACTGGTAAGTTGTACAGCGTAGCTTATGTTATTGATCTAACACAGAGGAGGGCAATTGTTTGTCCCTGAGGGCTAGGAGCTGTACAGTACTGGTGATCACATCCAAAAGCAAGGTAGTCCCCTCAATGCTGCGTTCACTTTCATGCAGACAGAAATACACACTGTGATCTTGTGCTTTGTCACACATTCACACCAAATATACAACTTTTTCCCATGATCCCCCACCATTCACTCATACACAAACACACAGCATCATACTCTTTGTCTTTCCTCCCACACATGTCAACATGAAGGGAATCCAGGGATAGGGGGAGGTTGAAACTCACCACCCTGTACAGAAATCCCATTGTACCTCCTTGTGCTGCTCAGTGGTTTGATGCCAGAAAAAGCACCAATCACTTTGGTGGAGGGGAGATGCACAACTATGATGGAGTGGATGACATGAAGAGATGATTGTGTACAGCTGGACACACATAGTTTAAGGCAACCCTCCAGATATGGTTGGACTGCAAGTCCCAGCTCTTCACCACTGATTATGCTGGCTTGGGTGTTCAGCTACATCTGGACAAGAGCATTTTGCCCAACCCAGTCTCATATGACCTCAGCATGTCTTAATCTGCTTCTGCAGATTAAGTGAAACTTTAGGGAAATGTAGTGCAGGTGTCTTTCAGTACACTGAAGTTTGGAAGCAACAGATGTCCAACAGAAGAAGGAGAAAAGGAGACTTCAAAAGTGTACTTTCCAGTTAGCACCTTTTTGAATTGAATCACTTTATTTTGGTCATAAACCAGCAAAACATATAAAAGCAGCCAAATCAATATCATATTTACAATGTACACACAGGAGGTAAGTAATAAAATTTATTCGGTCTTTGACCAGTATAACACACAGGAGGTATAAAACTTGGTATATACAAATAAAACATATTTTAAAAATATAAACTAAAACATGATATATGGTACATATAAAAAAAGAATAACTGAAATATGTAAGATAAAACATTATCCACTAAGAATATTCACAGCTTGTCTCCTTCATTTTATAACAGCAGCACAAAACTTAAGCCACTTTTAAAGTGATCCATGATTCCCTATTCTCTATTAGATATTTTAAGTAATAGGCATCACCTCTGCCTGGCATTGGTTGCACAATGAGAGTAATGTGTGCAAAACGAATGTCTCTGTAGAAATGACAATACAATAGGACATGACCAACAGTTGCCACTTCATTCAGACCACATGGGCATATTTGTTCTGAAAAGGGGTGTGCCTCCAAATCTACCCTGAAGAAGGGCTGATGGTAGGACATTAAATCTGGCTAGGGTGAAGGATTTTCTACATTAGGAATATCTGCTTGAATAGATAACCCCACTGAAATAAACAACCACCTATTATCCTTGAATTCTGGGTACCTGGCCATTTCACTCAGATGGCATTGCAACTCTACATCCCACATACGCTGCTTAATTGTAAGTTTGGCTTTCTCATAGCCAAGTGCTATTAAAGCTTGAGGTGAATTAGCACTCTTGATTAGCAAGCAATAAAAATATGTGTGTGCTTATCTTGATGTTATCTAGCCAAGGTTTCCTTTTCATACTCAGAATCAAAGACCTGAAATAGTATACCCCATTGCCAAATGTCCCAACAATTAAGATAAAGACCTAGGCCATTTCCGATATAGTAGGAACAGACATTAATTCTTGTTTTCAAAGATGCTGTAGATATTACAGATTTAAGTGGTAAAACACACACTTTCCATGAAGAAGACCACAGGCCAGAGAAGACGTTTCCTACCTAAGGCCTCATCCACACCGACAGGAAAAACCAGTTTACCTTCAGGTTACCCTAGTCTGCAGTGACCATGTGCTTATACACACAATTGCCACACACATCAAGGGAAGTTCAGAAGCGCTGTCCACACAGTTCTCTCTTCCAAACTCACCCCAGTCCAATAAACTGAAGTATGTGCAGCTCACAACCATGGCCGCTCTGGTTCCCCCCCTCCATGCATGTGACTGTACATATGTCTGCATCACCTCTGCCTCTTTCCTGCATCTCGGAGGGGCTTCAGACATCCTATTAAGCGGAGGCATGCACAGCTGACAATATGGGTATGCTGGTATACGCTTCTCCAAACAACTACCGGTACTGTGTATGCAAAATAAATGGCGATGAAAGAACCACTAAAAAGTGAAATTGGAACAGGGAAAGAGGCATTTCTGGACAGCAAGGGTCAGCTAATTTCCTTGCCCAGGGAGCCTCCTCCTGAACTCTTCTGTCCACCCCCCAAAACTCCCCCCCCCACCAGCCCCATGCTGACGTTGCTATGGAGGGCAGTCTACACACACATGTGAATATCTGGATTTTTTGCTCAAATCCAGAGTATATCCAAACTCCTTTTGGTCTGCATTAAAGCCCTGAGGTGCTAAAAATTCCTGGATTCAAACTGTACATTATCTGGACAACTCACTGTGAAAATGAGGTGAGATTGTTTTATTTTGTCCATGTAGAAAAGTCCTAAGTTTGTTGTTGTGTGCCTTCAAGTCATTTCTGACTCATGGTGATCCTAAGGTGAACCTAACATGGGGTTTTCTTGGCAAGGTTTGTTCAGCAAACCTTGCCTTTGCCTTCCTCTGAGACTGAGAGAGTATGACTTGCCCAACATCACCAAGTGGGTTTCCATTGCTGAGTAGAGATTCAAACCCTGGTCTCCAGAGTTGCAGTCCAACACTTAAACCACTACACCATGCTGACTTGGTAGATCCACGAGAGCTGCTCCCAATTAGAACAAACAGCTCCAGGTTATATGGAAAAATAGTCTGATCTGGTAGAAGATATCTTACAATATACTTTTTCAATGTGGAAATTATTTTTAAATTGTACTTTTATGTTCATCTCCCTGAACAGCACTGTGGAAAGATTATTGGTATGCTTTTTTTTAAAAGTAAATAAGATTTAGCACTTTATGAATTAGTGATGGCAATTCACTGTGTGGAATTTAACCATGAAGTCATATTCATTCTCAAATATATATGTCAGGAATCTTGGCTTAATAAGCGACAAGGGCCTAAATCCTGTTGCTCATTCTGACCAAAGTAGACCCATTTAGTCAACAGAATTTACCTATGTGTTGAACTCACCATTTGGCAATTGATTGAACAGACCTACTCTAGTTGAGGCTAACCAGTAGGATGTCAATGTCGGGGTGGAAAACTACTGTGAGGTCAGGGGTTACTTTCCAGGTTACTCAAGGCTGCACTTTAAAAAAAATATTCTTCTCTTTAAATCATTATTGTTCTTTTAAACTCACTTTAGAAGTGAGTAAAAAACAACTCAGGAATCTTAGAAGTTAATTTAATCAATTTTAAGCAGAAGTGCAGATTTTAGTAGTCTGGTTAATAAATAATCCTAATAATAAATACTGCATTTTGCCCCAGAGCTTTCAGAGCAGTTAGGTTGCCTTTATTTATTTATTTTTTAAAAAATGCTAGTTTCTGTGCATGAGGAAAGCCCTCTCCTCATCCCCCTCTCCCCACCCCCTAAAGGAATTACTTTTTGTAGCCTCAAGTCCCCAATGTTCTTAGATCCCTCAATTTTTACTTTTATTTCTTTTCTTTCTTTTTTTTGAACAAAATTGCCTATACAATTTTGATTTATTCTTTCCCCTCGGCCTCCCCCGAACTACTGGCCTCCCCCGAAATGATGTCTTGACTTAAAACACAGTCCCAACCATCTCATACCCAAACCTCTTTACTATTTCAAAGAAACAGAATTGACTTTAAATCCTTTCTATGTTGATTCCTGAAACAGGGGGATAATCTTGCCAAGGCTGTCTGGTTACTGAACAGTTGCTGCTGCTAAGGTGGAAGCGAATATGAAATCTGGTAATTGAAAGTAATTTTAAAAGTGATTTGTTCCTTGAAATATGATTGTGGTCATAGTTTGCACACTCTTCTCACCCCTGCACTACGGAAATGATCCACATGCTACAGCATGAAGGCCATTCGCTGCCACTTTACTCTTCCCTTCACACGAGGTGCAAACAAACCAAGCAAGAATAGCTTGGCATCTGAATCTGTGGTTATGGTTTATTACACATAAACAAGTCAAGATTCTCAGCCAACAACAAACCCTGGTTTAAAGTTGGCTTAATATCCTGGCTTCAGAGGGGAAAGAATAAATCAAGACCATAGATTCAGCTGTCACTCTAAGACCCAGGTGAACCCTGTGTGGGAGAAGGGAAGTGAAAATGAACAATATGGATAAGCACATTGCTCATTCAAGCGAAGACTCCTAGTTTATTATTATGTGTGAATGTGACTAATATGTACACAGCAAAGAAAAAAAAGAGCATCCAGTTTCTAAACTTTATAGAGCAATGCAGAGTGATAAGGACAACCACTTTCTAGTTGCATATGTTGCATATGTGGAAACTACCAAGAAAATCAGACCAGATACCTTACTAGCAGTGTTTAGTACATTTATATATTTATATTGATACAGCTTAGGCCAAGTGCCCCAAGCATTTTGTATGCAGTATCTTAATAATTCTTACAACCATGCTGGGTTAAATTGTTATTATTCCCTTACTGCAGACCAGTGCTGAGGCTCAAAGTTGTTTAATATACTCTTGTACAAAGTTCTGATTAAAGCCAAAATTGTTTCATTTCACATTACTGGTTAACTCATCTTGAACCAGGGATTTTGATTATACTAGTAGACATTTTGCTAGTTTTATTATGAAGAAAAAATTTCAAATTGCCCTACGGTTCCAGAATATTCTTCTATGCAAAACACATCCAGAGTTCTAGTGAAGTGACCAACGGGACCTCTTTATGTACATGCTCAATCTGATTTCTGTTAATGGCACACATTTATAACCAACATCATTTTTATTTCTATTACTAGCTCTCTCCTTGATGCTCATTAATAAGCACACTGCAGTCTGGCACATCAAGAACAATCCTCTCTTCAAAAATTCCCAGGACATACTAGATTGTGAACTAGAAGGATGACAGATGCTAGGGAGGAGGAGGAGGGAACAATTCCATGAATGGAGTTTGCTATTGCCAGGTGATTACAAAGAACTGGAAAGTGAGTAATGGGGTTAGGACATTAGTATCCTGTGCTTTTGTTATGTGACAACTTTTGTAACTCATTGTAGAGAAAAGGATAAATGGAAGACTAGGTCTGACATAATAGGGTTGTTTTCACACTGGTATATGCTGGAATTCTACAGTTCATGGTTGACTAACCAGAGTTCCACCACTGTAACCATTTTACATGGACTTAAATCCTATTGTTAGTCCCATCTACAGTAGATCCATTGAATATGGATCTAGCTACATGTTTACTCACCATTCAACAGTTGATTCAGTGAGTATACACAAGTTGGGACTAACCAAAAGGATTCTAGCTATGATGCTGTACTTTCTTGGATGGTGCTTAACTATACATCAGTGCCTTCATTGTATTCACTGGGAACGCACAAATAATCATTATTAATTCCCCATTGTTCAGTGGGACAACCACTATGTAACTATGTGGGTGTAGATGTACACCCTGCAAGCACAATGTATGATCTTGCCCACAGACATGCAAATACAAATATAGTTGTCCCTTCATATTCACTGGGGTTTGGTTCCAGGACACCCCCCCCGTGAATATCCAAATCCATGAATATTAAAGTCCCGTTATATGCAATGGCACAGCAAAATGGTGTCCCTTATATAAGATGGAAAAATCAAGGTTTGCTTTTTTGGATTATTATTTTTTAAAGAATATTTTCAAGCCGTGAATACTTAAATCCGTGGATACCAAATCTGTGGATATGGAGAGACAACTGTAATGTTCAGTTCTTGCTACTGCAAGTGAGGGCTCTAACTCTGCCACAGTATTCCTTGCTGCTGAGTGCAAATTAGCACACACACACACCCAAAATTGAGTCGTACTGAAATCCATACCTTATGAAAAATCTGAACCACACAAGTTGAGTATCCAGAAAGAGCCAACTCTATGATTTGTGTGGATATATTATCCCTTTTCACTAGAAATGATGATTGAAGGAAACATTGCTGCTATTTTTGGGCCCATAATAAGAATATATCACATTCCAATTTTGTTTTGAAAAATAAAAAAGTAAAAAAATAAAAAACGTTTATTTTCAGTTGCCAGAGTCTATTACTTCAATTTTTGTCTGTTATTTCTATATTATATGTCAGCATATAACCACAGAGCTTAGCTAGCAAATCTTTATTTTTAAAGATAAAATCTCAATTGATGGTTTTAATAAGTGAGTAAGTCTTAATAAATTACTTCAATGGAGCAATATATCCATTATTAGCCATCCCCACATCATACTGTTCCAACATAGTGTAATATTTCCCTTTGAATGTTGAGAAACAGCATTTACAATATGCCTACATATAAGGTCAGGCTTCATTTACTTTCCTTATTCATTCATTTTAAAATTAGCATTAGCAAGTGTTCATGTACACATTCTAACATTCTCCATTTTGATCTTATTGCTCAATTAAGCTGTATGGTCAAGTGCCTTAACTTCAAAGAACTATATTTAAAGAGACAGCAGCATTCTCATGAGAACACACAAGGGAGTTATTTCATGATAAAATGTGGTCTGTCTGTCTCAAATGTCATCCCCCTCCCTGCAACCATGGGAACAACTAGCAGGTCACCAGAAGTCACACCAATAAATCCCTCATCTTATCCCTAACAAAAGAATAAAATACTACAACGGAACACTACATTATATTATGGATTATCAGCCAATCAAAAGAGAACTTTATGTACATTTAACTTTATCAATAATTCAGACTCCGAAAAACTGTAAAGATGTTTGGCAACAGTAACTACATTCCCTGTGAACAGAACAGCTTCTTTAAAGAAAACAGTACCTGTATTACCTTTAAAGCTCTTTTTCTGAAGGTGAAACACAGACCTCTTTTCAACATATAACAGAGGATGTTATGGATCCTCTTCTACTCGCATTACCATCTAGCACTCTATTTGTTCCCATTCACCAAGAGCAGTACCTGTTTATTGATTCCCAACCTTAGTAAACCACTGTTCCTCTTTTTGCCTAGGGGGCTGCTTTATTCAATTTTTTTTCTATCATCCATTGCTAGAACTGTCAATCCTCATAGAAATTAAATATCTGACTCAGTGAGGGGTAACAGTATATCTTTCATGCAGTGCTCTTGGGTGTAAATGCCTATAGACAAACAATAAGGAATCATGCAGATCAGTGATACTCAAAGTAGTAGTCCCTGTACCACTCTCCCACACTATCCAGTCCAAGAAGCAATGATATGGAACCCAGTTTACCATTTCCTAGAGGAAGCTCTGACATATATTTTGAATATTTAAACTTCTGACAACATATTAACAGGGAAACTATACTCTTCTAACTATATTTGCTATGTGATATTGGTAAATTTATTCATTATGACAGTCCCACAGCCCGTGCCCCCAAGAATAATAAAAAAAAGCTGGCAACTCTATTGAAAAGTGTGTGTGTGTAAGAACAGCACACACCAGAATATCCAATTTACTAAGATTAGCAGACAGTATAGTGAACAGGCAAAGGACAAGTTTGTTGTTAACTGCCATCAAGTTCACTTCAACTTATGGCAACCCTATGAATGAGAGACCTCCAAGTCACCCTATCATCAACAGCCCTGCTCAGGTCTTGAACACTCAGGGCAGCCCTGGCTTCCTTGATTGAACCCATCCATCTGGAATGCGGTCTTCCTCTTTTCCTACTGCCTTCTGCCTTACCAAGCGTTATTGTCTTTTCTAGCGAGTCATGTCTTCTCATGATATGCCCAAAGCAGAACAGTCTGTTTAGTCTTCTTGGCATCTAGGGAGAGTTCAGGCTTGATTTGCTCTAGGACCCATTTATTAGTCTTTTTTTAGCAGGGCAAGTCGCATGGGAGTCATGGACTGCACTTTGTCAACCCTTGACCAAACAAATGGATTGTAGTCCATGAAAGTTCATGCTAAAATAATGTAATTAAGTCTTTTCTCTCCAAAGCTGACTCTGAAGTGCTTGTGTGTTTACAACAAACTGAGCTGACATACTATAGTAACTCAGTGATGAGACTTGATGTTATGTGAGGCATGCCTGCATATCTATGAATCAAACAGATGATGGCCAACATTTGTGTGTTGCCTTTGTTTAGTTTTATAAGAGCGCTAAAAAACTATGTTAAATTGTGGTTGAACTTTTTGGCAGTATGTTCTTATGGAATGTGTTGCATATTTAAGCTGTCTGGTTGTTCTTTAACAAATAAAGTAGTTTATAAACAACAACAATTTTGTTAAGCACATACGCACACAAGATGAATAACTGCTATGAGTAAGTGCACGAGAAACATGTATTTATTAATACTACAACTTTGGCATTTTACTATGCCATTGATATAGCCAATAGAAGATAAAATAAAGTTTAGAGATTATGGGTTGCCCAAAACTTTTTATAGCTGAGATAAGATTTGAATTCATCTTCTACAACTGCTTCTTTAGTGCAATTATTTAGTAGTATTAAATAGGTACACCTCCTTGCTGTAGTTTGATCTCCCTTGTTTTCATATAGCATTCAGTGTGGGGCTGGTAAACAAACAACAATTCAACACCTATGAATGCCTCCCCAACTTTGATACCCAAATCCTAGACCTAATCCACACTACACAAATAATCCAGTTTGAAACTGGATTATTTTCCATGGCTCCTTCCTATTGAATCCTGGGATTTGTAGTTTTACAAGGCCTTTAGCCTTCTCTGCCAAAGAGTGCTGGTGCTTCACCAAACTACAAATCCCAGGATTCCATAGGAAGGAGCCATGGCAAATAATCCAGTTTCAAACTGGATTATTTGTGTAGTGTGGATGCACCCCTGGTGACTGCCACACTGTACTTCATAGCAAGCCACCCTGTGCACATCTATACATTCTGGTGACAAGCATGGGCATACCTGTAACATTCCTATTCCCATATTATTATTTTTTATTAACTTTATCTATATCCTGACTTTCTACCAGAACTGGAATTCATGGAGGCAAAACATTAAAACAAGTACAATACACTTAAAACATAAAAGCCATGTTAACAAGGAATTAACATTAAATAATATATCAATAACATTAAAACCATTAAAACAAACAATTTTAAAAGTTTAAAAACAACACAACTAAAAACAGTACACCTTCCTATTAAAAGTTCTTCCTTTAATAAATACATTCATTTTTCAAATGGTGATCAGAATAAATTTTTAAAAAAGGCTTTGCCTGCTGGTGGAAGGACAGCAATGGGAGGGGGTCATTCCAGCCTTCTTAGGCTGCTGACACGCTGCAGAAATAATGCAGTTCAACATCGCTTTAACTATCATGGCTTAATCCTATGGAATCCTGGCATTTGTAGTTTGTTGTGGCACTAGAGCTCTCTGACAGAGAAGGCTAATATCTCACAAAACAACAAATCCCAGAATTCCATAGGATTGAGCAATGGTAGTTAAAGCAGTGTCAAACTGCATTATTTCTGCGGTGTGCCAGCAGCCTTAGGAAGCAAGCGCCAGATCCTAGGGGCAGCTATGGCAAAGAATGAAGGCACCTACAAAACGCACCAACCAAGTTTACCAAATTATTCAGCCTGGCCGCCTTTCCCTCTCAGTTCCTGCCACCTTCCTTCAGATTCCCCCTTTATCCCTTCTTTAGACTGGGGGTGAATCTTTGTGGATAGAATATGGGATTGTGTGGTATCCTTTGGTAAGCATGCATAATATCTGTTTGTGTATAGAATGAATCATGGTGAGTCTGGATTTTATGAACAAACAAAAGGATTGATTTATTAAATAGACAGTTGTAATATCAACATTTCAGTATTGTGTTTAGAACTTTGTCACTTTGCCTAACATCACTGAATATCACTTTGAAGTGACAAACCATATGCATAAGCACACAAATTAATCCTTACAGATCCTAATAACTCTCAAATAGATCCCAGCCTCATTCGCTCTTTATCTCAGGACTTTATCAGAGAGACAAAAACCGGTGTCATAACAATGCCACATAACTGTGAAAGGGCGCTCATATCAGATGACATCACTCTTTCACGATTATGTCCCCACGAAAACCAGTAGTTTTTAATTGATGGCTGATGCTGTCAATTGATCCCCTGTGGAACATCATGTTTTTCCCCTTCATACTTAACCCATCGGCTGGTCTGGCGTGAACACTTCCGGGTGAGATCGCAACATCCAGGTAAGTGATGCACTTTTTATGACTTTCCCTGGGTTACTTGGGACTTTTAAAGTGTATTTAGGTGCTTTTTGAAACTTATTTTGTATTCTTATGTGTGTGTTTTTAATTTCTCACACAATGAAGTCCCGCAAGAATCCATGGGACTTCAAAGGAGGAAGTGAACAGAGCTCCTTTCACTTCCTCTTTCATTGCCAGGGAAGCCTTCTGCAAGGAGAGAAGGTAAGTGCAGTAGGGGGTGTTCTTTTGCTGGCATAAAAATGTATTTTTTATACCAGCAAAAGAACACTTTAAGGGGCTCGTCTGATAAAGTCCTCAGTCAGCCTCAACACTCTCAAACTTCATAGTCAATGCACACTGACTTCAGACTTCAGACTCTAAACTCAATCTCAACTCAAACTCAAACTCAAACTGACTCTCCCAACTGACAAGCATTCCTTCAAACTCTGAAACCCTTCCCATTACAGTTTCCTGCTCTGGGACTGGTTCCCTCATTCTCGCTTCTCATTCATCAGATGCATGTTTGTCACACACCCACCACATCATTACTCTAGGCCTATTCCTAGAACCATAAAACATTGCTGAATGCTGGGGGGGAGGTGTACAATAGCTTAAAATGCCACATTGGTTACTTACCGTGAAAGTGCATTCTTGAGGGAACTGGGTGATACGGGTCCTTCATCTCTGGGAAGGACCCGTATCACCCCTCCCTCAGAGAATGCCACATTGGTTACTTACCGTGAAGGTGCATCCTTGAGGAAACGGGGTGATACGGGTCCTTCCCAGAGATGAAGGACCTGTATCACCCCTCCCTCAGAGAAGGTGTGTTTTTTGGGAGGGAGAGGGTAAAACATGTTATATTTCTACCTATGCACGAGGTTTTTTTTCTGCAGAAGCAGGTGCAGCCCTACAAGTTCTCCTAGGTGGCTAATGCAACCGCCTAGCCTTCTACAGTTGCTCATTCCTGGCTGATGGAGTACAATATTCAAGCCACTGATATAAATGCATAGTTAAATAGTTGGGGGGGGGGTATGACTGTGCAGTCATAGCAGAGGTTTCAGTATTGTACCTTATCAATGCAAATGCGGAAGTGGATTGTAATCTATGAATATTCATGCTAAATAAAGCACTGAGGCTCAAATCATGTTGGTTTATCCCAGTTAGAATAAACCCACATAAACAACTGTTGATCCAACTGTTTCAGTAGTTCTAGAGAGGATTAAAAATAGGATTTGGCCTTTAGTCTTAAAATAATCTCTCTCCCTGCCCCACCTTGGACTAAGGTGGCTATCTCTTTGAAAATAACTTTAGAAAAGTCAGCCCAGCAAATTGAGTGTCATTATTCTTCCATAGGGTTGTTACAGAACATGCAAGTCTGCTTAGGTTATTCTCTTAAGCTGCAGTATTCATCCCACAACACTAATTAACCAAGACAGCTAAGGCATGTCTGAAAAGGCTAGTTTTGTGTATCACACTACTAATTTTGATGAGCATTTTTGGATCATCATCATCATCACCTGCATCACCACCACCACCCATCACATGGCTTGGTTGTTCTTGTGTGCCTTCAAGTCATTTCCGACACTGTAAACCCCAGTCAAACTTGTTATGGGGTTTTCATGGCAAGAAATGTTTGAAGGGGTTTTCTCAATGCTTTCCTCTGAGAGAGTATGATTTGCCCAAAGTCACCCATTCAATTTCCATGGCCAAGCGAGGATTAACACGCTGGTCTCTCAGAGTCCTACTCCAACACTCCAATCATCACACCACACTGGCTCTCCACCTCTGAGCTACGTCATCAATATTATGCTTTTACGAGGACTGAAAAATTGATGAGACTGGGGCAACTATTGGACATGAATTGATTTGTTATCATGAAAAACCAGCTTCATTAATGCCAGAGTATTTTCATTCATGCTGGTTTGCTGGTGTTTGCTGCCACAAGTGAAAAATATTTCAAAATTAAAACAAGATTGCAACTTCCGCCATGCAGCTTTAAGCTTCTTTCTCTAGCCTCCTCTCATGATAACTATGAAAAAACAAATATGGCACAAATATATTAGACATGTCCCAAAATTCTACACTTCCAGCAGTTGATGCTTGAGAAAACTAAGGGCTTTCTAGATGGGCAAAATACTGTGTCTTGCCCCTGTCTCAGAGCCCTGCAGTCTATACAACACAGAGCATTTGCCGCATTCTTCCCCCAGGCAGTCCTCACTCCCCCAGGGCAGATATGGGGCTGAGATGGGGGAAGGTGGGGTAGGGCCCAATGCACCATTTAAAAAAACAACAACAACCAGTTTTCTCCATTACCGCTGGCAAAAAACTACCAGGCCCTACATGTCTGCTCATCCCTGCAGGCTAGAACTTGCTGCTGCTACAGTCTCCCTAGCTCTCCCAGAAGGCTGGTCACACTCAGGTAACCTTGGTCACATGTTGCGGGGCCCCTTCTTCCTGCCTTCCAAGTCAGTGAGGAAAATGTCAGCAGCTGCAGCAACAGGCCGGTGTGACCCTCAGGACTTCATCTCATTCCATGGAGGGAATGGGGGAGCAACAGGCCAGATCCACGGCTGGGATACACCGGCAGGGAGCTGGCGTCTCCTGGCTCGTGAAGATGACCCCTAAGGTAACTAAATATTAAAGCAGGCTTTCCCAGCTTGACACTCCTCAGATATGTTGCACAGCAACTTCCATCACTCCGCTAACAGTATAGTCAGTGGGGTTAATTGGAGCTTGCTTTCTTTGGAGGTGCAGGGGGAGCCATCTGAATGTGCCTCAGTAGCACTGTGGGTGCTGCTGCTGGATCCCCACAGCATGTGCCACCTGAAGCAGTTGCCTCACTCTGCTTAATTGTAGAGCTGGCCCTGACATCACTGCTTACATTGGAATTTGCTTTTAAGCAGATGCGTACAGGCAGGGCCGGTTTAACCTGTCTGCCAAATCAGCATTGGCAGGGGCCCCCGAGGTCAAGAGGGGCCCCCGTTTTGGCCTTCTTAATCTGACAAAGGAGACAGCCGGGAGGAGCCCCCTCTTACCCTCCTCCTCCAAAAACCTCCTGCTGGCTTTTTTTTAAAAAAAACAAACAAAACAGCCTCTCCAAAACTAAAGAGAAAGAGAAAGAGAAAGAGAAAGAGAAAGAGAAAGAGAAAGAAACAGCAGCCCTGCGTGGCAGAAGCTGGAGGGAGAGGCACGTCGGAGAGGGTGAGTGTGTGTGTGTGTGAGAGAGAGGGGGAATTTGAGGGTTGTCTCCCTCAGAAAGGGCTTGCTTCTTTCTTTCTTCCTTTCTTTCTTCCTTTCCTTTCCTTTCCTTCCTTGCACATAGATCCCCTCCAGCCCATCTTTCCAGCTGCTTTTAACATGTCTTGGTTCCTCTCCCCTCCCTTTCCCCCTTGGTCTTCTTCAGCTTCCTCCCCTTGCTGCCAACTGAGTTCAGCCTGCAAAAGAAATTTGTGGTAGTAGTACTATAAATTTATTCGGTCGTTGACCAGCAAAATCAAAATTATAGGTCCAATACAAAGCAATTACAATAAAAATTTAAAAATTTCTAAACACAGTTATTAAACACAGTTATTTAACATTAATATCGTACACGCTTCGGAATAAAAATTCAGGCATATCCATTTCTCCTAAAATTCGTTACTTCCCCTTCAGTCTTTACCAAATTAACTTTATTATTTCCCAATAGCCATATGAAGAGGTTATATCAACAATATAGCTGAGTTGGTACCTCATATAGAGCCATATACGGCCGGCATAATCAAACTGAAGCCATGATAGAAAACTGTGATTTCCAGCCATATTCTGAGAAATTACAATCACAATCTTTGGCATCGAGAGCTTAAAGCTCAGATGTGCCCGGGGCCAGACGTCGCGACTTCCTTGGTTCCATCATTAACTGCCTCAGTCTCACAGACACACAACTTGCCTGCATTAATTCCCATTAACCATTTGAGGTCGCAGTTTACATACAATATAGCAAAACTTTGCTACCTTAAATACAACCTCAGGAGCCTGATTATTTAGAAGATTATAGATATAAAAGGCGTCGGGGTGACCAGGGTATTTCTCTAAGAGGGGGGTAATCAGCTGGTGACGGATGTCTCTATAGAATTGACAATACAAAAGGACATGCTCAATGGTTTCAATTGCACCTGCATCACAAGGACAGAGGCGGGATTCGTAGGGCACTTTCTTGATCCTACCTTCCAAGACTGCTGTAGGCAGGGCATTGAATCGGGCCAAGGAAAAGGCTCTCCTAAATTTAGGCATTGTGATTTGAAACAAATATACTGCTGGTGAGGTAACTCGAATTTGTTTATTGACTACAATATGTTTGGGGAAAGCAGCAATTTCTAGCTGGCCTTCGATGTCTAACAATCTTTGTTTAATGGTCAGTTTTGCATGATCTAGACTTAGTTTCAAGATGGTATCCCTAGAGAAACCTAGTAAGAAATTTGTGTGTGTTTGCCCATGTGCCTTCAAGATCATATCTGACTAAGGCCAACCTACCATGGGGTTTTCTAGGGAAGGTTTGTTCAAAGGGGGTGTGCCTTTGACTTCCTTTGAGGCTGAAAGAGTGTGACTTGCCCAAGGTCAGCCAGTGGGTATTCATGGCTGAGTAAGGATTCAAATGCTGGTCTCAACAGCCATAGGGCAATGCTGAAACTTCTACAACACTCTAGCTCTTTTAACAGAAGAATATAAAGAATATAAAGAAAAATTTGGAGTAATATTACTGGGAACAATGGTTTTACTGTTGTCACTAAAACACCAGTATCCCATTAGTGTTATGTGAGAGGCATTGGCCTAGAGCAGTGGTTCTTAACCTTTTCTTTACCAGGGACCCCCTTTAAATATCTTTTGTTGACCCAAGACTTAACTCAAGATTTAAAACCCTAATAATAATAGCTAATAATAATAGCTAACAACAACAACACAATTAAACCATCCATTAAACTTTCCCTCAGAGACACTCTTGCTTCTTCCTGCATGTTTGTGGCTGGAGTGGATTGAATGGCAATGTGCAGGCCAAGCCAGCCAGCTTTTGCCTTCGTTCCTGTCACGAGGCTGCTCCACTACAGGGAGGAGGTGGGCCAAGCAGCCTTCAAGCCTCTGTGGGCCCCCTGTGAGGACATTGCGGACCCCAAGTTAAGAACCACTGGGCTAGAGAATGCTGGAAAAGGAACAATGCAACCAGACCTTGAGAAGGGTGCTGGCAGGAGGATTCTGGGAGGTGTAATCCAAGAGTAACTTCCCCAGGCTCTAAATGCAACCTAGAATCATAGAATCATAGGGCTGGAAGGGACCCCAACAGCCACCCCATCCAATCGGATGCATTCCAAGCATTCCACAATCCAAGCATTCCTGACAGATGGCCATCCAACCTATGTTTAACAAAAAAAAAAAAAACACCAAAGAAGGAGACTCCACCACACTCCCAGGCAGTGTGTTCCACTTCCAAACAGCTCTTACTGTCAGGAAGTTCTTCCTAATGTTTAGGTGGATTCTCTTTTCCTGTAGTCTGAGTTGATTGCTCCATGTCCTAGTCTCTGGAGCAGCAGAAAACAAGCTTGCTCCATCCTCAGTATGACATCCCTTCAAATACCTAAACATGGCTATCATGTCCCCCTCTCAACCTTCTCTTCTCCAAGCTAAGCATACCCAGCTCCCTAAGCCGTTCCTCATAGGGCATAATGGCTTCCAGACCTCGCACCATCCTTCTCAGTATCTTTCTTGAATTGTTTGTGCCCAGAATTGGAAACGGTATTCCAGGTGAGGTCTGACCAAAGCAGAATGGAGTGATACTATTACTTCCCTTGGTCTAGACACTACTCCTATTAATGCAGCCTAGAATCGCATTGGCATCTTTTGCTGCTGCATCACACTGCTAACTCATGTTTAGCTTGTAGTCTACTCTTTATTTTCTTTGAGGAAATCTACACCATTACATTAATTGCTAATAAACAAAAAATATTAAGTTAGTGCCTATAATATAGTTTTTAAACTAAATTATTGGTGGTAAATTATGTAATATAGTAGGCCCTCTTATCCACTGGGGATTAGTTTGGGGGGGGCGTGGAAAAACCATGAATAATAGTGAACGCCATTGAAAATAATGGGACTTCTGGTTTAAAATACCATAGAGGTGCCTTGGAGGGCCTAGAAAAGGGCTAGGGAAGACACATTTTCTAGGACTCTATGGTAGGTGTGCTGTTTTGTGTCCCATGGATAATGAATCCATGGATACAGGGGTCCTACTATAATCTGAACATCCTGTACAGTGAATAGGTTAGGAATTGATCTGAGAAAAACATATGGGGGCCCCAAAGTAAAGCACTGCAGGAGGGCCCAAAATTCCTTAAACCGGTCCTGCATACAGGAGCATTCTGTACAGCTGTAGTCCCACACTTATTTGGGAGTTCAGCAAAACTTACTTCTGAGCCAACATACAGGAAATCAGTCTGAAGGGAGAAGCTGGGAAAGCCTCACTGAAGGAAGACAAACACAATTCAGGGAATGCTATGAAGCAGGGAGGGGGCTATGGGGAGGGAAGAAGTGTTACAAAACTGAGGTATGTCTCTGTCAGAAGGCAGACAGGGAAAAGCTGACACACAGGTAGGGTTTTGATACCAGAGAGACAGGGAAAAGAGTTGTAATAGAGACAGTATAATCAGAAGGAGTGGGGCTGGCTTTTGTTTCAGGGAGCTATGAACGATTGAGAAGTTCATGTTATCTTCCCTGTCTTAACAAACTTCCATTTGTTCTTTGTTAAAACTGTCTCTGGCTGTGTCTATCAAGCCTGATAAAGAGTCAGGTTGAGCTTACCATAACGAGCCCACAAGACAACACAGCCACTGGTCCACATTAGGGGGTCACCTTGAGGCCCAAGTCCCCAATCCAAGAAGGGATTAAGTGGGGAACAAAGGCAGGGTGAGTGACAGAATTCCAAGGGTTGGAACTGTGGAACCAGCCTGTTGCAATGAGGCTCAACAATTTGCCTGCTGCCCTTCTGAGCATCAACCACTATTTTGGCAGTATGGGGTGGTTTGGTGTTTTGTTTTTTTTAAAAGTCTGACTAAATAAATAAAAACAGCCCACATTGACTCTTGATTCAAGTTCACAGAACAGCCAAGGATTTAGTTGAGTGGCCTTGGGAAAGTCACACTATCATCCTCAGCCCTTCATTTTTAAAACATTGAGAAGTGAATTACCACACTTGGTTACTCTGAAATATTGTATGGTTTGGGATTATGAGAAATCCTTCAATGATGTGGAAAGTCCCAATATCGTATTGTATACCATAAGCCAAAACCAGACAATACTGAACAATACTGGCAGATGCAATTACCCATTTGTTTCCTTTCATATGGTTATATTTGGCTATAGTCCACAAACCATGTGAGTCAACAGGCCTAGCTACCATGAACTGGAGACAGCTTAATCTTAAACATGCAATGATTTATACAATAAACTACACTTTACTGGTTACCATTGCTGCAATCTTCTTTTGTGTACAGAAAGTGGGGCCTCTTATCAGCTTGCTCAGCAATGTAATGCTATACATGGCTCTGAGACAAGATTTTGTTAGAAAGATATTCATTAGTAGGGAGGTCATGAACATTCAAAACCAGCTGTGCAAAAAGGTGAAAAAAATGCCCACAAGCAAGGTCAGGGAGGGGGGAACCCTGTTTGCAGCCCAATACAAGGAAAATAAACAGGTCTGGGTTCACTTTGATCATGCAAAGCATTGTTTCACCCCTCCACTGCCCTCAGGCTACCTAACAACTTGACTCCAGTCAGAAGGAAGGCAGAGGCAGCAGCATTAGCTTTGGCGCAGATGCAACTTGGAATCCCTAATCCAACATGGTGTAGTGGTTTGAGCATTCGACTACAACTCTGGAGACCAAGGTTTGAATCCCCACTCAGCCATAGAAGCCCACTGGGTGACCTTGGGCAAGTCACACTCTCTCAGCCTCAGAGGGAGGCAAAGGCAAACCCCCTCTGAACAAACCTTGCCAAGAAAACCCCACAACAGGTCACCATAAGTAAGAAATGACTTGAAGGCACACAACAACAACAACTTCAAACAGGAACTGAGCTCAGCATCCTTTTTGAGAAATGGAAGGGAAGGCAATGGATGCAAATAGTTCTAGAGCACTTTCTGAAGATTTGGATACATTAACTTGGGATGCACACAAATCTCTTCAGGACTGCTTGGGAGCCATGCAAAACCTTGCCCACTTTCACAGCAAACAAAAGGATGGAACACCCTTAGTCCCAAACGTAGTAAGCAAATGGTGTTAGAGATGCTTAGATCTCATTTTGCTTTGAGTAATTTTTGCCTCAGAGCACTAATCCTTCTGGAACAACTGACAGGATTCAAAGTCTTATGCATTTAAAAGCCTTATCAGAAATGAGTGTGGATCAGATTACTCAGAGGAGGTTAGCAATAAGATACCTTGTTTGCTGTTTACTTAGGACACCAGGTCCCTGTCACTTGACCCTCTGCACTAATCTTCAGCACTTGGAAACTTCATGCATAGTTATTTTGATTATTTTTGTAAACGAAGATACAAAAAAATCCTTCTGAATATTCCGCATCAGCTCTTAAACATAAACACAAGCTTTTTCCAAACCTATGAGGAGTGAAAAAGAAAAGAAAGAAAATCAGAATCAAAATCTAGGATGTTCTACCGTAAATGTACTATCAAGACAACTCTTCAAGGTGTAGCTAGGAATTAGTGGAGAATACATTTTCAGTCTGAGGTTTGACTCAGTTCATACACCCAACTGTCTACAGAATGGATGCTATCAGAATCCTCATGCTGACAAGCAAGTGTGGATGTATATTTTAAAATGTGTGCATTACAAACAAATGCAAAACATTGCATAAACATCCTTTAGTCAATGGAGGGATGTACTATTTATATAATACTGTTGAGGGTATACAATTTTAAATGCATACATTTGGAAAAGAAACAAGAAAAGGATGGAACACATTCCATTAAAAAAACAACACCAAGCACAGATTGGAGGCGGGGGTGGGGAGAAAAGGACATTTGCAGATGTAGATTTTATAGGTGTGCACATCCGCATGGCTGAGAACTGGCAATCACTACATATCCTAGAATACATATATTTGTATTATGCACCAAGTACAAATGGGAGGTCTCCTCTTACATTATGAGAATACTTCCAAGGAAAACCTAGATTACCTCTTACACTAGGGATTATTTTGCACTGTTGAGGCATTGCTTCCCCACAATCAGCTGGAAGTAGAATTAAATGTGGTTAAAACAGAATCTAATATGCACCACATTTTCCAGCAGCAACCTTCCACTGTCCAAGAGTCTTCTATAACATGATTTGTAGTCTGAAAAGGTCCCCTGCAACAATAATTAGTAGTTTCTTCTCTGTAAGTCCTCTCCCTTTTATTACCTCCTGTTGAGCAGAACAGTGAGATTAGTAATTACTAGCCCTTTTATTCCTTTCATTAATATTTTCTTTTCTAGTAAAACAGCACAATGTCACCATTTAAGAAAGAAGAGAAAAATGAAAGTAAAGCAGTAGTTACTGCCCCCAATGAGAAACAGAAGCTGACTAATTAACTATTAAGGATAAATTCATCACTAATCTGCCAGATTTGCTGGACACAAACAAAGAAGTGAGAGAGCTAGCTCTGCCAGAGAAATATTTTTAAACAAAAGCACAGTTAGCACTTGAACCAGGGGTGGAGACAGTGTAGCCCATAAGCCACATGTGGTCCCACTGCTGTTTTTGAGCTACCCAAAGGGCTCCCCCACCACAGACTGTGGAAGATGTTGGTGAGTTTCTTGTTCTTTTTGGTTTTACTAAATAAACCCTTTGTATTTAACCATCAACAAGATTCTGCATTGAGGAGATAGCATATAACTTTACCATCACAGATATACAATGCTGCCTCATTAGGGAATTTCCTAATTGAATTGCCAAATGTGCATGCATGTGCAAAATGCTCATCCATGCACAATGAGCATCCACAATGACACCACAGGACAGGGACAACTCCTCTTCTGCAACCTTGAACTAGATATTCCCATTCTGCGTCACACAAAAATGTCTAGCAACTTTTGTAGGTGAAATTGAACATGTATATGGCGCCGAGAGGATGCTGGCTCATGGTTTGGGGGGGGGGCTGGGTTGGTTTGGGTCTGGGAGGGGCCTTTTTTAAACCAGGAAGTAAACCAGAAAGGGGGAATTATGAGTTAACACTTTTTAAGAAGTTTCTTTTTTTAAGTTTAGGAGTGGAGGTATGCTGCTCTCCATGGTCTTGTGTGGGGCCAGTATGCTGCTCCGCAGCCTCTAGAAGTTACCCATCCTTGGTTGAAATTCTCAGTAACGTTTTGCTCAACCATACTGGACATGTTGCCTCTGCAAATGATTTCTTCCATAGACACAAAAGTTATAAAAAGTCAGATGGAGGGTGTACAGATAGCACTGAAAACATCAGCACACCGTGATTACCTGCCTCACAAGCAGACGAAACATCAACACCAACAAAACGCCTTGGGCTGAGCTCACTCCCCAACCCAAGCACAACCTGTTCCACAGCATCTTTTCCAATGGTTGTCATTGGCAGTTGGTGATGCTTAGGCTGGCCAGTTATGGATAGCCAAAAAGAAAAAAGAAAGAAAGAAAAGAAACGTGTCACTCCAAAATGGCATAAGATTTGCATAAAATTCACATATACTAATGTATATGCGCAGATGTAAATCTACAAATAATTAATTTAAATAGAGATGTAGTACATCTCACCACAGTGGGGAACACTGTGACTATATAATCTCTGTGCCTGCTTGCTCTGTTGCTGTCCAGGTGCTGGTAAGTGTTCATGGACAACACCCTTGCTCTCCCTTCTTCGGACTATTTAACATTCACCCAGACTTGGACTGGACAGTTTGCCTCCCACAAGCCTGTTTTCTCACAGCTACTCACATGGATGATTCTTTGTCCTCTGTAAAGTAGGACCTATGTTACTAGATGGAGGAGAACTCCACAGCCTCAGACTAACCTGTCTCCTGGGCAGAGCTCAAGAAAAACTAAGAGAGCACCACCCATTCCACATAACTCTGCAACATTTATTTTTGGACTGGTTATTTATGGCTTGGCATATGGATATCTCAATATATGCTCATGTATTTTAAATATATCTTCTATTGATAACATCATTTTCATTGAATTTGGGTTCTTTTATTTTCCTCCAACCCACACTCTGACCATCAGATGGTGTTAGAAGTTATAAGATCCACTAGGGAACAATCCCTCAGTACCTATACTTAGAAATGCTGTTGTCAACTACTCTAAGCCTATATGGCAGGGCTGGGAAGCTGTCTAGGGTTAGGAAGCTACCCTGCACCCCCAAGGGACCTTGAAGAGTCCCCCCCCCCATGGACTCTCAAAAATCTACATATTTACTCCCAAATCTCCTTCCTCTCCTCCCAATTTTTCCCAGTTTGGGGGACACCCCCCCCCCGGCCATTTTTAGCCCAGTAAATAACTTTTTTTCAGCAGGAAGTAATCCGGAAATGACCTGGAAAATTCTTTTGGGGGTGTTGGGGGCACTTTCCTTACTCTGCTATTTGGGACATTGAGAAATATAAATTAAATAAATAAGAAATGAGTAAGTTTGACTGACACTATCATGTTGAGGCATTGTAAATGGAGAGTGAACAAAGAATTGAAATTCCTGGTTTTAAAAAAAGCAAGTTCACAGCTACTACAGGGCAGGCCCAAGAGATTTTGCTGCCCAAAGTAAAGAGAAAAATGGAGTCCCCCAAGGTGATTCAACTTAGAAGTTAAATCTTATTTTCCAACAGTGGTCAGCATCCTCCACTATAACTGTGGGAAACACACGTGTTCAGGTGACACAGTCCAGATTGCATGACACACCTTAACTATCTCTTCCCAACCTCTCCATCAAATTCTCATTTCTCCTGATCTGCTCAAACAGATGCTAACAATGCAGAAGCTTCACACCTTCCAGCATTTGTCAGGTGAGCTGGACAACACCTGTATTTACTTAATGACTGCTAGAGTGAATGGTCTAGGTTGGCTGGCTGCCTCTCTGTTTTCTCACTCCATCAAGGGCTCTCTGTGACAAACTGGTTAAAGATAACCATGCAAAAGAGGACAGCTAATAGAAGAAATCACCATTACTCAACTACCAACTCAAAAGAATAGGAAAGGCTCAGGATGAATGGTCAAGAGGAACCATACCAACCCACTCCATCATCAGTTGCCTAACCATCCATTTCAGTTCACAAAATGGTAGAGCTAGGTATTTGCCCAATATCCTACAATAAATCAATTTATCACATTTTAGAACACAGTATAAGAACAACTTTTTTTAATAAAACCTGGATTGAGCTCCTTACACCTAAACTCAGTATACATATAATGGCATGCTCTCATAAAATTGGTCTCCAATGGTTCTTAAACTGTGATCCAGGCACTCAAAGTATTCCCTGGAAAACTTCCATAAGGCTTTGAGAATATAATGGGGGAAAGATAAAAGAAAATATGAAAGCTCTCTAGACTCTCTCAATCTCTTATGGAAGATGTCACAAAGGGGATGTCTACACAGTAAAAAAAATACGTACGGTGTTCAAAAGATCAATCATGTGTACACACGGCCGTTCGGATGCATACATGTCTTTCAGAAAGGGGGCTAGCAAATCCCCCATAAACTACATGGATTCCTCATTTGGGAGGATTACCAAATCTCAAGCTAAAATCCGTACAGTCGTTCGTATTGTCAACGGTCTGTACACCCTGTTCGCACACATACGAACAGGCAGTGTAATCTGATCGGCTGGCCAAGCACAGGGGGCAGGGCTAGCAAAGAGGGGAATTGGGAGCAGCCACCATGTTGGATTCCCAGCTAAGTGAGAGTCTGGTAAAGCCATGAAATGGAGATTTTTACATATATTCATTTTTATTTTACATTGTAAATAAGGAAAATCGACTGTCCGCAAAACAGGCACATTTTTTTTAAAAAAAAAATTTAAAGCAGTGGGAGATTTAAAACCGCCACTTGGATCGCTGGCTCCAGCCAGCTGGGCAAGGGGGGGTCATATGGAGTTTAGGGGGGGTAAAAATTGTGTAGGCAGATCGTATGCATACGAATGGCTGCCTTTTCGGATTTTTTACCCCCAAAATGGATTTTTTTCCCCTCGTGTAGACGGGTCAAAGTCTTCCCCTGTTGATGCCATTGGAGGCAGTTTTCTCAGTTTGTAATCTTAAAATTCCAGCTCAAAAAGTTTTCCTTTTCAGCAGTACAGGCTGCTAAAGTGGAGCCCTGGGTATGTTTTCTTCCTTTGCATGTATACAGCCAGAGGCGGAATGCAACAGCTGAGTTTCAGTTTGGAAGCCTTTCAAGGACCCTTTCAAGGAGGGCAGAAGGTATGAAAATGGGGTGGTCTGCAAATAACAAGCCTATCAGAATAGTGGTTCAGTACAGCAAAGTTTAAGGAATACTGATTTAATCAGCAGCATCCTTTAATATATGCAGCTGTAATTTCATTTTGCTACACAAATTTAGCATTCTATACACTGAACAGTAACAAAGGCAAGGGAAAATGAGAGAGGGCAGAGAAAATGACAGGCCATTTCCCAAGTTAATAATTGCAGCCTGCCTGGATTTAGTTAACAATTCTTTTATAAACAGCATGCAACAATTAAACCATCTTGCTGAATAGCCTGCAGGAAATGTTTACATGTGTAGTTCAGTCAGCTGCTTGCAAGATACATTCTGTGTCTTTTTTTAAAAAAAAAAAATCACATTATCTGCAGACTTTAGCACCCAAAGCACACTGCCCTTGACAGCCACATAAGTAATGCAAGCCACAGTCACAAGTCTCACAAGCTTTCTAGTGTCATCTCAGCATAACACAGACACCACCAGACACACACGGTACTGCACTGTTGACACAGCAGCAGCAGCAGCAGCAGCACTACTTTACAAATGTGTTAAACATTTCACACGCTTGCTCAGCAAGTGCAAGAAGCATGGAATTCCATATTTTAAAAAAGATGTTATGGCACAATGTTTTTCATTTATTTCCTTTGTGGAAGCCTTTCATGTTTCTGATCTCACTGCAATTAAATACATATGCATATTCTGACCATATTTCAGCTACATAATTTTTACATTCAGATATTCCAATAGCTATTAAGTTATTTATCAAGTTGTTTTATTGTGACCTCAAAACCCATCTGGCACATCAGATACAAATGACAAGTGGACCTCCGGATGCTGTTGGGCTGGAGGTCCCACTAGCACTAGCTAGCGCAGTAAGTGGCAAGGAATCCTGGAAGCTATACTGTAGACATTTGGAGGCTGCACACCCCTGTTGTAAAGCAAATAATTACTTTTTCCCTTTCTCTTTGTGGATTTTTTGTGTTGTTGTTCAGTGTACTTCCTTTTTGTTGCTTGGATTTTCAACAGTATTTCAAAATAACATTTGCACACTTTTATTCACAAGTGTTTACTCTTTGCAAAATATTTCACAGGTTAAGGCTACAGTCTTATGAACAGGTACTAGAGAATAAATCACATTATAATAAATGTTATCTACTTCCAATAAACATGCATATGTTTGTCCTACATTAAGTTTAAGAGTAGACCAATCTGAAACCTAGTTTGTTAGCTCATACATTGTAAGGACACATATTAGCAACTGCTAGTCTGTATAACTGTATGTTTTCACTGAATAACAATGACACATCCCAACGTGCCAATATTTCAAAGATCTAGAAATGACACAGCACCTCAGTCAAATTAATTCCCACACACAAAAGCAGATTCTTCCTTTAAGAAGATGTCATACAGAAAGTATTATCATTTCATTATCACCAAGTACACTGTTTAGAATTTCATGAACTAGCATTATTACAGAGGTCTAAATCCAATTACAAATCTCAGTTAGCGCAGGCCCATAAAATGAACTGCTGGATGGCAAGTCAACACTTCAGTCAGTTTCACTGATTCAACAGGCTTACTCTAGCTAAGAAATTAGATTTAGGTGAAAATTTCCCATGCCTCATTTAAGGCATACTGTATGCATCAGCCAAAAAAAGACACCGCTACACTAGAAGGATGTAAAACACTAGTTAAAACAGGGACTCACAGTGTAAACAGGTATTGCTGAAGAGTGAATGAGCTTGTCATATGCTCCAGAACACCATTTGGTAAATGCTACAGAACAGAATACTGTATATGTATGTGATTGTAAACTATTAAACTGTACATATAATCATGACATTTGACAACGTAACTGGTTCTCCAATACCAAAAGTCTCTTATCTCAACATTATATTTTGCAAACACACAGAGCATTCTTTTTAAACAGCAACATGTTCCCATGTTAATTTCAGCAATAAATGACTTTACTTCAGAGTCATTTGTCTATCATTGCTCTAGGAGCAATGTATTGTTGTATGTTTTTGCTTTTGCCCAGTGCTGAAAGGCAGACTAGTGAGTTGCATGGACAACCCCTTGCATGGACTGAGTAGTCAGAGGATTTGAAAAATCCTACCAGGAGGGCAAAAGCAATTCTTTGAGAGGGGTGGCACAGACCTCTGTAAGCATAATCATAACTAGGGCTGTCTTTCACACATTATTGTCTAAGGGATACCAAGATTTACACAATAAAGTGTGCAGTTTAAAGGAACCTGCAGGAAGTGAAGCACCTGTATTGTACACAAGTCTGTCAACAAACTGTTACTGTGTCCACAGAAACAACTATAAGAGACATCAGGAAGATGTGCAAAAAGATCCCACTACCTGAGAAACAATGACACCCATTTCAGTGGGATATAATTAGGGAGTGTAGCCTTTATTTAAGGTATTTTGGTTCACAGTTGCAGAGCAGAAGCCAGCACTATTTTTCAAAAACATATATCAGCCATGGCACTGGACTTGTGTAAAGACAAACATCCTATAGACATTTACCATTGCATTTCAGTATGAGAGCAGATATGTTAGCAGCTGCAAGCAAGATTAAACAAAATCCAAAGATCTACCCTTGCAATGTTAAATTGCAGAAAGAAACGAAGAAGAGAGGGGGGGGGGGAAGTAAAAGGGGACATTTAAGGTTAAATTACAGTAAAATCATCTGCTGTGATTTTTGATTCCACTATTATCAGAAAGTGACATAAAAACACCTCTCTTCCTGCTCCTTCACCACTCTCTCCAAGCTAGCAAACATAGGAAAAATAAGGCAAAGGAGTTTCAAACCCTGTCTCCTTTACCACAAGAGAACCAGGGGAAGTAAAACCAACACAGCTATGAGGAAGAGTCCCCTTATATCACACAACCCTCCCTCTCTCTGCCCCCCCCAACAAAAAAAATCTTGGGAGCCAACCAAAAAACAGTTGTCCCTCCATATACACAGATTTGATATCCATGGATTTAAATATTCACGGCTTGAAAATATTCTTTAAAAAATACTAATCCAAAAAGCAAACCTTGATTTTGCCATCTTATACAAGGGACACCATTTTGCTATGCCATTGCATATAATGGGACTTGAATATTCACAGATTTCGGTATCCACAGGGATCCTGGAACCAAACCCCAGAGAATATGAAGGTATGTTTACTGAGAGATATAACATGTGGCAAGCAAGCATCCAGCGTGCAAAGGAAATGGCATTCCACTCATGCTCAGAGGTGCCCTACTGCCTTCCACCATGGCAGATGGGATTCTCAAGGAGCCCTGGTGGCGCAGTGGTTAAATGCTGGTACTGCATTCTGCCTTGTGAGTCCAATCGTGCAGGGCTCCAAGGTTGATGGAGTGGGGCATTCACACTAGGGAAATAATCCAGGTTGAAACTGGATTATTTCCATGGCTACTTCCTATGGAATCCTGGAATTTGTAGTTTAGTGAGGCACCAGTACTCTTTGTCAGAGAAGGCTAAAGACCTTGTAAAGCTACAAACCCCAGGATTCTATGGGAAGGAGCAATGCAAATACAGTTGTCCCTTCATATTCGCTGGGGTTTGGTTCCAGAACCCCCTGTGGATACCAAAATCTGTGAATACTTAAATCCCATTATATGTAATGGCATAGCAAAATGGTGTCCCTTATATAAAGATGGCAACATTTAGGTTTGCTTTTTGGATTATTATTTTTTTAAAGAATATTCTCAAGCCGTGAATACTTAAATCCGTGGATACGAAGGGACAACTGTAATCCAGTTTCAAACTGAATGATTTGTGTAGTGTGGATTATCCTTCCCTAAGTGGGTAAAATGAGTACCCAGCTTGTTGGAGGCAACCAGCCAGCTAACACACATTGTAAACCGCTTAGGGCATGCTTTGGACTGATAAGCAGCATAGAAAGATAAGTGCTGTTGTTTAAATGCTGTTGCTAAGCTTCTGAAGCTAACTGGAAGAAATTATTATTATTATTATTATTATTATTATTATGTGTTTATACCCCGCTCTTCAGCCACAAAGGCTCTCAGAGCGGCTTACAAATTGTTAAGCAATAGCAATTTACACATCTACACTGCATTAAGCAGTTTCCAATGTGTGTTAGCTAATTAGCCGGGAGTGGGGGAAGTAACGGGAGAATCCTGGGAGGGGAAGGGGCTCCAATGGGTTCAGGAGAAGAAGAGGAAGAACCCTCTCTCTCTTTCCCCACCCCACGCGGGAGAAATCCACCAGAATGGCGCAGCAACACTGGGACTGCCCGGCTCCCTCCTGCGCGCCACCAGGCCAGCTGCGCCTCCTCCTCCTCCTCCTCCTCCTCCTTGGCCGCCCCAAAGAGGAGGGAGGGCGAGCCGGTGAGCGTCGAGGCCACTGACCTGAAGCAGGTGGTGAGCTCCCCGCTGGCTTTCAGGCACGAGTACTTGGTGGTGGCCACTTTGCTCTCGGAACACACCTCCCTACGAGGGAAGAGAAAAAGAGAGAGAATTGGGGGAAGCCCCTTATTGCCTTCAGTCTCCTCAGAAGCCCTCAAGGGTGGCTTGGCTGTGGCGGGAGGCGGGAAAGCCACGCCAAGGGGGCAAGAGGAGTGCCTGCGGGCGGTCGCCCGCAGGCACTCCTCTTGCCCCCTTGGCGTGGCTTTCCCGCCTCCCGCCACAGCCAGCCTTCCCCGCCTGGCCCTCCTTCCCGCCCTCTCGCCTTCCTCTTCTCTTCCCCACCTGTCGCTCCCCTCCGGCTCCTCGCGGTCGGTCCACGCGTGCCCGAGAGCCGCCAGCAGCAGCAGCACCAGCCAAAGGCGCGAGCTCCGCCGTGGCACCATCGGGCGGCCTCTGCTCCGCTCCTCTGTGGCTACTGCAGCCGCGGGCGCGCTTGAGGCGCGGGGGTGGAGGGAGAGGAGGAGGAGGAAGAAGAAGCCGCCGCAGCTGAGGTGCCCCCTGAGGCGGGAGCGAGCGGTGTGACCACTACCGAGGAAGGAAGGAGGAGAGGACGGGCTCTGGCCAACCGAGGGAGGGAAAGGCGGGTGAGGGGGAAAGGGGGCCACCAAAATGCCCCGGCGAGGCGAGCTCGGGAAAAGGGGGACTTGGCCAAGCTGAGAGGGTGGGGGGACAACAAGATGTCGTCGAGGGTGAGGGAAGGCTGTTACAAACGGGGGGGTGTGTGAGGAGGGGAAAGTGTCCTGAAGTTTTTGGGGAAGGGGGTGGGCGAGGGAAAGGGGTCACCAGCTGTTGCGAGGCGGAGGGAAAGGTGGCTGGTGTGACCAAAAAAGCAACATTGCAGGCGGCGGATGGGAGGAAGGCCAGGGAGGGAAGTCCTGGCTGAGGTGAAGAATGGAAGAAGAAGGAGCCTCTTCGCTTACTAGGCAGCCCTTGGGGGGAGTTGGGAATGCTGGCTGTGGGGCAAAATATGGGCGGGAGGGCTTCCCTCTCTGGTGGGGTGAGGGACCTGACGAGGGGATGGTCGAAGGAGCCGGCTGTGGTTGAGACTGGGGAAAGGAGTTGCTTTTTCAAAGCCGTGGGGCCGAGGGAGAAGAGGGAGCTCGGAGGAGGCGGTTTCTGTCAGCGGGGGAAGAAGAAGGGACAGAAGGTGGCGGGTGGGAGAGCAGGAAGAAAGCGGGGACCGGCTGGGAAAGAGCCGCAGGTTTCGGCAACCTTTGAGGCAGGGGTAGTTTAAGCATCATTACTAGCTTTCCAGGGAGAAGGAGGAGGAGGGCTTTTCGTTGGGGTTTGGGGGGGGAGAGGAGGGGCAGGCAGAAGGAACCAAGAATCTGGAGGTAGTAGAAGAGCCAGAAGAGTAGAAGCAGCGTATTCTGGGGTGGCCAGAAGCCCATGCCAAAGGTTTGGGAGGAATGGGAAGGGGAGGTGAAGCCCTGAAGCTGGGACAAAGTATCCGGAGGGAGGAAAGGCGGAGGGCAGGGCAGGGGGTTGAATGGAGGAGCCAGAGGTCGCAGGTGGACAAGCTAAGAAAGCCAGCCAGGGCTTAGAAGGTGAGGAGGGCTGGGTGAAGCAAGAGAAGTTGCAAAACTTGCTTGGAGGAAATAACTACTGTATTGTGTGTGTGTATACCTACCTTTAACTCATCTGTCAACTTATGGGAACCCCATGAATTTCATAAGGTTTTCTTAGGCAAGAAATACTCAGAGGGTCAGATGGTATCTGGTGCCTTTAGATTATTTGGAGCTTTTCAGACACGATTTAACAGTGCCTACTGTGGGGGTAGGTCCCGGGAGAGGAACAGCGCTCTTGCGCGGCAGGGGGTCATTTTCGGACGACGACGACCCTCTTCTGGGATCCTTCGAGGCACGTCCGTGAAGCTTTGGAAGCGGCCGCACCATATTTTAAGCACGGAAGTTGCCCATGCTTAAAATATGGGATGGCCGCTTCCAAAGCTTCACGGACGTGCCTCGAAGGATCCCGGAAGAGGGGCGGCGGCGTCTGAAAATGACCCCCTACCGCGCAAGAGCGCCGTTCCTCTCCCGGGACCTACTCCTGCGGTAGGCACTGTTAAACGTCTGAAAATCTCCTTAGGCTTTAACTACTGTATTGCTAATGGAGAAAGAGACTTGTTGGAAGCACTACTATGCAGTGGAAAGCTGAAAAGTCCTTGGTGTGGACTATAGTATCTACTAATGGAAAGGTGAACAGTTTTGGAAACATTAATTCTTTTGAACAACAACTCCCAGAATCACACTTAATTTTCTTTCAGAAAAAGAAAAAAATCACCAATCAATCACATCTCCTTCTATCTTGTCAGAGTTGCAATACCTAAAGGTACTGTCCCATTCCTTTATTCTCCCCCCCCCCACCTTGTTATGTTGCAAGAGATTAACATGGCTACTTCTTTGAAAAATATCTAACCAAAGTGCTGATGGGAACAGTTGCAGATCCTGGTTTGAAAGCACAGGCCCTAAGCAATTACACTTGTTCGCAGAGATCTCCATTTCCTGGTATGAAGCAGAAAGGGGAAAGAAAAGAACGGAATCTGGACTTCATCTCCCAAGAGTAGTTCCTGGAATGCTTCTATCCCTGTTATCAGGACTGTGTTTTGACTGAGAAAACAAGGAGCAGAGAGATTGATGGTTCTTCTTTGTTTTTTATTTGGAATCCTTACACAGAAAAAACAACAACAGATATTTCTAGCTTAAGCTTTCTGTACAATGCTAGAAAGTCAGCAATTGCTTCTCTTCTCTCCCAAAACTTGGGAAAACTACTCTCTGAGACAGATGGGCGTTGCAAGGAAATAACTATCAGTGGTTCATGGACCAAGAAAGATGTATGCATTCCCTCTCACCATTTCTGAGCTGTCACTGAAGAAGATCTGAACTGAACTTCAGGGGGAAACTTCCAAACAGTAAAAACTATTTTGACAGTGATATAGACTGCTTTAGGTGGTAGCAAGCTCTCCTTTGCTGGGCGTATTTAAACAGTGTGGATGGTTGTGTGTCAGGACTACTATTGCTGCCACAGCAGCTGCAAGATTCCTGCACTGAGCAGCAAGTTGGACAAGATGACTTCCAAGATTCTAACATAACCTTCTTCCTGACTCACCATACATACCTGTTTCTGGCTCCCTATATTGTAGTGTGCCTTCTGTGAAACTCAGCCTTGCCTGTCTTGACTGCCTCAGCCATCTTCCCCAAGTCCTAAAATCTGACTGCCTAGAGCCAAACCTTGCTGAGGCCTGACATCACCCTTATGATGTATATCTCTTTTGGCCCTGAGAAAAGTTAAGCTGAAGAATAGTGATTCATCCATAGCCAACTATGAGCTGCATGGTTAGGCAACCACAGCTTCATATGAGCCAGGGAATCAGAACCACCTTTCAATGCCCGATCAGTCCCAGAACATATTTTTTAATAAATTCACGAAAGTGGATGGCATAGCTGCCTAGTTTATGCATTTTCAGCTTTGGTTGTTATTATTATAGTCTGTTGTGGTTTTAATAAAATATTATTTTTTAAAAAAAAAATATTTTGTAAATGAGCTTTGTAACATTAAATGAAAGACAGCACTGTATTGTTTTTTAAAAAATTACTTTTTGGACTACACCTACCAGAATCATCCAGCCATTATGAGCAGCTGTCCAGAAAAGTAACTTTTCCATTTACTTCTGATTAAGTAATAAATAAAAAGTTGGTTAACAGTAAAGGAAAGGTTGCATTTGGAAATACACAACCAGTGTTCTTTTTTCCCTTATAAGTGAATGACCACAACCAGCCTTTCTTCCCCAGTAAAGGTTAAGGAGCAGGTTTTATGAGGTCAAAAGTTGTTACTTCCAGGCAGGCATAATCTTCAACACCTAACAAAATGAGTTAACCGCAGCAACCAAGGCTTTGCTCCCTCTTTTTATATACCAGTTTTTGTCATATTTGGCTGGAATAACATGTTACTCTGTGCTCTTGCAGCTGTCACCACTACTTGGGGCAGTGTCTTAAGGTCGTCTCTTCTCCCTGCTTTAAACCAGGAGGGGACAAAGTGTGATCTTTATTCTTCAACATGTGCTATGTTGGCTGAGGCTGCTGGAAAATTACAGTCCAACAGCTTTTGGATGGTTGCACTTCAGCTACTTTAAACTGGAAACAAATAATACATTCTTCAAGAATATACCTTTAAAATACAACAGGAAATGCTTTCTCAAGGTTGAAAGGAAGGGTGGGGAACATGTGACTGTTGTACAGCAGCTCTCATCAGCCCCTGCCAGTATAGTCAATAGTGAGGGATAATTTGAGCAATCATTCAACCATCTCTAGAACGCCATGCAAGTGCATGCTCACTCCATACATATTGCATTGCTTAGTATTTAGATATGCATACAAATGTGCATCCTCTTTTATATCAGATGTATGTTTGGATAGACATTTAAGTTGTCCAGTAGAGTGTGGTTACATCTGTATTGAGAAGGCTGTTTGGATGTACAGTACATTCAATTTAGACTTAGGGAGTAATAAAATATGGAAGGCCACTTCTGTGGGCTGATCTCATTAGTATGGCCAGTATGGTGTAAGTGGTTTGAGTGTTGAACAAGGACACCAAGAGATCAGGGTTCGAATCCCTATTCAGTCATTAAAACTGGATAATATGGGGCAAGTCTTACACTCTCAGACTTACACAAAAGCAATGGCAAACATCTGAAGAAATCTTAACAAGAAAACCCTAGGAGAGTGCTCCCAGTCCAGTTGGAATAAACTTGAAGGGACATAACAACAAATAGAGCTTTTAGCCTGGTCTCATCTAAGACTAGATATAGAGTACACATAACACACATTTCACTGCCTCTGTGTCATATCCGTAGAATGATTTCTCAGGAGACACCAAAAAGGCTTCTAAAACCAGCAATGATACTTTGAACAGGGCTGTCTCAAGTGAAGAAAGCAGTTGCCTCAGGCAGCAGATAGTGAGGAACAGCCCTACTGCTGTTGCTTCTAAATTTCATAGATGTTCCCACTTTTGAAAGTGTGATTTGTGCCACATGGCTTTTTCTGAGCCTGGTGCTCCAGGTAAAATAGAAGGTACTATCTAGCTCACCACAAATGCCATCCATATACGCTTGGTATATGGAATAAGGGTGGGAGGCCATCTTATTCTTTTCTTCAGGCAACTAAGTATCTTGAGCTGACTATGATGTTGCACCATGTTTCTGCCAAAGCACTGAAGGCAGTTTACCATTAGAAAAAAACAGTAAAGCCAAAAGAAGTTAAAATAGAAGAGGAAACAGCAGTCTTGTCTCAGGCTGTTTGATGGCCCCTTTCAAAGGGTGGTGGCCTGAGCTCCCTTGCCTTCAAGGCATTTACTCTTCTGCTTTCCCTTCAGGGCACACAAGTCTACAATTAGCCATTTGAAGATGCAGGAGCAGCTTCCCTAGATGAGTTAGAAGAGTAGCTGTCAGATTTGTTGCTGCAAGAGCAGCAAATCCACAGGTGGGTTTACAGCTGTTCCACCTGTAGTTGCTCAGGGTTATATAGGAGCTCTCCTGGAGCCAAACCTCTGTTCAGAAGTTGGAGGAGCCAGCAGAAAACAGTTGATTCACTGCCCAAAAGGCAACAGATCCAGTGGCTGCCTCTAGGGCAGCTGGTGACTCCTATATCAGTGGGACAATGAATCCATTCCAAGTTTTAGGGCTCATCTACACTGACAGGAAAGCCCATCTTATCTTCAGATTTCCCTGGTCCACAGGGATCACAGGTTGTCTACACAATAATCATACATACCAAGGCAAGTTCACACACAGTTCCCCCTTCTGAACTCACCCTGGTCCAATAAATTGCAGTATGTGCAGCCACACAGCCGTGGTCACTACAGGTTTTCCCCCTCCTGCATGCATGTACATATGTCTTTTCCCATGGCTCAGAGGGGCTTCAGACATCCTGTTCAGCAGAGGTACAAGCAGCTAATAATATGGGTATGCTGGTATGTGCTTCTCCAAACAGCTGCCACATGAACACACACACACACAGAGCTGCTAAAAAATGAAATTGAAACAGCAGGAAGGGTCGGCTGATCATCTGACCCAGGAGGCCTTCTGACGGCTTCTACCCACCCATCAAAAACTCCTCCCTGGCCCCAAGTGGAAGTTGTAATGGAGCACAGTCCACACACAAACACGAATGTCTGGATTTTCCACTAGAACCTGGAGTAAATTCCCACTTTTTTTGCTGCAGATTAAATCCCTGAAACACTTGAATGCCCCAGATTTGAGCAGTACATCATCTGGACAACTCACAGATATGACGAACTAAGGTTATTTCACTTGGCCAGTGAAGACAAGGCCTTAGATACATGGATAGTTTTAATGGAGCTGTCCAAAGTTCTGAACCTATTTGAGGGAGACCTAGGCAGCATGGTATAATAGTTTGAGCACTGGATTATGACTTTGGAGATCAGGGTTCAAATTTCTGCTCAACCAGGGAAATCCACTGGGTGGACTTGGGTAAGCCACATTCTCTTAGCCTCAGAGGAAGACAAAAGCAAACCCCTCTGAACAAATCCTGGCAAGAAAACTCTGTGATAGGTTTGCCTTAGGGTTGCCATAAGGTGGAAACCACTTGAAGGCACACGACCAACACCACAACAACAACCCTCCAAATAAGTTCACCACCTTGGACAGTTTATTTAAAACATCGGTTAAAACCTGGAGTGGCTGCATAACCTGCTAATCATGAAAACATGCACAGACATGAAGGGGAAGAGGTAACATACCTATTAATCTTGCCCAACTGATGTTAACATATCTGATGGCCACATGACTGACTTTACTAAAAGCTGATCTATTCTCATACTTATATATGTTCATAGGGTTGCCCCATAGAAGGACAAACCCTGATTGGTCAGAGTTCCCACTTGCATAGAAAAAACACATATGTATATGTATAATTTTACGCATTTAGACTTCCCTAACAGCAATGCCAAATGTGCATCACCAGGGCAACCTTGGCACCAAGAGACATGGCTAAGTAGGCACATTCCTCTCCATCTTCCTCTTGTGGTCAAACATGGGGAGATTCACCTGAACAGCCCTTGTAAGGAATCCCCAGAAAGTCACCACTGGTAGTATAAAAACAGGTTAGATTACAACAAAACATAGTATTGTAGAATACTGTTCATCGACATTCCACTTCCCCTCCCATCTCATTTTCCATTTCCTTCACCCATAATAGTCAGTCAGCATTGTGTGCTTACTGTGCATGCTCAATCCTCATTGGGCATTTTTGTGGGAGTTCTACTTCAATTGGACAATTTTGATGGCTTTCTGCCCCTTAATGATTAATTGTACTTCTTCAAACTTTGGAGTTCTCCCAGATCGACTGATACATTTTGGCTACAATAGTGTAGACACCTAGTAGATTATCATACTACACTATTATAGTGCTATTATTCCACTTCAACTGCTATGGCTGCTTCCTGTGGAATTCTGGGTTTTGTAGTTTATTGAGGCCTAAGAGCTCTCTAGCTGAGGATTCTAAATACTCCTCCATAAACTGCAAATCCCAGGATTCCACAGGAGGCAGCCAGAGCAGTTAAAGTAGAATAATAGTGCTATAACAGTGCAGTGTGATAATCTCCTTAGAAAATGTGTTTGCTATCTTATTTATATATAATTCTCTTGGGTATGTTGCCTTTCCCAGTGTGCTGATTAGTTGTGTGTGCTTCCTGAGCAGCCAATCACCACCCACATGTAAATTTGCTCTCCACCTCACAATTCACTCCTGCCACTCAGTCTGTGGTCCAGATTGGGACCCAGACAGTTAACTGGTGGCGGCGACAGCAACAGGCCACCTGCAACAGGACCCAGGCAGTCAACTGGCGGCAGCAGCAGCGGGATGCCACTGCTGTGACAGGACCACAGGGGAACAGAGCGAGTCACCCTCAGCAATTCCAGGGAAAGTGTGGAACACTGAGAAAGGGGAGGAAGAATTTAAAAATCCACTGGCCTATCTTATAGGGTTGTTGTGAGGTCTACTGGGCATTTTGGGGAAGGAAGTTTTTCATCGGTGTATGGTATGCTGGGTCCAGCTAGTATAATGTAATTCTTGATGCTGTTAGCAATGCATATGCTTATGAGAATGTGCTACTTTCAGAGACCTTTGGGGCTGAAATGTGAGATATATAACATTAGTCACATTTCACAGTGCTTATCGTGACAGAGTTTGAGAGCTCCTAGCCTGAAATGGTTCTGAAAATGAGAGCTTGAAAACAAATAAGGGACACATTTAAATTTATTATTTATTTATTAAAAGCATAAATGAATCACTTTTCTGCCCAGTTGTTAGCCTTTCACTGAGCAAATATTGGTTGTAGATATTCAAACTATATCATACTGTCTACAATATAAAGCTATACTGGAGTTGTGTGTACTGTATATTTGTGTGCTAACTCCAAAGCAACAATTATTATCAACATCATTGGTGTCATCATCATCATCCATCTTTGTATCAAAACAGCATTGTATGCATTTAATTATTTTATTTATATCCCACCTTATTCCCAAGATGGGACCCAAAGCAGTTTTCAATTGTATTGGCCATTCTGTTTGCTCTCATTTAATTGTCAAAGGTCTCGTATGTGCAAGTGCGTGAAGGAACCAAGTAGTTGTCTTGTATCCAGATGGATTACTGGAAGTAAGCCTCAAAGTGAAGTATGCTGCAAATGCCTCTTTGCAGACTGAAAATCCTTTCCTCGGCAACAAGCCTCTCCAAGTTATATGATGTGATACAATGCAACGGAATCTTTTGCAATTGGTAATCATAGTACTAACACATAAAAGATGTGGACCTGATCTTGTTTTATCTCCTTTGTAATGGACGAACAGCCAAATCCATTAAGAGAGCAGGGGTTACATCCTAAAAAGTGCCGCAACGCTCCAATAGTGAAGGAAATATTAGATGTTCTGTTGCCCTGGGCAGGAATAATCTGGCACAGGTTTTCCTAAAGTAAATTAGAGTAGAGTGTTTCCTGGTGTGAGGACACTCTCTTCCTCTGGTAAAGGCAGCCTCAGATTTGACTTGAAAAAATCAAGCAGATATAAAGGAGATAAAAGATGCAGATGCAGTCTGGGAGCATTTTTAGACATGAGCTAAAGAATTCAGCAGGGCACGTCAGCAATCCTCCCCAGAATTGTTTAAAGGCAAACTGAATACAGTACAGCTGTGCTGTATATTTTCGTTCATAATACTTTAGGAGAGTTGTGTCACATGCTATCACTGAAAGCTATTCAGGGTACAGAAACATTTACTTGTTTTAACTTTGCATTGTAGGCTGTTTTCTCTGTTTTTTTATGACACCAAACACAATTGTCATTGTATATCTGCACAAATGTGTTGTCTGCATTATTAAGACATGACTGGTAGAGGACTCATCCTGACTCACTGAGTTAAATGAGTTGACAGCTCAATCCTAGATAATAATAGCATCATCTAGCAACTCTGAACAGTGGTTCTCCATGCTGCAACTTTTTGTCACGGGAGAGGCTTATTTAAATCTATTAGCCATGAGAGCAAAATGGAGCTATTGGGCTGGAATCCTGCTGGTATCTTACACATGTGTAAGTTTCCTGTGGAAACAGATGGACAATTTTGTCCAATACATAATGTCCACATTAAGTTCAAGATTGCAGAAGTGGAGTTATGCATGTGGTGCTGTTACACATACAAACACACTTTCATTTTTGTATTCAGTTGCATATTCAGTTGTGCATTGCACTACACATTCAACTCCATATTCAGTTGTACAATGTTGCCATTCAGCAGGTGGGCTGTGTAGCACAATCAGTGCATAACTCTGCAGAAATTTACTCTACACAATCTGATGTGATGTAGAATCTTGTCTTTCATATTTAAAGGTAGAATGTTTCCAAACACCAAGACATCCAGGGATGAGGGGACATCCTCGTCATGTTTGGTTTCTAGAGTATATGGAGGGACCTGGCTGCTTGTAGAAAAACTAGAACAGATGAAGCTTTGGTCTGATTCAACCATAGCATGATTGTCCTTTTGGATTATAGCCATTAGAACCTACCTGCCAATGCAGCCAGTGGCCATGCTGGCAGGAGGATTCTGGGAGCTGTAGTCCAAAAATGTAACTTTTCCAGTCTGTGAAATCAACAAGGCAGTTTATAGATTCCTGATGACATTAATATGTGCAGAGAAAGTTCAGAACATTATAATCTGGCAGGGCTCAGATTACAGCCACCATGAGGTAAACCTGCCTGGCCTCTATCATCTGCCTTCCAGGAAGAACAGCACAACAAAGGGAGGACCAGCTAGGCTCAGTCCATTGCCCAGAGAAGGCGAGATTGCAGGGAGTTTGCTTCCCACTTCTTCCCACTCAGCTCCAAGTGCTAGTGGCCCTGGGATTGTAGAACAGAAGGAAATCATGCTCTGGCCCCATCCATCAGTCAGGAATTGCTATGTTGTCCAAGGTGTGTGTTGCCCTGTTGCAAACTGTGTTTGCTCATTTAATTATGGTAGCAGCTGGTACCCTCCATGCCAACGGGGTAGTAAATCTGTTCAGGGTTTTAGTCCATATTTTAAAGGAGCTATCCAAGATCCTTTAATTTGGGGGATAGGATTCAGCACCTTGAAAATGGTGTAGTGGTTTGAGTGTTGGACTAGGGTTCTGGGAGACTAGGGTTCAAATCCCTTCTGAGCCATGGAAACCCACTGGGTGACTCTGGCCAAGTTACACTCTCTTAGCCTCATAGGAAGGCAGTGACAAAGCCCCTCTGAATGAATCTTGCCAAGAAAACCCCATGATAGGCTTGCCTTAGGCTTGCCATATGTTGGACACAGCTTGAAGAAGGCACACAGCAACAACATTCAGCACCTTGGATAGATCCTTTAAAATTCAGATTAAAATCCAGAGCAAATTTGCCAAAAACAACAACAACAACAACAACACACACACACAACCCGATATGAAAATCACTAGCTTACTTATTGATTATTGAGAATCATTTGATGAAAAAATGAGTGAGATATTAATTCGATACCAGGTAAAGAAGGTACTTTAAAGGTAAAGAAGAAAGAGCAGAGAGTCTGGATATGCTCATCAACACACCTGAGTGCAGTGGAATGTAGGTCACCTAGGCACAATCTTGCTCACTGTGGTGCAGTGTACTATATTTCTGTTTCTAAATTTGAATGTATGCATACAGAGCTATACGTTCCTTCATCTTTTTATTATTATTTTTAGCAACGGGTATCCTCTTTTTTTGGAAATGCACAAGCCCCGTTGTTTTGTTGCCCACCAGAAAGAAAAACTAATTGACTGAAAATGCTCATGGGATGAAATCTTTCCTGTACAAAAGTAAAGACACAAGTCTCAATGGATGGCAGTAGTGGGACGAACCCAGATCTTATCCACTGCAAGACCACTCCAGATGCAGATACACCCAACAGTATGACCCTGGTAGGTAGAGCTCCTTTGTTTTCATTGGAGTTAGCTCTTGATCCTATTTTGTTACAAGAGGTTCAAGCTGAAGAATTTGAGCTCTTTCACAGCATGTTGCTGTCTATCAGTTACTCATAGGAGCTGAGGTGGGTTTGTGCTTAATCATTCTTGACCTCTTTGACAAGGCTCAGGTCACCTTTTTAGGAATGGTAGTGGAAAAGTAAACAGTCACTGAAGGGTATAAACAAATTATCCCCGTCCCCATCAGCATGCACACACCTAGCACACACATCAAGTCCAGCATATATTCAAAGCTTGGAGAAGTTCCTCTTTGGACTACACCTCCCAGAATCCCCTGAGATGTAATGTATATTACAGCCAGTCCTCCACATCCTTGGATTCTTTATCCATGGATTCAACCAATCATGGCTTGAATTTTTAAAAAAAAAACAATCCAAAAAGTAAAGCTTGCTGTTCACCATTTTATATAAGGGGCACCACTTTACTATACCACTGTATGTAACGGGACTTGAGCATCCACGGATTTTGGTATCCATGGGGAGTTCTGGAACCAACCCCCAGTGGATACCAAGGGCCCACTGTATATTAATTAGGCAAGGTACAAATACCATAGAGAACGTCTTATGTTCTTAAAATGATTTGTCAAGGTAAAAAAGGGAGTTAGTATATAAAATCTGAAGGTTCTTTGGTTTTTTATAGAAACCATGTTGTTGTATACGTCAATTCATGTTCAATTTATAACAACCCTAAGGGGAACCTATCATGGGTTTTCTTGGCAAGATAGATTCAAAGGGAATATGCAATGCCTTCCTTTGAAGCTGAGAGAGTATGACTTGTCCAAAGTCTTCCAGTAGATTTCTATGGCCAAGCGGGGTCTCCTAGAGTCCTAGGCCAACACTCAAAACACTAGACCACACTGGCTCTCATAGTTTATAGTCTGCTCTATGACTCAGTAGTTTCAAAATTTAGGTCCTCAGATTAGAGATTGGTAGAAACTTGGTTGGAAATGCTAAGAACTGAAGCCCATTGGGCTACGTAGCTTGGGAAGTTACTTTTAAGAAGAATAAATATCATGGCAGGGGGAAACCATTCATAGCTGAGTGAATAATGATAGGATGGTGCTCTGAGACCACTGATTGTTTACAGATGGCCCCAGTATGTTGGACTTCAATGGCTAGATGTCAGTTTGCAGCGTTTCCAGTCATGTTATTTGGATGGCTCAGAAGAGTTAAACACATTTTTTTAAAAAAACACACAGCAAAACAAAAACCAGTACAGCACCATTCTAACATTACAATGACTTTATAAACAGAGACCAGAAGGTGTTCTACATTATGTTTGTCCCTTGTCATAGGGCTATGTTTTTCTTTCCTTCTAGGCAACGCCATCTGCAGTGGAATCTAGTGGCTTCAATGTCAGCAGCATGATGAATCTGCTCTGAGGGCTTGTCTACATGGGCCAAAAGAATCTTACCTTGTTTTCACTGCAAGTTGTCCAGATGGTGTATGGCTTAAATCCAGGTCTTTTCAGCAGCTCGGGGCTTTAATCCACACCCAAAAAAAGTGGGATTTATTCTGGATTTGAGTGGAAAATCTAGGTGTGTGTGGGTGTGTGTTGAGCTCCATAGCGACTTTGATATGGGCCCAGGGAGAGGGGGTTTTAGTGGGTGGGTGGAAAGGTTGGGCCAAGTGATCAGCTAACTTTTTCTCCTAGGAAATGCCTCTTTCCATGTTTCAATGTCACTTTTTAGTGGTTATTTCCTCACCATTTATTTTGTATATGTGGCAGTTGTTGGGACAAGTGCATACCACCAGCATACCAATATCAATTGGCATGCAGACATTCACATGTATGGGAGGAGGGTGGAAACCTGGAACAGCCACTGCTATCTGCCTTAACACCCCCTGCCCCTTATACTTAATAATTGGCAATATTTAATAATTTGGCCAATGGTGTATTCCAAGAGTGTGGCAAGTAAACCAGGAACTCCCCAAAACCATGAATCCTAATGACTAGTGCTGAGACAACGTCATGTATGTGCCAGGGAGGGGTCAGTACAAATTCCAAAGAAAGGTAACCTGCAGGGCAGCTTCCTTCCTGGACACCTGTATAATCCAACCAAACCAACTGAGGTACTCAAGGTTTGTAAAGAACTGTTTTCCCCTTACCTCGCCAGAAACAAAGAGGGTTGCTTCCTCCATTCAGTTTCAAAATATTAACACATTAAGGGTCGTTAACATATCCAGAGTGTTTATTGTCTTATCTTAAGAACCTCTGAGAAGCATTGTCTTTCATTCTAAATCCCATCCCCTGAAGGGAATTATTGGATATAAAAACCCCTTCAAAACCCCACTCAAGTGTGCACAGTTCATCTTCCTCTTGACTCCACATCAGACTGTGTAGACATTCCTGCTTCTGGACCCCCACTCTGCTGGTTTTCTCTGTGAATGCAACTCCTCTGATTGGTACAGTATCACCTGAAAATAACCCCTTACTCTATTCCTCGATCCCAATCCTTCCTATTCTGTTCACTAGCCTTGCATGATTGCTTGAAGCCTGAGTGTGAATGTTGTTATTATTATTTCCTGAATAAAGATCAATGAATCAAACTATCTAGCTTAATGTCTCCTCCTGAGTACCGGTATACACAAGTCTCAAGGTCCTGCTCGTTGCCCTCTTCTCATTTTGCCAAATTGAGTATATTAATTTCCCAAATTAATATTGATACTTTGAGGGTCCTAAAGGACCAAGAGCATTTACAGTAATACCACAGCCATGTCGCTGCACATACTGCTATTTATTGGACCAGGGTGAGTTTGAGGGGGAGAACTGTGTGGACAGTGCTGCCAAACTCATCTCAGTGTGTGTGGCAATTGTGTGCACTAGCCCTTGGTCACTACAGACCAGAGAAACACGAAGGTAAGCTGTATTTTCCTGTTGGTGTTGATGAGCCTGGAGTTTTAGCAGAAACGTTAAAGGACCTACACATGGCAATTCACCTATTTGGGGGATAGTGTTCAGCATCTTTAAAGTTTGGTTTAAAACTCTGAGTAGATTTAGTGCCCAATTGTGTCTGACATGAAATCACCAGCTGCCACTGACCATCACCAAGCGCAGCCAAGCAATTGGGCTCAGTCAAGCAGCAAAATATCTTGGTGGTCTAGCACAAGTCTTTGTAGGTGCTTGTTTAATCCCATCAGACTGAACAGTGGCCTAAAGGCATGCAGGACTGTGCCTGTGAAAACAGAGCAGACACTTCAAACCATAGCCTACTTTCTCATAACTCTCAGTTGGTTACTGGCTGAATTCACTACAGTGAATTGTTGAGGTTAAAGGCACTTAAAATTAGTGGTTTGGATGGTCTGGGTACTTGGAAAACCAGTGAGATTAACTTTTTTTAAAAAAGGAGTAAATGTGTTCTGTTCCAAGAACCAGTGGAGACTTCAAAGTTTATTGAACTTAAGTCAGTAAACCTTATGTGATGGGAGAGATATCTTTCTCAGATAAAATGAGAACCATGTCTTTGAAGATCCAACCTTACTCCTCCCACTCCTTGCCTCCAGCTATCTGCTAAGGTAAATACAGAATGTTTTCCATCAAAAAGATTTCCCCAAATTAAAGCTTCCACCATCTCCAAGCTTATATTTAAAGCATAATAATCCTCCCAAATTCGTGATAGTCTTATCAGAGTATCTCAAGTCATCTGCATTATCAGAAAAGAAACTGGTGACCTGTTTCGCAAAATATAAGCTGTAGGATGTGGTTCTATCCATATTGTGTACAGGCCAGCCTTTGCTAAGAGTCGCCAATGAAACTGAGGCCTGGGTACTGTCCCCAAAAGCATCAAATTGCGTATTAAATGTGGGATCTTCTATCTTCTGCTTGCATCCACCACATTTCATCTCAGAGCTGGAAAGAGTTTAGGGAAAGTGGGGGAGGCTGCTTTAGAATTTCTTTGCTTGCCTATATGCTTCCTTCTGTGCTCCTATATTGCCACTTTAACTTTAAATAAACAGATCATTGTGTGTGTGTGTGCCTTCAAGTCCCCTGTTGACGTATAGCAACCCCATGAATTTTACAGGCAAGAAACACTCAAGGGGTGGTTTGCCAGTTCCTTCCTCTGAAATACAGCCTACAGCATCTGGTATTCATTGGCAGTCTCCCATCCAAAGTACTAACCAGATCTGACCCTGCTTAGGTTTCAAGATCAGATAGGATCTGGTACCTTTAGGGTATTTTGGCCCTATTATGGATCATTCGAAACATAATAAATGCTTTCAGTACTCTCTCATCCAAAAGTCAGGATGAAGGCTACCCAAATCTTCCTGGTGCTTGGGAAACAGGGACAGCAGGAAACATTTTATCCAAAGTAAAACTCTTTGAAGAGCTATCCATTTAAACAAGATGATTAAAAAAACTTTCCCGTTTAAATTGATTGGACTTTAAAATAATACTGCCTGGATCATGTCCTGTATTTAGTGGATAATGTACTTCTTTGTAAATGCATTCTGAATGAAATGAATATTGATTCTGATTATACCTAGAATGCCTATCTTTCAACAATGAATAAGCACAAACAGCTCTTGTATAACTTAACATAATGGCTGTGTTTCTGCATCTGCGATCCTCATGCTCACACCTGCTTATACTGTATATCAACCACACATAGAGCAAAGAAAGTGAGTGATATTTTAGCCTGCATTAATAGAACCATAGTGTCCAAGTTGAGGGAAGTAATAGTCCTACTATATTTTGTGCTGGTCAGGCCTCATCTGGACTACTGTGCTCACTTCTGGGTGACTTACTTTAAGAAGAATATAGACACATTGGAGCGGGATCAGAGAAGGGCAACAAGGATGATAAGAGATAAGGAGAACAAGACATATGAGGAAAGGTTGTAGGAAGTGGGCATGTTCAGCTTGGTGAAGAGAAGACTGAGGGGGTGAAATGATAGCATTCTTTAAATACCCCAAGGACTATTAGAGACAGAAGGGTGCAGGTTTGTTCTCTGCTATCCCAGAGGGTAGGACAGGTCTAATGGTCTGAAGTTACAGGAGGGGAGATTTCAATTAAACATTAGAAGAAATTTCTTGACAATAAGGAGATGATCAGATGCAGCAAACATGGTGCAATAAGGACACCAGTGGAATGCAAAAGGACGCCAATATCACATGATGTTGTCCTTTTGTGTTCCTCTGGAGTTATTCTGCCATTTCTTTTTATTGATGTCTGAAGCCGTCAATAGATCTCCCAGTTCCATTTTGGTGCCAGCATTACCAACATGTGAAACCTCGGACCATTTAACTCCCATGAATGCAGTGTCAACGGCCGATCTAGTGTGAACACTTCCAGGTGAGACTGGGACATCTAGGTAAGTTTCACTCTTTTTATGACCCTCTCCAGGTTACTTGGGACTTTTAAAGTGTGTTTAGGTTCTTGATGTAACTTTTTATGTGTGGGGAGTTTTTTTGTGGTTTTTTTGCTTTATTTTTGAATTTCCTGCACAATGCAGTCTTACAAGAATCCATGAGATTTCAAACAAGAAAGTGAACAGGGCTTCATTCACTTCCTTTTCATTCCTGGGGAAGCCTTCTGCCAGGAAAGAAAGGTAAGTGGGGTGGCGGACGTTCTTTTGTTGGCATAAAAATGGATTTTTTAAAGCCGGCAAAAGAACATTTTAAGGGACTAGTCTAATAATCTGCTAAGAGCAGTTCAGCAATGGAACCAATTGCCTAGAGAAATGGTGGGGTCTCCTTCTCTGGGCATCTTCAAAAAGAGGCTAGACAGCTACCTGCTGGGGATGCTTTAGCTGGAGATCCTGGACTGAGCAGGGGGTTGGAACTGATGGTCCATGAGGTCCCTTCCAACTCTATGATTCTATTCTATGTTTCTACAACCACAACGGGAGTCTTACACGTAGATAGGTTAGTTCTCCACATCTATATCATACATATACTGCAGAGCTTGGAAATTTTGGGGAAGGGGGTGCTTACTACAGTGACCAAACTGGATAGGGATTTGGGGAGCTGTAGTCCAAAAATTGTAGTCCAGAAAAAGGAATAGAGAATTAAGAGTCTCTTTTACAGAGCCAATACATCCTGTGGCGATAATACATCAGCTCTGTGATTTTGAAGACTTGCCGCATCAACTGCTTTTTCCTTGTGATGCCATTAGGCACCTTCAGTAAGTTAGAACTCAAAACTCTTTAAGTCTTTAATCATTTAGAGTTGCCTGAAACCTCCACCCCTAGCAGCTGCAATAGGGACTTTCAGCAGGTGCAGCAGTTCCTGGCATGGAGATGAAGTAAAGCTTTAGCTCTTGGGCGTTCAGCCACACAATCCCTGCCAAGAAAAACAAACCAGAACAAATGGGCAGGTTTTGTTTTTGTTTGTTTTTTAAATGATCCTTTTTATGATTCTTCTCTTCTCTTGGCATCTTACTTGGCAACAATCACAAAAGTCTAGGCATCTTTTAGTACCAAAATGGCCTTTTCCCCCTCTCCTTTTCTCTCCTGCTTCTGTTTTCCCAAGCTGGTACAACTTGGACATTGTGATTTCTGCTCACATGTTTCTGGGAAGAGAGCACTCAAGGCTACTGGACACATCTGAATAGCCATTTTTTTCCCTTTAAAAACTTGGCAGGTGTGAACCCCCCATTCTTAATCATGACTGTTGCCAAATACTCTGGTGCCGTGCAAAATCCTGACAAGCCCCCCACCCTTCTCATGTGTCACTGTAAACCAAAGGACATATAAATCCCTTCTGTAAACATTTTCAGTGAAAACCTAAGGATAAATGGAACTTCCAAATGTCTGAAATCTGTTGGACTGAATGCCTTGTTATCCAAGTTCATTGGACCAGTGTAGTCATTGCTGTATTCTCCCAATATTGCATATGAAGAAGGATGCATGTATGTACTTACCATGTCTCACTATGCTGTTGTTATGTGCCTTCAACGTGATTCTTGACTTAAGGTTTGTCTAGATGGGCAGTTTACCCTGGCTTCCCCCAGCTTGGAGCCCAAACAATACAGGGCTCTTGCCCTGATTCACCTCTGGACAGTCCTGACAACATCCAAGGCAAAGCCAAGGGCAATCTGAGGTAAACCCATTTAAAACATTAAAAAAAAAAAAACTAGGAAAACTTGCATTATTCAGGAAAACCTGGATGGGTTCAGCACAGGAATGCAGGGTCCATACCTGCATGCACACCAGAATTACTGGATGCCGCCAGTGCTGGTGTCGCTCTGCAGCCAGGAAGAAGGCCTGCAGCATGTGATCAAGGCAACCCAGGTAGCAGAGTGGTTAAATGTGGGTACTGCAGCCACAACATTGTGAGTTCAATCCTGCAGGACTCCAAGACAGCCTTCCATAGGTCAGTAAAATGAGAACCCAGCTTGTTGGGGGCGATTAGCTAACACATATTTTAAACTGCTTACAGCAGTGATGGGCAACCTTTTGAGCTCGCTGTGTCAAACATCGCCAAAAAACTGAGGATAACTCGGGTGGTGTGTCACTTTGAGGAAAAAACATTATTTCACAATAATATTTATTGTTTAATCAACAATATTATTAATTGTATATTAATAATTAATGACTTGTCACAATTTATGTAACAACTGAGTAATCAAAATGTACAGTCGTCCCCGCCCGCCACTTTCTTCCACCCTCCCACCCTCCCTAATGTGGTGATCGGGGCTTCATAGCCCCACCTGCCACTTTCCTCCCCCCTCCCTAAAGTGAGGCTTTGAAGCCCGGATCACCACTTTAGGGAGGGTGGTGAGGTTGCGGGCGGGGGCACGGGGGAGGGGGAGGAGGCCTATGGCCGCGTGTCAGCACAAATGGCTACGCGTGTCAGTGCTGACACGCGTGTCATAGGTTCGCCATCACTGGCTTACAGAGTGCCTAGCACACTATAAAGCGGTATAGATGTGTGCTATTGCAAAAAACAAAAAACAAAAAAAAAACAATTTGTAAGCTGCTCTGAGAGCCTTTGTGGCTAAAGAGCAGGGTATAAATACTCTAATAAATAAAATTAAAAAATAATTAAAAAAAATAAGGTTCCCTGCATGTGACCGGCCTTGAACACATGCTGAGGGTGTTCTTCCCAGCTTCAGAGAATGTGAAGTGTGATAGTGGGGGAGATGCCCACTGATACTGGCTGGCATGTGCATACAGACTTCTGCCCATTTTGTCACTATAGTGGGGGATCCGGGGTTAGAATATGCTGGCTGAAAGGCGACATATTCTGGCCAGTGTATACAAGCCCTTAGGCAACCCTGTAATAGGGTTTTCCTGGGGGTTGTCTAAAGGGTGAAAATACTCCTCATGGAATGCGAGGAGAATCCTACCTGTTTTAATGACATTCTGCATTGTTTTGCAGTATTGGGAAGGAGGGAGGCCCAAAATGTCAAAAACTCCACAACAAAAGCCTTTGCAGCTTTTCTCAGAGTTTTTAAAAAACAGCGAGGGGGATGCACATTCCTGCTCATTGGGACAAGCAACTCAATATGAATCGCTTTCCCATAGGAGAGGACGTGCAAAGTTGATTGGCCAGGCAAATGCAGGGGTGGGCTTGCTAACAGGACAAGCACCTGCTGCCACCATGTTGGATTTTCACCTTAGTGAGTGAGCGCTAAGGTGAGAAAATGGGGTGTTTGGAGTTTTTATTTGTTTATTTTTATTTTTATTTTTATTTTTGCTTTTCTGTTAAATTGGAAAAAGCTCTACCACACTTTGGATGGTTGTTTTTTTAAAGTTCAGCAGTGGCAAATTGAGGTAAGTACAAATGCGAGTAAATCACTTGTGACCACCATCTTGCATGTGAAGCTTATGTGGGCAAAAACACCACTAAGACAAGTCTCAGCTGCTGAGAAATGCCATTACTACAAGGCACTCCTTCCTTCCTTCCTTCCTTCCTTCCTTCCTTCCTTCCTTCGTCTCATATAGACAAGCCCTTGGTAAGATTTATTCAGAGGAGGATTGCCACTGACTTCCTCTAAAGCTGAGAGAGCATGACTTGCCCAGGGTCACCCAGTGGGTTTGAAACCTGGTCTCCCAAAGTACTAGTACTTACAGGTTACTTGCGCCACTCTACTTACTGGAGTACTCAAGTTAAGTAGAGTGACTCAAGTTATGTACATCGCTATCCGTCTGGGTGCTTACTCAAGGAATTTCTTCCAAGGAATTTGAAGTGCTTGGATTATTCTCACCCTCTGTTTCATTCTCACAACCGCCTTGTAATGGAGGCTAGGCCCTGAGACAGTGCCTGCCAATGCCACCAATGAGCTTCATGGCTGAGCAAGGTTTGAATCCAGGTTTCCTCATTCCTATTCCAATACTATAACCACAAAACCACACTGTCTCAATTAAGGAGATTTTCACACGGGCTATATATCCCATGGCAGGAACAGAACAGGGTCAGGAAAGGTTTTCCCTTTTGGACTACGTTGACCCCGTTCTGACCTGCATCCATCCTGCTCCCGTGACTGTTCCGGAACAATGTAATCACAATTTTTCATCATGAATAGACCTCCCGTTCCATCGCTATCACGGATGTGTGAACAGGAGCCCCGTTCTTGTTCCGAAATGACAGCCATGGAGGGGAGGCCCGTTCCGAGCACTTCCTGGTACGATCTGGGCATCCAGGTATGTGGCACCCTTTATTTTACCCTCCCTGTTTTGATTGTGTGATTTAAAGTGTGTTTTTGTGCTTGATGAACTGATTTTATGTTTGGGGGAGTTTTATTTTTTAAATTTACTGCCCAGCCGTTATCACGTGATCACATGATAACGTTTCAGACAGCTGGTCGTAAAAGCAGCCTTATGGCAGCTGCATTTATGGCCAGCCAGTGAGGGGAGGGGGAGCCCGTTCCTGCCGCGGAATTAAGGTAAGTGTGTGAAATATTTACGTTATTCCGTGGCAGGAACAGGAGAGGAGGTGGCGGGGCAGTAACGGGGCATTTTGGCCCCGTGTGAAAATCTCCTAAGTAAGGTGATTGATAGGGTGAACTATTTAACAAGCAAAACGTGGGGCTAATGTCAGACCATGATTGTGTCCTCCTAGGCTGCTGGGGAAGAAAAGAAAATAGTTGTCTATGTTGTTTACCCATTGCATTATGGCATGTCTGCCGATATCTCAGCAATTTTCTCTTGGGCAGGCCTTCTTAATTTGATCCATGAGCTTTTGTGTATGTCAAGCAGGACCTTTCTGTATGGAAACAGCCAATTTGTCAAGCACAATATTTAATTTTTTAATTTAATTTAATTAAGTATATATACGTCGCTTTTCAGCCACAAAGGCTATCAGAGCAGCTTACAAATTGTTTAAGCAATAGCAGTTTACACATCTACACTGCATTAAGCAGTTTCCAATGTGTGTTAGCTAATTGCCGCCAACAAGCTGGGTGCTCATTTTACTGACCTACGAAAGGATGGAAGGCTGAGTGAACCTTGGAGCCCTTGGGATCAAACTTGCAACATGGTGACTTGCACTCCTGGCATTTAACCACTGCGCCACCAGGGCTTCATTTCTTTCTTCATGGCCTATGCAATGTCTTCAGACCTGTTTGCTCTTGTGACAACTGGCCACTTTCATGTGAGTTGTCCATAAAATATGGTTTATCAGCTCATAAATAGTTTCTGCACTGACAATGAATGTATTCCAGAAAAACACTTGGAAATGTTGCTGTGAAAAGAAAGTAAGCAAAGCAAGGCAGCCCAGGCTGACTGGGTTGTGAGCCAAGGCAGCATCATTAGATTTTATTTGAGGGTTTCCTCTGCCATTTGATTAAAAAGAAACTCCAATAGTAACTTTTGCAGGTTTCCCAGTTCCCAGAACTCCACACACAGTGTGCTTGCAGTCTGGTGAATGGTTCAGTGCAGTCCAGACAGATGTAAGGAATGGTCAGTGCCTATTCAAACTTACCGGTATGTTATGTTATACTCTTCTCCCAACATGGGACCCAAGTACAGCTAAAAAATAGTTATAATAAAAAGTTTAAAAACACTTGAATAAATTATCCTATTAAAACCAGCACTAATTCAAAACAGTTTATAACCAATGAAGACATAGGAATAAGAATGAAAGTACAGCAACCACCCTGCTAATAGCCAAATGCCTAATAAAAGGGTCTTTGCCTGTCAGTGAAAGCTGAGCAAAGAGGAGGTCAATCCAGCCTCCTGCAAGAGAGAGTTCCACAGCATGGGAGCAGATAAAAAACCTACTCACGTGTCCTCACCAGTCATACCTGTAACCATGGTGGGACCTAGAGAAAGCCACATTCACTCTGCCTACTAGGTGTCTTAACTATCCAAGAGGCAAGGTTGCAAAGAAAGCCTTGGAGAATAATACTCCAAAACAGGAATGCTCTAAATGCACAACTCTATATAATGCCAAGGGAAAGGTACAATATCTGTAGTAAAAATTTTAAAAAACACAAACAACTTTTCCAATATACTTCAACAATACACCAAAAGCCTTTATGTTACAGCCTAATTTTTTTTTTATTACCAAGATTTAAATGATACTAATAATTACACAACTTTGTAAGAACAGACTTGTAAGAACAGACCAATAAATTGGAATAAAACAATCAAGTAACATTACCTTTTTCAGAAACAAATAAGACTGGTAGTCCATTAACAGGACATGAGCATTACTTATATTTAGGTCTAATGTTAATTCTTTCAGAAAATCACACATTTTTATAAAATTATGTTCAAAAACCATGTTTAGTCTTCATATACAAATTCACAGCTTTTGCCCGCAAATGAAAATGTACACACAATTAACGGTTACAACACAGAGAGACTACAGGAGGAGGTTGGCATCATATGATAACAGGAAGCCATTCATGCTACTGCCCTGCTGTAATTCTGCAATTTCAGCCTCATGTGATAAAGTCCATAAATACACCCTTAAGCCATACAATAATTATATTTAAATACAATAGAAGTTTCTTCTCTATCCAGACCACACTTACCAGTTTTAAACAACCTGTAAAAATTCTTATAATTCCAAATATCAGATTTCCTTCTCTGTCCAAAATGAGGACATAATGACCCTGCCTTCAACACTCTTTTTATAAGGCTCACCTCATCAGGTGTAAGTGAGTGAAATAATTGCCTAATGGACCATTTCCCTGAATAGAGATAAGCTGGTGGTAATTGGAGGTTCTAATAACATTTACCAACACATTGACTTACATATAGGGTTATACTTTCACAGAAAGTAACTATAATTAATACATTCATTCAGACCTGAAGGAGCACCTGTGTTCAACCTAAATCTCCAAAAAGCTCCCTTTGTAACAACAGCCTTTGGAAATCTAAACCTCGATACAAATGTTTGTATACTGTAGTAAAAAATGTCAAAGAATTTGGATGATGATTACACAGTGTTTTTCAAATATTTGGTAAAATCAGAATTAAGCTATAACAAAAGGCTTTTTGGTGTATTGATGTACATCCTTCCACAGGTTGGTAAAATGAGAACTTGGCTTGTGAGGGCAATAAGCTAACTGCTTAAAGAGTACCTAGCGTGCTATAAAGTGGTGTAGATGTGTAAGTGATATTGCTAAAACAATTTGTAAGCTGCTCTGAGAATCTTTGTGGCTGAAGAGCGAGGTATATTCAAATACAATAAAATAATAAAATAAATAAATATTGAAGTATATTGGACAAGTTATTTGTTTTATTACAGATATTGTACCTTTTCCTGGGCATCGTATAACAGGAGGCAAGGTTGGCATTGTTGCTGATGATATGTCATAGAGTTTGGAAAAATTACTTTTTTTTTTTTTTGAAAACAGCTCCAAGAATTTCCCAGTGAGCCTGGCTAGTGGCTAGGGGATTCTGGGAGCTGTAATCCAAAAGGTCACTTTCCCAAGCTCTGCCCCCTGGATTGACATGTGGATTGTGTGAATTTTGCAAAGCATTATGCTGTTCCAAAATATCCCAACATGCGTAAAAATAAATGCATACTAAAATTATCCTATATAATTTAGAAAAAATATGTTTAGAAATGCATACTTTGAGAGACATTGGCCAAGATCAGACAACATATCATAAAGTTCTACCATAGTGGAAGTCCAATACATGTCCCCTTTCCCATCCCATGGGATTCACCTTTCTTCCATACCCACCAAACACATCCATTTAGTGGCCAGTGGAGAGCGAAGGACAGCTGAAAAGTGTTTGGTTATGTGCACAATTACAGTGTCATCTTCCAGGGCCTCTAGAGGACCTACAGAAATCTGAGAAGATGACTTAAGCACTGTGCATTTGGAGATAGTCTCATAGGCAGATGATGGTTTGCCATCCCTTCATGCTCTACTGGCCACTAAATGGCCATGTTGGGAGAGAGACAGCATGGAAAAGGGTAGAATTTGGGCATTGTGTGCAGGAGACAGAGAATTCTGAACTTCACAATGACAAAATAAAGATATATGTGGGCATAAGTGGGACTTACGCCTGTGTATGTCTCAAACAGGATGCCATCCAATATAATTAGATTTTTGTATATATGTTTAGGGGGAAAGTCATTCAAAAATACATATTTATGCGTGTATTTAAATACAAATTTTTGATGCAATTTTTCCCAGTTGCAGATTAATAGAGAGACAGGATGGAATGGATTAATGAATGGACACAAATGAAACTGAGACAGACTAGAAATAAAACTGATCTAATGAGCTGTACTAGAAAATTATTTAGAGAGTAATGTTCTGGAATACTCCCACCCTTGTAGTCCTACGACTGTTCTTGTTTTTGAATTATTGGAAACAAGATTAAATTCATATGTGTTTTATCACATCTGGATTCTACTGTTTCCCCAGGAAACCAATGGTGGCAGTTCATTCAATCCAAACCAGAAATGGGAAAAGGTATTTTTTGGGGGGACCACAGGTCCTTGAATCCCCCACCAACTAAGGCTGCTAGCTGTGTTGGCTAGAGGATTCTGGGAGAAACAATCCAAAAGAGTAACTCTTCCCAACTCTGAGTGAAATGCAGAATGTTATGATGTTGGTCAGGCTAAAAGACGACAGGGATTTGCACAAAACCACCCACTGAGCTCAGGGTTGAGTGAATGATTGAATCGCAGGATGAACTCCAAGAGTTTATGACTGCTTTTTGGATCAGAGTACTAATAGGTTTTCCTGAGAAATATATGATATCAGCTCCCCCCAACTGTCGCAACAAAGGGCCAACTGTACAGAACTCTTGGGTGTTTTTTATTATTATTATTTCTTCTCTTTCTGCACATATCCGTTAATGCATATTTCTATAGCAACTGACAGTTGTTGTCTTCTAAATAAAAAAGAGAAATCAATGCAGCTGTTAAGCAACACCTCCTGGCTTTGGTTTACTTACTATTACAAAGACAGAGCTGACTTTGTGGACCGCAGGAAAAAAAATATCAGCAATAAAGGGCAGTGGAAAAAAAGCAGGTGTCACAAACTAGCAGAGTGCACCCAAGGGGCTTTTGACAGGTAACATGCAAGCAAGGCATGGAGCAAATACCTGCAATGAAAAGGCAGTTTCATTGCTGGTCATACCATATTTTTTTAAAGGGTCTTCTAATCCATTTTATATATCATGCATTCTAAAGTCTTTGAGTGCTCTACACTACCACTACACTAAACTTTGAAACCATGTTTAACTGTCATGTCTCCATCCTACAAAATTCTGAGATCTTGAAATTGGTTGAAGTTCTTTGCCAGAATGCTCTAGGATAGTGCTACTCAAAGTAAGTAGTCAATGGACCAATGCCAGTCCACAAGCACTCAGCTGCTGTTCCCTGGAGAGTCTCAAGAATGAAAAAAGCAAAGTCAATAGAGCTAAAATCTAGGGGGGCAGTTACATGGGAGAATTAAGTGCGGAAAAGATCACCTTACTTCCCTTTCACACCATTGGAGCCCTGGTGGCGCAGTGGTTAAATACCAATACTGCAAGTCACCACGTTGCAAGTTCGATTCCAGCAGGCTCCAAGGTTCACTCAGCCTTCCATCCTTTCATAGGTCGGTAAAATGAGTACCCAGTTTGTGGGGGCAATTAGCTAACAAACATTGAAAACTGCTTAATGCGGTTAGATGTATAAATTGCTATTGCTTAAAACAAATTGTAAACCGCTCTGATAGCCTTTGTGACTGAAGAGCGGGGTATAAATACCTAAATAAAAAAATAAATAAAATAAAAAGTAGCCATTTGTTCCCATGATTTTCTTTGAAAGTGGTTGTAGCAAAGAAGTAGCAATTTTGCAGTTCACAAAGCCATGCCACTCCCAAGGCCTATAGGGCCAGAGACCTTGGCGCAGCGTGGGGGGGATGGGCCAAAGGCCCAATGACAGCAACAATGCTGCTGCTGTTTTGGGGAGGTTTGGGAGTCTTTGCAAGACTAGAGGGGAAATGCTGTACTTTTAAGGCAGTTTTGGACCATTCAGGAACAAAAACATTCCTCTCAAATCTTCCCCCAAAGTTAAAAAAAAAATTGTGGGGCTGGGAGCTAGAAAATTCTTCTGTCTGCAGTGTGGTGCGGTGCAAAGGCCCAACAACAGCAACAACAGCTGCTCCACAGCCACACCACTCTCAAAGCCTCTAGGGCCAGAATCCGTGGCACAGAAGAAGGGTGTGGCCAGAGGCCCAACGACAATAACAGCCCTGTGCCGCGACCAAGGCTGTTGTTGGGCCTCGGCTGCACCCCCCCCCTGCATTGCGGACACTGACCCTAGAGGCCTCAGGAGCATCGCAGCGGTTCACACAGCCTCACCGCTGCAGAGGCCTCTAGGGCCAGAGTCCACGGACTAGAAGGGGGGCGCAGCCGGAGGCCTGCCGATGACAACAATGCCGCTGCTCCACTCCCAAGGTTCCCAAGGCCACTACCCTATGGCCAGAGTCTGCGGCACAGTGGGGGAGGGCGGGTCAAAGGCCCAAAGGCCCTGTACGGAGGCGGCCGTGCCCTTTCCCTCCCAAAGGCAGCGCAACATATTGGTAGTTCTTGGTTTCCTTGTTTTAATGCTGAATTCTATTGATCATTTAATGGAGACTTTTGTATAGAATTTTAAAAGAGGGTTTAACCTACTTGGAGCTTGTGTTCAGAAGAAAGTAAAGAGAATGCTACAAATTCCATTTTGATAGCTGGGCTTAATTCCAGGCTTAATGGTTCTGTCAACAAAGGTAAAATTATAACTATAAACAATGCTTCTTTCAGGCCTCTTTGAAATTAGTATAAAGTATATTAGTATAAAGGATGAGTTTGTACAGTACAGCTCCTTGGGATCCTCCAGTTGTTGAGGCCTCTGTATCCACTCATTCTTTTTGGTGGCTATTTGTAGTGATATCTTATGTCTGCACTAAGGCTTCCCCAAAGATATTTTAAAACCAGGGCATGGCTTGCTGAGGTGGACCTATGGTTTAAAGGGCAATTTTTCTCCTATCTGTTTTTTTTTTTAAATTTAGAGTTATAGTGCAAATATGGCATTTCACTGGTGCATTCACTAACTGCCTTACTACACTCTGAAGAAAAGTGGCAAGGGAGCAGGAATGTTCCATTTTCCATATTGCATTACCACATGCCGTCGTTGTTTTTTCATTCCGGTCCCATGGGGTACCAAGGTAAAACTGCATCTTTTTGCTAACCAGAAAAACCCATTAGCAAAAAGACATGGTTTTACCTTGGTCCCCCTTGGGACTAGAATGAAAGAACACTGGAAGGACGACTATGTCATGTGGTAAGGCAGCACAGAAAACAGAACATTCCTGCTCCCTTGCCACTTTTCTTCAGAGTGTAGTAAGGCCCTATAAAAACAATTAAAAGAAAAGGGAAGGATACCTTTTTAAAAATCCTAGTATGTCTCTGAGTTTTAAAAAAACATTTGAGGATGGGAGCAAAATGTTGCTGCTGGTGCTAGGAATTGCTAGAAAATAGTACAGGACAATAGAAACATCATTTGGATACTTGAAAAAAGCCCAAGAACTACAGCAACAAATACAGCAAACCCCCAAGCCATTTGCCCTATCTGTAAGAGTGCACAGATGGGATTATTTTAACTCCACCATGTAGTCTATTTTCATCTTCTTTTGCTCTGTGGGGCATACACAGCTGCTGTATATGACATCAACTCTAGTTTTAGTTACTTGAGAATCTGGCAAGATAATATTGGGTATGTCTTCTGCGGTCTTATTTTGGGCAATTGACTGAAAGAGATTTCCTGAAAATTCCCAAAGAGATGTAATGTGGAAAACTATATGACTAATGAGGTGGCTACACAACATGGCTCAGCTAGCTCCTGACACAGCCAACAGCAAGATTCCCATTTAGGATTCAGCCAAAATGAAGTTGGGTTTATGATGGTGTCATATTTTGGTTGACAGGTCAACTGAGGAGCAGTGGGACATTTTTTGACACGTAAAAAGAAAATGTGTTTTGAATGACTGGCTCTGCATTCATTGTGTACTACAGAAATTGGTTTTATGAAATGCATTTATGTCATTGGTCACATTTGCCAGAATGAAAAGGAAAAATTGGGGGAAGGAAGATGATAAATTACCACATAAGCCAGTCATACTTTGATTTTCTGGATTTTTTTCACCCTGCTTATATTGTACATAGTTGCAAAGCTCTTTCACCCTTGGCAGTTTACCAAGAATTTGGAAAGTATAAGCTTGGCTGAGGGCCTAAATACCTGAAAGGCACCAAATCCCATCCAATCTTGGAAGCTAAGTAGGGTCAGCCCTGGTTACTACTTGGATGGGGACTACCAAGTGCTATAAGCTATATTTCACAGGAAGGAAATGGCAAAGCCACCTCTGAGTATTTCTTGCCTAAGAAAACCCTATGAATATTCATGAGGTTACCATAAGTTGTCAGGTGACTTGAACTACATGCACACGCACGCACACACACAAGCTTGGCTGGCCCCTGGTGATACTAGTATAAACACTTTTAAAGATTTGTGCAAGTTGGTATAGTATCTCCTTGTGCAATGCCTTTACCCCAAGTGTACATGGGCTTCTAGGAACAGCTTATTCCCCAGCAACTGAATACAGTACTTCTGTTGTGCCATGGCAAATAATTCACCCTGTAAAAAGCAAGGGGAAATATCAGAAGGAACTATGCCCAGGAACATTTGGGATGAAAGAGGTTTTTCAAGGGAACTACAAAATGTTCCCTATACACTTTGTTCCCCCTCTCCCACCCACCACATCTCACACCTTTCTGCTGTTGCTTTGGCACCACTGTTTCTACAACCATCCTCCTTCCCCAAAGGATCCTAGCCAATCAAGGATCCAGTAAACATGAATCTACATGATAATGGCAAAAAGCTGACTCTTCTACTTGACCTAAAGAAGCCTGAATTGTGTTATACCTTTTTATTCTCTTTTGCTTTGCTTTTTGAGGCTGCTGTTGTGATTTCTTGGATCTACACTAGCCCTCTTTCAAAGGTTTTTTTTAAAACCAGGGCATGGTTTGCTGAGGGGATTCTATGGTAAAAAGGACAATTTTCTCTGTAAATTAAAAAAAAATTAAAGACTCTAAAACTCATAGAATCATAGAGTTGGAAGAGACCATGAGGACCATCTAGTCCAACATCCTGCCTTGCAGGAATGCACAATCAAAGCATTCCTGACAGATGGCCATCCACACTCTGTTTAAAAACCTCCAAAGGAGACTCCACCATGCTCTGAGGCAGTGCATTCCACTGCCGAACAGCTCTTACCATCAGGAAGTTTCTCCTAATATAATAGGTGGAATCTCTTTTCCTGTAGTTTGAGTCCATTGCTCCGTGCCCAAGTCTCTGGTGCAGCAGAAAACAAGATTGCTCCATGCTCAGTATGACATCCCTTCAAATAGTTAAATATGGTGATCATGTCCCCTCTTAACCTTCTCTTCTCCAGGATAAACATACCCAGCTCCCTAAGTTGCTCCTCATGGAGCATGGCTTCCAGATGCTAACAATAAGAATAAGAATAACCTCTAAAAAAATTAAAAGAAAGGAGATAGAAGAGAGGGAAATCTATTGTTCTGGCATGCATCAGAATTAAAGGATGGGAATAAAAGGGTGCAGCTGGAGCCAGAAAAATCCTGAAAAGAAATAAGACAACCTCTGAATACTTTTATCCTACCTGGAGGGGCCCTCTGATTTCCTACACAGCATGGCACAAAGCAAATTCTTCATTAAAGTCTGGAAACATTGCTCTTACTTTGCATGAGTGGCAGTGAAGTCTGTTTCTTTATAAAGAATCCAAACTAAAGAGGCTTTTTTTTGTGTGTGTGTGGGAAAATAAATATTAACGCTTACTGCTGTATTAGTATAGGTCACCACCTCACAAACTGTGCTTATGTTACTGTCTCCTAGTGTCAGCCCAAGATGTTTTGCTACGTGAGGCAAAAAGTGGGAATACTTCCAGTATCATAGAGCTGGAAGGAATCCCAGGGTCATGTAGTCCAACCCCATGCCATGTAGGAATATACAAAAGCCCTCCTGAGCGATACTGATCCAAAGAAAGTCCTCCAAAGAAGGGGAGTCCACCACCCTCCAAGGTAACCTTTTCCATTGTTGAACAGCTCTTATTAGGTACTTCCTAATGTTCAGATAGAATCTCTCTTTCTCTCTCTCTGCAATTTCAATCCGTTGGTTTGTGTTCTAATCACTGAAGCAGCAGGAAACAAATTCTCTCCATCTTCAAGATGACATTCTTTCATGTGAATATGGCAATCATGTCACTTCTTAATCTATGTTCTCCATGCTAAACTTACCCAGCATCACTCCTTACAGGGCTTGGTTTCCAGACTGTTTACCATCTTAGTCAAGCTCCTGACATGTTCAGAGTCCAATATAGAAGTGAACAGTTGGATTTTATTTCAGCACAATGGCAATGGGTCAGCATCCTCCACCACACCTGATGGCATCAGGCTACTTCAAGGAGCACAGCACCAGGTGATGTGACAAACACAACTCAGTTGTACACCCAAGGGAAATTACAGAGAATGGGTGGCCTTGAGAAGAAAGCCTACACACTACCATTTCTTCACCCCAAGATTTGCCATCATAGATGGTTGCCTCACTATGCCTAATATTAGGGCCAAACCTGACATCTCTGTATAAAGGCTCATAGGGCAACCATAAGACATCACCACTAATGTGTCATTAAGGAAGTATCCAACTCCACAATAGTGTCACTGTGTACTAATGAAGGACCAAATAAGGAGGAGTAGCTAATACCCTAGAGGACAGGATCAAAATTCAAAATGACCTGGATAGACTGGAGAGCTGGGCCAAAGCTAACAAAATGAAATTTAATACAGAGAAATGTCAGGTACTGCACTTAGGGCGAAAAAATGAAATACATAGATATAGGATGGGGGAGACCTGGCTGAATGAGACTACGTGTGAAAGGGATCTAGGAGTACTAGTAGAACACAAGTTGAACATGAGTCAACAGTGTGATGAGGCAGCTAAAAAGGCCAATGCGATTTTGGGCTGCATCAATAGAAGTATAGTGTCTAGATCAAGGGAAGTAATCATGCTGCTCTATTCTGCCTTGGTCAGGCCTCACCTAGAATACTGTGTCCAGTTCTGGGCACCACAATTTAAAAAGGATATTGACAAATTGGAGCGTGTCCAGAGAAGGGCGACTAAAATGGTGAAAGGTCTGGAAACGATGCCTTATGAGGAGAGACTTAGGGAGCTGGGTATGTTTAGCCTGGAAAAAAGATGGTTAAGAGGCGATATGATAGCCCTGTTTAAGTATTTGAAGGGGTGTCACCTTGAGGATGGAGCAGGCTTGTTTTCTGCTGCTCCAGAGACTGGAACATGGAGCAATGGATGCAAGCTCCAGGAACAGAGATTCCAGCTCAACATGAGGAGGAACTTTCTGATAGTAAGAGCTGTTCGGCAGTGGAACACACTCCCTCGGAGCGTGGTGGAGTCTCTTTCCTTGGAGGTCTTTAAACAGAGGCTGGATGGCCATCTGTCGGGGATGCTTTGATCATGATTTCCTGCATGGCAGGGGGTTGGACTGGATGGCCCTCATGGTCTCTTCCAACTCTGCAATTCTATGATTCTATGATTCTATGACTGCATCCTTCAGACACACACAAACACACCTATACAGAGGAAAGCTGAAATTGAGAAATATGTTTTTTTAATGTGACTAAATTTGGGGTCAAACATAGCTAGTTGCAAATAAATACAGTTGTCGCTCTGTCCACAGATTTGGTATCCACAGATTTAAGTATTCACGGCTTGAAAATATTCTTAAAAAATAATAATCCAAACAGCAAACCTTGATTTTGCCATCTTATATAAGAGACACCATTTTGCTATGCCATTGAATATAATGGGACTTGAGTAATGGAATTTTGGTAACCACAGGGGGTTCTGGAACCAAAGCCCAGCAAATATGAAGGGACAACTATGTTAGAGCTTAGAAAGATTGCCTTTCAAACTACAACTCAGTGTATTGAGAGTTATAGCCCAAGATATATAGAACTCTGCTGGAAAAATCCACAGCCACTGATTTTTGCATAAAAGGCAGAAACCAAGATGTTCCTCCTTAGTACCAAAAATGATTATACTCCTGCGCCATAGTTTTTTAAAACTACGGTAGTTTTTTTTTTCTTTTAAACCCATGAACAAGTGAATTGTCATGAAGCTGATCAGGTATGACATGTGCATGACTCTGCCACCTAAATCCACCAGACTTCAGAAGTGCTTAATTTTTGCTGGGTCATGTCTATTGTGTTCCCATAATAATAAGCCACTAATTTCCAGAGAACGTTATACTTAATCCTTGCAGAATATTTCTCAGTAATTGAACACAGTACTGAACACAGTCGAAGTCTTCAAGTCTCCTTTGAGAACAAGCAGGTATTACCTACATTGTTTTTAGCTGAAAAGCAACATTTCCTGTACAAAAGCTAACAATACTTCAAAAGTTTCTTTTTAAAGTTTAACCCAGCTCAAACATGTTAAGCTTAACTGACAACTTCCTCTTCAAACAATCAGCTCAATTGCTTGCCAACCCACCCCACCCCCCTGCACTCTGGGGCTGGTGAGTCGAGCTGAAAATAAATCACAAAATTATACCAACATCTAAAAGACTTGTCAGGAGCTTATTTCTCCAAGGCCAATGGAGTTTGTCTTAGTGCTTTTCAAAAGTTCCAGGTGAGTTCAATGAACTGGGATGGGAGAAGCAGGAAGAAGTAAATTAAACTGTGACTAAGATCCTATATGTTTGAATGTAGTGTAAGAGTTCCATACGAGGAATTCATCTGCAGCTCCCCTGTCACTATCCCCTAGACTCACCATGTCACTTCAACAGCCCTGTCCCAATAGCCTATTTTCTCATGGAGCCCTGGTGGCGCAGTGGTTAAATGCCAGTACTGCAGCCACAACGTTGTGAGTTCTATCCTGCAGGGCTCCAGATTGACTCAGCCTTCCAGCCTTCCATGGGTTGGTAAAACAAGTACCCAGCCTCTTGGGAGCAATTCGCTAACACATTGTAAACCTCTCAGAGGGTGTTTAGCACTATAGAAATATAAGTGCTATAGAAATATAAGTGCTATTGTTATTGCTATTCTGTGGCTGGTGGAGAGCAGAGAGTATCAAACAAGCATCTGGCTACGCTCCTATAGCCAGATGCAGACTGGTACCACGGAGATCTATCAGGTGCTAAACACCACTCCAGTGCCTTCTGCTCTCCAGCAGCAAGAGAATATTGCAGTGGGGGGACTATTGGAGTGGCATGGTGAGTCCTGGTGGTGCTTGGTTGTTGCTGGGCAAGGAAGAGATTACCAACCTATGCAACAATCAAAACAGCACATACTCAAGTGTAATTCCTATGAGCTCTTGGTTTGGCCCACTAGGTGGGAAGACCCTAAGGAAGAGGCTGTACTTGCAGGCTGAGTTCAGAAACAGAGGGAGAGCTGGAGCTGGGTAGGAGCTGCAGTTGCCAGGGCTAAGGAGTAGGCCCTTTTCACTTTGAATGTGGTGGTGGGATTTTCAGTTGTGTATTTAGGAGGGAACAAAAGGGTAAATTGCTTATAGTGAAATTTCTATTATGTATTTCCACCTGTTTGGTATCTTTTCTTTAGGGCTTTACGATTGGCATCCAAATGTTGCAAAACAACCAAGCAACACAGCCAAGAGTCCTGCAATTAAGCCTACCTCATTGGATTCTTAGAACTGTTGAGACAGTGCGTATGTCTTAAATTTGCAGTCATCCCACCACATTTACATGTTAAGCATTTGTGGTTTTGTTTATTCATGGATTACTGTATTTGCCACTGCCTCATCTGCTGCCTCATCTGCTGCCTCGTGTGACCAAAAACAAATGTTCTCTCTAGGCATTTCTAGATCCTCCAGTGTGATTCTATGGTCAACTTTTAGGCATTCCTAGGTCCTCCATCACAGTTCTATCATCAGCTTCCAATGGAAGTTGACCATAAAATCACACTGGAGGACCTAGAAATGCCTAGAAAAGTGTTCTCTTGGGTTAAAAAAAATAGTATCCTATATTCACAGTTTTTCCACTTTTTTTCCCCACTCCTGCACCCCTAAAATACCTAAATAAAAAAATAAATAACTCCCAACAGTTGAGGGCCAACTGTTAATGTATAATTTATTGTATTGTTAAAAATACATATTGGGACTTAAATTGTGATTGTGTTTGCCCCATAGAACCCAGAAAGAGTTACACAAACATAAGGTGGAATTACACTTGTGCATGTCACTAATAGTATGCTAACCAATGCCTGTTACACAGGCACTTCTGGATTTTCAATTTTTGAGCATCAGAGGTAATTTGCATTCTTGTTCCATCGCTATCTATCATGTCATTGGTCTTCAACTAGTGGATGACGACACATGGCTGGGGAGGGGGGTCCAAGAATAAGTGCAAATGCAACTGGTTCCCTTAATTCCTATGTATTCATTCATTTATTAATTGCTTTTCTGTTTTCTGTCCACTGGGGCCTCCAAAGTGATGTAAAATAAAATGCATTTCAAACATTCTTTTAAAAAACAGTTAAAAACAATTTTAAAAACCAGTTTTAAAAACTAATGTCCAGATGGGAAAACATTGTTTTGACCACTTGGCAGAAGCTCAGCAAGGATGGAGCCAGTCTGTCTTCCCTTGGCAGAGAGTTTCACAATTGAGATTCTGCTGTGGAGCAGACCTTGTCTTGCATACTCACCAACCTATCCTGTCAAGATTGTGGGACATATAACCTGGGGCTTGTGTACACGGAAAAATCAAACTACTCCACAGTAATAGCAAGTCACAGCAGCTGTCTCAATGGTTTTACAGCCCCCTTAAACTTCACATGCCTGTAGCTGAGACTGGCAACTGCCAGTGGATTACTCGTGTTTTTAAATCTGCTGTCACTGAACATTTTTTTTAAAAAAACTATTTTTATGGTGCACACAAGTGATATTCCACCTTTCCCAAAAAAGAAAGAGAGAGAAAAAGACATCACAAACCTTAGTTTTATCGCCTTTTGTGTTCCCATAATAATAATCACTCACTAAAGCAAAAACCTAATATGGCAGCAGCGGGTGCTAGCCCTGTAATCCAGCCCCACTCCCTGTGCTTGTCCAGCCAATCAGGTTTGCACTGTGTCCTGCATGGGGAAGTGATTAATATAAATAGCTTGTCTTAACAAGCGAAAATGCTCATATCACTGGAGTTATTATTTTTTTTTAAGTCAGGAAAACCGCGAAGGCTTTTCTCATGTAGTTTTTTCTCTTTTTGACTCCCCTCCTTCACGATGAGACAATGCGGGATCCCATTAAGACAGCTCATTTTCTGAGCGAATTCTGCGAAGAGTATTTTCACTGTGTGGACAACCCCCAGGCCTCCTCCACTGAGGATCTCAGATTCTGGGCAGGCTCACATGGGAGGAGGTTTCCAGATTTGGCCCGAAGCCATTTAAGGTAAACACTAACACTTTGAACTGAGCTCAGAAACTAGCAATTTGAACTGAGCTCTTTGGGAAGCCAAAGAGATTAGAGAAATTTATATGCATTAACTTGTCAGTTGCAAGGCTTTCAAGAATTAATTGATTCAGGTTTGACATATCAGAACCAAGATATGCATCGTCATCATCAACACCAGCAGGCACTGCTAAATGGAACCAAAAGTATTGTCAGAATCAGGCAGGGACTGTCCACATACGAAGTCCAACCTATGTGGAATATTCTTTAGTGCAGGATCCTCAATATTTGGGGTTGGCGAACCTGGAACTTCAAATGCACCTACTGCCCTTTTGACCAAGCAAAAACCAAAACCTTAACAGACCCAGAGAATACAGAAGCATTATTCCACCTCTGTTATGAGAAACTTGGAACTGAAGCTATGCCAAACTTTCACCCAGAAAATTTGGAGTGGGTGAGGACAGTTTGTGTGTTTTTATCCATAAGGGGACCCAAATATAATTTCTTCATTTTTTAAAAAAAATAGCTATTCAAAACCACTTTGTTCTCCATCTCTGCACTTTCTTAGCTTCCATTTCCTTCTTCTTCAGTATATATTTCCAGCCAATCAGTGATCACATATTAAACATGATGACATTGTAATGCTATATAACCAATCAGGCATGTCTACATAGAGTTATTGTTGCAGGGGGGGAGACAGTATTCTCCTTTTTGACACAGAGTGAGATGAAGAACATGACTTTGCCAATGCAACTGATGACACTTCTTGTTTTTCCACACAACGACACCATTCTCATAGTGCAGCATGTAAAGTAAAAGAGCATTGTCTGATTGCTTTGGCAACACAGTGAGATCTGTTCTTGCCCTGATTCCTCCCACAAGGCCTAAACATATTAACTCTCTTTTCATTTTCCTCCCTCCATCACTGAGAGTAAGCTCCCTGATTTGTTGGATTTGACTTTCTTGTGCACATACTTTCTGCTATAGCTCACAAAGTTAAGATTCCAGCTATGGGCTTTGAGGTTCCCTGTTCGAGCCCCAAAGTCCCTGACAGGTATACTGATCTGCACTTGCAGAAAAATTCTCTTCCAGTCCATTATAGGGATTTGATACTATTGCTAGGATAGTTATCATTCCACATCACATATCAGATCTCTTTCCTCTTTTCTTTTCTTTTTCATTACCAAGAAAGGGTCTGCTGGAGAAAGCAGCTCAATTATTTTCATGGCAGATACATGTTTTAATCAATTTCATTTATGTTTAGAGAAAATATGAGCCCTCTCTGTGCCCAGGGGAGCAAATCAAATCCTTAGAATGAAGCGACAGCCCTGTATTTCTACTGATATCATATTAAAATGGAGTTTTATGAGTCTTCAGAGAGTGGAGAGAGTTTGCTATGATAAATGAACAGCTTTTTTAAAGTGTCTGTTTCAAGAACCACATATGGCTGTGCTGTTCTTTGTCTCTTTTAATTTGGACATTAACTATCTCGGGTCAGATATGCATAGTTTATAAAGCCCCACTGGACTTGTTCCCTTGGATGAATGTTGTTTATAGAATGCCTCAGGTTCTTTTATTGGTGAGGACAGAAAATGTATCTTAACAGTATTTTCCCTTTAATGCTTTCTACTTTGGATGTCATTGATCTTCCACTAGTAAAGTTACAAGGTTTTTTGTTGTGTGTGTCTTTTGATTCTTTCTGAATTATGGTGACCCTATAACAGGGTTTTCTTGGCAAGATTTGTTCAGAGGGGTCTTGCCTTTGCCTTCTTCTGAGGCTGAGAGAGTGTGACTTGCCCAAGGTCACCCAGGGGATTTCCATGGCTGAGTAGGGATTCGAACCCTGGTCTCCAGAGTCACAGGCTTAAACCACTACACCATGCTGGCTCTCAGACCCAAGCTAGAATCTGCCCGCCGGCACCATGTTGGATTTTCGCCTTAGCGATCACTCGCTAAGGCAATAAAACGGGATGGTTATTTTTTGTTTTGCTTTCCTGTAAAATTGGAAAATCACTACAGTTGTTCCTCTGTATCTACGGATTTGGTATCCACAGCTTGAAAATATTCTTAAAAAAATACTAATCCAAAAAGCAAACCTTGATTTTGCCATCTTATATAAGGGCACCATCTTGCTATGCCATTGCATATAATGGGACTTGAGTATTCACAGATTTTGGTATCCACGGGGGACCCTGGAACCAAACCCCAGTGAGTATGAAGGGACAACTGTATATCTCTCCAGTACACTTTGGATGACTTTTTAAAAAAGTAATCAGAACTAATGCAAGTAAATCACTTGCGGCCGCCATCTGGAATGCAAGGCTTATGGGGGCTTCAAAGGCCATATATATATAGACATCTTGCTACTGCTGCGAGATGTCATTGCTACGAGGTACTCCGTTTCCCCCTCTTGTGTAGATGGATCCTCTGTCTCTGGATGTTCATAGAAGCTGGAAGCCTGTGCTCTTTGGCCCAGTCTCTACTAAGCACTCCCTTATCTGGGATGCGAGCCCCCACCCACTTTGGTTCTTCTTGCCTTGTGGCCCCAAGCCATTATTTATAACTTCTTCACAGAAGCATCTCAGTGTTTCCTCCAGCTGGTCATCTTCATTGGTCAGCTATCCCCTGATGTTGACCCCCATAAAATGTGAAACTTTAAACTCACACCTCATCCGCCCTTTGTTTTACCTCTTTGGCTGTGCTGCCCAGATAATGGGAGGGCCCTTTATCACAGTATGTTAACTTCAGGAGCCAGTGCGTATGGTGCCATTAGGGATTGGATTATGATTCTGGGAGACATGAGCATTGGATTATGACTCTGGGAGGCCAGTTACACGGCAGAATAAAGTGCACGAAATTCTGGATTACCGTCCTTTCACACCAGCACTGCATAGTTTACATGATGTATTGCTAAACTGGAAAATCTGGTGAGTTTTCAACTTTCGCAGTCCACACAGACAAAGGTGGGGGGGGGCATGGCCTCCAGATCACAGGCTGTCTGTCATTAAAGCCAGGCAGGCGGCAGGGAAGGAGCGAGGAGGGGCAGTGAGGGGGAAACAGGGCTCCAAAGTTAGCAGTTCTAGCCAGAGAACAGAAGATAAAGCAACCCAAAAAAAGGGGGGGGGAAACCACAGGGGAGGGGAGAGGGATAATGACAAAGGAGGCAGCTTCTCTGAAGCCCCCCTTCCCCTCACCCACTGTGACATGCCAGCTGAGCAGACTGCTTCTCTCTCGCGCACATGCACACATACACACACAAAAGAACATGATCACAGTGATCGCTACACTCTCTCTCTCATACACATACAGAGAGAGAGGGAGAGAGAGAGAGAGAGAGAGAGAGAGAGAGAGAGAGAGAGAGACAGTAATTATGCTAGAAAACAAGCCGGCTGGCTGGATCTTTTCATTTGAGCCTCATCTCTTGCAAGTCCACCCCCTCATTGGTCCATCCAACCAATCACGGCTCAGCTCTGCTGTGGCTGTTTCGGGAAGACTACTGGTAGTTTCCACTGCAGTAAGTGAAATGCTAGTTCACACAATTGATAGTGTGCTAACTTGCGCTACTTTTCAAAAAAAGTTGGGGAAAATATCGAAAGCTGATACTGCGTGACTTATGGGGGGTTTTGCCCCCCTCTTTCTGAATATGGCGACTTTGATTTGAAAGTTTTAGGAACTATTAGTACTCTTTGCGAATTCTTAGAGGATTTATTTTGCCATGTAAACAGCCCCGGAGACAAAGCTCGGTCATGGAAACCCACTGGGTGTCCTTAGGCAAGTCATACTCTCTCAGCCTGAGAAGAAGGCAAAGGCAAATTCCCCTCCCCCAAACAAATCTTGCCAAGAAAACCCCATGATAGGTTCACCTTACAGTCTCCAGAAGCCAGAAATGACTTGAAGGAACACAACAGCAATGTTAACTTCAATATTAACCTTTACGCTCATGCTATTTACTCTGGCATGGATGTTTGGCAGGACTTCAGATTTTCAAGACATCCACAACCACTCACTCATTGCCTGGGCTGGATAGGAGAACCATGTGTAGATCAGAGCTGGAGTATAACTTCCAGTTCCCCCTAGGTAACAGAGCCATCCTGCACTGGCCATGCTGGCTGAAGGATTCTGGAAGTTATAGTCCCAAATCCTACAGGTAGTCTGGATTAAAACAAACCCATTAAATCAACTGTTGGATGATGAGTCCACACATATGTAAATTCCAAATGATTCAATAGGTCTACTTTAATTGGAACTAACAAGAGGAAATAGGCCATAGTTCATAAAAGTAACTGTCATAAGCTCTTATTATCATTTCTTTATGAACATGATTCTTCATTTAGTTATTCTGCTTCCACTTGCATGGTGTGCCTAGCTAAATGGCGGCATCAAGACAACACATATAATAGTCTCTGGCTTTTCTTCGCGAACAAAGATTCAGGAAGGACTCATCCCGCGCTTCCTGCAAGTGCGCTGATGACTAAAAAGGCCAATTAGAGATAAACATGTCCGGTTGCAGAAAGCACAGCAGAAGGTCTCCTTGGGTGATGTTTCTGGGTTGTGATTCTTTCTGTGTTGTTGTTTCTCTTCAAGGCTTGTTCGGCATATGCTATCAAATAAGGCTGCAGCATTGTGGATAGTGCGTCTCCATGCCTCCTGATGTGAGGCCAGGGCAGACCATTGTTGGTGATCAATTTGGCCAAGCCTGAGATGTTGTTTCAGGAAGTCTTTGTATCGCTTTTTTGGAGTGCCCCTCTTACGCTGACCCGTGGCGAGTTCACCGTAGAGTACTATTTTTGGGAGGTGATGGTCCTCCATCCTAGAAATGTGGCCTGCCCAGTGCAGCTTCTGTTCTCATTATCATGGCCTCAATGCTGGTGATCCCTGCTTGCTCAAGGACAGCAACATTCATCACATAGTCAGTCCAGAATATATTTAGGATTGTGCTTGTACAGCGCTGATGAAAGCATTCAAGGAGTCGTAAGTGGTGGTGATAGGTGACCCATGTTTCAGACCTGTAAAGGAGAATAGACTGTACAATGTCTCTATACACACTGATTTTTGTGCTTCGCCTCAGGTGTTTGTTACTCCAGACTCTTTTGTAAAGTTTTCCAAATGCACTATATGCCTTTGCTAATACTCAGTAGTTGAAGTGCAGTACTTAACATGGATTTATTTAGTTTGCATTATTTGAGTGATTAGTTCAGCAGAGGTGGGTGATAGAACTTGGGGCTCTGTATCCATTTGTTCCCCATTTAATATCATATCCCACTTACAAACTCCAGAACATGCCAAAAACATTATAATTTTTTACCAGCATTGGTAAAATCCACTAGATGGCAGCAAATCCTAAATTACTACTCCCCAGGTTCTACCCTGTAACATAACTTTAGCCCCTGAGTGACAGGGTAATTTTAGAGTGTGGACAGGCTACATTGGCCAAATGCTTGTAATATAAATGGCCAGTCAATAATGTCTCAGTGCCATTGATTAGAAGATACGGGCTCCCTTCTGTTTGAGAAATGTGCAATATGTGAATTTGCATTCCACTCACCCTTCCAATGTATCTTTTGCACCTTCTTTGTGGGAGCCAATGTGGTGTTGTGATTTGAATGTTGGACTAGGACTGGGTCAGTCTTGATGGCCCATAAGGCCCCTTGCAGTTCTATGCTTCTATGTAGATCACTGGTAAACCTGCATAGCTGACACCCCATTGTTCAATTGCAATGAGATGCACATCAGTACCTGTTCTACATTGGGCCTCTGAGCACTACACAGTGGAGCCTCAGGCCCCACTACACTATGGATAGAGGCCCATTGTGCATATGTACACCCCACCTATTGTACATTAGTACATATTCTGCATGTGGACCTCTTCCTCTGTCCCCAGTAGCTACCGGTAGATATGGATGCTGTGCAACATTCAATAAAAACACTCCATTAATGCCACTACAACTGTATATGTCACTGACAGGATGCTGGTCTGTACTTTAAGGCAGCATGCTAGCTTGGGAGATGCTGGGTGGGCAATGAAAAGTTCTGTCCTCCAACACCCTGCTGCCATCCACTGTCAGCAGATGCCTCCTGAAGTCACTGTTTCACTCTATCTAATGGTAGGACCAGTAGTATTATAATCAAAACACAGCAGGCATTGTATGCCAACATTCCTTCTTTATATAACAAAGGCCTTTGCAGTGGTTACCCCAAGTTCTTCCCCCTCCTTACTGTCTTTCTGTTGGCAGACAAAGACATTTTTTAAAAAAGTTCCAACAGGCTTTTAGAACTGAACTGAAGGGTTTGCTTTAAAACTTTTAGGGTTCTTTAGAGGATCCTGTTGTATTTAACTGTTTTCAACTGCATTTTATTCTTTTTAGATGTATGTTTAAAATTGTTTTAATATTGTGAATAATTTAATTCTGTTTTAATGTTCACTTTTGTGCATCTTTAGCTATATTGTACTTGTTTTAAATTGTAAGCCCCCTTGAGTCCCAATTTTGAGGAAAATGTGGGATATAAATAAAGATGATAGATGGTTGTGGTGGTGATGGTGATGGTGATGATGGCTGCTGTCGCACTGCAGAAGTAATACAGCTTGACACAACTTTAACTGCCATGGCTCAATGATATGGAATCCTGGGATGTGTAGTTTTGTGAGATATTTAGCCTTCTCTGTCAGAGAGCTCTGGTGCCACAACAAACTACAAGTCCCAGGATTCCATAGGATGGAGCCATGATAGTTATAGTGGTGTCAAACCACATTATTTCGTTGGCACTGTGCCAGCAGCTGATGTGAAAGGGAGCAAAGTGTGAGGGGGAAAACAAATTTATAAGCAAGCCAGAAATGCGGAGAGAGAAGGGCAGGGAAGACATAAGACTTTTTCAGATGAGGCCAAATACCCTATTCCAGACCCCCAAGCCCCAATCCTGTTCCTGCCGCGGAATAAAGGGAAAATGTTCAAACACTTACCTTCATTCCACAGCAGGAATGCCCTCCCTCTCCCCTCGCTGGCTGGTCATAAATGCAACCGTTGTAAGGCTGCTTTTATGACCGACAACTGAAATCCCGCTCGTTCTTGCGAGAGAACAGCCACATGGGAATTTTAAAAATACCCCCCCCCAGCTGTCAAAATAGCACAACAAGCACCAAAAAACATTTTTAAAAAAACAAGTAACCCGGGGAGGGGGGGAAGGGGTGCCATTTACAATGTTTCCCCATGATGAAAAAATCATGGGGAAATCTGGAATGAGGACAGGGGAAGCACAGAAAAGGGTCAACGTCTTCTGAAAGGAAGACTTTTTCCCAACCCTATTCTGTGTCTCCTACAGAATAAAAAGCCCATCTGAAAATGTCCATAGTCATGAAAACAAAGCACAACACTGAGATACTCTAAGCAGCCAGGCTGCATACATTGTATAAAAATGTTTAATCTGCTTGTGGCTAAAGAAGTTCCGAGCTATTAATGGAATGAAGTAACAGGTGAGCATTAGTCATTTCCGTCATACACGTGATGCCATAAGCACATGCCGCAACAGATAAGCTGAATCATGGCGCTAGCTAAAAGATCATTTGGCAGTGCACGCATATTCCCCAGATGTATCATCTTTCTTTCTTTCTTTCTTCTTCTCAAAATCCTCCCAGTCAAGCCAGCTGGACAATCTTGAGCCTGCGAAAGGGAGAGAGTCTCAAAACAACAATGGATTCTAGTTGCACCTCGTTTTATAGGCATTGCTGACAAGACCTTTCATATAAACACTCACTTTTCCTATCTGGGAAATACACTGGTAGGTTTGCTGAGTCATCTTGAGATCCTCCTGGGCCTTTGGTAGAGTGAGGCAGCTGGTTTTCAGTGTCATGAAAAGGCAGCCAGTTGTTTAGTTATTTTATTTATTACTAGCAGATGGCAGTGCAGGCTGCAGAAAGATTCTAATGAATAAAACTGCATTAATCCATTCAAAACAGGAAAACCTGATATGCTCATCCCCAGGGTCCTTTTACTATCCAGGTATCCATGTCAAGTTTCAAGTGGCTCGGAAGTTTTACAGTCTTGGAGCTATGCTGGAGGCAGACACACAGAGACACATACAGGCCAGTATCCTACATGGTGCAGGCAGTGTAACGTTCCACCCACACAGTTCCACATTTTTCCCAGGCCTGCAAGGCAGATTCCAAGCAGCTGGCTAAAGTTCTGCAGATGAAAGAAAAGAGCTGGTGATTTGGGAAGGCAATGTCAGCTCTCTTCTCCCAGTTGCAAAACTGCCTGTGTGCCTCCTCACCCCCCTGAGCAGTAAATGGCTGTGGCAGCATGCTCCAGGAACTTAGGAGAGTGGGTGCTGCACAAGGAGATATTGAATACCTTCTTCCACAACTTTTGAAAAAGGATATTATGTGTGTAACGCCAGGTTATGCACCATATATCTCACCAACAGGATTCCAGCCAATCTCTCTCCCCCGCACTCTTTTTATTATTATTGATTATCAAGTTTCCCCCCTCTTTGAAGAAGTATTAGTAGGAGTTTCTGGTTCAGGCAGCAAAATCATTTGGCTGGCCAAATGCACCTTGAGGATCAAGGAACAACCAGTATTTGCTATTCTGTCTCTGGCAGCAATTTTTTTTAAGCTCTTCCTGTTCTTGGAGCATCTTATGTGTAAATGTTGGCATTTTTGAGACCCCAACATTTTAGCAGGACTGGAAAGCTCCAGGAGAAGTGCAATTACTGTATATTCCGGTGTATAAGACGACCCCCCCCAATTTTTAAGGTAAAATGCAGAGTTTGTGATATATTCGCCCTATAAGACGACCCCCCTCTTCCAACGCATAGCCCCCGCATGCCCCTCCTGCGCTCCTTTCCAGGAGGGAGCGCAGGAGAAGGATGCGGAGGCTGTGCGCCCAAAAGGGGCACGTTCGCCCCTTCTCCCCACCTTCCAGGAAGGTGGGGAGAAGGGGCGAATCGCGGTTTGGCCGCGCAGCCTCTGCATGCCCCTCCTGCGCTCCCTTCCAGGAGGGAGCGCAGTAGGGGGAACCGGAGGCTGTGCGGCCAAACGGGGCACGTTCGCCCCTTCTCCCCACCTTCCAGGAAGGTGGGGAGAAGGGGCGAATCGCGGTTTGGCCGCGCAGCCTCCGCATGCCCCTCCTGCGCTCCCTCCCAGGAGGGAGCGCAGGAGGGGGATCCGCAGGCTGTGCGGCCAAACGGGGCTTTGGGGAAGGGGAGAGGCTGGGCGGAGGGTGGCTGGGGGGAGGGGGCTTCGCAGCCACCCCCCTCTCCAAAGCGAGCCTTTGGGGAAGGGGGGTGGCTGGGCGGAGGGTGGGCGGGTGGCAGGGAGTAGGGGGCTTCCCAGCCCCCCTCCCTTTCTGGAGGGGGGGTGGATGCGTGGGGGGTGGGTGGGGGGAAGGGAGGAGGGGGCTTCTCCGCCACCCCCCTCCCTGAAAGCTGCGATTCTGCAGCTTTCAGGGAGGGGGGGTGGATGCATGGGGAGTGGGCGGGGGGAAGGGAGGAGGGGGCTTCTCCGCCCCCCCCTCCCTGAAAGCGCGTTTCCGCGGCTTTCAGGGAGGGGGGGTGGATGCATGGGGAGTGGGCAGGGGGAAGGGAGGAGGGGGCTTCTCCGCCACCCCCCTCCCTGAAAGCGCGTTTCCGCGGCTTTCAGGGAGGGGGGGTGGATGCATGGGGAGTGGGCAGGGGGAAGGGAGGAGGGGGCTTCTCCGCCACCCCCCTCCCTGAAAGCGCGTTTCTGCGGCTTTCAGGGAGGGGGGTGGATGCATGGGGAATGGGCAGGGGGAAGGGAGGAGGGGGCTTCTCCGCCACCCCCCCTCCCTGAAAGCCGCGGTTCCACTGCTTTCAGGGAGGGGGGTGGATGCGCGGGGGGTGGTTGGGGGGAAGGGAGGAGGGGGCTTCTCTGCCACCCCCCCTCCCTGAAAGCATGTTTTCGCTGCTTTCAGGGAGGGGGGTGGATGCGCGGGGGGTGGGTGGGGGGAAGGGAGGAGGGGGCTTCTCCGCCACCCCCCTCCCTGAAAGCCGCGGTTCCGCTGCTTTCAGGGAGGGGGGTGGATGCGCGGGGGTGGGCAGGGGGAAGGGAGGAGGGGGCTTCTCCGCCACCCCCCCTCCCTGAAAGCCGCGGTTCCGCTGCTTTCAGGGAGGGGGGTGGATGCACGGGGAGTGGGCGGGGGGAAGGGAGGAGGGGGCTTCCTAGCCACCCCCCCCCAAAGCCGCGGTTCCGCGACTTTCGGGAGGGGGGGTGGAAGCGCGGGGGGTGGGCGGGTGGCAGGGAGGAGCACTTTGCTTCACCCCCTGCCCGATCTCCTGCCTCTTCGCTCCGGCAGGCAGGTGAAGCAAAGTGTATCCGGCGTATAAGACGACTGTTGATTTTGGAGGGCACTTTTGAGTGCTCAAAAGTCGTCTTATACGCCGGAATATACGGTACTGTTTGTCTGAAGTAAAAATGGGGAACAACTCAAGGGCATCATATGCAGCCACCAATCACAAGCCAAGTAGTTCTGGCCAGTACCTGGACAAGACGCTGCCTGGCAGAAGTGGCTGTGGTGTCTTCCATGTCAATGGGGCAGTGAGTCCATGCTGGGGTTTAATCCACACTTTAGCTCTTTTAAAACGGAGGGACCAAAGACATGGAAGAATTAACCCCCCACCAAAAAAACCTCTTAGCTTGTTCAGCATTCTCTTTCCCAGCAACTTGTACATGGAGTTCTACCAAGATTAGGTGTAATATATAACCATCATGATTTGCAGCCATTTGGCAGCCTTACCCTCCACTAATTTGTTAAATCTCCTTTTTTAAAAAAATGTTCAAAATAGTGGTGATCACCAGATCTTCTAGCAGTGGATTCTATAGTTGTGCTGTGTGAAGATGTCCTTCTTTTTATCTGTCTTGAATTCCCACCACTTAGGACTTTATCAGACGGGGCTGAAATAGTGGAATTACAACGCAATAGTATCACAAATGAGTTCACATTATCACACAATGTCATTGTCCTCCCATGATCTGTTCATGCTCTACGCATTAATTAGGCATAACTTTTAACTGATGGGCAAAGCCATCAATAGCCCTCATATCGCTCTTTTCAAGGTATTGATGAGTATACAATAATCATGTCCCGCTGTAATTGCACGATTCCAGCACGAATGGCAGTCCTCTTCTCCCCCTCCCTTTTCCCAGTGAGAACACACAATTAAACATCTGGGGGAGAATGTGAAGAGACCTCCAGGATGCTCTTTTAATCAACTGTCACCTTTTCTTGGTACCTTTTAATGTTTGTTTAAATGTTCATTTGTGAATTTCTTTGGTTATTTATTTGTTTACAGTGTTTGGAGTGAAGTCTCACATCTTCTCGTGAGAACAACCGAAATCTTGCCCATGCAAAAATCACAGAAGGGAGAGAATTTTTTTCTTAAAGGTACATGTGATGGCCAGCAAGAAGCATTAATACTCTGTCAATAGAAGGCAATGCGAAGACAAGTGTTCCTATAGCGATAGCTGAAATCCTGTTCTTAAACCACTAGTGGTGGTCATGCAATAATTCTATGGCGGTAGTATCATGTGGTTACAGCAACGTGCAATAATTACTGTAGTCATGCCACTATGCCCTGGTGGCACAGTGGTTAAATGCCAGCACTGCAGCCACAACATTGAAAGTTCCATCCTAGAGGGCTTTCAGGTTCATGCAGCCTTCCAACCTTCTGTAGGTTGGTAAAATGAGTACTCAGCTTGTTGGGGGCAATTAGCTAACATGTTGTAAACCTCTTAGGGAGTGCTTTGGCACTGATAAGCAGTATAGAAATAGAAGTGCTATTGATATGTTTCTGCTTTCCTCAGTTGTGGAATTACACCTTTTTTAGACACTGATAAAGTTCTGAGTTTCTGTGGATGACTCTACTATGATTCCATTATTATGTGGGGGAAAGCGCTCTGTACGCTTTCTTCATATCATGCATGATTTTATACACTTTTGTTGTGTCTTCAATTAATCACTTTTTTTCTAAGCTAACAGCCCCAAAGATTGGAACTTCTCATAGAGAGAAGTTGGAATTCCAGCCCTTTGATTATTTTTGTTACCGGTACTCCTTTTTGCCTCTTTTGCAGTTTTATAATATGCTTTTGGAGGAATGATTACCAGAACTGCACACAGTATTCCAAATATGGTGTCAACCATGATTTGTACTGTGTGAAGAATTTACTTTCCAGATAGATTGGCAGTCTATAGATTGTACTGTGTGAAGAACTTACTTTCCAGATAGATTGGCAATCTATAGATCGTACTGTGTGAAGAACTTACTTTCCAGATAGATTGGTAATCTATTGCCAATGAGTTTCATTGGACAACACACACACACACTAATTTCTAATATGAGTGAGGAAGAAAACTTCTCTTTATCAATTTTCTCTGCTTTGTGAACAAAGTCCTGGTTGAACTCTTAAGCTTGTCTCTTGAAATTATCTGAGATCATTTTGAAAGTTTTGGGCCTTGACTCCAAAACCTTCTCTTTGTCCTTGATTTATATTTTTGATGCAAATTGTTCAGAATGGACCCTGTTCCCAGAACTTGTAAAAGTTACTTTTTGAACTACAACTCCTAGAATCCCACAGCCACCATAGCCAGTCACCATGCTGATTGGAAGATTTTGGGAATTACGATGCCCCAAAAGTAATTTTTCCAAGTTCTGCTTTAGTCATGCTTGCATACATTTTGATGACACAAGATGTGTGGAAGATCCCCTTAATTTATTTCCTGATTTGGACATTTTAACATCTAGAAGTAAACAAATGAATATAAATATATGATAAATGTTTCCTGTTTGTATTGTAATGATTTGAGTATTGGATTGGGACACTGGAAGGCCACTGTTTAAATCCCGACTTGGCCATGGAAGCCCACTGGGTGATCTAGGGCAAGTCACACTCTCTCAGCATTAGAGGAAAGCAAAAGCAAACCCTCTCTGAACAAATCTTGCCAAGAAAACCCCATGATAGAGTCGTTTTCGGGTTACCATAAGTCAAAAATGACTTGAAGGCACACAACAACAACAAACCAAAACAAACACAGAGCTTCTGTTTTCTGCATTAAAATGTTCTGAGGGTATCCAGCATCCCCATATTCTAGTACCAACAGACTGTTGAGATCAAGCTTTCTTCTTTTTTTCCTTTGGATCTCATGTACGTATATTGGCACTTATCCTATAAGAGGATGTGGAGAAAACATTCAGTGAGGTTCCCACCGATCTCCAAAACAGAAACATCTGTTGTAACGATGAACAGCTTGTCTGCTGATCTCAGCAGCAAGAGTAACAGCAGCCGGCCAGGTTTTAGCTTTACCACCAAAGAGGATTGCTGCTCATTTAAATGGTTAGCAGGAATGTCTAGAGAGCTTTCCCGTTATTATATCTAAGCTCAGCTTCTGCTTGTTTTTATATAACAAAAGTCGGGGGGGGGCAGACTATGCAACACATGGTGGGCCAGTTCACACATGCATGAAAGGTCAGCATGCCAGTCCCTCTGGAACTAGGAGGTAGAACCACAAGCCAGCTCTCAGCCAAGCTGTGGTTATGTATAAGCACTGTTTCTGAGAATCAAAAGAATTCAAATCACCTTAGGGCCAAAACAGATGCATTGGGAACAACTGTTTTGTTGCTGTTGCTCACCCTTCTTACAAATGGGATGAAGAAGTCTGATTTTAACATCAAAATACACGAGAAGGACTGAAAATTCCATTTCCCCCTCCTTGCTTCCCTTGCTGTCAGCCAAGGACTTTCAAAGAGCAGAGTACCTGTATTGTCAAGGGATGACAGAACACTCAATCCCCGGCAGAAGCCAAAAACTATCTCAGCAGACTTAGTAGCAAACCATCCCCAAGAATACTCACACACAGAGTGTTTGGCGTCCAAATAAACAGGAGGCACTTTTATCTTCAAAGTCAAGCAGTTGCAATATGTACAAATATTTACAACTGAAGGACAAACTGCTTCCCCAGACATCAGCATTCATGAGAAGAGAAAGAGCTCTGGACTGAGCTTTCTTATATACAGTTACAGAGCTTTGGCTTACTCAACCACATGGGTGCATTATATCAGATCTTGCACTCCAGAAGCTATGCCCTCTAGTAACCCTCCTTCTGCAGCTGTGGCTACATGACTTGGCAGTTCCTTGACTTCAGCCATCATGACTCAGCATGATTCAGCAGTTGTTTGGCTATTTTCAATGGAGTTAAATCTCTAACTCCTGACATGTATATGTAAACTTTAAATGCAAAACACACACATACACAAACGAGCTGTGTTTTCCATGCCTGAAACTTGCTGTAGTACGGCTTACTTCTGAATAGACATGCACAGAATTGAGCTGTGCTTTGCATGCCTGAAATCTGCTGTACCCAGGCTTACTCCCAAATAGACATGTATAGATTTGAGCTGTGGCTCTCAATGTGTAGTTGGAAAAGGGCCAATTTGGTAAGAATTACTTATGTCTGTGTGCACAAACTCCAAAGCACATAGGGCCTCTGTCCCTTCCCCTACATACTCCAGGTGCAACCCTCGTCTTAATAGAGAACTAGAATATAAATATTTTAAATCAAATAAGTAAATTTGGTATGGGTTTTTTTTTTGAAGAAAAAAAGGATGAAGACCACTCTGCTAAAGTCCCATTTGTCCAGCATTCTCATATTTTATCATATTCTACCATTCTATCTAAGTTATATCTCTGTTGCTAGTGGAGGTTATATTGAGTGTTCATGTGTAGCTAAAAGCAAGACTGTGTTCATGAGGAGCAATGCTGCATTTGCTTCACTCATGATCTGAACATCATCAATGCAGTATCTGCAGAGGAAAGGTTTGTGCATTGACCTGTTATAGTACCCATGGCCCTTCAACTATTTTATGTGGAAAAACTTGTGCAAATGAACTCCTTTTAAATAAGAGAGAGAAATATTTATAAACCATAATCCCCTGTAAGCAGAAATCCTAAGTATTCATTTCCTTCTCTATAACAGGGTTTGTACAAAGGTCATCCCCAAAATGAAATGGTAAGCAAAAGCAGACAACATAGAAATGTACATGGTATTAATCTTGTTTTCCATTGGCATCCATACTCGTGCATATGGGGTGCTATAAGACACTGTCTTGTCCCCGAGAGGTTAACATCTGTATGAAGCTGTTAGAAGCAATCATTAGGAGGTTTGGGACAAGTGAGGCTGCAGGGGAGAGCTTTCTATCACCTCATAAAAGTTATGATTTGGATTGGATTCACACATACACACACCCCTGGCTGCTATTTACTCTTTAAAAAATTAACATCATTGCTAATTGTGTGAATATGGCCATCTCTACATGGCTCTGAAACGAAATTAGTGACAGAAAAAGCAGCAGCAATGACAATGGTGGATGATGATGTGTTAAGGAAAATGCAACATGGGACATACAGTGAAAGAAATAAAATATGTATGTGAAAGTCACAATGACTAAGCAAGAGCAATTATGGGGCTACACAGGTGAAACTGCTAATGTAATCTAGAAGGCCTGAGAGCCAAGGACAGAGGTACTGAATGCAGATTGGAAACACCTGAGAATCATTAAGTGTACAAGGTGAAATGTTGAAATACATGGGTTGGTCTTAAGTATGGGTGGAACTACATGGACCAATCAGAATGGAAGTACACACCCACTGGGTGGAAACTAACTAGTGGGTGGTGATAAACAATGGCTATAAAATTGCAATGTTTGCCAATGTATTGTGGTGGAGTAGAGGTGGAGTAGTTTGGAGATATTGTGGAGTAGTGTGTAGAGATTGTGATTTGTTGACCATATAGTATATTTATATAGAAGAATAAAGTAGGTTTTATATAAAACTACTGAGTTGCCGGAGTGAATCCTGGAGACGTTTTGGAGACACCTGGAGAAGAGTGAGAAGGCTTGGAGAGTTTGTCAGGATCTTCAGCCTATTCTCTGAAACTCTGCTGCTTTGGAGGAAAGCATTAACCACTGATCTAAGCTGGTCGGCTCTGCTGCATAATAAGGTGGTGAGTTTGAGCCAGAAGTGAAGAGCTACAACTCCCATCATCCCTGACATGATGAACATCATCATCATCCATTTGCATCCTATACTTTGTCCATAGAACTCAGAGCAGCATTTTCAGGATTCCCAGGAGAGTTTCCACCCAGGTACTCCCCAAGCCCATTCTTACCTCCCCCTTGCACTTTTAACACTCAAAACCCTTTACAGTTCTTGTCACCTAGAACCTCACAAAAGTAATTAGCTCTTCTGATCTTTATATAATGTAAGCTGTACAATTTTCATCTCATTACTGGCATTAAACTAAATCTTCTACACCCACAAAATGAGTTCAAGTGATCATCCTCATTTGGCAATACTTGAGCTGCTCTACTAATCCTTTCCTACGTCATTCATTTTCTACTCCAAGATAAAGAATATGTCTCAGCTAAGGAATCAAGACAGGAATATATATGAAACGAATTACTGCCAGCACTCTGTCACAGTCTCAAGACCACTTTGGGTGACTTTGTTTGTTTGTCCTCTTGGGTTTATTTATCATAGCCAGCAGGAGGACAGGAAAACCTGTTTCTTGGCTGTGTTCCACTTCAGAGAGTAGATGGAGATTAATATGGTTAAATACTCATTGTGTGTGTGTGTGTGTGTGTGTGTGCATGCATGCACACACACATGTGCGTGTGTAGGAGTGGATGGGATGTTCCACCTTATAAGTGGAACAGTGAATGCATTCGGTCTTAGTATGAACTTTAAAGCAGCTACCCAAATTGCTGAAGCTGTTCAGGAGCTTAGAGACTTCGTTGCTGTTGTGTGCCTTCAAGATGATTCCAACTTATGGTGATCCTAATATCATGGGATTTTCTTGGCAAGATTTGTTCAGAGGCCTTCTCATGCCTTCCTCATAGGTTGAGAGTGTGTGACTCACCCAAGGTAACCCCTGGGGTTTCCACGGTCAAGTGGGGGCTTGAACCCTGGTCTTCTAGACTCCTAGTCCAACACTCAAACCACTTCTGGGTTGTTGTTTTCTCTGTGATTGGTGCAGCCCATGAAGATGGGGGGAGTCTTGTGGATGTAATTGACCTCCACCTTTTGTCCGTTCTTGATTTATATGTACACATATGCACAAAGAGAGAGAAAATATAGAGAAAGCCATCACAAAAATAGATTTTAGTTGTACAATATCTGTCATGCTGCCTTTCTGTATGTAGGGAGCCTTTTTCTAAGCAACAGTTCTGGGCACCACAATTCAAAAAGGATATTGACAAATTGGAGCGTGTCCAGAGAAGGGCGACTAAAATGGTGAAAGGTCTGGAAACGATGCCTTATGAGGAGAGACTTAGGGAGCTGGGTATGTTTAGCCTGGAAAAAAGACGGTTAAGAGGCGATATGATAGCCCTGTTTAAGTATTTGAAGGGGTGTCACCTTGAGGATGGAGCAAGCTTGTTTTCTGCTGCTCCAGAGATTGGAACACGGAACAATGGATGCAAGCTCCAGGAACAGAGATTCCACCTCAACATTAGGAGGAACTTTTTGACAGTAAGAGCTGTTTGGCAGTGGAACACACTCCCTCGGAGCGTGGTGGGGTCTCCTTCCTTGGAGGTCTTTAAACAGAGGCTGGATGGCCATCTGTCGGGGATGCTTTGATTGTGATTTCCTGCATGGCAGGGGGTTGGGCTGGATGGCCCTCATGGTCTCTTCCAACTCTGCAATTCTATGATTCTATGATTCCTAAGGATGCTGGAATAGTAATTTAGAATACACATCTGAGTGTTTCAAAATTACTGCTCAATAGTTTAAGTAGGAGAGAGAACTTTCTTGTGTACATTTTCTTCCTTGTTTACTTTAAATCATATGTTCAGGTGGGCATATGAATTGTCACCCCATTCACTGGATTCCACCATTTTGGTTGCCCTTGATAGCCAAATCAAGATTGTACCCCCACCCAGCTCTTTGAGCCTGATCTTGCACTGAGCCTCCCTGTAAAGTCAAGGACAGTATCCTACTCTAATTTTAATCTCCAAAATGTATTCTGGAAAGAATGCTGGGACGTGTTCTTTCTCCTCATTCTGGTTTGTTCCTGTGCCCACAGGTTCCCTGTATGCTTCATAATGCTGTGACCAAGCAATCTGCAGCCTTCCTCTGAGCCCCCTGAGCAGATGGTGGGTTGAGTGAGTGAATCGCTGTATTATTACAAGGATCATACACATCCTGTGAAGCACCAAGGTAGGGAGGTAAACTGTTGGGGTGCATTATGACCCCCAGAGAACAGGCAATTCACTATAGTGAGCACAACAAGTGACAATGTGGAAGCCTGTACCCTCCAACATTTCACAGATGAAAACCGGGATAAGTGTGGCCAAGCAACATCAGAGTGTGGTCAAGATGCCAAAATTTATTAATGGGGCACGGCAGACAACCTAGAAGAGTCTGCAGCTGTTTGCTTTTGCCTGAACCTACAGGTAAGGGCAAGATTCTGCCTCTCCTCTCCTCTCCTCTCCATTTTATTGAATTAATTTAGTGTAAACCACTTCTGCACTTTGAACTCAGTTTGCAGCCACTGAAATAAGCTGAGGACAATGATGGAAAATCAGATGAGGAGAGAGAAACTGGGACATTTTTAAAGTAGTTTAAAAAGTGAGACAACAGAAGATTAATCGGGGTTGCTCCTTCCAATTCAGGACAGTTGGAAGGTATGGAATACTTCTCATGCATGTTTTGAGCATGTGTGTTCTGCAATTGTCTGTTCTTCGGCTCTTAAACACCAGCATTTCCCCCTCCATTCCCCCAAATGGCACTGCCCATGAACTGTGTGGACACACTGATAAAGGAGGGAAAGGAAAGATGGCTCTCCCACCCCCACCCCAACACCCACTTCTTAATAGGGAAAACTTGACTAGAATTTTATATTTTATTGGGGCAACGATAGAAGTAAAGCCAGACAGTGTCACCAACACTGGGCTAGGTTGTGGTGGTCAAAGTGTGGCCCTCCAGGTATTGGACTGCAACTCACATCAGTCCTAACCTACATAACTAACAGTGAGGAATACTGGGGGTTACATTCCAACAGCATTGGGAGATGTGACAGGCCAAAGGTTCTCTGCCTTTCCTGTAGAGGAATCCAGGCTTGATACTGTAACTTGTTAGCAGTATTGAACAGAGAGCTGAAGGGTTAACCAGCAAGGGGAGGAAATGCGATTTCTGTTAAATTTTTGGCAATGCATGAATGTCCTTTATGATTTCTTAGCAGTATTAGTTCAATTAAAGGAATAGTGTACATCCTTTCCTGTTTATCTTTAGCTAAGCAAGCACCTGCTTTGGCTAGTGTCACTGATTTCTTTTGACAGATGGATAGAGAGATGTTAAATGGAAAGGCTCAGATGCTGAGTAAGTATAACCCAACAACTATTACTAGAGTTCAAAAAAGATTAAATATCAGGTATTACTGCCATTACTGAGGAGTTGTACTGGTCTCTGCTATTTTTGAGATCTCCACAGCTGGCAGAGAAGTCCATGTATATTGCCACGTGACATTATACAAGCAAAAGGTCTCCTTTTTGGAAAGGTGTCTTTTTACAAATGGGCGACTGATCAGGGCTAAATGTGGGCCAACACCATGCACTCCAACTTTTCACAGAGGAAAAGTGGGACACATGTGGTCAAGAAACATCAGAGTGCGGTCAAGATGGCAAACGTTATTAATAATGAGGAAGAACACACAATCTAGGAGAGGCTGACACAGTTTGCATTTGTCACAGTCTGCAGGGAAAAGCAAGATTCCACCCACTTCTCTCCTTCCCCCTCCTCCCCACAGTTAAATGAGTGCAAACCACTTTTGCATTTTGAATTCATTTTGCAGCAATAGAAGTGAATGAGGACAAAGCAGGAAACTGGAAGGAAAAGTGGGACATTTTAAAAGCAGCTGGAAAAGTGGGTGACAGTAGAACAAGGACTGTCCCTGCCAAATGAGAAAAGTTGGAGGGTATGCAATACACCATATTCCTAATCATATCTGTTCACCACATATCACTTTGAAGTGGGATGTTAAAACTTCTCCCCCTGCCTGGCGTTATTTCAGGGGAGGGAAAAGTGTGGCCCTCCACATAGTGTTGGATTTCAGCTCCCTTCATACCTAGCCAGTCAACAGCAAGGGATGCTGAGATTTGTAGTCCAAACACAGCTGGAGATGCAGGGCTACAACTGGATCATGTGTGGGCAAATTGTCTGGCTCAAAATAAGATGATTTCCTATGTTCCTTTCAGCTCTAGGACCAGTTGCTTACTCTCTACATGCACAGTACATGCTCCACCACCAGGAAGGTAACATTCCCACACCACAAGGCTTATAGCTAGCTGATCTGCCTCTCTTTCCCTTGTAACAGTCATAAATAAATTCACACAGCATTACAGATTTTTCTGGTGCTAAAATCTCTGTCCATGTATGTGTTGTGATCCAAGTTTCCTATTCTTCAAAACTAATTCTTTCCCTCTCCCCTCACCCTTCACATACATCCTGGGATCCACTTTGAATACGGGTGAGAGAAGGGACATATTTTCCATTTGACTTTGAATTCCTTCTTCATCTCACTCACTCCCCCCACCCTTTTCGGAAACTGCATATCCTGCTTATTATTAACAGAAAGAGAGTTCAGAGAGAGGGGTGAGATGAGGAGATTTGATAGATGACAGCAAGCAGATTGTGTCTAAACATCTAATGCTTCAAGGGAAGATGGAGCCAGAAAATAGAAACACAAGGCAGGAAATGGAAAGAGAGAGGTTCCACTCTCTTTTCACATTCCTTAGGTTTCCTATCATTCTTTCAAGAGTTGTGGGTCTGTTCCCCCCCACACACACACAGTACATTTCTGTGGACATTATTAATATTGTATTTATTAGTTATATTTCAATGAGTTCCTGGTGGCCTAGACAGCTATTCATCTTATCTTCATGATAGCCTCATGAGATAGATCATGATGAAACAGAGTGGCTGGCCATGAAATTCACTGACCTTGTGAGTTTCATGGCTCACTGGAGACCTGAACCTAGACCTCCCTCAAGTTAGGACTTTATCAGACACTGCCCTTTAGATGTTCCTTTATTCCAGCGAAAGAACATTACCCCCCAGCACTTACCTTCTTCTCCTGGCAAAGGCAGCTCCGTGAATAAAGAGGAAGTGAATGGAGCCCCGTTCACTTCCTTGCTCGAAATCCCATGAAACTTCGTCACATGGGAAATTTAAAAATAAAAACAAAAATAACACATTTAAAGTTACACCAAGCACTTTAACACACTTTAAAGGTCCCAAGTAACCAGGGGAGGCTCATAAAAAGAGCAAAATGTACCTGGATGTCTCGATCTGACCCAGAAGTGTTCTGGCTGGTCCAGCCATTGTCGGGGTAAGTACCAGATGTAAATGCCCTGATGTTTTGCACACCAGCAATGCCGGCACAAAAGTGGCATGGGGGATCTATTGATGGCTTAAGCCATTAATTAAAAACTATGAGATTTTCACTATACATAAACACGAAAGGGCAACGTCATCTGATCCATGCACCCTTTTGCCTTTATGTGGCGTCATTATAATGCCATATTTAGTCCGTCTGATAAAGTCCTTAGAGTCTAAATTTCTAACCACTGCACCATATTCCCTCTCAATGACCTTACTGACAATGTTTGTGGGCATGAATTCTGCATGATGAGCCACATACTAGCCCAACCCGCACCTGGTTTGCATGTACACTACATGCACCTTTAACTCAAGAGCAAAATCAATGCATAGCAGGCTGCAAGCCGTCTCTCGTAATACTTGGTGTCAATGACTGAAGCTGAACAATAGGAGAGTCAGGACAGATATCAGAAAGCACTTCCCCATGTAACATATATTGAATCTATGGAATTTGCTACCACAAGATATAGTGATAACCAACATGGATGGCTTTAATGAAGAATTAGACAAACTCGTGGAAGGTAAGGCCATCACAAAGGCTAAATGTCATGGTAGCTATATATGCTTCAGAACACCGGTTACTACCCTCTCCTCGAGATTCCATAATTGAACAAATTGGACACTTTTCGAGGTCACTTTGGCTGGGTGGTTAGGCAGACTGGAGATCAATCTAAGGTCACAATGACCTGAGATGTGTCTAGAAATATAATGGTTAGAAAGCCCTAGTCAGGATTGTGGGGTGTGTGTGGCTGTAATGGGTTTATGCTAACAACCAAGTTATTAGGGGGTATGTGCTAATCCTTTCTTCCAGCCCTGGACATTTCAAGCAATAATTCAATCAAGCAATCAAGTGACTTTTCCTCAGCCAGTACCCTACAGAAATCTTCCCCTCCTGTCCAACCTTACAAGGTTATTGCAAGCCCATCAATGATCTGTCTCTCTGTAATTAAAGCAATCAGTTGGGTTTCGATTCCTTTGGTCTATTCTGTGGGAGAGCCATCCAAGTTTTGTTATTACTAACTCATCCCTCCAAGGCACGGGATAAATATTATCCCATGCATAAATATTAGCACCCCAACAATAGCAAGGTGTGCCATAGTGTATGGACCCGGGCACTCTCTTTCCTTGTACACCATGGATCAGCACCTTCTGTGCCACCCTCAAATGCTTGTCTGAGTATCCACGCTGATGGAACTCTCTTCTCTTTGAGACTGGTAACTATCATCCTATCTTCTTGGACCTCTCTCTCTCTCGCCATCCACGCTTTCTGCCTTACTCTGCTATAGCCTTGTATGGTTCGTTCTCCATCCTTTCTGCCTTATTCTGCTATAGCCTTGTATGGTTTGTAAGAATGTGTGTTGTGTATGTTAGTTTACTTTCTGTATTATTCCAATAAAAATACTTGTTTTACTTTAACTGGAGTACTCTCTACAGTTAATACTGGTATACATAGGTGAAAAGATCCCTAACACTATCCTCCTCTCCTCCTCTGTTGAGCTAATAATTCCCCTAACAAGATTTTGGCATCATGGGTGGGCATCTAATGTACCCCCACCTCTTAGGGTAACAGTATCAGCAGAGGAGTCTATTGTATTTGTGTTTCTATTGGTGGTCTCCCCACTGGAACATCTATTTGGCCATTATGTGAACAGAATGCGGGATTAGTCAGGCCTGTGATCTGATCCAGCATGGCTCTTTTATATTCATGGCCCAAATCCAATTGCCTTTCAATCAAACACTGAATGGTAATTCAGCACTTACATAAATCCCATTTATTCAATGGGTCTACTCTAGTTGGAACCAGCAATTGGAGTTAAAGCCATATGTCCATGTCATGTATGCGGCGAATTCCAGATTTTCTCCATAGTGTGGTTTTACTGAAATGGTGAAATAATTAAAAACATACATTGGGGTGCTTAGAAATGTGAAGGTTTGTAAAGATTGGTAATCTGCAGTTTTCTCTCATTCTGTTGTTTGGTACTTGGCTGTTTCCAAAAAAAGAAAAAAGAAAAGAAAAAGAAAAAAGGAGGGGGGAAATCAACACTGCTCAGTTCTGTACAAAATGCTTAAAAAATGTATTAGGTCCAGATTCTGCAAGATGATAAAGCTGCTGCAACATTTTGGTAAGGTTCACTGCAAACAGCTAACACAGATTGAATTTAAACTGTAACCACATGCTGAATGAGTGATCCCTAAGACTTCCCAAATGAAAAACAAATGCTTGGTTTTTGCTTGATAATGCATACCTTCCAGTTTTTCAGAGTTAAAAGACAGGGACACATTTCTAATATGCCTATTCTTATTGAAAGGTTGAGAAAGTTACCTTTTTTTGGAGTACAAAATGTCAGGAGTTAGAACTCCATTTTAAAATGGCCAAACAAACTGCAGAGTCATGCCTAGTCAAACTGGCTGACTCCATGAACTGCCTAGTCTTCCTTAGCTACAGAAGGAAGGTTCTTATTGATGGGTAAGATGATACGATTGAGTAAGCCAATGCCCTGTAACTGTGTATATGGGAGGGCTCAGAGCGGAGCTCACTTCTCTTCTTCATGTGAATGCTGAGGCCTGGTGAAGCAGTATCTTCTCCTTCTGATTGATCTCAGATTAGATAAGGTGCAGAACTTCCCAGAAACTCTTTTGTCTTGAGTGTTTTTGGCTAGCTGGCTGAGAAACAGTTAAGTTTCAGCCAGGCCCTGTAATATCTTCCAGCAACTTTGAAGTGCTGCCAGCTGCCAGCTGTTTGTGTTTTCATAGCTGGAGAATTGTTGACTCAGTCAGCAGAATGGCAGATAATAGTCTTGTCTGCTTTGAAAAGCTGGCTGATGGAAATTATTCAGCATGGAGTTTATACATGGAGGCTTTATTAATTAAGGACAATTTGTGGCATGTTTTTGGAGAATGAAAGTGTGGTCCCAGAGGGTTCAGAAGATGAACTAGCAGCATTCAGACTAGCAGACCAGAAGGCTAGAGCTGCAATTCTCTTATTGCTCAGCCCCTCCCAGTTAATACATGCGACCCCAGCAAAGACAGCCTTTCAGCTCTGGACAGCTTTGAAAACAGTTCATTAGAATTCGTCCTGCCTCTCAAAGATGATATGGATTTTATAACACAAAGCTGTCTACTGGACGCTGTGTGAAAGCCCATTTGGAGGAAATGAGGCAGCTTTTTCAAGGGGTGGCCAATAGAGGGGTGGACATTCCAGAAGCCCATAAGTGTTTTATTTTATTGGGCAGTTTGCCAAAGCCTGGACAGCCTAAAACCAGGAGGCTGTGTTTCCTAGGCTATGAGGGCAATAAGTATGTGTTTTCTCTCCATCCTGGAAAGGTCACATTCTCCAGGAGTGCAAACTTTGAAATGGACTCAGGGTGGGATAGATTACATTGCAATCAGGAGGTGTTTGTTCCCTTGGGGAGGGATGTGTCAACAACTCCCAGAAGTCCCACAAATGGAGGGGTGGTAATGCCTGATGATGAAGGGGAGGTAGAGGAAGAAAAGCCTGATGCTTCACATGCCACTCCAACATACACACATCACCACAAACAAGCAGTGAGCCTGACACAGGGAGAGATAGCAGCAGTAGTGCAAGTGAGGATGAGTCAGACAGAACTAGGGTGCTCATCCCCAGAAGGTCAACGAGGGTCAGAAACACTCCTGACAGTTTTGTTGTTCAGGAAGCCAGACTATGCAATGTCATGGCAGAGGAGCCTGCAAGTTTTCAGGAGCTCCTAAAACTTCCCCAGGAAGAGCAGGAAAAGTGGAACACAGCCATGGACTCTGAGTTCAAGTCACTAGTTGAGAGGAAAGTGTTCCAGGTAGTTGAAAGGCCCAAAGACCAAAAGGCTGTTGGTTGCAGGTGGATATACAGGCTTAAGGACATGCCCGATGGGACACAAAAGTGTAAGGCATGCTTAGTTGTGAAAGGCTTTTCGCAGGAGCGTTACACCAATTTTGACAAAACCTTTTCGCCCACAGCAAAGCCAGAAAGTCTTTGGTTAGTGTTAGCTGTAGCAGCCAAGAGGCAGATGGTTGTGCAACACTTTGACTTTGAAACAGCATACATGAATGCTGATCTTGAAGAGACAGTGTTCATGGAATAGGCCCCAGGGTATGAGAGTGCAAGTGAGAGCAAGGTGTACTTGTGCAAAGTGCTCTACCGCTTTAAACAAAGCGCACGTTGCTGGAACAAGTACATACACCAAGTTTTGGTGTCACTGGATTACACAAGGAGTGTCGCAGATGGCTGTATGTATTACCAAGGGGGCAGGTGATAGTGCTGTCATGCTAGTTATCTATGTGGATGACCTTTGTGTGGCGGCAAAGAGTGCCAGTGATGTCAAGAAAGTGCAGGTGGAGTTAGAAAACCAGTTCAAGTTGAACGACTTTGGCAGCCTGAGATGTTATTTAGGCATAGAGGTAGAAAGAACCAGTCTTGGAGAATTTTTCCTAAGCCACATGATTGACAGTCTTGTGGCCAAGTGTGGGCTTAATGGAGCTAAGGTGGTCAGTACACCAATGACCACTGATTTTGTGAACTTGGAGGCAGAACAGGAATTTGAAAGACCTGATCTGTACCACTCAGTGGTAGGCAGTCTGTTGTTATTGCAAACAACACAAGGCCTGGCATCAGTTTTGCAGCTGGAATGCTCAGCAGAAGAGTCTCCAAGCCAAGGAGGGCAGATCGGGAAGAGGGTAGTTAGATTTCTCAAGAGGACCAGGGACATGCATTTGAAGCTGACAGGAAGTTAGGTGACCCTGGAGTGCTATGTGGACAGCTCTTTTTGCTGCTGAGACTTCAGACAGGAAGACAGTGACCGGGATAGTGGTCCAGTATGCAGAGAGCCCCATAGTGTAGAGATCAAGAAAGCAGAACTGTGTGGCCATTAGTACCACTGAAGCTGAATTTGCAGCCTTGTCTGAGATGACAAGTGAGGTACAATGGGTAAGGCAGATGCTTGCAGACCTTGGGGAGCTGTGCCAAATGCCTGTTGAGGTGCACAAGGATTCACGAGCCTGCATAACTATGGCAGAAGCAGAAAACCTGAAATGCAGGACAAAGTACCTTGTGGTATGCTACCAAAATGTGAGGCAATTAATACAAGAATGTGTCTTGTGTCTGAAGTGCTGTTCAACTGAGGACAATGTTGCAGACCTGCTCACAAAAGCCCTTCCAGCAGGAAGCCATGAGGAGTTAGCAAAGAGGCTGGGCCTTATCACTAGTGTGTAAAGTGAAAGGTGTCAAAAGGGAAGGTCAACCGATAGGCGATTGATGTCTAACAATGTATGTTGATAAAGTTATGTTGTAATGATAACATGTGTCCTGCACAGTAGTTTGACCATTTTGGAGGAGATTATCAGGAGTTAGAAATCCATTTTAAAATGGCCAAACAAACTGAAGAGTCATGCCTAGTCAAAATGGCTGACTCCATGAACTGCCTAGTCTTCCTTAGCTACAGAAGGAGGGTTCTTATTGATGTGTAAGATCATGTGATTGAGTAAGCTAATGCCCTATTACTGGGCCCATCTACATGGTAAAAAAAATACGTAGACCGTTTGGAAGATCAATCTTCCATACACACGGCTGTCCGGATTCATACGTGTCATTCGGAAGGGGGGTTAGCAAATCCCCTGTAAACTACGTGGATTCAACATTCAGAAGGATTAGCGGATCTCGGCCTAAAATCCATAGAGCCATTCGAATGACTGATCGTCTGTACCCCCCGTTCGCACACATATAAACAGGCAGTGTAATCTGATTGGCTGGCTGAGTAGACGGGGTGGGCCTAGCAAGGAGGGGAATTGGGAGCAGCCGCCATATTGGATTCCTGGCTAAGCGAGAGTCCAGTAAGTCTGTGAATTTTATATATATATTTATTTTTATTTTACATTGTAAATAGGGAAAACTGACTGTCCACAAAGCAGGCACCTTTTTAAATAAAAAAAGTGGTGGGAGATTTAAAACCGCCGCTTGGCCAGCTGGGGAGGGGGGTCATGCGGAGTTTAGGGGGGGGTAAAAATGGTGTAGGCGGATCGTGCGTATTTGAACTATTGCGTATTTGTATTTTTTACCCGTCAAATGGATTTTTTTAATCGTATAGACGGACTCACTGTGTATATGGGAGGGCTCAGAGCAGAGCTCACTCTTCTTCCTATGAGTGCAGAGGCCTGGTGAAGCAGTTTCTTCTGAAATTGTAAGTATTTGTATATATTGTAACTGAGTTGAAGATAAAAGTGCCTCCTGCTTATTTGGATGTCAAACACTCTGTGTGTGAGTATTCTTGGGAGCGGGTTGCTACTGACTCTACTGAGACAGGCTTTTGGGGCTTCTGCTGGGGATTGAATGGCCTATCATCCCCAACACAAAAATGAAAAGTAACATTTCCAAGCTCTGTTCTCATCCCACTATTCAAACTCTCCCATACTCTCACCTAACAGTATATGGGGCTGGGGGCGCACACATACAGTGTTGCTAAATGTTCTGCTGACTCTACCCCAGTTCAGATAGAACCATCTTGGTCTAATAAGCCATTGTTTAACAGGCCAAGAACAAGTCATAGGTCTGCATGCTTCCATTCCCCCTCCTCATTTTTTATATTTTTAGGATGGAGGACCATCGCCTCCCAAAAATACTACTCTACGGTGAATTCGCCACGGGTCAGCGTAAGAGGGGCGCTCCAAAAAAGCGATACAAAGACTCCCTGAAACAACATCTCAGGCTTGGCCAAATTGATCACCAACAGTGGTCCGCCCTGGCCTCACATCGGAAGGCATGGAGACGCACTATCCACAATGCTGCAGCCTTATTTGAGAACTCACGACGAACAAGTCTTGAAGAGAAACGACAACGCAGAAAGAATCACAACCCAAAAACATCACCCAAGGAGACCTTCTGCTGTGCTTTTTGCAACCGGACTTGTTTATCTCGGATTGGCCTTTTTAGTCATCAGCGCGCTTGCAGAAAGCGCGGGATGAGTCCTTCCTGAATCTTCGTTTGCGAAGAAAGCCAGAGAGAGAGATTTTAATTTTTGTAAGCCGCCCCGATTGTTTTAACAGAGGGGTGGGGTATAAATTATTATTATTATTATTATTATTATTATTATTCACTTGCAGGCTTCAGAAAATATATTCTGATAGATCCTGGCTTGATTTCTTGGTTTGTAAGCAATGCTTCAACCAGTTTTCCAATCTGAATACCCAAGGAAGCCATCTCAACATCCTGCCCAAAGTCAGGTGTGCAAGGAGAGGAGAGGAGAGAAGAAGAGTGGCACGGGGTGAACACATGTACTTGTACATGTCCTTGTTATGACAAACTATGTTTTCTCAATCTGAGGGCATTGTGTCTGAATCCAAACCCTAGCAATGCAGAGTAAAAATCACAAATAAATTCTTACTGCACATATCATCAGTATCTCTGGCTTATCTGGATCAAACTACTGTTTATTGACCAGCTCTTAGCTGACTTCAGACACCTGCTCTGGGAATCCAGTACCTCACTAGGTTTCAGGAGAAAGGAGGGATATGATGGAGTTGTCGTCAGAATTACAGCACACATCTGCATGAAGGTTACCGATGTAAACAGCAACAATCCTGTCCTCACATATTTCAGCTAGCATTCTGGCTGTCTTTTTTAAGCATTCAGAAGAGATCTCTAGACATTGTGGACATTTTCAGACAGCGCTAAACGGAGCTTACCGTGGGATGAGCTCCCGGGAGAGGAACGGCGCTCTTGCGCGGCGGGGGGTCGTTTTCGGACGCCACCGTCCCTCTTCCGAGATCATCAGTGTCACTTCCGTTAAGCTTTGGAAGCGGCCACGCCATATTTTATGCACGGGCAACTTCCGTGCTTAAAATATGGTGCAGCTGCTTCCAAAGCTTAACGGAAGTGACACTGATGATCTCGGAAGAGGGACGGCGGCGTCCGAAAACAACCCCCCACCACACAAGAGCGCCGTTCCTCTCCCGGGAGCTCATCCCACGATAAGCTCCATTTAGCGCTGTCTGAAAATGTCCTGTGCACCTTTAAAATAATTTTCATTGGTTTTTGCCTAGACTTATCCCAGATTTCACACCTGGCTGGTATGGAAGTTCTTTGTGAATAAAAAGTGGCACCTTTTCCTTCCATGCAACATGGAAGGAACACGGAGGGTGACGAGAGAGGGATGGTGTCGTCAGAAACTGCCCCCTACTGCGGAGCAGCTGCGTTCCTCCCCTAACGGCTCCTTCCGGATTTAAGGTACGTCTGAAAAAGTCCATAGTCCCTCTGGTCTAACCCGGGGGTGAGCAGAGGAAGGGGGAGAGAGAGGGAGGGAGAGAAAGTTTTCACCTCATTTCCAAATCCAGGTAATGATGTGGACAAAGATTCTAGATCAGCCGTTTAGCTATATAACTACCTTAGGGGCTTACTGCACAAGAGAAGGAAGAAATAGTGCACCCCTATAATAGTGCTGCACACCTTGCCTTATTGTATGATGTCGGTGTGTTTCAGCTGTTCTCCCGTTCCAGTCCCATGGGAGACAGTGGTAAACACGAGTCTTTTTGCTAACCAGAAAAACCCATTAGCAAAAAGAACTGCCTTTACCACCATCTCCCATGGGACCAGGATGGGAGAACAGCTGAAACACACTGACATTGTGGGATAAGCCAAGGTGGGATGCACTACTCTTAGGCTTCCCTTCTCTTCCTTCATGTGGTAAGCCCCTAGTTGTGTAGCTAAGTAGCATCTCAGAGTCCATCCACCCCCAATCCTGATTTACTGAGCATCAGCCACTGTGAGCAACAAAGGTCTGTTTTCCTGTTGATTAGGATGCAACAGACTGATATTTTCAACCCTTTCACCCAAGTGATCTTCTGTGCAACAGTCAGAAGTAAGAACCCTGTCACAATTCCTCATCACACCAGAGATTGCTTGCAAGTGTGGGGTATTGTGTCCCAGTCAACAGGAGAATAGTTCCCTATTGCTCACAATGGCCGCTGCTCAGTAAGTTAGACCTGTGGGACTTTTACAATCCCTATGTATTCTTTACACTATTGAATACTTAGAGATCATGAATATGAATCAGTTACAGATGTGCAACTCTAGCTTATGGATCTTCAATCATGAATTCCAACCATTGTTTTTAGAACCAGTAAGTTTCCATTCATGTTATAGATAGGAAAACCATGCAGTACCCCAAAGACCACACAGTTGAAAGAACTTTTAGTTTTCGAGAAACTTTGGCCTAGCAGGAAAGACGTTTCACTTCAAAAATATTCTTTTGACATTCAAAGTACAGGGGATACATATATTGCCAAATGGATGGGAAGGCTGGGGTTCAAAGCAATAGCAATAGCATTGATATTTATATACCACTTATCAGTGCTGAAGCACTCCCTAAGTGGTTTACAATTATTGTTAGCTAATTGCCCCCAACAAGCCAGGTACTCATTTTACCGACCTACGGAAGGATGGAAGGCTGAGTCAACCTTGGAGCCCTCTGGGATCCAATTTATAACCTTGTGGCTTGCAGTACTGGCATTTAACCACTGCACCACCAGGGCTCCCTGGCACTGATGAAGATTATCATGGATAAACCTGGATCTCTTAATTTGGCACTGAATGATAAACCCTCAAATAACTCATGTTTGTACGTTGTTATATGCCATCAAGTTGACTTTAAGAGAACCCTATGAATGAGAGACCTCCAAGATACCCTATTATTTACAGCCCTGCTAAGGTCTTGCAAAGTCAGGGCTGTGACTTCCTTGATTGAGTCTAACCATCTGTCATGTGGCCTTCCTCTTCTCCTACTGCCTTCCACTCTACCAAGCATTATAATCTTTTCTAATGACTCACATTGCCTCATGATATGTCCAAAGTATGATGGTCTCAGTTTAGTCATTTTGCCTTCTAGGGATTATCCAGGCTTGATTTGTTCTAGGGCCCATTTATTTGTCTTTTGGACAGTCCAGTGGCTTATGTACACCAGCCAGGATATGCTGGCTCCCCACCAATGTATCCTGACAGCAGAGCTGGCCCATCCTTCCCCCATTACCTCAGTGAAATGAGCCAGAGTCCACACAGGAATGACAGCCCATTCCTGCCGCTGCCGCTGCTGCATATTCTCTGCTGTTTTGGAGGACAGGAAGGGGGCCTGCAACATGTGACTGAAGGCCCCCTGCATGTGACCAGCCTTGGACACATGCTGCAAGACCCCTGCCTGGCTTCCAGGAGAGCCAGGAAAATGGTGGCGGCAGCAAGGGCCAGCTTGCCAGACAGACTCCTGTGGACATGCCGGCACTGATCCGTTTTTGACCACTGGTAACAGAGTAAACTGTGCATTTTCTTATAGCGGTTTATCTGGCCGTACCCCAGTTTGCCCCATCTCAGTCCTGTATCTGCCCCAGGGGTGGCGAGGACTGCCTGGTGGCCTACAGGGCTCTGAGATGGAAGCAAGATAGGGTATTCGCCTGTGTAGATAGGGAACAGGTTTGCATAAAAGCAGAAAACTAGTCAGAGAGGAAGTCAACATGTGGGGACATGGCCTGATGAGGGAACAGGGGAACAATTAGGCCACCAAGGAGAGCCCCAAAGAGTTAAGCTGCAATTCTTGATTTGTCATGGAAAATTAGGTATTTGAGGAATGGCATAGAAGCTGCTGTACACTGAGGTACAAAGGGCAACTTTTGAACAGAGATGTGAGCAAACAACTTCTCAAAATCATTATTAGCTAAAATATATTCCACCAATGAGCTCAAGGCAGTGTATGTGGATCTTCTTCCTGTTTTAGCATCATAACAACTGTGAGAAGTATATCAAGAAGAGCAACTGGCTAAAGGCCACTTGGAGAGTTTTGTGATGGGCTCACCCAAGTCCCAGTCCATCTCTCTAACTACAATGCCATACTGGCTTTTAATGTAAAACTGCTACCCTGAGTTCCTTGTCTAAAGATAATGACTTTTAAATGTACTATTGATTGCAATGGAATTCACAGGCAAATAAAAAGCATGTGCTTGGCCTAAAGCTTCGGGATCTTGTATAAGCATGTTTTTAAACACACACACACACAGAGATAGGCATCAGAAGGCTTGTATCCCTGTGGCATTATGGAACTCTGTCCTGCTCTTTTTCCATCCTCAGCTCTTTGTGGATTGTTTAAAAATAGCATTAGCTTATGCATTGGAATTCAGTGTTTGATCATTACTGGTTTTTAACAAACCTTACTTTCACCATGGGGCCTTGTTTTAAGAATGTAGAGGCAGGAGTCAAGGGCAAATTAATCAGTACGATTGGATAAAAGTAAGACTTGATAAAGAAAGGAAGCCGACACAGTCCTGTAAGCTCTAGCCTATTGTGTGTAGCTAATTTGTTTGTTAGTTTGTTTTTATTTCATTTTTATGCTGCCTTTCTCTTAAGATATGACCCAAGGTGGCTTCCATAAAACAAGAGATTAAAAATACAGTATATACAATTAAAATATTTTTAAAAATCAGATTAAAACATATAAAATCTAAAACATACTAAATAAAACAAGCCCTGCTGCTTATATGTTAAAAGCTTGCTTGAAAAGAAAAGTCTTTGCCTGCCAATGAAAAGAAATCAGGGAGGGGGCCAGGCTGGCCTCCCATGGAAGGGATTTCAAAGGGTGGGAGCAGCTACTGAGAAGGCTCTCTCTAGAATCCTCACCAAGCAAGCTTTTGATGAAGGCAGGATGGAGAGAAAGCCTCCTCCTGATGACCTTAGAGCTCTAGTAGGATCGTATCGGGAGGTCCGGACTTTCAAATAGTCTGGACCCAAGTCATTTAGGGCTTTATAGGTCTTAACTGTTGGGGTGTATGACTATAAAAATTAAAAATTTATTAAAGATTCCAGGGAGCAAACCCTTTAGGAATATCTTCATGAGAAAAGTTTCTTTTAAAAGTAAGCAGAGTTAGCCTAGGGAAGGCTGACCAAGCTCAAGTTGCATTTGTATGTGTTCTAAATCACCCAGTCATTAAAGTCAAGCAGACAAATTAAGGACAATAAAGACATTTGCTTAAAAATGCATATCAAAAAGTTTACTGAAGACATAGCAATCTTAATCTACATATTCAAAACAAATCTAGGTCCTTAACTAACTAAGAGGATGACAGTTCAGAGTTGTAAACTCACCCAATCTTGGGAGGTTCAGGTTAGGATAATTAAATCAGAAGTTTCTAAGTATTACAGCAGTAACATCCATATTTCCTCAGAAAAAGAGGTGTTTGTAGGTAAGCGAGAGCTCATCTCTCTTCTTCATGTATGGAGGTCAGGTGCATGGTAGGAAAGGGGGAGAAGCTGCAAAACCCCAAGAAGGGACACAAAGAATCATAAAACATTTAAATTAGGAGGCCATGTGATGAATGACTCAATGGTCACCCCATAGCTCTAAACAGCTAAGATAGCCTGCGATGAGAAGGGGGTTAGGAACTTGAGCATGCAAGGACTTTCCTAAACTTACTAAGCAGGGGTGCAAGAAGAATGTTACATTTCCCACATTAACCAACACTTTGAATTGTGCCCAGAAATGAACCGGTAGCATGTGATAGCCTCCCTGTAACTGTAACTAATTAAAGACTGTGCAGCTGGGTTCAGGCAAAGGAAATGGTATTTATGGCCACTACAATTTCCAGAATGCCCAGTGTTGGATGTGCGGTTCTGGGAGCGGTAGTGAAAAATATTTTTTCAAAGCTCAGAAGAAGAGCCATCTTTCCTTTCCTTCCCTTTTCCCCCTCAAACTAGAGATGGCTGGCAGAACCCCTAGCTCCACAAAGTGTCCCTATTGTATTTAATATCTGAAATAGTACCTGTTCAGTACCTGAAGTGTAATATCAGGTTTAGCTGTACACACCCTGCCCAATAAACATAATTCTTTTATTTGATTTATTTAAAATATTTCTATACTACTATATTTATTTAAAATATTTAAATAAATAAATATTTAAATATTTATTTAAAATATTTCTATACTACTCTTTATCAATTAATTCAAGGCATAGCAATAGAAGACAGCCTTGATAAAGGTGAATGCCAGGCCACTTTCGTTACAATAAAACTTTTAAATGTGTACATTCAATAAAGTAGCCATAGCCAGCAAGGAAATACTAATCACTTGTACCAGTGCTCTTTTCTTGAAATGAATGAGCTCTGCACAGGGAGCAGCAAAGATACTCATCAGAGGCTCTCCTCTAGGTGCCTCCACCTTAACTAGATGGTGACTAGCAACAGGCCTTCTTGGCAAAGGCACCCAACCATGGAACTTTCCTCCCTAGTCACAGAATCATGGAATCATAAAAAGAGCCATCTAGTCCAATCCCCTGCCATGCAGGAATTCACAACCAAAGCACTCCCAAAAGACAGCCATCCAAGCTCTGTTTAAAGACCTTCAAAGGAGGGTAGTCCACCACCCTCTGATGCAGTCCGTTGCATTGTTGAATAGCTCTTACCATAAGTAAGTTCTTCCTAACGTGTAGGTAGAATCTCTTTTTTTATCATTTGAATCCATTACTTTATGTTCTAGTCTCTGGGGCAGCAGAAAACAAGTTCATCTTCTACATGTCATCCCTTCAGGTATTTAAAAATAGCTATCATTATCACTTCTCAGTCTTCTCTTCTCCAAGGAGTTGTCTAAACAGTGAAAATACTCCTCACAGAATGTGAGAATACCTTTTTTTCCCAATGGGATCCCACATCAATTTGCTCTGTTGTGAAGCAGGGTCCCCCAAAATGCCATATACCATACTCCGCGGGAAAAGCCTTTGCAGCTTTCCCCATATTTTTTGAAAAACAGCAAGGGGAATGCACATTCCTGCTCATTGGGACAAATGACCAAATTGATTTGATTTCCCAATATGAGCAGAAGTTGGCAGATGATTGGTCAGACATGAATGGGGGGCAGAGCTGGCTGGCAAGGCAAGCACCAGGAACCCCCATCTTGGATTTTCCCCATAGTGATCTGTTGGGGGGTGTATGAGTTTAAAAAATTAAAAATTCATTAAATTCATTCACACACACCTCTCTCTTAAGCTAACTCAGACCCTTACCAATCACTTAAATTCCCTTCTCACACTTGAACCTTAATCTACCACAAACTCTTTTCTAATTGCACTCTACTCAAACCCTAAGCTAACTCCTCACTCAGACTGAAACTCCCAACTGTCGTTCACCGTCATTCACCAGCCGTATGCAAATCTCCTCAAACATTCCACCATTCAGCATTCATTCCAACATTCCATTCTCTCCTCCCCCTGCACTACTTACCTCATACTCAACAACAGTTTCAAATACAAACTTATGACATCACAGTCCCATCAACACTGTCATTCTGTAAGTGAATGTGAGGGGAACCATCTTGTCCTTCACTTCAGGGTGCAAGTGGGAGGTGAGCAGCACTTAAACACATCACCAAAAAAGTACAGAACTAGGAATGTAAATCTTCATTAATTTTATTCTCACAACAAGAACAGATAATTTTACCATTTTTCTGCTCACTGTGAGAACGTTGCCAGAAACTGCAGTTTTCGAAGACTATTCATAGTTCAGGATTAATTCTGTTTCGAGGGGGAAATACACATTTTTTCCTCAGGCAACATTTTCTGTACAGAAGTGCATTTCTTTTTTTTCCTTTTTTTTTCTTTCTTTCTTTCTTTTTTTTTTTTGCACAGTGTAAGTCCCAAAATGCCAAAATTCTCATCCCTCTAGGATTTTCCTTGTCAATGTTTCCCAACATATGAGAAACATGTATTTTGACCATTTTCCAAATATTTGAAAAGATTCTTTCCATTTCTAGAGGAACACCCAGGTACAAAATCAGAAATGACTTGTGTAATTGAAACAGAATGAGAGTCAGTGTGGTGCAGTGGTTTGAATGTTGGACTATGGACTTTATCAGACGGGGCCAAAATCCCTGATTCTGTCCCGCCACCTCCTCTCCCATTCCTGTAACGGAATAGAGGTAAATGTTCACACACTTACGTCCATTCCGCTCCAGGAATGAGCATCCTCCCTCCTTGCACAGCTCACCGTAAATTCAGCCATCATAAGGCTGCCTTTACGACCAGCCAGGGGAAATCCCATTCATTCTCATGAGAGAACGAGCAGGAGGGAAATTTGAAATAACCCCCCCCTGCTGTCAAATTGAAAAATAAATGTCAAAAATAAATTTAAAATAGAAAAGCAACCTGGGTGGGGGAGAAGGGTGGCACTTACTTTTATGTCCCAATCGTGGCAGGAAGTGACTGCTATGGAGCTCCTCCCATGTGCCTGTCATCGTGGAACAGTGATGGGGATCCGTTTCCCACGTCCCTGATTCCATGACAGGCACAGAAGAAAATGGAAAAGGGGTTCTATTCACGATTTTTGATCATGAATAGAATACCCTGGGAGCAGGATGGGGGCAGGACGGGAACATCACGGAGGGGCTTGACGTCATCTGAAACGGGGCCCCTTTCTCACCACTGTTCTGCTCCTACCCTGGGATATTTGACTTGCCCGAAAATCTCCTATGACTCTGGAGACCAGGGTTCGAATCCCCACTCAACCATGGAAGCACACCAGATGACCTTGGGCAAGTCAAAGTCTCTTAGCATTAGAGGAAGGCAAAGGCAAACCCCCTCTGAACAAATCTTGCCAAGAAAACCGTGTGATAGGTTTGTCTTAGTGTCACCATGAGTCAGAAACAACTTGAAGGCACACAACAACAAGAGCAGTAATTGAAAAAGAATGCAATACATCTCAGCCAAGTGGAGAAGACTTGAAATGAAGTCACCTGCATTGCTTATGGGCTCTACTCTCCAGGTACTCACTTTTGATGACCACCTTCCAGGTCTCTGATCTCGTTCTTTATGGTTCTTCATTTTTCAATCAGATTTGGACCTGAACATATGCCCTACTAATGCCTGTCCACAGTATTCCATAACTGGAAGTATTGGACACTTTTCGAGGTCAGGTTGGCTGTGGCAGACCAGAGGTTAGTTGGAGGTCACAGCAACCTGAGACATGCCTGGAAATATAATGGTTAGAAAGCCCATATTAGGATTGAACAGGAAGCTCCTGTAATGTGTTTATGCTAACAACCCACTGATTAGAGGGGCATGTGCTAATCGAGCCTTGGACATTTCAGCAATAATTCAAGCAAGCAATTAAGTGACCATTCCTCATTCCATACCTTACAGAAATCTCTCTTCACACCCCCTCCTGTCCAACCTTGTGAAGTTGTCATAAACCCATCAATTTCTGTCTCCCAGCAATTAAAACCATCAGTTGAGTTTCAGTCTCCTTTGTCTATTCCGTGGGAGAATCGTGTAAGCTTTGTTATTACTAAATTTGCCCCTCCAAGGCATTAAATAGGGTATAAATATTAGACCCTAGACCCCAGCAAAGTGTGCCACAGAAGGACACTGAGACACTGCCAGATTCTCTGTGTCACCCTCAGTTGCCAGTCTGAGTATCTTCACTGCATGGAATTCTTCTCTTCAAGACTGGTAACTATCACCCTATTTTCCTGGACTTCTCTCTATCCAACATCCCACCTTCCTTTCCAATAGCCTTGTATGGTTCTTAAGAGTTTATGTTTTGTATGTTAGCATATCCTCTGGGTTATTTCTAATAAAAATACCTTGTTTTACTTTAACTGGAATGCTCCCTACAGTTAATACTGGTATACTGACTATGTGACGAATGTTGCTGTCCTTGAGCAAGCAGGGATCACCAGCATTGAGGGCGTGATATTGGGAACACAGCTGCGCTGGGCAGGGCACATTTCTAGGATGGAGGACCATCGCCTCCCAAAAATAGTACTCTACGGTGAACTCGCCACGGGTCAGCGTAAGAGGGTAATAGTACTCCAAAAAAGCGATACAAGGACTCCCTGAAACAACATCTCAGGCTCAGCCAAATTGATCACCAACAATGGTCCGCCCTGGCCTCACATCGGGAGGCATGGAGATGCACTACCCACAATGCTGCAGCCTTATTTGAGAACTCACGCCGGACAAGTCTTGAAGAGAAACAACAACGCAGAAAGAAGCACGACCTGGAAACATCACCCAAGGAAACCTTCTGCTGTGCTTTCTGCAACCGGACTTGTTTATCTCGCGTTGGCCTTTTTAGTCATCAGCGCGCTTGCAGAAAGTGCAGGATGAATCCTTCCTGAATCTTCATTTGTGAAGAAAAGCCAGAGAGAGACATAGGTGAAAAGATCCCCAAAGTTACCCTCCTTTTGCAGGGTGGCTGTTGAGCTAATAAGTCTCCCAGATATTATAGGAGATTTTGGCATCGTGAGTGGTGTTCCAATGTACCCCCACCTCTTAGGATAATACAGTATTTCGAACAGAGGATACCTTCAAAATGGGAGTTGTCCTCTGTTTAAAAAGTAAGCAAACAAACATGGTAGCTCTACCTCAGGCTGAAAAATAATTCAGGTAAGCATTGTCATGTGCTTATACAAAGTTAAAATGCTACTGCTGTTGCGCTGGCTGCTAAATTTTATTGTGAAAATTCCAGCTGTATTAAAACACATCAACAACAATAGCTGTCTTTTTTTCACATATAAATTCTGGCAATTGTTATGGAGGTCAAAGACTTGGTCAGGCCAGTTTCCTCCCCATTCCTCCTCCCGCCTCCAGTGGGTTGGCAAGTCGAGCTACTAGTCAGGAAGAGAGACACAGAGAATAGAATTAGGCATGAAGAGAAGGAGAGAAAATTAACTTACTGCAAACAACTTAATCACTCCTTTGGCAATTCAGCCCATGACCCAAGCTCAACCCCTTTAGAGAGAAAGGATCGAGTGTACTGAATGCTCCCTGCTGTCAGGAATGAAAACATGTGGTGGAAGAGTCATTAAAACCTGAATAAACTGACCCAGAGTTCAACAAGCAAAGCTGAGAGACAGGAGATAAGGAGCTGGAACAACCCAGAGCAAACAAGGACGTCACAGGCAAACAGCAAGACACTTCAGGAAGAAGGATGTTCCTGAGGTGACCAAAGGGCAAAGCTCTACAAACATTTTGGGGGCAGTTTCCCTTGTACAAATGGCCCCTTGTTCAAATACAGTATATATAGAACATGCAAAGCTCCAAAAAAAAAAAAACCCTACATGTTACATAGAGTTCAGCTCTTGTTGTTGTGCGCTTTCAAGTCATTTCCAACTTATGGCGACCCTAAGGCAACCCAATCACAGGGTTTTCTTGGCAAGATTTGTTCAGAGGGGTTTGCTTTTGCCTTCCTCTGAGACTGAGACACTTTGACTTGCCCAAGGTCACTCAGTGGGTTTTCATGGCCAAGCAGGAATTGGAATCCTAGTCTCCAGAATCTTAGTCCAACACTGAAACCAAGCTAAGAATTCAGCTCTACTCAGGCATTATTGTAAGGAGAACAATCAACAAGTGAGCAGGGGTGGGGTCATACTGAATGAGTCCCATATGTAGAAGCTTTCCATGTGATCTGAAGCCCTGACTATGCATGGTTCCAAACTGCACAGAAGCCTCCATACCAATGTCACCTGCAGATGTCAATGCTCTCTTCATGGGCACCTTTGAGAGACTGATCATGAAATAGGAAAGGGACTAGAAGAGATGAGATTAGGCAGCCTCTCTGCAAGTCCATCCTCCCCTCAAAGCTTGGTTCAGACTGTGCTGAGTTCAAAAAGAAAGGATAAAAGGAGAAGTTTGAAGGAAAGAACCACAGGCCTCACTGTGAGGTATACTTCAAGGCTCACGCCTGAAGCACTGTTTAGGAGAAAGTTAAACATACAGACATCCCTTGCATAGGATTCTTATGTTAGATCAACTTCACAGTTCTTAAGAGTTAGTTTTTTGGACTTCAAACCCAGAATCCCTCAACCAGCATAGCCAGGTTAGAGGGGACTATCCCAGATAGCAGGCGAATACCCTCCAACTGCCCTGATTTAGCATGGACAGTCACAATTAAGCCTCTGTTGACCCATTTTTCCAGCTGCTTTTAAAATGTCCCAATTTCTCGTCCTCCCATTTTGTCCTCAGCTTACTTCAATTGTTCCAAATTGAGTTCAAAGTGCAGAAGTAGTTTGCACCCAATTAACTCAGCAGGGGAAGGGGAGAGCAATTGATAATGAAGTGGAGTGGAAAGGCATCAAAACAATAGGACATCCCAATAACAACCACATGTCCAAGGCAGGTGGGGTACCAAGAAAGGCCTTACAATGATGTAAGAAAAGGAACAAAAATCTTCGCTCTGATGAGTCACCTGAGTAATCATCTCCTCTACTTCTAATGTTCAGGTGAATGTTGTTTGTCACTTAGCCAAACAGCATTATCCATATACAATGAGATCAGAACATTTTGGAGAAATTTCTAAATTCTGTGAAGAGTTATTTTTGCCATTTAGACAACCCCTGAGTGTGGTCTCTGGCCACAGAATGCTAAGTGGGAAGCAGCAGCAGATGGAATGAAATATAGTGTGTGTGTGTGTGGTTTTTTTTTTAAGGGGTGCTGCAATATTGTTCCAGGTTCCACTTGTGTTAATTGCTAGGTGTCTTTGTTTGCTACTTTTCTTAACTACATTTTATCTTTCCTTTCTCAGGGCCTTCCCTGGAGATTTCAAAACCTGTGCAGGCTCATAGGGAGAATACTGTCCTTCAGATGACAAGTAATACTGGCCTGATATGGGGAAAAATGGTGCTTCAGATAACATGTCTAGGGGGTCAGTTACACCGCAAAATAAATCCGGGAAGAATTCGCCAAGACTCCTAATAGTTCCCACACGTTGTGCAACAAAGTCACCTCATTCAGAAGGAGGGGGGCTCAAAACCCCAAAAGTAGTATAATAAAGACTTTTGGTACTTTTCCCAACTTTTTTGATAAAGTTTGCGAAAATGCGCACAATCGCTTGAGTGAACTACCAATGTGCAAAAGGCTGTTGGAACTACCAGCAATCTTCCCTAAACAGCCACAGCAGAGCTGAGCTGTGATTGGTTGGACTGACTGCAGAGGGGGCAGACTTTCAAGATATGTGAGGAGCCTCAAATGAAAAGATCCAGCCAGCAGTCCCCTCTATTGGCTGGAGAAGGGAGCTTGGCCACCTCACGACCAGCTCCTCGCAAAGGAACTCTGGCAAAAGGAGGAGGGCGGAGGAATGGGGAGGGTGCGGATGGCTGCCTCTGCAGCTGCTTTCCTTGGTAACAGCATCCCTCCTTCCCTCCCTCCCTGCCCTTCTTGCCTTAGGAAGAAGTGGGGGGGGGAGGTGCCAGCTCTCTCTCTTTTCCTTCCTCCCACCCTCTCAGCTTCCCAGCATCCTATCTCCCCCCAGATGTGCTTGGGAGGCCACACACCCCACCTTTGTCTGTGAAACTCACCGGATCAAACAATTTTGCACAAAATCATGGGAACAATGCAGCACAAAGTCGAAAGTGTGCTAATGCGCTAAATATTGGAATAAAAGCAGCCGTATAACTGACCCCCAGAGTTGCCAAGTTCTCAAGGAGAGGGAATTTCAGGAGGTGTTGCTTTCATGACAAGCAACACCTGCTAAAATTCCCTCTTGTACACAACTGTTAAAGGTAGAGGAGCTCTGTCCCTTATTTCACCTGGCAGCCCTACATGTAAATACTGGCCATTCATTTCCCCCTCTATGTGCAAAGTAGCAGGTGTGTGTGTGTACGTGTATGTGCCTTCAAGTCACCTGTCAATGTACAATGAGCCCATGAATTTCATAGGGTTTTCTTAGGCAAGGAATACCCAGAGGTGGTTTTGCCAGCTCCTTCCTCTGAAATAGAGCCTACAGCACCTGGTATTCCTTGGCGGTCTCCCATGCAAGTACTAAGCAGGGCTGAACCTGCTTACCTTCCAAGATTGGACGGGATCTGGTGCCTTTTGGGTACTTAGGCCCTAAACAGCAGATATACTCCCCCATTAATATTCACATACAACTGCAAGCATATGGCTAGCTTTAAAAGATACCAGGTCACTACATCTGTTTTCATTTATACATTATGTAAACAGTAACATTTAGGCTACAGCCCTATGCATATGTATTTGAGAACAAGTGTTATTGAACACTGTGGGACTTATTTCTGAGCAAACATGCATGAAATTGCATTAAGTTTCCTAGAAACAGAGATATCCAATATTCTTATTCAGGGAACATTACTGGGCAGAGCAACTTAAGCAATATGTCACTGTTCAAATAGCACCACCTTTTGGTTCTTTGTGCATTATCATGTACATTTAATTTTGGGAGCACAGACAAGTATTTATTTATTTATTTATGGCATTTCTATATTGCCTCCCAGCCCACAGGGGCTCCTGAGGTAATGAACAAATAAAAGCAATGAAAACTATACAAATGTTTTTAAAATTAAAACACATTAAATACTGTCTTTTAAAAATCAGGAACTGTCTGAAAACAATCCTAAAAGACAATTTTAAAATAGTTAAAACAGAGTAATTTGGGGTCATTTGAAATAACACTGTTTTAGCTGCCTGCTGGAAGCTCAAAAGAGATGGAGCCAGCCTTGCATAGGGAGTTCCATAGTTAAGGTGCTGCTACAGAGAAAACCCTGTTGCGTGTATCTATTAATATATCTTTGGGAGATGTTGGGACACACAACAGGACCTCCTCTGAGGATCTCAAATTTCAGGTATCTCAAAATACACTATCAGACCAGTACCAGAACTTCAAAATAACTAATTGCAAATATGGTGGATGAGGGATTCCAGGAAATGTAGCTGAAAAAGTAATTTTCCCAAACTATGAAAATATGTAAGAGAAATGTTCCTCTAGCCCCATTATACAATGGGCAGTCCAGCAAATAGCGCATCATATGTTTGACTTGGCCAGGACCACAGATCAGGGAAGGACAGGTCATTTTTGCATGTCTTTTGACATAAGCCCCTTTCATCCTGTTTCCTGGGATTTTAAAAAACACAGTTTTGCATTTCCATTATAGGTATTTCTCCCCAAGATACATTTTAAATACATTTCCCTCTAAAAATGTACCTTTATATTATTTTGTATGCATTTCTCCTAAAATAATTATTTTTGTCCAAATTTCCCCCTAAAGCACATATTTCTATGTTTTGTTTTATTTTGGAGACTTGGGACTTTGTGTAGTCTAAGGCTTTCACGGCCAGCATCCATAGATTTTCCTTGGTTTTTTTCCAGGCTGTGAGGCCGTGTTCTGGAATAGTTTCTTTCTGATGTTTCGCCTGCATCTGCGGCTGGCATCTTCAGAGAATGGTTGGGTAGGAGTGTGTGTGTTGTTTATATACTGGTGAACCCCTGTTGGGGAGGAGATGTAAATTTGTGGTTAGTTTCTGGGTATAGAAATGCAAGGATGATTCGTGTCTGTTTGGTAATGGTTGGGTAATGGCCCATTATCTTCTGGAAATCCCCCTGTCCCTGGGTGGAGTTCATTTGCAAGTGTTGAGTTTTGATTTTAGTGTCTTTCAGGACTGGCAGCCAGATCTTGTTTACTTTTAGGGTTTCTTCTTTCCTGTTGAAGTTGTCCAGGTGTTTGTGGATTTCAATAGCTTCTCTGTGCATTCTGACATGATAGTTGTTGGCCTGGTTCAGAATTTCTGTGTTTTTAAATAACATTTTGTGTCCAGGTTGGTTTATAACATGTTCTGCTACTGCTGATTTTTCTGGCTGGCCCAGTCTGCAGTATCTCTCATGTTCCTTGATTTTCATGTTTGCACATTGCGTTTAGGGTGGTCCCTATGTAAACTTGTCCACAGCTGCATGGTATGTGGTAAACTCCTGCGGCTGTGAGAGGGTCTCTTTTGTCCTTCACTGAGTGTAGCATTCCTTGGATTTTCTTGGTTGGTCTATAGATTGTTTGGAAGTTGTGTTTCTACATAACCATGAAAGGGTGTGTGGATCAGTCGTTGCCCTTTCGTGGTTATAAAGAGCAAAAAATCCTGTTATTTTTAATTGATGGCTTAAGCCATCAATAGATCACCCTGCTGTTTTTTTGCCGGCATTGCCAGCATGCGATGCCTCAAGCCATTTAAATCTCGCCTTACCCCAACAACGGCCACTCTGTCACAAACACTTCCAGGTGAGATCAGGACGTCCTGGTAAGTTTCACTCTTTTTATGACCCTCCCTGGGTTACTTGTCACTTTAACAGTGTGTTTGGGTGCTTGGTGTAACTTAAAATGCTTTATTTTTGTTTTTAAATTTGAATTTCCATGCAATGAAATTGTGCAAGATTTTGAACAACGAAATGAACCAGGCTCCGTTCACTTCCTTTTTATTGCCAGGAGCTTTTGCCGGAATTAGAAGGTAAGTGTGGAGGGGGGGGGCATTCTTTTGCCAGCATAAAAATGCTTTTTTTTTTTTAATGGCAGCAAAAGAAGGTTTAAAGAGGCTGTGTCTGATAAAGTCCTTGAATGGCTGCAAAAATGTGGACAAGGGCATATAATAACTGCATATCAGTTTGTACATCAAGGCCTTTTCATACTACACAAATATAGCATTCCATTTTAGTTTGCATGGCAACATCTTATGGTACATTAGGCTTTGTAGTTTAATGAGGCACTAGAACTCTCTGGCTGAGAATTCTAAGGACCACCCCAAACTGCAAATCCCTGATTCAGCTGCCTTGGATAAAGAGATGATTGATAGATAGAGGATAGATAGAGGATAGATAGATAGATAGATAGACAGACAGACAGACAGACAGAGGGCCCACTTATCGGACAGGTTTTTCATCCTTGCAGTTCAAGTTGTACCAAACAAAATTCAGTCTTCTGCAAAATTAAATAGTACTGCCTTCCTTTGCTCATTCTGTTGGGTACAACATGGGCCATAGGACTGAGCCAAAGCTACAGACCATATTCCTTTTCACTACTCAGAAGTATTTTCCCTTGGTTTTCATTGTTTATTATAACCTCTCAAAGTCAACATCAATTGCTCTTCTGAAACTAGCATATGTAACCTAGCAATAAAATCATGTGACATCCAATCGTAATTATACATTCATATGGTTCTAAGTTGTAGAGTGGTTTGATGGTTGGACTACAACTCTGGAGATGAGGGTTTGAATCCCCATTTGGCCATGGAAACCCACTGGGTGACTTTGGGCAAGTCATACTCTCTCAACCTCAGAGGAAGACAAAGGCAACCCACCTCTGAACAAATCTTGCCAGGGAGCCCCATGATAAGTTCTGAGAGATGCCATAAGTCAGAAACTAATTGAAGAGACAAAACAATAGCAAAGTTTTGAATAGTAATCCACTACCATGCAGGAATACACAATCAAAGCACTCTCAACAGATGGCCATCCAGCCTCTGCTTAAAAACCTCCAAAGAAGGAGGCTCCACCACACTCCAAGGCAGTGCATTCCACTGCTGAACAGCTCTTACTGTCAGGAAGTTCTTCCTAATGTTTAGGCGGAATCTCTTTTCCTGTAGTTTGAACCCATTGCTCCGTGTCCTAGTCTCTGGAGCAGCAGAAAACAAGCTTGCTTCTTTTTTTATTTATTTATTTAGTTATTTATACCCCGCTCTTCAGCCACAAGGATATCACAAGGATTCTTCTTCAATATGACATCCTTTCAAATATTTCAACATGACCATCATGTCACCTCTTAACCTTCTCTTCTCCAGGATAAACATACTCAGCTTCCTGAGCTGTTCCTCATAGGGCATGGCTTCCATAGGTGAACATAAGATGTCAAAAATATAATGACAGATGAGAACAGGGAAATGGGGAAGGGATGAATGGTTCCTCCAAATTCAAGAGGCAGAGCAGTAGGTCTAGGGTTGATGTTTCCCCTCTTCCTGATGTTTTTGTTTTAGCAGCATCCTGATACAGGATTGCCAGCTTTTGCATAAACGTCTTAGGGTAGTCTAAATGGCAAAAATACTCCTTATACTCCTTACAGAATACGAGAAGACCATCTGTCTTAATGGGATTCTGCATCACTCCACCATATTCATAAGGAGAGGGGCCAAAACCACCAAAAAGGACACTGGAAAAGCCTTTGCAGCGTTTCCTGTATTTTTAAAAAAGCCCAGTGGAGAATGTGCATTCTCACTCATTGGGACAAGCGACCAAATTGATTCACTCTCCCAATATGAGGAGAATCTGAAAGCTGATTGGTCAGATGTGTGCGGGAGATGGAACTTGCTAATAAGGCAAGTGCATGGAGCATCCATGTTGGATTTTTGCTTTAGTGAGTGAGTGCTAAGGCAATAAAATGGTTTTGGGTGTTTTGTTTGTTTGTGTGTGTGTGTGTGTGTGTTTTGTTTTGTTTTGTGTGTGTGTGTGTGTGTGTTTTGTTTTTGTTTTTTGCTTTTTGTTAAAGCGAAAGATTGCTCTTTTGCACCTTGGATAGGGACTTTTTAAAAAAATACTGTCCAATGATGGCAACGAGGCAAATAGAAACACAAGTAATTCACTCGCATCTGCCATCTTGCCCTGCAGGCATGCAAAGCTTATGCTTGCAAAATAAAACCCATTAAGACAAATCGCAGCTGCTACGAATTGCCATTACTGTGGAGCAATCCGCTTCTTTTGCCCTCGTATGGACAAGCCCTTAAGTCTCTCCTTTAACAGCCATTTACCCTCCAACTGTTAATGAGCTGACTATGTTTCATTTCTATTCCTATGCAGATTTTCACTTATTAATTTCTTCAAATCAAACAGCTGTGATTAAAAACACAAGAGCAAATGTGACAAGGGGTTTTCTGTGGAGCGGAGGGCCTGGCCAATTAACAATCTACATCTGCAGAAATTTAGCTCCCTCATCACTGTTCCAGGGAAACTTCTAAAGTTCTAGAGATCAGTTACACAGCAGTTTTCATTGTGATAGTTTGCGCATTGGTGCATTTTCATACCAGTGCCGCATAGTTTACATGATATAGTGCAAAATTGGTTGATCTGATTAGTTTTCGGCTTTGTAGTTCACACAGACAAATGTGGGGGTGTGGCCTGCCAAGCACATCTGGGGGAAGATGCTGGGAAGCTGAGAGGGAGGGAGGGAAAAAGAGAGCGAGAGAGAGCACTGGCACTTTTTAAACTTTATTTAAAAAGTCGGGGGAAATAGGGAAAGCTGATAGTGTGTGACTTATGGGGTTTTTTTGCCCCCCTCCTTCTGATTATGGCAACTTTGATCCGAAAGATGTGGGAACTATTAGGACTCTTTGCAAATTATTAGAGGATTTATTTTGCCATGTAGATGACCCCCTAGTGTTTTAAAGCTGAGATTTCTACTAAAGAAAGAGGAGCAGAGATAGTAAATGTGGTAACCTTGCACATAATTTTTCAAGGAATATGTATGACTCTGTACAAAGGAACCAGCCAAAGGTGTTAGCTAACCCTTTTCTTTCCTGCAGTTTGTGCACTCAAAATCATCCTCTCAGCAGCTTGTGTCCCCCATAGGAGAAAAAAATTCTTTTTTAAAAAAAATTAATATTTGAGAAGGGATTTGCAACTGTGTTTAATTTGTGGCTTGGCCCAATTCCACTCACAGACTGCCTGGAAAAGGGCAACAGATGTGGTTCTTAAAGTAGAACTCAGGGTGTAAAGCATGAGAAAATCCTAGCAGTAAGAAAAATCATCTTACCACTAAATGTCACTGTTGTCCAGTTTTTGCAGGCTTTCTTTCCACATTGCGAAAGTTGCAAGAACTATTGCAATCCCTCTCCGGTAGGGAAATGGTCAGCAGTCTGTCAAGATACTGTTTGCACACATTAACTTGCAACCCTTAGTCACAAATAGTGTATACATTACAATTTCTGAAATGTCAATGCCAAAATGAAACTTGTAGATTGATAAAATGTACCGTATATTCCGGCGTATAAGACGACTTTTGAGCACTCAAAAGTGCCCTCCAAAATTGACAGTCGTCCTATACGCCGGATACACTTTGCTTTGCCCACCTGCCTATCTCCTGCCTCTTCGCAAACGGAGCGAAGAGGCAGGAGATGGGGCAGGGGAGTGAAGCAAAGTGTTTTGAAGATCATTCGCCCCCCTCCTCTGCCTTCTCCCCCTTTGGGGAGCAACGGAAGACAGAGGAGGGGGGCGAACATTGCGGTTTGCCGCAGCCGCCGCTCGATCGCTTCTGCAGCGGCCGAGGCAAACCCGCGATTTGCCCCCTCTCCCCACCTTCCTGGAAGGTGGGGAGAAGGGGTGAACGTGCCCCGTTTGGCCGCACAGCCTGCGGATCCCCCTCCTGCGCTCCCTCCTGGAAGGGAGCGCAGGAGGGGGATGCAGAGTCTGCGCGGCCAAACCCGCGATTCACCCCTTCTCCCCACCTTCCTGAAAGGTGGGGAGAAGGGGCGAACGTGCCCCGTTTGGCCACACAGCCTGCAGATCCCCCTCCTGCGCTCCCACCTGGAAGGGAGTGCAGGAGGGGCATGCGGAGGCTGTGCGGCCAAACCCGCGATTCGCCCCTTCTCCCCACCTTCCTGGACGGTGGGGAGAAGGGGCGAACGTGCCCCGTTTGGCCGCACAGCCTGCGGATCCACCTCCTGCGCTCCCTCCTGGAAGGGAGCGCAGGAGGGGGATCCGGAGGCTATGCGGCCAAACCCGCTATTCGCCCCTTCTCCCCACCTTCCAGGAAGGTGGGGAGAAGGGGCGAACGTGCCCCTTTTGGGCGCACAGCCTCCACATTCTCCTCCTGCGCTCCCTCCTGGAAGGGAGCGCAGGAGGGGCATGCGGGGCCATGCGTTGGAAGAGGGGGGTCGTCTTACAGGGCGAATATATCACAAACTCTGCATTTTACCTTAAAAATTGGGGGTAGTCTTATACGCCGGGTCGTCTTATACGCCGGAATATACGGTACCTAATGAAGTAGACTGTAGTCTACAAAAATTTGTAACAAATAAAGCTTATTGATCTTGCCCAAAAAAAGGTGCCCAAAAAAACTTTGTTGTTTTTGCTACAATAGACTTACACACGCACACACGCACACACAGAGAAAGAGAAATTTATACAGACTGTTGTCATTTTAAAATAAAGCTTCATAGAAAACACCCAAATTTACAGGAGAAAAAAGAAGGAGAGTTTAAGGGCTTCAGTCATATATACACTAGTTATTGTGTGCCTCCAAGTCATTTCTGAGTTAAGGTAACCCTAAGGCAACCTATCACAGGGATTTTCTTGATGAGATTTGTTCAGAGGTTTGCCTTTGCCTTCCTCTGAGGCTGAGAGAGTGTGACTTGCCCAAGGTCACCCAGTGGGTTTCCATGGCCAAGCAAGGATTCAAATCCTGATCTCCCAGAGTACTAGTCCCGTGTTCAAACCATTACACCACACTGGCATGTGATATATACACTTACCTGGGAGTAAGTCCTACAGAACTTGTGAGACTTGCTTCTGAATAGACAAGGAATAGGATTCTGTTGTTGTTGTGAAATTTTCCAAATACACTAAAAACTGCAACTATTTTAAAGAAAAAGCAAAAATTATAGAAAAAAAGCTCAAGAACAAAAAACAAAAATAGAGAAAGCACATGAAATATAGAAAATAATACACAAATATAGAAAAGTAACTTCCGACTTTCTTCTCAGTGGTTATAAGCCTAAACAATATAATCTTACCTGTTAAAAAACTACTTCTTATAGTTCTTATGATAAATCAAACCTACTAATTCACAAAACCCACTGCTATCAACTCAATCTGTGTGTGTGTGTGTGTGTGTGTGTGTGTGTTTGTTTTTGTTTTGTTTTGTTTTGTTTTTGTTTTTGTAAAAAGCCAGTCAGGGGTTCCTAATCCTTTAAAAATGTCTCTAAAGATTTTTCTCTAATTGAAGATGATAGTTTATCCATTTCTGCTAAATTATTCAATTATAACAACCTGTCTTCTATTGTCGATAAAGTTAAGATTTTCCATTTTTGTGCATATAACAATCTTGCAGCAGCTGTCATATACTGAAGTATACTTCCATGTTTCTTTTCCCATTGTTCTTCCATGAGTCTCAAAAGGAAAAGTTCTGGTTTTAATTGAATATCCACCTACCTGTAAAATCATCTGGATTAAAGTATGCACTTGGACCCAGAATTTTTAGCTTTTTTACAAGTCCATCACATATGATAAAGTGTCCCTTCATGCTGTTTACACTTCCAACATACATTTGGAACATCTTTATACATTCTAGCCAGTTTCTCTGGTATCATATACCAACAATACCTAATTTTGTAAAAATTCTCTTTAAGATCCTAACCCTTTTGGCCACTCCCATTATTCCATATGTATATTATATCCAAAATTCTGAGCCCATTTTATAATACAATCTTTAACTTGTGCTTCTACCATATCCAATTCCAACAATGGCTTATTTATTTTACTAATCAAATGTTCATCATCTGTACATAACTGTAACTCAAATTCAGATTTACTTTGTTCAATACCTTAATTCTTTTTATCCATCTTGAATCTTTCACATATTTGTAAGTTAGAAAGCCATTGAAAACGGTATTCTTCTGCAAGTAATTTCTCGCTTGATTTAATTTTATAATTCTCCCAGGTGACACTCCAAAAGATCTTGATCAATTATCCAAGTTTCTTTTGCTGTTGTTTCCTTTCTGTAAAAAGCTTCTTGTGTTGAGACCTATAAAGGCATCTTTGGATATAACCTGAGTTTATACCTATTACATATTTTTAATAAGGCATGTGTCACAAAAACAATTATTAAAATCTATATTCACTTTAACCACTGGTGGCACAGTGGTTAAATGCCAGTACTGTGAACCACAAGGTTATAAGTTCGATCCCAGAGGGCTCCAAGGTTGACTCAGCCCTCCATCCTTCTGTAGGTCGGTAAAATGAGGACCAGCATAAGAAAGAGCTGGGGCGATGTGCTGTGAAAAAAACTGTTAACACAGTTTCAAAAAGAAGCAGCAGCAGCCATTGTTATTAGTACAATGCATTTTCTGCAGTGTCATTCCTGCAATATGGTTACATGCCAACAGTGCCATCTACTGGCATCTGCATTGTATAATTGTTTGTCTTGTCTATAATTTGCTTTGAATTGTATGTATTGAACTGTATTCAATTGAATTGTGTTGCACTGTATTGTATATTGTAATGTATTGTAATGTATATTGTGATGTTGTACCCCACCCTGATCCTGAGGGGAGAAGCGGGTAATAAATAACTAAGAATTATTATTATTATTAATAATAATAATTTTTATCATACCATAAATATCTGTGCCATCTAAACCTTCTAATTCTAATAACCTTTTTTTTCATTTGGAGGAATGTGATGCATAAAAGAAGTGGAAGGACCAGGGATCATTCTGTGAATTTGGAGCCACAGAATCCATTATTCACAGTTGGTACCAGACTGTATCCAAAACACAGGATATGTTTAGCTCTCAAAAGTGGGATGAAGTTTAAAGGTCTTGCAGAGGTTTTCCTTGGTTTTTTTCTGGAATAGTTTCTTTCTGACGTTTTGCCTGCATCAGTGGCTGGCATCTCTGAGGATGCCAGCCACAGATGCAGGCGAAACATCAGAGAGAAACTATTCTAGAACACGGCTTCCCAGCCTGGAAAAAACCCAAGGAAAATCTATGGATGCCGGCAGTGAAAGCCTTCGACTTCACGTCTTGCGGAGGGTCCCACAGCAGTAATTGGCATTTTTTGCAATGAAGATTCTACCCACCAGATGGCAGCAAGAAGTCTAGATACAGGATATGAGAGCATTCCAATATCTTGCTCCAGCAGGTAACCCTGGCACATTGAAGGGAAATAATTATTGCTGGTCCCTCACATCAGTTAGTTTGGAACACACTGCTCTATAGGATTATATTTGCATTAGCTAGAATTTTTAAAAAGTATTCCAGAGAGTACAATATAAACCACAACTGATCCATAACTTTTCGAACCAATTAAACCAAAGAGAACCAATTATAAGAACCAGGCAAAGAAAAAGAATACTTTGAAACTGCAAGCTTCTGAAGAACACTCTTTAAGTTTCACAAAATGACACAATTCATATGACAAATATAGAACTAAACAATCAGCACATAGAAAGAAAGAAAAAGACCTATCATCTGCAGCAATTATTATGTATAGTTCAAGGGACACTTCATTGACTCCTACAGTGGGACAAGCTCTTTATGAAGACCTTTTCTCCAGAATCTTGAGGGAAATGACTGAAGTCTCAGAGTGAGGACCCTAAACTGTGGGAACAGGCTATATTCCACTGGCTTGGTAGTTTTTGCTATTTGCACTGTCAGCTATTCATGAGGTTATGAGGTAGAGCAGAAATGAGCACCCTGTGGTTCCCTAGATGTTGTTGGAAGGCAACTTCCATTGCCCCTCCCCTTTGGCTATGATGGTTAGGGCATTCCAAAAACATCTGAGGGTTACAGTTGCCTACTCCTGATGTAAGGCATGTTGTAGCACCCGATCTGGACCATCTTAATGAAAAAAACTATCCAGTTCCATATAGGGATCTTTTCCTTACAGTAATTCATAGTTGCTTACTTGCTTGGGAGGGGAGAGGAGCTGTTTCTTCTAGCTGTCCAGAGGCATGATATGGGAGGTTGACTCTCTTTGTTGGAATTGCTGCTACCTGAAGCCCCTGTTCCTTGGCTCATTTTCTACTTCCAAATTAAATCATGACATAAGACAGATGTTGTTAGGGGCAGAAAGATGCACAGTTGATAACCATTATTGCCATACTTCTCTGAATCTCGCTGGTATGCAGAATATGAAGTTACAGCTGGCATCCTTTCTTGCAAGCTTTGGAATCTGAGAGGCACAGTTCAGAAGGGTATACAGTATATCTATAATATCTACCCTCACCCCTAGATTCAAGATGCTTCCTTCCTTCTCACCCACTCTTTCCAAAATTCCACTGCCCAGGCTCTTAAGAGCGGAGTATGAGTAGCTTAAATAACATATAAAGCGGCATGCTCCACATGTGTCAGTGGGCAGTGGGCCCTATGGATCAGGTTACCTACACACCCCAGAGTGATATTAAGTGCCAGGCATAACTGCCCCAAGGTTCACCCCAACAGCCAGTTTGTTTTGTCTCGGTTGGAGAATGGACCAGCTGTGTGTTCAACACCTGTTAGGAGGAAGCTCTCTGACCCATAATATAAAGAGGTCCAACGTCTTAGCTGCAGCAGTTTTCAAACAGAATGCCATGTGAGTATGTTTCAGTCTAAAAAGGGAAGGAAGGAAGGAAAAATGAGAAGGAAAAGGGAGTCTTGTGACACATTTAAGACTGGCAAATTTATTTCAGCATAAGCTTTCATGGACTATAGACCACTTACTCAGATGCATTTTGAAACCTACACTGAAATAAATAGGATAGTCTTCAAGGTGTCACAAAACTCTTTTTCTTTCTCCCTGTCTTTTTAAACACAGGTTGAGTCTCCCTTATCTGGCATTCCAAAATCCAAAATATTCCAAAATTATCCATGTGGGTGGCTGAGATACACCTTTGCTTTCTGATGGTTCAGTGTACACAAACTGTGTTTCATGTACAAAATTATTAAAAATATTGTGTATAAAACTACCTTCAGGCCATGTGTATAAGGATATGTATGAAACATAAATGGACTCAAACTACAGGAAAAGATCGAAGGCTTTCAGAGCCGGCATCCATAGATTTTCCTTGGGTTTTTTCCGGGCTGTGAGGCTGTGTTCTGGAAGAGTTTACTTCTGACATTTTGCCTGCATCTGTGGCTGGCATCTTCAGAGAATGGTTGGATAGGAGTGTGTGTGGGTGGTGGTTATATACTGTGAAATAAACCCCAAGGAAAATCTACAGGAAAAGAGATTCCACCTAAACATTAGGAAGAACTTCCTGAGAATAAAAGCTGTTCAGCAGTGGAATGTACTGCCTCTGAGTGTGGTGGAGTCTCCTTCTTTGGAGGTTTTTAAACAGAGGCTGGGTCGCCATCAGTCGGGGGTGCTTTGATTGTTTATTCCTGCAGGGCAGGGGGTTGGACTGGATGGCCCTTGTTGTCTCTTCCAGCTCTATGATTCTATAAATGAATTTAGTGTTTAGACTTGGGTCCCACTTCCAAGGTATCTCATTATGTATATGCAAGTATTCCAAAATCCAAAATATTGCAAAATCCAAAATGCCTCTGGTTGGTCCCAAGCATTTCAGATAAGAGAGACTCAACCTGTAACATCTTAGTTACATTTCACTGCCAAACAGTTTTGTTATCCTACCCAGCTTCTTTCTGTGTTATAGTCTGGTGCATTCCAGAGCTGGGAAAAGTTACTTGGACTACAACTTCCAGTGGCAATCCTGGATGTGGGATTCTGGGAGTTGTTGTACAAAACAGAACTTTTCTAAGCTCTGGTGCCTCCTTTGTACACAGTACAACCAGCCTGTGTCTGAGGAAAGAGTAAAGCAGCTGCCTTAGGCAGCTAATTCTAAGTGTCATGGAAGGGCAGGAAATTGTTAATTATTGGATTCATTAGTATTTAGCACTTGAAAATGTCACTTTTTGGATGATGATGATGATGATGATTTTATTCATTTATATTTTATTCATTTAGCTCACAAATCATTAAAAACAAGTACAGATTAAAACCTTTCAAAAATGCCAGGTGTCTGTCTGTCTGTCTGTATTTAAAAACAACCTGAAGATTAAAACTATTTAAAATTCATTGAAAGATAGTATTAAAAAATCAACAAAACAGCACAGCACACCATTTTGCAATTAATTTCAAAAAGAATAGAAATGTTTTCACTCATCAGTAGAAGGACTAGGGACTTTATCAAACACAGCAAATATGGCGTCATAAGGACGCCTAATGATCATGAAAAGGTGCACATACCAGATGACATCACCCTTTCACAATCATATCTGGTTAAAAGGCCATGCTTTTTTACTGATGGCCCAAACCATAAATTTATCTCCTGTAGTGATTTTCTGCTGGCAAATTTGAATCTATGTGCCATTGTACTCAATGTGAATGCAGCGTGAATGGGCAAACACTTCCGGGTAAGGTTGCAACAGCCAAGTAGGGGGTACGCTCTTTTTATGACCCCTGGGTTCTTAGGACTTTTAAATTGTATTTTTGTGCTTTCCTGAACTCTGTGTGTGTTTTTTTTAATTTCCTTCGTGAACATCTTCTCATGAGAATCCAGGAGATTTCAACCCTGCAGGTAAATGGAGCTCTGCCAGGGAAGCCTCGTGGACACTGCTGGAGGTAAGTGTGGTAGGGGGGTTCTTTTGCCAGCTTAAATTTGCCACAATTTATGCCCACAAAAGAACTTTTCTGTGGGGTGGTCTGATAAAATCCTAAAACTGCCAAAATTTGTCTCTGGCAGTTGAGGGGTTTAGTGAATTGTGTACCCCTAATAATTTTCCCTGATTCTTTTTGTTTCTTCCTGCCATGGATTGGGAGAAGTGCTTGGGGGATTTTTCTGTCTCATGTGTGAGAATAGTGTGGCTGGTTTGGCACACTATGCACCCTGATTGGGCACTATTTGTTATTTTAGCCCTGAAGAGTTTGGTGGTGAGACTCCAAGTTATGGAACAGAGTCAGCCCCAGCCTTGATAGCCACAAGCTGGGAGAAAACAGGGGATGGCTATCACTATTTGATAACTATCATGCTTATTAGATCTTAGGGTCTGGCTTCAAGATGGGACTCTTGAAAAGGTAGGTTATTTATTTATTTATTTATTTATGTACTTATTTGCTGTGTGCTGCTGGACTTTGCTGCTGCACACTGTTTTGAAGCAATTGCTATACACTCTCTGGGGAGTCTGCCTGGCTACTTCTTTCCCTTCTCTGTTTCTCAAACCACAGGGAGCACTAGACCTCAGTGGAAGGGCACAGTCACTACCAGGAAATGAGCTGCCTCAGGAGTCATTGAATATCTCTCTCTGGCTTTTCTTCGAAAACGAAGATTCAGGAAGGACACATCCCGCATTTTCTGCAAGCACACTGATGACTAAAAAGGCCAATCCGAGATAGACAAGTCCGGTTGCAGAAAGCACAGCAGAAGGTTTCCTTGGGTGATGTTTCCAGGTTGTGATTCTTTCTGCGTTGTCGTTTCTCTTCAAGACTTGTTTGGCGTGAGTTCTCAAATAAGGCTGCAGCATTGTGGATAGTGCATCTCCATGCCTCCCGATGTGAGGCCAGGGCGGACCACTGTTGGTGATCAATTTGGCCGAGCCTGAGATGTTGTTTCAGGGAGTCTTTGTATCGCTTTTTTGGAGCGCCTCTCTTACGCTGACCCGTGGCGAGTTCACCGTAGAGTAGTATTTTTGGGAGGCGATGGTCCTCCATCCTAGAAACATGCCCTGCCCAGCGCAGCTGTGTTCTCAATATCATGGCCTCAATGCTAGTGATCCCTGCTTGCTCAAGGACAGCAACATTCGTCACGTAGTCAGTCCAGTGTATATTTAGGATTGTGCGTAAACAGCGCTGATGGAAGCGTTCAAGGAGTCGTAAGTGGTGGCGATAGGTGACCCATGTTTCAGATCCATAAAGGAGAACAGACAGTACAATGGCTCTATATGCACTGATTTTTGTGTTTCGCCTCAGGTGTTTATTACTCCAGACTCTTTTGTAAAGAGAATATGGTACTACATTGAATATGGTACTACAGGATTGCTGCTTTGTGCCTTTTCTTATATTTTAGTTAACTGCCAGTTCTGTTCCCACCCTCTTTATCCTACCCTAAATGGTTGAAGCTGAGGCACAACTTCCTTTGTTGTTCTGAAACACATGTGGATTGCACCATTATTAGCAAAAAGCATGGTCCAAATGTCTTTCTTCTTCAGCTCTGTTAGATACTTTTTAATTTTTGATTTAATTTCTCCTTCTTTCTCTTTCTTGTCCACTTCCTCCATTTCTCCATCAACAATATCTAGCTAAATATCTTCTGCTTCCCCCTCCTTCTCATCCTCTTTCTCCTCATGCTCCCCATCAACAGCTCCTAACTATACAGTGCTCATCTTTACCTTCATTCCCTAGTCCCTCTTTCTTGACTTCTTTCTTCCTCCACACTCACAACTACTGGATAAACATCTTCTCCTTCCCTTCTCTCTCTCTCTCTCTCCCCTCCTCTTTCTTGTCCACAACTCTAGCATTTTGTTTTTTAATCCCTTCACTCTCTTATTTTCCCCTCACAAATGTTTCCTAGTTGCACTTGTGTTCTTTCTCATGTTTTTTCTCCTTTCCCTTCTCCCCAGTTCTCCTGGGTACACTTGTCACCTCCCAACACCCCCCCCTCCAGCTCTCTCAATCCCTTTCTTCTTCTGCCCCCCTCCACTTATCCTATTCACATTCATTATCCTTTTTCTGGTCCCCTTCCTCTCCACCTTTGTTTTTCTTTCTCCTTTTCTCTCTTTTCAAAGAAAACCTTGAAACTATGCCTGGATATGTTAAGATTCCCAGTGGTAAGTTCCATCACACGCAGGAAAATCCATGACAAGAACAGAACAGAGGATCTATTGACGGCTTCTCCCATCAATGAAAAGCAGCACCCGCAGAACAGGTGCATAACAAGGGGGGATGACGACGTCTGATAAGGGAGCCCTTTTGCAATCTCCTGGCGTTGCTGTAACACTACTTTTAATGCATCTGATAATCTCCAACATCTCTCACATGTTCTTAAAAGCAATGCTTAGAAAGGTATTAATAAGCTTTAACATGTTGCATACCGGTCAGTGTAGAATCTGAAAAACTTAATTTCCATCCAGAGAATTCCCCTTCCCCATTTCTTAGACTTCATGGTTTTTATTTGACTGACATGCTCTAAGCCAGTATGGTTAATGCTTAACATAGCACACTTAATGATATCACTAGGGCCCATCTCCTGTGACATCAACATGGACCATTCCCTGTAACATCAGTGGGCCCTGTCTCCAGTGTCATCACCAACAGCTGTCCCTAGGTTTGGCCCTAAAATCTCAGAGCCTGAGATGCTAACGGGTTGGCAACCATGATTGGCAGGTCTCTGAAAGACAAAACCTCCCCCACTTCCCAAGAATGTGAATGGGATAGCCTGATGCTAGGGGCAATTTGGCTTCCAAGGACAAACTGCACTAGACTTTCCAGCCAATGCTTATTTAAAGAAAGTCACAAAGAACTTGCATTGGAAGTTATAAGCTTTCATTACAGTACCAATAAAATAACTGAATTCTGCAACCCTCTTTGCAAGATTTCTTTGAAGTATATATTACAATCCTCTTTAAAAGCCAGAACATTTTGCACAGTGTGGAATCCTCCTCTGCTTCCCTCTCTTCCTTATACGTCTCCCCTAGAAATTACTGGACAGGTATATGGTGTTCTTTGTTTCTGTATCAAGCAAAGCCACAACTGAGAGGGTATTCCTTCAACACTATTCCCTTTCTTTGTATTGGTGCTGACCAGTTGCTGATGATCAATGTGTGATTTGGATCAGAACCGCATCAGACAATCAGGATAATACAATGTACTCTTTAGAGCTTTAAAACCTTTTTTTTAAAACAGTGCAACTCCCAGAATTATCTGCCAGCACAACCAGTGGCCATGCTGGGTTGGAAGATTCTAAGAGCTGTTGTTTAAAAAGTAAAATTTCCACAGTATTGTCCCATCATAAGTATGCAAAGTTGATGGGACTGTTTCTATGGGAGGGGACATGTTAAAATTCCTTTCTGAAATACAAAGCCATTTGGAAGGTTATGCTGGTGATCTCCTCCCTATAACTGAATTTACATATGCAGAGAAGTTTTAAATGTTTCTGTACATGCCCTGCATCAGTGGTTCTCAGCCTGGAGTCCAGTGACCCACAGGGATCCATGATGTCCTCACAGGGGGTCCACAAATGTTTGAAGGCTGCTTGGACTACCTCCTCCCTGCAGTGGAGTGGCCACATGACATTAGCCAAAGCAAAGGCTGGCTGGCTTGGCCTGCACATTGCCATTCAATCTGCTCCAGCCACAAACTTGCAGGAAGAAGCAGAAGAAAAGTCTTCCCCCCCCCTCCAGTGCCTTTGAGGGAAGGTTGAATGGATGGTGTAATTGTATTATTATTATTATCAGATATTATTATTATGGTTTTACATCTTGAATTAAGTCTTGGGGGCCAGTTACACGGCAGAATAAAGTGCGGAAAATTCTGGATTGCCGTCCTTTCACACCAGCGCTGCATAGTTCATGTGATTTATTGCTAAATTGGAAGATCCAGTGAGCTTTCGGTCTTTCTTGTTCACACAAACAAAGGTGGGAGGCATGGCCTCCAGATCACTATCATGAAAGCCAGGCAGGAGGCAGGGAGGAAGCGAGAAGGGGGGTAGTGCGAGGGGGAAAGAGCGTAGCTTCGTAGCTTAGTTTGAGCCAGATAAAACCAGATAAATCAACCAACAAAGGAGGGAGACCACAGAGGGGAAGGGGAGAGGAATAATGACAAAGGAGGGAAGGAAAGCAGCCGATTCCCTTCTCTGCATCCCTGCCAGCTGAGCAGACTGCTTCTCTCTCTCTCCCTCTCTGTCTTGCATGCACGCACACACACAAAAGAACACAATCACAGCAGGGCAAGCTAGCGATCAGCCACTGGAGCAGATCACTCTCTTTCTGTCTCTCATACACACACAGAGAGAGAGAGAGATGAACAGTAATTTTCCTTTGAGACTCATCTCTTGCAAGTCCACCCCCTCCTTGGTCACCCCAACCAATCAAGGCTCGGCTTTGCTCTGGCTGTTTTGGAAAGACTGCTCGTAGTTCCCACTGCCATAAGTGAAATGGTAGTTCACACAATCGAAAGTGCACTAACTTGCGATACTTTAAAAAAAAACGGGGAAAATAGCTTTTGCTATTTTCTGTGTGACTTCTGGGGTTTTTTGCTCCTCTCCTTCTGAATATGGCAACTTTGATCCGAAAGATGTGGGAGCTATTAGGACACTTTGCAAATTCTTAGAGGATTTATTTTGCCGTGTAAACAGCCCCTTAGGTATCCGCAACAACAAAAGATATTTAAAGGGGGTCCCTGGTAAAGAAAGGGTTAAGAGGCACTGCCCAAATCATTCAGCAGGTAATTGCTGAAAATACATTGAAGGACTACATTTTCCTTAACCCAGCAAAGCAATACTATGGACTTTTTCAGACGAGGCAAATACAGCGTCATAAGGACGCCTAATGATCGCAAAAGGGTGTGCACATCAGACAACGTAACCCTTTCATGATCACATACTGTGAAAAACCCATTCCTTTTTATTAATGGCCCAAGCCATCAATTGATCTCCCGTGGCAATTTGTTGCTGCATTGCTGGCGTTTGAATCCTCGCACCATTATACTGGGCAGAACACTTCCGGGTGAGATCGCAACAGCCAGGTAGAGGATGCTCTTTTTATGACACACACACTGTGTACTTGGGACTTTTAAAGTGTGTTTTAGTGCTTTGCTGTACTTTTTGTGTCTTTATTTCATTTTTATTTTTTATTTTCCCACACTAGCATCTTTTCGTGAGTTAGTTAGTCTAAGGTGGTGATGGCGAACCTATGACACGCGTGTCAGCACTGACACTTGTAGCCATTTGTGCTGACATGCGGAGGTAGGCCTCCTCCCCCCCACCCCTGCTCACAAACTCACCACCCTCCCTAAAGTGGCGATCCAGGCTTCAAAGCCTCACTTTAGGGAGTGGGGGAGGAAAGTGGCAGGCAGGGCTACAAAGCCCCGATTGCCACTTTAGGGAGGGTGGGAGGGTGGAGGAAAGTGGCAGGTGGGGCTACGAAGCCCTAATTGCCACTTTAGGGAGGCAGGGGGTAGAGCTTCCCCCCCCCACCTGGCCACCAACACCCAAGGCCTGCTGTGCTTCCCCGGAGCCACCTCGGAAAGGTCGGGTAAGGTGACCTCTCCCCAGCCTTCCGAGGTGGTTCCAAAGCCTCAGAGCCGCCTCGGAAAGGCCGGGGGAGATGGTGGGCGAGTGGGAGGGTGACCGCCCGTCCTCTTCCCTGCCTTCTCGTGGTGGCTCCGAAGCCTCGGAGCCGCCTCAGAAAGGCCGGGGAAGGCGGCGGGTGGGAGGGAGGGACTCTTCCTGGCCTCTCCCCAGCCTTACCGAGGGGGATCCGAGGCTTTGAAGCCTCGGAGCTGCCTCGGAAAGGCTGGGGAAGATGGTGGGCGAGTGGGAGGGTGGCCACCCGGCCTCTCCCCGGCCTTCCCGAGGGAGCTTTGACTGTGAAGCCATGGAGCCACCTCAGGGAGGCCAGGGAAGGCAGCAAGCGAGCGGGAGGGTGGCCACCTGGCCTTCCAGAGGGGGCTCCATGCTTTGAAGCCACGGAGCCACCTCGGAAAGGCTGGGGAAGATGGCGGGCGAGTGGGAGGGTGGCCGCCCAGCCTCTCCCCGGCCTTCCCGAGGGGGCTCCATGACTTTGAAGCCATGGAGCCACCTCAGGGAGGCCAGGGAAGGCAGCAAGCGAGCGGGAGGGTGGCCACCTGGCCTTCCAGCGGGGGCTCCATGCTTTGAAGCCACGGAGCCACCTCGGAAAGGCTGGGGAAGATGGCGGGCGAGTGGGAGGGTGGCCGCCCAGCCTCTCCCCGGCCTTCCTGAGGGGGCTCCATAACTTTGAAGCCATGGAGCCACCTCAGGGAGGCCAGGGAAGGCAGCAAGCAAGCGGGAGGGTGGCCACCTGGCCTTCCAGAGGGGGCTCCATGCTTTGAAGCCACGGAGCCACCTCGGAAAGGCTGGGGAAGATGGCGGGCGAGTGGGAGGGTGGCCGCCCAGCCTCTCCCCGGCCTTCCCGAGGGGGCTCCATGACTTTGAAGCCATGGAGCCACCTCAGGGAGGCCAGGGAAGGCAGCAAGCGAGTGGGAGGGTGGCCGCCTGGCCTTCCAGAGGGGGCTCCGTGCTTTGAAGCCTTGGAGCCGCATCGGAAAGGCCGGGGAAGGCGGCGGGCAGGTGGGCCTCTTGTTTGAGCCCAAGGCACCATGCACAGCTTCTCCAATGGAGCCCTCCTAAATAGCTCCACACAGGGGAGCTGCCAAAAGAAGGAGGGGGAGAATGTGTGTGTGTGTGTGTGTGTGTGTGTGTATGCATGGTGTTGTGGGGAGGGGGAGTAAGTGCTCTGAAGGGAAGAAGCCGAGGGTCTGGGAGCCGAGGAGGTGCCCGCGTAATCGCTCCTAGGCTAGCTGGCAACACATGCTCTGCCCCATGGCTAACTCAGGCTGCCTCCTCGTCTCCAACACTGCCTTGCTCCCACACTCGCTACCATGCCCCCCAGCCTTCCTCCACCTCTAGCAGGTAAGTCCTCCTCTTTTATATCTTTCCCTACTTCGCTCGTGGGTGAGGTATGTCCCCGCAAAATAAACCCATGGGTCAGAGGGAGGCTGGCAGAGGTGGGAGGAAAGTAGCGACGGGGCCTCCGGAGGTTGTTATTATTCGCGGATTTTTCACATTCATGGGGGTCTTTGGAACCTAACCCCCACAAATGTGAAGGGACAACTATACATTTTGATTACTCAGTTGTCACATGAGTTGTGACAACTCATTAATTATTAATTAATAATTAATAATATTTTTTATTTAAACAATAAATATCGCGAAATAATGTTTTTTCCTCAAAGTGACACACCACCCAAGTTATGCTCAGTTTTTTGGTGACATTTGACACACCAAGCTCAAAAGGTTGCCCATCACTAGTCTAAGGGGTGCAGGACAAACTGTGTGGAGCATAGATTTTTCCTCCAAGAAAGAGTAAAGGTGAGGGGGTTCAAAGGGAATACGTGAGGAGTTACCTCTGCTGCCCCCAGCATCTGCCACCCAAGGTTGTCACCTAATGGGAGAGCCAACACTGATGCCCTTGCATGATGTTACAATCAGCACTCGCATGCTCCAAATGGCACCAGAGAAAGGAAACCCCATGTTTCCAAATAGCATCTGGAAGTGAAAGGAATGTTGTTAGCATTCATTAGGCAACACAGTCTCCCAAAGAATTCCAGCCCCCTTTCACCAAATGTAATTTGAGCCAGGCTGATAAACAGCAACCAAAAGTCAATAGAGAGTTACTATTTACCACCATGTTGCTGGACTGTGGTCACTAAGGGCTACTGTTTTATAAGGATGTGTTGTCAAAGAATTAGTCTGTCATTGGTGAAGCCAGTGTGGTGAGCTGAGTTAGAAATGTTTATTTAATAATGTTTATTTGTTCAGCAGAGGTTTCCAAAGATAAGACTGACATAAATCAAAATGGGTTGAAATCAGTGAAGCAGTGCAGTACACACACTGCAGTCACATTTGGACAAAACGATAAACCAGCTTCATGAGCCACACACGGCCCCTTTTTGTAGCAAACATGTGAGCTCATATGTTATATAAGAAAACAAATCTGGAAGTCTTCTAGTAACAATAATTCCCCATTTCACCCAAATTGGGATATGATGGTTAACAGTTTTGGTACAAGCCAGTATATGAAACCCTGGTTCAATGTTGGCTTGATATCCTGGCTCATTCTGAAGCTATTAAATGTACGTTTCTCTGTTTGAATGAAACAGGAAACTATAGCTAACAGAACCTTCCTAGTTTGTTTTTTTCACTGACATGGAAAAGGTAAAAATGGGTGGCATGGCAAAAATATTCCTTCATATCCTCCTGACAGTCCCTAGATACAACCATGCAAAACCCTCACTATGTGTTGCTGTGTGCTGGTATCAATATGCAGATACCTGCCAAACAGATCCTCATTACTGTTTGCTTTTACTGCAGCAAAAACAGAATATCATTTAACAGAGTGATCCTTTCTTTCTCAAGTCATTTCTACTGGATAAGTTTGAGGATCACATGCTTTGCTAGCAGAAAATATTACATTGTGATACACTTGCCTATAGATTCTGGGCAATGCTATCCATAAAACTAACTTTTCCAAGCACAGGACTTTCTTCTATCTATTCCTGTGTGGTTGTCCTTCAATCTTGAGAGTGGTCGCATTTCAGATCTGCCTTTGCCCTTTTCCACTTTTGCATTAAAAATAAATTGTGTTACAGAAAAACTGAACACACTGCTTTGCAGCTATCATTTTGACATGTTCCAGGGACTCCTCATGTAAGACAAGGCCACATCACTTACTTCTCATTCCAGTGCTCTTTTCCACTGAATTATATCACCCAGATTCTGGCATGCACCCTTATGAGCTTCCTGTTGTGGTTTCCCCTCACCCTTCTGTACATAGCCCTCTCCTTTCTAAGAAACAAACAAAAAGCTTGTTCCCCTTCTATAGGCACCACAGAATGTTCTGGTGCAATTTGCATGGGAACATTGCTCCGTTTCCATGGGGGAAACCTGCGCTGGGAGAGGGCCTAACTCAACAGATTAGGGACTCATCTACAAGAGCCAGGATTCACTGACTCCCCACTATCAGGCCTGTTGTTCCCCCATTCCGTCCATGGAATGGGAGGAAGTCCTGACAGACATGCCGGCCTGTCGTTGCTGCAGCCACCACCACCACCATTTCCCTTGCTGCTTGGAAGGCAGGAAGGGGGCCTGCAACACATTGGTCACATGTTGTGGGACTCCTTCCTGTCTTGCAGGAGAGCAAGGCAGACCAGCAACTTCAGCAAAGTTCAGCCTGCCAGGACGGGCTCCTGCAGTCTCACAGGGCCCAATCTGTTTCCTCCCAGTGGAAACTGTTTTAAACAGGCATTATTCTAAAATGTTGTATGAGGTCCTACCCTGCTCTCAGCCCTATATCTGCCCTAGGAGTAGTAAGAAATGCCTGGGGGCAGAACAGGGCAAATGCCCTGCGTCATCAGGACTGCAGGGCTCTGAGACAGGGACAAGACAGGGTATATTGCAAGCCCTATGAAGCTGGCTAAGTACTGTGACTGGAACTGTACTTCTTCCTGCCTTGCCTTGCCTGTCACCTGCTGCCTAGCAAAAGCCCAGATGCTTGCAGTCTGAATGTTCCTCTATTTGTATGGGTTCAAAGCCTGTCAGATACTGAGGCTTTTGCAGCACTACTGTAATCGGCTATTGGGATCTTTATACCACAGGGCCCGTCTACACGAGGGGCAAAAAATCCATACAGGGGGTAAAAAATCCGAAAAGGTAGGCGTTCAAATGTGAACGCTCTGCCTACACAATTTTTATCCTCCCCGCCCCCAAAGTCCACACGACCTGGGAGGTAGGAGGACGATAGAGGTGGCAGTACAGCTGGGAAGGGGCTAGGGTCCAGAGGAGGAGGAGGAGAGTGGCAGCGTCAGTGGGGCTGGGAAGGGGCCAGACGGAGGGAGGAGGGGGAGGAGGAGAGCAGTGGTGGCATGGACCACTTACCTTTAAAAATGGTGGCCACCACTGATTCCTCTTTTTCCAAGTCCTGTCCCGTCTATCCTGCCAGCCAATCAGGTTGCACTCCTGTTCGTATCTATGCACAGTGTACAGACTACCAGTTATTTGAAAGCTGTCCGGAGTAAACCCTGGGATCTGGATGAAGAGTCGGATCCCCCAGACACAGATTAAAAGGTGAGTTTTACAGCCCCCCCTCTGAATAACACGTATTTATTTGAACGGCGGTCTGTACAGATCCCTGGTTTTTCGAATAAATATATGTTATTTTTCGCTGTGTAGACGGAACCACAGTCAACAACACTTGGAAAGATGCTGCAGTTTTTACATAAAGGGCATTCACCTTGGTTATGACTGTCATACATAGACAGCACACTTTCCCCTGTTTGCTGGTGAGACTGTAAAATTCAAGATTCCTATCAACATTCATGGTGGTTCTATAGTAACATATAATTTTGGGATGCGTTCTTTCCTGAAATAAATAATATTACTAACTGGCATCTTACAAAGAACTGGCCCTCCTAGGCTTTTTTTTTTTCTTCAAGCAGACAACACAAAGACATTTGAAACTCTTAATTGATCATTTCTTAGTAGCTGTCAAATTGGTCATCTCTAGATTTTGGAAAGTTCTAAAGGGCATATCTGTGACAACCCAATATAATAAGGTATGGCAAATAGCTCTGATTGAAAAAAATAGCAAACTTGAAACAGAAAAGAAAGACAAACACAATTTTTACTGTGATTTGAATTTGTTTCAGTAAATAAATGGAGGGAAAAGATAAAGTAGGACTTCCAAAGAAATTCAAGTCTTTTTGGTTGACTGTGTAAGGAAACACTTTTGACATCTTTTATTTTAGTATTATGGCTGCGTAACTTAATTGAAGGGTAATTTTGTGTACACCGCTGTTGGAGGGGATCAGGGATGACGTTATAATATAAAATCAATTTTTAAAAAGTACAGATGCTGCAGTTTCTCATGCTTAAATTGGGAGGGACTTGGTAACAATTACAATTAGCATAACTTCCCTATAACCCACAACAGCTGGTGGTATCAGTGGGTGCACTCGAATGCAAAAGAGGGGGGGCGGTTTTCCACCCTGAAATACGCACACACGACATTCGGGAAGGAAAGCGGATCACGAAGAGAAATCCGTACGCCGTTTGGATGGCTGACGGATCTGTACGGTCCGTTCGCACACATATGAACAGGCAGGGTAATCTGATTGGCTGGCCGAGTAGAGGGGGCGGGGCTAGCACAGAGGGGAATTGGGAGCGGCCGCCATGTTGGTTTCCCGGCTAGCGAGAGTCCGGTAAGTCCGTGAATTTATATGTTTATTTATTTTTATTTTATATTGTAAATACGGAAAACCGACTGTCCGCAAACCAGGAACCTTTAAAAAAAAAAAGCGGGAGATTTAAAACTGCCGCTTGGCTTGCTCGCTCCAGCCAGCTTCGGGAAGAGGGAGTCATACGGAGCTTAGGGGGCTTAAAAATCGTATAGCCGGTTCGTATGCATACGAACGACAGGCTGTTCGTATTTTTTGCCCCCCATACGGATTTTTTTATGATCGTATAGCCGCACCCTCGGTTTTTTCCCTGCATGCTTCTGTTCTCCCAAACTCCCTTTCTCATATTTCACTGGGCACTTCCAGCCAACTGGAGTGCTGGGTCATTCAACACATGATCTAATTTAAATTTTATTGCTCTTTACAAGTTCTCTTTTAAGCTAGAGTCTCCATGCAGCTGTAGCCATCTTTGCCATCTTTGCCTTTGCCATCTTATCTTCATCTTGTCTTTGCCTTCTTATGTAGCCATGCTGCTATGAAGCCATGCCACGATGTTCACCATGCAGCCTTCTACCGCTAAAGGCTGGGTGAGTCTTTCTACCCTAAATCCTCCTAGTTAGTTAGGAACCCTTTTTAAAGTTTGTTTTAGTATGTAGATTGAGATTGATATCCCTTCAGTAAACTTTTGATTTGTATTTTTAAACTGACTCCTTTGTTTTTGTAATGAGTCTAATTTAACTGGGTGATCACAGACCACAGACCTCTGAATACACATTTAAATGTTAATTGAGCTTATCTGCATTCTTAAGTGGCACTCTGCATGAATTTGAAAGTAAATGATTTTAACTCCTTTTTTAAAGAAGATATTTTTATTGCTTTTTAAAAGGAATAGATCCTGGAATTTTTAATGCATTTTTATTTTTTAGACTCATTCCTCCTACATGCATTCTACTTCAAAACAAGGCATATGGGAAGCGTGCAACTTGTTTTATAGTGAAAACATGCTCCTTTCCCTATCCCACTGTCACTGCACTGCCAAATTTCAATGGAGGCATCAGGGACCAGGAAAACAGGTGGGAACAACAATCCTTCAACTTTCCCAATTTGGCTGAAACAGTCCTGATTAATCCTCTGTTTGTGAAGTTGAAGGCTTTCACGGCCGGCATCCATAGATTTTCCTTGGTTTTTTTCCGGGCTGTGAAGCTGTGTTCTGGAAGAGTTTACTTCTGATGTTTCACCTGCATCTGTGGCTTGCATCTTCAGAGAATGGTTGGGTAGGAGTGTGTGTGGAATTTATATACTGTGACCCCCTGTTGAAAAGGAGATGTAAATTTGTGTATTTGAATGGCTAGTTTCTGGGTGTAGAAATGCAAGGAGGATTAGTGTCTGTTTGGCTAATGGTTGGTTGATGGCCCATTATCTGCTGGAAATCCCCTGTCCCTGGGTGGAGTTCGTTTGCAAGTGTTGAGTTTTGATTTTAGTGTCTTTCAGGACTGGCAGCCAGATCTTGTTTACTTTTAGGGTTTCTTCTTTGCTGTTGAAGTTGTCCAGGTGTTTGTGGATTTCAATAGCTTCTCTGTGCATTCTGACATGATAGTTGTTGGCCTGGTCCAGAATTTTGGTTTTTTAAATAACATTTTTGTGTCCAGGTTGGTTTATAACGTGTTCTGCTACTGCTGATTTTTCTGGCTGGCCCGGTCTGCAGTGTCTCTCATGTTCCTTGATACATGTTTGCACACTGCGTTTAGTGATCCCTATGTAAACTTGTCCATAGCTGCATGGTATGCAGTAAACTCCTGCAGCTGTGAGAAGGTCTCTTTTGTCATTCACTGAGCGTAGCATTTCATGGATTTTCTTGGTTGATCTATAGATCGTTTGGAGGTTGTGTTTCCTCATCAGTTTCCCTATTCTGTCTGTGACTCCTTTGATGTTTGGTAAAAATACCTTCCCTTTAGGTGGCTGTTTTTCTTCATTCCTGTGGTTTTCTCTGGGTCTGGCTGCTCTTGTGGTCTGATCTGGAGTAACCATTACCCTGTAGAGCCCAGTTTAGGTCCTTCTGTTCGTTCTCCAGGTACTGGGGTTCACAGATCCTTTTTTGTGTGGTCTACCAATGTTTTTATTGTGCTTCTTTTTTGTCCTGGGTGATGATTGGAGTTCTTGTGTAGGTATCTGTCCATGTGTGTGGGTTTTCGGTATACCATGTGGCTTAACCATTGGTTTGGTTTGCAGATGACTAGGACATCCAAGAATGGCAGTGTTCCTTCCTTTTCTTTTTCCATCATGAATTGGATATTTAGGTGGATGCTGTTCAGGTTGTTCAGAAATGAGACCAAATCTTCTTCGTGGCTCCAAATGGTGAAAGTGTCATCCACATATCAGAACCATGTTGTGGGCTTTTTTGGTGCTGTTTTCAGGGCTTGCTTTCCAAAATGTTCCATGTAAAAGTTTGCTCTCACTGGACTCAGGGGGCTGCCCATGGCTACCTCATTTATCTGTTTGTAGAATTCGTTATCCCACTGGAAGTAGCTTGTGGTGAGGCGGCGTTTGAACAAGGCTGTGATGTCCTCTGGAAGATTTGTTGGATGAGTGGCATGGTGTCCATTATGGGGACCACACACATCCTGGTTTTCATCTCTGAAATGAGCCTTTTCGGTGGCTGCTCCCATCCTCTGGAAGGCCCTGCTTTCCTTTTGCCAGCAGGCAAAGACATTTTTATTCAAGCAGGCTTTTAATTTGTAGTTGTGCACACAGGGAATTTTTATTGGGGTGTGTTTTATTTTATTTTTTAAATTTATTTTTAAAAATATAAATGTCATGCTTTTAATTAACTTTTGTCACATTTTAATTGTATGTTTTTATGTGTTTGGGCTGCCCTGGGTCCCATTCTGGGAGAAAGGCAGCATATAAATCAAAATAAATAAATAAATAAATAAATAAATAAATAAATAAATATTAAAATGTTGGAAGGTGTGCAGCAGTTGTGGCCCATCAGCTGTATGTTGTTAACCATGGGCTTGGTAGTCAGTGGGGTTTAACATTTAAAACAGGAATTATCACTGTGGGAGCCTAGATGACCACAGGAGACTTTGGAGGGCTACACACACTCCACTACAACCCCCTGCAAAAAAACAAAACCCCCCACTAAATTTAAATTTTTAAAATTGCTTCCAAAATGCCCTCCAGGGAGCATGGGGGGAATTTTCACCATGTTTTAGGCCCAGGAGAGGCCTTTTTAAACAACAGTTCATCTCCTGTTCTTAAAATGACCCAGGGAGACAAAAATTCCCCCCACTCCCGCAAGAGGGCATTTTGGAGCCACAAGAATGCCAGGTCGGTCAAGAACAAGACCCATATCATCCATGATCTCCTCACGGATGAGGATGCCGACCTGGCTTGCTTTACAGAGACCTGGCTGGGAGAGGATAGTGCAGTTACTTGGGCGCAGACCCTCCCAGCTGGGTATTCTGTCAGTGAGCAGGGGAGGGGAAGTGGGCAGGGGTGGGTGGGGTTGCTCTGGTTCATAAGAACAACCTGACCTTGACCAGGATACCTGTCTGGAACACAGTCCACTTTGAGTGAATATACCTTAGCCTGAGGACCAGGGATACTTTGGGGATTCTGCTAGTCTACCGACCACCCCGTTGTCTAGCAGACTCCCTGACCGAGCTGACACAGCTGGTCTCGGAGCTGTTGTTGGAGTCTCCCAGACTTTTAGTTTTGGGAGACTTCAACATTTAGCTCGAGACCAGTCTAACAGGCGCGGCTCGGGAGTTCATGGAGACCATGACAAACATGGGCCTATCCCAATTGGCTGTCGGGCCCACACATTGTGCAGGTCATACACTCAATGTGGTCTTCAGTACAGAACAGGAATAGCCATGGGCGGAGGTTGTAAGTACCTCCACATTGTCACGCTCGGATCATTTCCTGGTCAAGATGGAACTTAGAGTCTGTATCCGCCCCACCGGGGGGGGGTGGACCCATTAGATTGGTCCGCCCTCGAAGGCTAATGGAGCCAATTGGATTCTAGAAAGCCCTAGAGGGTTTAATGGTTAGGATTGCCGGTGACCCTGTTGATACTCTGGTCAATACTTGGAACACCGTTCTTACCAGAGCTGTTGACACAATCGGTCCCAAGCATCCTTGCCAACCCGCTTCAAACCGTAAGCCATGGTACACACCCGAGCTTGGGAGAATGACGTGGTTTGGACAACAACTAGAGTGCAAGTGGCAGAAAACTCGACTCTTATCTGACAGAACTTGCCATAGGAACTTTCTTTGGTCCTATTGGGAGGCAATACGTGCAGCGCAGAGATCTTTCTCTGCATGTATTGTGTCTGCAGAGTCCCGTCCTGCAGAGCTGTTTCGGGTGGTGAGGGAGCTGACACAGGTACCCCCTGTGCCAAATCCCTTACTTAACTTGACGACGGCCTGCTGTGACGCATTTAACAACTTCTTCACAGATAAAATCTCTCAGATAAGAGCTGAACTAGACGCCAATGTTTTAACAGAAACCATAGGAAAGGTGTCCAGCGACTCCGTCGATGAAGTTATTCTAGATCAGCTCCAATCTGTGAGTACCGAGGACATGGACAAGCTGCTTGGTAGGGTGAGGAAAACAACTTGCCCTCTCGACCCTTGCCCATCATGGCTGGCTGTCCAGGGGGGGAAGCATTGAGGAGATTCCTCATGGATATCATCAATGCATCCTTCAGGGAAGGACATATTCCATCTTGTCTGAAGGAAGTGGCTGTTAGGCTGCTTCTGAAAAAAAAACTTCCCTGGACCCCCTGGATATGAGTAACTACAGGCCTGTTTCTTTATTGCCATTTCTGAGCAAGGTGATCGAGAGGGCAGTTGCTCTTCAACTCCAAGCTATCTTGGATGAAACCGATTATCTAGACCCATTTCACACCGGTTTCAGGACAGGCTTTGGGGTTGAGGCTGCCATGGTTGCCTTGACCAACGATCTGCGTTTGAACATCAACAGGAGTAATGTGACCCTGTTGGTGCTCTTAGACCTCTCAGCGGCTTTCGATACGATAGATCATGGCATCCTCTTGGACCGCCTGAGGGGGTTGGGTATCAGAGGCACTGCATTGCAGTGGTTCCGGTCCTACCTCTCGGGTAGGTCCCAGAGAGTGCTGCTCGGGGACAGTTGTTCAAGCAAAAGAGAGCTCACCTGGGGAGTTCCACAGGGAGCTATCCTGTCCCCGATTGTTTTAACAGAGGGGCGGGGTATAAATAAATTTTATTATTATTATTATTATTATTATTATTATTTATTTAACATCTATATGAAGCCGCTGGGTGAGATTATTCCAAGCTATGGAGCTGGGTGTTATCGGTATGCTGATGACACTCAGATCTATTTCTCCGTGTCTCATTCGTCGGCCTCGAATTCCAATGACATCTCTTCTCTCAATGAATGTCTTCAGGCGGTAATGGGCTGGATGAGGAAAAACAGATTGAAACTGAATCCAGACAAGATGGAGGTGCTCACAATAGCAGCCCCGAAACCAAGAATTGGGTTGCAACCTCCAATCCTGGATGGGGTCACACTCTCCTCCAGTGACTGTGTTCGCAGTCTGGGGGTGCTCCTTGACTCGTCGCTCCTGATGATAAATCAGGTAAATGCAACAGTCAGGAGCGCCTGTTATTAGCTTCGGCTGATACGCCAGCTGCGCCCTTTTCTGGAAGTCAGGGACCTCGAGACCGTCGCTCACGCGCTGGTAACCTCACGTCTTGACTTCTGTAATGTGCTCTACGTGGGGCTACCCTTGTACTTGGTTTGGAAACTACAGTTAGTACAAAATATGGCAGCCAGGATTGTTTCAGGAACATCTAGGAGGGATCACATCACTCCGGTTTTGAGGTCCCTCCACTGGCTGCCTATTGGTTTCCGGGCCCAGTACAAGGTGTTGGTTATCACCTTTAAAGCCCTAAATGGCTTGGGTCCAAGCTATCTCAGGGACCGCCTCCTCCCATATAATCCTCCCCGCACACTCAGGTCCTCTGGGAGGAATTTGCTGCAGCCTCAAAAGTCAAGGCTTTCGGCTACCTCCCAGAGGGCTTTTTCTGTTGTCGCCCCCAGACTATGGAACGGCCTGCCAGATGAGATCCGTCAATTGACATCTTTGGACAGCTTCAAAAAGGCTGTCAAGATGGATCTCTTCCGGCAGGCCTTTCCAGAATAGATTATCCCGGCCTCGGGACCCCCCCTCCTTCAGGAGAGTCCCCACAGCCTCCTTTGTTAACAGAACTGAATATCGCTGGGGATCTACTGTTATTGTTAAATGTATGTGTTTTATTAAGCGTTTTTATTGTTGTTTTAATTTGTAATTTGATTTAATAATTTTTTAAGGCAGGGAGGGGAGTATATTGTTTTACTTTGTATGGTGTTTTAATGTTGTTAATTGCCCTGACTGGGTTACCAAAGGGCGGCATATAAATAATTTATTATTATTATTATTATTATTATTAAGAACAGCCTCAGAAATTTTGACTCCCCCAGGGGGCCCTGGAGCCACAAAAATGGCCATGGGGCTCCATGTAGCAGACAGGCCTCACTCTGCCCACCCTCAATTTAAACCAAAGCAAATGAATGTCACAGCCATGGAGGGGAGCAGAAGTGCTCTTGCCTTCCCATGACTAATAAGTACTGGTGACATTCACACACCTACAGAACCACCCAATACCCACAAAAGCAAGATAGCTTCTGAGTATGCAGACCAGTAGTTTCCCATTAATGACAGAGCATCATTAAATGCTAGGGAAATTCTCACCATACAGATGCTTCCTTGAGGAAAAACAGATGGATATTGTGCAACCTATGAGTAACAACTCTTTTTCTTCAAGAGCCCAAAATACATGAGCTACTGGAAAGGCTGTAACTTTAGAGACTGCTGTGTCACTTTTGTGGCTTAGTTTTATTTTTGTTTTCTATTTATTTATTTCAGAAGCTCATGGGTGACAGAAAGGTGACTAGGGCAGGTGGATTCTAGTCTATGTTAGAGGAAGTTTAGAGAAAATTAAACTACAGGTAAGTGCAAAGAAAGAAGGGAAGGAGCAAAGTTTCACAGCTACTTTGTGGTCTGATCTTGTAACAACCCAAGTACAATGGGAAAAAAGAAAACAACAACAGCCTGTTAATATGTTAATATGGTGCAACAAACCTGATTACACAAGCATAAGGTCCTGGTTTGGTTTAGGAAGAGCTTTTTCCTTCCAAAGTTGAATTTCTCTGCTTGTGTCTTGAAAATGATCTAAGGTAGGAGTTGATGCTTGCCTGTCTACTTGATGCTGGAAGAAAGAGGTGCAAAGGATTTATTTATTTGTAGAATTTATATCCCACCTTTCTCCCCGAGATGGGATTAAAGGTGGTTTATACACATGTGGAGGGGGTCACTTGAGAAAGGTCCAAAAGGTTATAACATTTTTCATATACGAATTTTCTAACACTACAAGAGGTGTATGATACATATCTTGACTGTCTTGACTGGAAGTTAGGAGCAAAACTTAGGAAAGTTATTTTATGGACTACAACTCCTATAAACTCCCAACCCTTATATCTTCTGTCTGACAGTGCCCATGCTAGCTGTGGGACTATGGAAATTGCAGTAAAAAAAAAAAAAAAGTAGTGTTGCCATGCTGTGCTTGGGACTTCCTGGGTGTTATCCAGACAGTGAAAAAAATCCTCTCAGAATGTGAGGGGAATACCTTTTGCCTTTACTGATTCTTGTGAATTTTTTTTTAATACACATAAATGCGCATTCCAGCCTGTTTGAACAACCAATTCGAATTGGGGCACATCCCAGAAGTCAAAATATGATTGGTCAGACATGTGCGGGGGCAGGCTTGCTAGCAACAAAGTGGCTGGAGCCACCATTGCTGATTTTCACGGAAGCAATTGTGCGCTATTTTTGAGCGGCAGAGCAAAATATATTAATTTTTAAAGCAGAAGATTGCTCTTCCACGTCTTTGACTTAACAAGGGGGGGAGGGGAAACAGATGGAGCTTTGGGGGAATAATAACACATGTAATTCATTTGTGGCCACCATCTTTACTCACGGGCATACACCATGTGAATTTCAAACATGGATAGCTTCCCATGCCGGCGATCATGCGAATGTATCATGGAGACAAGTGAATGCTGCTGTGATGGTGAGCTAATGCACTATTTTCCACAATTAATTCTCCCATCTAGCTGAGCCCCTGGTCTACTTTCTATTGAGCCATGAAAGGACTTTATCAGACACTCTAAAAAAACTCCTGCAGAGGTCGGGAGGACGCTGCTGTCCCGCTTTCGGGGGTTACTTCTGCACACCCCATCCTCCTCCCATCCTTCATTCGTTCTCCCTTCATGCTGGAGTGATGGAAAAGGCTCCTCTTTTTATTGATGGAAACTTCCGTCAATGAAAAGTGGCACCTTTTCGTCACTTCAGCATGGAGGGAGAATGAACGAAGAACAGGAGGAGGATGGGGCATGCAGAAGTGACCACCAGAAGCGGGACAGTGGCGTCCTCCTCCCGACCTCCATGGGAGTTTTTTTTTTTTTAGAGAGTTTGATAAAGTCCAAAGCCACTGGATAGGCCCAGGTTGATCACATGTTCTCACTCTCAGCCTGAACTATCTCACAGGTATGGAAGAAAAGAAAGTTCATTGTACTGAATGATCTTCAAGAAAGTAGTGTTTCCATACATCTGAAGATTCCTCGCAAGATGAAATGCACTTCACTTCAAACATCCATATTTGTGGGGTATTTCTAAGAAATGAAATGCACAGAAAACCACACACATATTTTAAAACAGAAACGGTGAAAATATGCATAATTAAGGAAAATATGCAGAAATATGCTTTAGTCAATAGGGAAAAGTTGTATAAACTGGTATATATGTGCAAATAAATGCACAAAATAGGAGAAATGTATTAACATATGCATAGATTTCAGGTAAGAAAGAAAACACAAAAGTCTCACAACCCAACATGAAACAAGGATGATAAATGCCGGATTCAGAGAAACTCAACAAATCAGAACTGGTCAATTTTAAAATCCTTATTCACAAAGTTGTTGTGAAAATGAAAGGGTTCTGAGAAGAATCATGTACAGTGGAGCTCACTACAGAAAAGGTGGACAGAAATAAAATTACAACCTCTACAACCTTGCACTTTGTAAATGGTAGGACTGCAACTCCCATCATGTATGTTGGTAGGAATGCTGGTATTTGTAGTCCAATAGATCTATAGGGTGGAGAAGGATGTTTTAGAAACATCATATATCTGTTACTCTTGCTAGCCCGTTTCTGGTGTTTATTTAGGAAAACAAACAGATGTAAGGGAGACAGAACTGTGGATTTATACTCTACCCTTACTCCATTGTAACCCAAATTATACATGTTCATTTAAACATGCCCTATCATGCTGCATTATTACAGTGCTGTATTCCACTTTAACTGACATGACAACATTCTTTGGAATTTGTAGATTAGTGAGGGCCAAGAGCTTTCAGGCTGAGAATTCTAAATACCTCTCCTTAAACTGCAAATCCCAGGTTTCTATGCAATGTTGCCACGGCAGTTAAAGTGGAATATAGTGCTATAACAGTATACTGTAGTGTGATGGGGCCCCAAAAAAGAAAGCCCTGTCTCCAAACAGCGCTCCATTTCTTTCCACGTTATAAGGAATGCGCTTATACCAGGTGTTCCACCAGACCCACACCCTCCATAAACACGTGAGGAAGACTTTTGTCTTCAAAACATGGAGGACAGACAGTGCTCATTGTTTATGAGACATTGCCATAATATTTTGTAAAAGTCTTTGCCGGAAGGAGGGAGATGATAAGCAAAATAAATACTTTGCCCTTCCAAACAGACAGACAGACTACTATTTTTGCTGTTTACAACAACACAGAAAAAGAGAGAGAATCTCTTTGAAGGACATAAAAAGCCAGGAGAAGTGCTGCTATCAGGCAGAATTTCGCCTCAGGAGTCCTTGTGGACTGGGAGGCAATATAGAAGTATCTTAAATAAAAAATTTAAAATGAGGTAGTTGCCCTTGGCAATGCATTTTTAGTGTCATGGAAGGACAACATGATGAGTTATTTATATTTTTCTCACTGTGTCTTAACAACCAGGGCAGGTGCTTGTGGGATTTTCTGCCTCATGTGATCATGTAATTTGCCTGGGTTTGGGGACTCTACACCTTGATTTGAGTGGGTGAAGAGCACATGTCGTAAGGTGGTCTTGTTAAAAGCTGTTTTGGAAAACATTAGTGTTCTTCTTCATTTCCATTCCCACCATGTCTGTTTACCATGAGGTGACCCTTGGTCATTTATGATTGCCACAACATCCTGTTTCCAAATCACACTTTTAGTTTCAGGAAAACCATCAAGAACAATTAGCTCATCAGGCGGACAACAGCAGAACGAGAGTATTGATCTTAACAAGGAGGTATCACCATTAAACTGTGTGGGTGAACATAGGGTGGTAGTGAAGAAACAAATAATGGTCACTATTTGCATCCTGTTGCCTGAGGTAGCTGAGGTGCTGGTTGTTATGTTTCAACAAAGATTATTTTTTTAAAATTAAAGCTTTATAGGTGCAGCTGAATTTTTCTCTAATTCTGATTAAGCCTATATACAGTAGTTCTCCCCTCACTATCTTCGTTTGCAAAGAAAAGCCAGAGAGAGAGAGAGAGAGAGACAGTATTCTCAGGCTGCTGCCACACTGCAGAAATAATGTAGTTTGACACCGCTTTAACTGTCAGGGCTCAATACTATGGAATTCTGGGATTTTTAGTTATATGAGATATTTCGCCTCCTCTCTCAGAGAGCTCTGGTGCCCCAGCAAACTACAAATCTCAGGATTTCATAGCATTGAGCCATGGCAGTTAAAGCAGTGTCAAACTGGATTATTTCTGCAGTGTGGCAGCAGTCTCAGGGGTTGTCTAGATGGTGAAAAAAACCTCCTCATAGAGTGCAAGGAGAATACCTTTGTCCCAATGGGATCCTGCAGCAATTTGATGTATTGTGAAGGAGGGGAGCCAAAAACTCCAAATACTTCACAGGAAAAACCTTTGCGGCTTTTCCCATCTTTTTTTAAAAGCTCCGAAGGAAATGCACATTCCTGTTTATTCAGACACTGATGCTATTTGTTGTACAGTCCGGAAAGGGTAGAACCCTTCATCTGATTGGTCAGACGTGAGCAGGTGCAGGCTTGCTGTCAGGTGCCCGGAAGTGCTAGTGATTGTGCGCTTAAAAAAAAATTAAACTCTCAAAAGGGAACTGCGGCACCCAGAGACGATGAGGAGGGCAGCCATCGTGAGGAAGAGGAGGAGTGACTGAGCCACCCGCCCTTTACCCATCCTGGTGGCAGCGGTAGCGACCTCCAATTCCAGCTGCAATTAAAGGGATGGGAAGAGCCACCTGGCCAACCGCTGGTGCAGAGGAAGAAGAGCTGCCCTCCTCTTCCTTCTCCCAGCAGCTGGCCAGGCGGTTCCTCCCATCCCTTTGCAGCCGGAATCGGAGTCTGCCGCCAACAGGATGCGTGAAGGGCCATAGGCTCTCCACCTCTTCCTTGCACTGGCTGCTCTCCTCATTGTCTCCAGGCACTGTTGGGTCCCCTTTGCCTTCCTCGTCCCCCACCACACAAAATAATAACACGGCTGCCATCTTGATTCACAGCTGTGTGAACATCATGGCACACTATTGTTTTTGCCAGAACACCATGGAGACAAAAGAACACTGCTGTGAATTGTCTATAATGCACAGGTATGTGCATTGTTTCTTCTTATATAGGCAAGCCCTCAGATTATAAATCCATACACACAAACCTTTCATGTGTTGGCAGTAGGTGTCTGAAAGAACAGGCCTTACTGCTCAGTAGAGAGAGACAGGAAATAAAGTGCGTCTGATGAAACAACTTAAGTCTGGCACTTAAAAGTATTATATTTCACAACATTATGTGTTCAAAAGTTGTCCAACATAAATCACTAGTAGTCTTCTGAGAGGAGGTGTGATATATTGTTTAGAGTGTTGGATTAGGACTTGGGAGATACAGCTTCTGCACTGAGCCATACACCCCACTGGACCTGGGCCAGTTTCTCTCTCTCAACACGACGTACATCCTCACAGGGACATTGTGAGATTAACACGGGGTGGATTAGAGCAATTTAAACATTGCTTCTCATGGTACCCAATGTGAGAGAGCAGCAATTACTTTTTCCCAAAGTGCCAGGGATTGGCAGCATATTTGTGCCCATTGTCTACAATTCTTTATTTCCCAGAAACCTGACAGGGACCAGAAGCCAATGGCTCAGGAACGTGTGCTAGTCCAGGGACTACCACTTTCTCCACCTTCACCTAATTGGATGAAAGACAGAACATAACGGTAATGAATAAATAAATACTGAACAATTATTATTATACTTACAAGTATCTTCATGCCTGCTTGTTTTCACGCATTGCTGTATCCCCAGATCGCCTCCTTCAAAAGATTAGGTTCCATACGTGGAAGGAGAGCAGATCATTCTGTCCTGGCACTGCCCACAACATCAGCATTCTTATCAGCCCCAACACACACTGCAAACCACAACACATTGAGTGAAACATTCAAAGGGAGAACAACATGTGTTTTATTAAATGTGTGAAGTTTCCTTCACCAGTGAGGCCACATGAAGGGAATGATAAGAGGACAGGCCTCCTGTACTTTTAATAGTTGCATGGAAGTGGGAATTTTAGCACTTGCACATTGTTGATTTATAGCTCATTATAGACCCCCTTTGCCCAATCCAGTGGCTGGCTCTTCAGGTAAACTGGAGGTGGGGGAAATCAGGTGAAGAGATATTACTTAGTTACATCTCTTTAACTAAGAAGACAATCAAGGATTCTAGCATACATTATGTCCAGGGAGAACATAAGACTAATTTATAGTAATAATAATAATAATAACAACAACAACAACAACAACAACAACAACAACAACATGCTGGTTGTTTCTTTGGGCCTGTCCAAATGGTGAAAATAAGTATTAGGATAGAGGGATAGAGTTCAGGATGATGGGCTCTACTGTATCTATCTGAAGAGCAGAGATTCATGCAGCAGAAGATACTCAGGTGGCATTCTGAGGGTCACACAGCAGATGGACAGAGTAACGAGAGGAATGAAGGCTGTGCATGTGGTGCCAGACTGACAGAGTGACAAGATGAAGAAAGCTGTGCACACTTTGTGTTTTGGAGTTGTTTATACTCGATATTCCTGCTGGAGGGGTGTTTTGAGTGAAATACAATGTTTGCTGGAGTTTCCCATAGTTAGACAATGGAAGCTCCAGTTGTGTTAACGATCACTAATGGCTGAGACATTAAAACTGATGGGTGTCAGGCATCCTTCTATTGTTTTAGAAAAGGTGTGAGGGGAAACTAGTTTTGCAAGACAAAGAGTGTCTGGCCATTTTGACTGAAGTTGTGAATGACTCATTTCCATGTACGTCCAGGAGAATTAGCCCATTTCCACCCTAACTCACCAGTCCAAGGAGGGGTTCGCATAATTACTACCTGGCGTGTCTTTTAGGGATTTGGGAAGGCCTCTTCCTTAGGTTTTCTGAACACACCCTGAGCCCTTGCATTTGGAGGCCCTGGTCTACTACCAATCATGTGGAAGGCCAATAAATAAGTGGATTTCTGAAATATAGCCAATTTATGAATTATTGAAAGGGAGGGGGTATTAAGGTAGATAACAATAGGATATTGGCACTAGCATCAAATGGACTTGTCTTAGTTTGGCAGTGTTATCTAGGAAGCTACTATTGAATTAAAGCCATGGCCAGAATTCTGCATGTGCTATTTAGTTACATAACTACCTTAGTTGCATAATTAAGTAGTGTCTTCCAGCCCAACCTCCCAATCCTGATTTATAAGGCTGCAGCCACTGCAAGCAACAGGGATCTGTTTTCCTGTCAATTGGAAAGCAGCAGACAGATGTTTCCAACCACCTGCTGCCAGTGATCTCCAGAAGCAGGATCCCAATTACAATTTCTCCTAGCACCAGAGATCACTCACAGGAGGGTGGTGGTGAAAATGTCAGTCTGCTGCATCCTTATCAACAGGAGTAAAGACCCTCATCGCTCACAGGGGCTGCTGCTTGGTAAGTCAAGATTGAGGGAGTCAATCTTGGAATCCTATGTATTTCCTTCACTATTGAATATTAGTATTAGTATTAGCATTAGCATTATTTCTTACCCACCTCTCCCTGTGGGTTGAAGCAGGGAACAACAAATAATATAATGTTAGTTTAAAAAACACATATCAGTTAAAAACATATATCAAATTAAAAGAACAGGTTGGACAAAGACATTTTTAAACAATCAATACACAGTTTAAAACTCACAGTTTAAAATAATCTGGATAGGCCTGCCGGAAGAGACTGGTCTTTAATGCTGCTTTAAATTCTTACAGCGTATTCAGCTGTTGTATCTCTTCCAGCAGGCTGTTCCTGAATGTAGGGGCAGCTGAGAAAAAGTCCTCTGGGTGACAGTTACCAACTTAATCCTGGTTGACTGGAGCAAATGTCCCCCAGAGGACCCAAGTGTACGGGGTGGATTATACAAGAGAAGGCAATCCTGCAGGTAACCTGGACCCAAACCATGTCAGGCTTTAAAGGTAATAACCAACACTTTATACCTTGCCTGGAACCTAATTGGCAGCCAGTGGAGTGATTTTAATATTTGTATGATATGACCACTCCTGGATGTACCGATGACTAATCTGGCTGCCATGTTTTGAGCCAACTGAAATTTACAAACTTGGTATAGAGGTAGCCCAATGTACAGCACATTGCAAAAGTCCAGCCTTGAGGTTACCCACACGTACACTACCATCTTTAGGTCCGCCAACTCTAAGAAGGGGTGCAGCTGGTGTAACAGCTAAAGCTAGTAGTAAGTACTCCTGGCCATTGCATCTATCTGAGCTGTCATTTGGAGCAATGGATCCAGAAATTGGTTCTGAATTTATAAATCTAGGTTACACGTTTGTAACTGTGATCTTGAATTCCAACCATATTTTTTTCATGTAACATACACATACTGTATGTTTTATGAAACCAAATGTTTATGAAAATCAGTTAACAGCACCCCTGAGAGGTGGAACAACATGTGAATCATCACAGAACCGCCTTTTACCAGCATCTGTGACTTGAAAGCACTGCTGTGTGGTACAAACAATTGCCCTTGCTTCTGTGAAAGCAGCAGGCAAAAGAAGGGAGACCAGCATTCACAAAAGGAAACAAAGCAATGTAAGACACTGGGAAAAGTTCTCTGCTATTTGCATAGACAAGCAATCTGCCCCTGAGTTCTGTGTATATATAAGCATGTATGAGATCACCTCCTCTGCTGCTTTCCATGACATCATAATAGCCTTTTGATGTGAAACATTAGGACTTCTCCTTTGTTCAGAAGGAGCTGAAGCAACTGAACAATTCTTTCGCTATTGGAAAATAATTGAAAAACATGAGTCACACTGCTGATTTGAGATGATGACAATGTGCTGAGAAGCTGGAATATGCAATAATCTGGTTCCTTGGAGAATGACCTTAGGGGCACTATGATAGTCTAGAGCCCCTCTACATATGTCCCATAGACTTTCGGGGAAAGAGAGATCCACTGTAGATTGCCTCTGCAAATTTGGCTACCCACTAGTGGTACCCTCTAAGCTGTAAAAAAAAAAAAAAAAGCATTCTAGGAACAGGTTAGCAGTGGATTCAGAGTGTGTAAAAAGATTAATTGTGTGGACCACAATTCCTTACATTTCCAGCCCTCCATTGGCTGTGGAGGGCTGGGAGACTAAGTCCAGAAAAATGAATATTTCCAAGATCCAAGTGGTTTAGAGCTATGCCTACACGAACACACACACACAACCCTGATTTGGCATGAGTCTGGCATGGTTTAGGAAACTGTGATTCCTCTATCCCAGAAGTCCATAGAGTTGCTCAGTAAGTTAGGTTTCATACTTAGTTAAGCATGTGCAGCTTGGCTGCTGGCTGAGCGATTCTGGGAGTTGTAGTTAAAAATAAGAGGTTCTGAGAGTTTACCAAATGGGAAATTCGGGGAAATATAGACCAATAATGAAGAATTCTTGGAACTCTCCAATGGAGGATTCTGGGAAATATAATTAAAATGTAACTTTTCTAAACTTTTCAGGTAAAGGTGAGTAAGAATTTTACCAAAAGGACTTTGAAACATATTTCCTGGGGTTCGTTTACACGGCAAAATAAATCCTCAAAGAATGCGACAAGAAGCCTGATAGTTCCCACACATTTTGAAGCAACAGCGCCCTTTTCAGAAGGAGGGGGTGCAAAAAACCCATAAGTTGCGCAGTATCAGCTTTCGCTAGTTTTCCACACTTTTTTGATTAAGTTCATGAAAATGTGCATAATTTATCGTGGGAATAATGATTGTGTAAACTGGCGTCTGCCTTTTTGAATTACTGTGAGCAGAGCTGAATCCTGATTGGTTGGAGTGACCATTCTGCTTTATCCGAATAGACTGAGGGGTTGGAGAGAAGAAATTCACCCTCCTTCTGCTTGCAACCCACTTTGGAAAATTGAGCCCTTCCTGTCTGTCTTTTGGGGGGGGGGTAGGAAGATGCTTCGCTGGGGTGTGTGTGTGTGTGTGTGCTGGGAAACAGCCGATCGCATGTTCGTTCTTTTGTTTGTTTGTCCTTCCATTCACTTGCCTTTATTCAAGGCTTCGGAGGGAGGGAAAACAATTAGGAATGAGGCAAGCCCTAGTTCTGTGGTGTGTGTTTGTGCATGCATGCATGAAGGGAACCAAAGATCGCTCCACCATGCTTTTGCTTGTTCGTGCTTTCATTGACTCCTTTCTTTATAGAAGCCTTTCGGGGCTGGGGAAGACAGGGGGAGTTTGACAGATCACTCTTTCGATCCCTTGTTTGTTTGTCCTTTTTCTTTCCTCTCATTATTTATGGTCTCCATAACCTCCTCCTTGCTCCCTCCCCACCTCTTGCCTGGCTTTAATCATCTGGAGGCGATTCCCCCCCCCACCTTTGCCTGTGTGAACTAAGCAAACCAGAAAGTTGCTGGATCTGGCTTCATCATCCGAAAATGCCAGGCGTCGTGTGATTTATGCACTCCTGATGCGAAAGAACGGTAATCCGGAATCTTGCGAACTTTTTCCAGTCGTGGAACCGGCCCCCTGTTGATATTCAGCGTGGGTGGAAAAAAACCTGAATGTGGGCAAAGGCAAAACTGACACATTTCCCACATCCAAGCAGATGACTTTCAGTGCTTAGCTCTTAAAAGTCTGTCTGTATCCCACTATGTTCAGTCAGTCACTTTGTGGAACTTGAGCTAGGATTGCTACCTCTTTTTTCTGTCAGGCTCCTCATCTTTAACAATGATATGGTAGGTATATACAACATGGTCATCATAGTAGGAAAAGCTGTGCCTGGTGAGTATGGCCAGGGCAGATGGTTGAGATTTTTGCTTGGTTTATTTTTGATAGCTGACAAACAACTTACAAATTGGAATAGAATGGTTCAGTCCCATTTAGGACTCTCTGCATAGCCTAGGCATCCATTTTTGTACTAAAATTAAATGCAGCTCTCAGGGCTAGAAAGGTAGAACTCAGAAGAATCAAGCAGCCTCACATCTGGGGGGGGGGGGATTACGGTGATCCTATATATGAGAAATCTCCAAAACACTCTGTGAACATCCCTGCTTACATCCTGCAGACTCAGGGCTGTGGTTTCCTTGATTGAGTCTATCCACCTGGAATGTGGACTTCCTCTTTTCCTACTGACTCTCACTTTGCTACACATTACCACCTTTTCTAATGACTCATGTTGTCTCATGATAAGGCCAAAGTATGATAGCATCAGTTTGGGCATTTTGGCTTCTAGGCATCAGGTTTTGATTTGCTCTAGAACCCATTTATTTGTCATTTTGGCAGACCATGGTATCTATAGAACTTTCCTCCAGCACTACATTTTATGACATTTCAAATGCATTAATTTTCTTCCTGGCAGCTTTCTTCACTATCCAGCTTTCACAACTATGTGTATAAATTGGAAATGCTAACCATGTATGATTCTGACTTTGACTGAAGATGACATTTCTACAAATGATCAGGTCCTACACTGGGATAGTATAGCATCTATCTCTACATGTGGAGGTATGTATTAATTTGGGTGCACATCCCTTAGGGTGAATGGCAACATTGTACAACTGAACCAAGACACCAAATGGGTAACTGAAGGCACAAACAAATCAGCAGTGTGCATCCATGCACAATAGCACCACATGCACAATTCTGCTTCCACAACCTTGGACTGAACATGGATGTCTGCATTGGACAAAATGCCCAGATGTTTCTAGAGGAAAACTTGCACATGCATAAGACACAAACAGGATTCTGGCCCCATTTGTATCCTCTCTGACCTCACAGGAAAAATAGGTCACAATCCTACATATGTTTGTCGGAGCCTAACATTCCACCAACACCAACATGCATCCACTTCTTTTCCACCCTCTAGCTGCAGAAATGAATCTGGATGCTTCTTGGACTCCCTGCCAACCCCTGGTCACTAAATGGCCATGGAAATACACTCCAGCAGTGATCAGGTCAGCCATGTGCATGGGGAGTATCTTTGTGCAAGGAGGTATCACAGGATGGTGCATTCACACTACACAAATAATCCAATTTGAAACTGGATTATTTGCCATGACTCCTTCCTATGGAATCCTGGGATGTGTAGTTTGGTGAGTTACCAACACTCTTTGGCAGAAAAGGCTAAAGACCTTGTTAAACTACAAATCCCAGGATTCAATAGGAAGGATCCATGGCAAATAATCCAGTTGCAAACTGAATTATTTGTGTAGTGTGGATTTGTCCATAGAGTTGCCAGAGACCACAAGGGCTATCCAGTCCAACCACTTGCCGCCCTGCAGGAATACACAATCAAAGCCATCCAGCCTCTGTTTAAAAACCTCCAAAGAAGGAGACTTCACCACACTCTGAGGCAGCACATTCCACTGTAGAAGAGCTCTTATTGTCAGGAAGGTCTTCCTAAGGTTTAGGTGGAATCTCTTTTGCTGTAGTGTGAATCCATTGTTCCATGTCCTGGTCTCTGGAGTAGCAGAGTTCAATATGACATCCTTTCAAATGTTTAAACATGGTTATCATGTCCCCTCTTAACCTTCTCTTCTCCAGGCTAAACATACCCAGCTCCCTAAGGCACTCCTTATAGGGCATGGTTTCCAGACCTTTCACCATTTTGGTTACCCTCCTCAGGACATGTAGTAAATACTCCTTGTACAATGACCTTTAAAACACAGACACAGGTGTAACAAGAGTTTAAACTTGCTAATGTCACTAACAAGATTCTAGCCACAGATTGCCATGTAGTATACTGTCTTTCTGTGTGCAGGATCATGACTAAACATTCCAAGGTACATTCCTCACCTGTAGCCTGGTGGTACAGTCCACAAATGTATGACCACTTGATCTGCTTAAGTCAAGTTGATCTGTACACCTGCTCTTTGTAGTGGATGCCAGAAACCCAGTCTTGGTCCATATGCTTCCTCATGATAATGTATGGAAGAGTTCGTCCTTTGTTTGATACTTTTTCTGTTTCTGCAAATGATGATCAATAATGGACATGTTAAGGAATGTACAGCTATGAATGTGTAGCGTTTGTGGCTACTGACGATGGCAAATGCTTAAAGCTAATCTCATTTGTGAGTGGGAGTAAAAACAAAATTCTAGGGGCTTTCCTTACACATTTATCCTTGTCAGTTATCTCCTTTGGTGCTGAACTCTATTTATTATAGGTTCTGGCTTTTTACTATGCCTTGGCTTCCATATTTAAACAGTTTAAGTGTTTAAAGAAACCAAACAAGGCTTTTGCTTTGAAAATGCAAGTAAGGTACAAGATGGTGTCAAGAGGAAGCTAGCTTTTTTAGTATTTCAGATCAAGTAGAGCTCATGAGGGTGTCAAGGAGAAGTCATATTGTTTAGCAGGCAATGTTGATAATTCAACCAGCTGTTTTTCCTGCTGCATTTGTAATGCCAGCTTTGTAAACTGAGAATTTTTCATTTTATCTCACATTATTTCCATCTAGTTGTACTGCTACCAATATCACTACAACAACTATAACCACATAGGCTTCCCTAACTTGATGACCTCCAGATGTGGTGAACTATAGTTCCCATTGTTACCATGCCCTACTACCCCCCTCCCTATCCTATCTCAAAATTGGACCCCTCCCCATACTATCTCAAAACTGGACATATTGGACACTTCAAAGGGGTCAAGTTGACCGGGGTGGTCCAAAAAGAGCAGGTGGAGGTCACAAAGACCTGGAAAGGTGTCTTAGAAATATATTTAGCAAACCAGCCCAACCTAGGATTATGCGAAAGCCCCACTCCACCCTGGTAAACAAGGCCACTAAGGAGATATGTGCTAATCCCTTCCTAGGCACCTAAACAATGAATCATCTAACCAAACAATCAAGTGACCTTTCCAGCTCCGATCCCAAGGAAATCTAGCCTCAGACCCCCTTCCTGTCCTGCATTGCAAGGTTGTCATAAACCCATCAATTCCTATTTCCCAGCCATCTAAGACAATCAGTGGAGTTTCATTCTCCTTTGTTCCTCCCATGGGAAAGTCAAGGCACAAAATGGGTTATAAATATCCCAGCCTAGACACTAGCAAAGTGTGCCACAGACAGACATGACTCTCTGCTGGATTTTCTGTGCCACCTTGAGATGCTGTCTGAGCCCCTTCGCTCCATGGAAGTCTCTTCTCTTCAAGACTGGTAAATATCACCCATTTCCCTGATTTCTCTCTAGCCAACCTTTCCCACTTTCTTTCTGATAGCCTTGTATGGTTCTTAGGAGCATGTGTTGCATGTTTGAGTTCACTTTGTGCTATTTCCAATAAAAATACTTTATTTCACTTTAAACTGGAGTTCTCTGCAGTTAGTACTGGTATACATAGGTGAAGAGGCTCCAAAGTTACCCTCCTCTCATAGGCCAGCCATTTTGAGCTAAAAATTCCCCCATACATTAATTCATAAGCTAGCATCACAGGTGGTGGGTTCCCCATGGACCCTCCACCTCTTAGGGTAATACCATCATAATCAGCTTTCATGGCCAGTAATCATGCTGTTAGTGAATGAGGGAAGTCACAGTCCCAAACCTGTGGAAGATAAGAAGTCAAAAGATATACAGTCTTCCAGATAACACTTTTCTATCAATGCAATGCAAAGCTTTAATTTAATATATTGATAAATTAAATTATTATATATCTGCACCTCCTGGCTTAATGGGTAAGATGTTCATATTTTGGTTTTGGTCTGGAATAAAATGTTTAATGAATTCCAAATAATGTCTGGATGTGGTGATGTTATGTCTTGTCTGGGCCTGGGTTGGTTACCTACTGTTATGTTCTGAACTATCATAAGTGCAGATACTCTGACAACTGAGCTGTTCTGGCTACTCTCCATCACCATAAATATTAGTTTCAGACATGGTGTCTATGGTGGCAGCAGTGAACAGAGAGAGTTGGTGTCCAGTGGGGATAAAAGTTGCATAATATTCCACACAGGAACCTTCAAGGCATTTTGTAGGTCCCCGTGGTAGTGGCCACAGCAGTGGGGCAGAAGGAAGTCCTTACATTGGTGGCTGAGGTGGGGATAAAGGTATAAAGGAAAGCCCTTACTCTTGGTAGCTGTGAGTTCTTACACTGGTGTTAATGGGGATTGTGCCAGTGTAAGCATGATTCTGGACATAATGTGCAAAGCATCATAGCCACAAGATTTTGTATGTATGTGTTCAGCATTCAGCTGCTTTGGAGCTGCATGTGTAAAATCAGTTCTTCTGTTTCATGGTTAATTCCACTCCCACCTTATATGTGGATTAGGTAGTATTGCAAATCACACACAGAGAGACACACACACACTTGGACTCAAATTGTCTGCAAAGGCTGAGGAGCATTGATGAGGACATCAAACACTTCCACTTCCTTCCTTCCATAGCTTGTGTAGCTTGATCTTTCAAGCAAAACCTTAAGTATGGGAACCAAATTAATTCACTTATACATTGCCTATCTGCTCTTTAAAGGACACTTGTTATCAGAAAACCATCTATTTTATTAGTTTAATTTATTTTAATGTTTGCTTTGAAATTCTGTCTTACCACAGGGGGCAGTGGCATTCAGATCCTGCTTGTGGGCTTCCCACAGTGAACTCATTGGCTAATGTGTAAAGAAAACATTAGATTAGACAGGCCTTTGGTTGACCCAGCATGGCACTGTTTATATATTTATGTATGTTTTCTCTTTGCTTGGAATCTCTGCCTATAAAAAAGAGTTCTGCCAAAGCTGGAAGCTAACCCTGCATTTTGAATATCACCTACACTATGGCTCATCTTGTTCCATAGGACGGGGTGGGGGCACAGTCAGATGTTATGTACAGCAGCAGCTTTTGATTTCCATGTCAGTGGGGTATTGATTCTACTTTGGATTTCTAGCTGCCACTGGTTACGTAGAAGGCTTATAGTGAGTCCTGGGTTTTGTACCTGCACTTTCCAATTTTATTCTAGAGATCCACATGACATTTACATCATCCTGAAATATTTCCTGGGAGTGCCCAGCAATACCAAGGACTTTTCATTCCCACTCCCCAGGTGAGTTTAAATGAACCCAGTACAGTATTTTCCAAACTGAAATGTATACTGTCTTGCATGTTTCTACATTTCTACATTCTTAGAACTAGCTAAGATGGCCACTGCCAGTAAACATAGCTACTGTTTCAAGCACACAGATTCAACAGACATCAAGTGAGTGAAAGAAGATTGCTAGCACTAAGATAAAATGATACTGATACTTAACTTTGTTGTTGTTGTGTGCCTCCAAGTCATTTTCGATATGACGGCCCTAAAGTGATCCTATCATGGGGTTTTCTTGGCATGACATTGCCTTCCTCGCCTTTGCCTTCCTCTGAAGCTGAGAGCAGGACTTTCCCAAGGTCACCCAGTGGGTTTCCGTGGCCAAGCAAGGATTCAAACCCTGGTCTCCAGAGTCATAGTTCAATGTCCAAACTACTAAACCGTGCTAGCTCTCAATGCTTAACTAATGTAATATTATTAAAGTACTTTAGCACTTTGACTATTTTTGTTGTTAATTGGTGTCAAATCAACTTCAACTTATGGTGACCCTCTGAATGAGAGACCTCCAAGTCACCCTGTTATCAACAGCCATGATCATGTCTTGCAAACTCAGGGCCGTGGCTTCCTTGATTGAGTCTATCCATTTGTAATGCAGTTTTCCTCTTTTCCTATTGCCTTCCACTTCACCAAGTATTATTGTCTTTTCTAATGAATCCTGTCATGTCATGCTTTGTCCAAAGTACAGCAGTCTCAGTTTAGTTATCTTGACTTTTAGAGAGAGTTCAGGCTTGATTTGCTCTAATACCCATTTATTTGTCTTTTTGGCAGCCCAGGGCATCCACAGAACTCTCCTCCCACATTTTATAACTCTTGAACCATAATAATTTTTAAAAGGCTCAGTGGAAATAGGTAAAGATACATTTCTGAAATTTTGCATGAGTTTGCATGTGACACCTGACCAGTGGGAGAGGGAGGAGGAAGAACACAAGGAAGCAAGAGTGAGGAAAGCCTGTAATGGTTTAAGAAAGAGACTGGATACAATTTGTGAATAAGCAGGTGTAATCAAAACAAAAAACAAACAAACTTAAAACTCTTGATACATCTAATTTGTACCACTGGCCCAGTATAGGATGTGACTGCATGAGGGAGTGGTAAAAATCCTCATGGGATTCGGACTACTTTGGCCTGGAGCTGTGGCGCATGAAATTTGGACTAGTCTGGCCCAGATGTCAGTGCCATACCTGCCAAAGCCCGAACCTGTGTTGAGTTTTTACTTATTACTCATGCTTGACTCTGAGCTCTGAGCCCTGGGAAAATCAAAGACCCAGCAGTAGTTGCCTTGTCTGAAGGCAGAACCGGCAGCTTACTCATGATGGTGGGGCGTGTGTGCCTTTTGCCTTCAGAACAGGTGGCTCCCACTGGTGGTTTGCTTTTCCCAGGCAATTGTGCTTTGATTTGCTTACTCATGTGTAAGCCACCCATTCTGCTCTCAGACCAGGCAACTACCACTTGTGGTTTGCTTTCCCAGTGTGTAATGACCTGGGAAAAGCAAAGCGCGAGCAGGAGTCGCCTCCCTGAAGCCAGATTGAGTGGCTACTGTGGGGGCTTTGATTTTACCAGAGCTCAGAGGAGCGATTGTAAGCAAAGCGCCAGTGGTAGTAGTAGCCTCTCTGAAGACAGATTGGGCTGCTACCACTGGCACTTTGCTTTCCCGGACCCCGAGAGGGCAGAATCCTCTCTGAAGCTGTGGTGGGACTTGCTGTGGGTTGTGACCTCAGAGAGATTGACTACCGCTGGGGCTTTGCCTTTGGAATAAGAAGTGGTGCCAAGGAGGGTGAAATGGCAGGCAGCCCCTCAGACAACACTTGTCCTTCCTCTCCTCCCCACCCCACCCACTGAATCCAGTGTCGATGGCTTCTTCACGCAGCAGTTTCCTCCGGTTTCCAGCAAACTCTGGAAAAAAAACTGTGAGCTTTCTAAAACCCAGATTAATGGGGTATTTCCCAAGTCTGGTGCAAATAGGACCCGACAGCATGTGTCGCTATCACACCAGATTCGGGGGAGGATTTGGGGTTTGTGACTGGTATAGTCAAGCCCGTGGTATAATGTGACTGATAGCAGTGCTCTAGAACTCAGATAGAGGTCTTTCCCATCTGATTTCTGGTCATTTGAAGATGCCAGAATTGTACCTGTGCCCTTCTATGTATAAAGCAGCTGTGGGCTCTCACATTTGGGGGTGTTATCATGTGAGTCTTGTTGCTGCTGTCTATTTACTTCCTTTCCATACATCTCTTCAGTCATGATTGGTAAAGAAAGTTGTAATGTGACATCATCACCACCACCACCACCACTACTATGTCAGTGTTGGGAATTTACAAACTTTGCATGCATGAGGCTGCATGGTAGTTAAATAGTTAAAGTGCATATAAGGGATGTTTAGGGCTTATTTCCTGTTTGCTTGTTTATGACCCCTATGCTTTTCCTATGGCACATACACAACCCTTTGATCCTTTGTTCTGAGGACCAGCTCAGAACGGAGCTTTTTCTCCCTTCTTCTTTTTACCTTTAACCATGGAGCACATGTTCTAAGTGCTCCGTAGGTAACAGCATGTAGATCTTCATTTTTTCCTCCTGCTTGCATATCTCAAGATGATGAACCTGTGTATTTGAGGATGCACAAGATCTTTTGTAAGTAAACTACTTTTTATACTTTTAAAGAAGACTAAGCTTGTTTTACTTACTTAGCTAGAATCTGTGTGTGGGAAGGTGGTAGGCTGGCTTAACTCTGTTCCCAATATAAACACTTCTGCTAAAGCATGATTTAACTCTGCTACTGAGATTACCAATCCCAGATATTTTTATTACCCAACATTCAGCACTTTCCTGTCCCCCAGGGCTGCCCCAAGACATCTTGCTGCCTGAGGCACAAAAGCCAGTCCCTCCTGTCCATCTCAGATAAATCAGTGTATAGCAGCGAGGACTTGCAATGTTATTTTGGCACGTGAAGTAGAAAAATCCCTCTCGCCTCTCTACAACAATAGTTTAAATTATATAACTTATCTTTTATGGTCACCCAAAATCTGTTATCCCAGGCAATTTCTCTGTCTAATGGTAGGTGGTAAAACCACCATCTCAGACTCAACATATGTAGACAATAGTGTAGTGTGAAAAAGTCCAATTACTTTATCACACTACACTGTTATAGTATTATTATTCCACTTTAACTGCTGTGACTGCCTCTTGTGGAATTCTGGGAGTTGTAGTTTAGTGAGGCCTAAGAGCTTTCTGGCTAAGAGTTCTAAATGCCCCTCCCTAAACTGCAAATCCCATGATTCCACAGGAGGCAGCCATAGCAGTTAAAGTGGAATAATATCACTATAACAGTGTAGTGCGACAATCATAATCAGTGGTAGGCAGCACATTATTCCTTGCATCCCTGTTTCACAGATCTTACCCGCCCTCCAAATCAGTGGCCACTGTTTCTGTATTCTTCTTCATTAACTGTTACTACCAGTAGTAGACACTCTGCCCTGCAGCCTTACAATGCTCTATGGTGCAGAAGGGCACTCTGGGATCCAATTGCATTATACAGTGGGCCCTTAGTATCTGCTGGGGTTTGGTTCCAGGACCACCACCCACCACCCCACCCCGTGGATACCAAATCCGTGGATGCACATTTCCATTATATATAATGGCATAGTAAAATGGTGTCCCTTATAGAAAATGGGAAAATCAAGGTTTGCTTCTTGGAATTTATTTATTTTTTAAAACAGTTTCAAGCCGTGGATGGTAACATCCGTGGATGCCAAATCCGTGGACACAGAGGGTCGACTGTAGAGAGCAACTGCAGTTACTCAGTGGATGGATTACCATTTCTTCAATCAGAGTCCCATCCACAATACACAATTATAGTGCTATACAGCATTTCACTTTCAACGTGCCATGGCAACATCCCACAGAATCCTAGCATTGGCAGTTTAGGGAGGGGCATTTAGAATTCTCAGCCAGAGAGCTTTAGTACCCCATCAAACTACAAATCCCAGGATTCTATAGGCAATTGAAGTGGAATACAGTTGCCCCTCCACATTCGCGACTTCCACATACGCGGTTTCAATTATTTGCAGAAAGGCCTGCCCCCTCCGCTCTCCACCTCAGTCCCTTCTCAAGGCAGTGAGGGGCTTCTCAGGAAGCCCGTCGCTGCCTTGGGAAGGCGGGGTGGAAAGCTGCTGGCGCGCCCACTCTCCACCCCACTGCTTTGGGAAGGCGGGGAGGAATGTAGCTGGCGCGCCCGCTCTCCACCTCAGTCCCTTGTCAAGGCAGCGAGGGGCTTCACAGGAAGGCAGCCCGTCGCTGCCTTTGGAAGGGACTGGGGTGGAAAGCCGCTCACCCGCAGGCTCATTTCTTATTTGTGTTTTTTTCACATTCGCGGGGGTTGTCTGCCCCTAACCCCCACAAATGTGGAGGGGCAACTGTACATACCATCCAACATTTCACAGATGAAAACCAGGAAACATATGACCAAGCAACATCACAGTGTGGTCAAGATGGTATGAGTTATTAATGAGAGAGAGGACAGGAAAGGAGGGGACACAGCAGTTTACTTTTGCCTGAATCTCCTGGGAAGGGCAAGATGCCATCCCCTCCTCTCCTCTCCCTCCTGCTGAATGAACTGAGTACAAACTACCTGTTCTCAAACTGGGAGCACAGGGAGGAGGAGAGAGAAACTGGGACATTTTAAAAGCAGCTGAAAATGTGGGACAACAGATTAATTGGAGTTGTCCCTGGCAAATTGGGACAGTTAGAGGGTATGGACTAATTCATTGATTAAAACACATGTGATGCATGGACTATCATTTCTTTGACAAAGTGAGAACTCCATGAAACAGCAATAAAACTATCCCGCCATTACTATGAGGGCTGTGGCACAATGGATGAGCACATGTGTTGCACACTAAAGGTCCTAGGTTGGAACCCAGACACTGTTTAATATATTTCTATTCTGTCTTTTAGTAAGTACAGCTGATAAGGTAATGTAAGGCAGGAGTGGGAACTGTAAAACCTTCCAGATGTTGTCATATTTCCTCTCCCAACAGCTCTTAGCTGCTAGCTAATACTAGGAGTTGCGGTTCACTAACATCAGAAAGGCCCCATTATTCCCACCTGGATTAAGGGATCAGGTAGCAAGTGATGGGAAAAGAAATCTCTGCTTCTGATGCTGGATAGCTGCTGCCAGAAAGAGCCTGGAAAAGTTACTTTTTTGGACTACAGTTTCCAAATTCCCCACAGGCCATGCTTGCTAAGGAATCCTAGGAACTGTGATTTAAAAAGTGATTTTTCTAAGTTCTGACAATACTGATATAGGTGAACACATTAAGTTGTTTCTTGGTGTGATTTTGGTATCATGCTGTCTCCTATGTTCCAATGCACTCACTATTTAAAATAAAAAAACAGTTGGAAGTTAGAAAGCAGGCAAAACTCTTCTAAGCAAAACTTACAAGGCTTCTAAGGCAAAACAGAAAAGAAAATACTAATTAGAAATACACAATCTTCTGCACCCATTTCAACAGCTTTGCTATCTTCCTAGCAAATGTATATATTTAGGCTAGAATGAGTCATTGTGTGTTTTCTCTACTGTCCTCCTCCTCCTTCCTGCTGTTGCTGTGGACTGTGAGCTGACAATGACCTCATGATGAGAGAATTGGCCCTTTTAGGTATTTCTACACAGACAGGTGTAAATGTTATGGCTTTATTGCACACACACACACCCTAGGCAACCAGACTGGGTGACACTTCTCTCAAATTGTTTCTTTCTAGTGACAAAACTGTTGTGTGTAGAATTGTCTTACACAAACATTTGCACCCACACATACACAAACACACACACGTAGACAACCCTATACTCTTTGTTGATTGTTTTTCTCATACCATTTTCTCTTTTTGCAACAACTGCTTTCCATTCTCTATATTTAAGATTCTCTACATTATTTACCACCCTTCATTTAGAACTCTAGAGCATCCCACCCACCACCCACATCAAGGGTACTTCTGAACTGCTGGAAAACAAATCCCATCTTCCACAGCCACTGTGCTTGCTATGGCTAATGAGAGTTTTAGTGCAATGCACTAAATGCACTATTGCCATGATCATGAATGCATAGGGATTGTGAATATGAATCAGTTACAGATGTGTAATTCTAGGTTATGTATTCATAACTGCAATCATGAATTCCAGCCAATGTTTCTAGAAAACAAACAAACAAACAAACAAACAAAAACTCAAGTGTCTGGCAACAGATATAATAGCAGTCCATTTTGGTGGGAGTGGGTTAAGATGTTCAACTTCTGTCAGTTCTTACCATTGGCTATGCTGGCTATTGCTGATTGGAGCGGCAGTCCAATGACACCCGAAAGACCACAGGTTGCCTCACAGGAAAACTAGTTGCTTGCCTAAGGATGTTTTTGATTTGGACCAATTTGTCTTTAGAATTTTAATTTACCTTCAGATGAAAGAGGTTTTTGTTTGTTTGTTTGTTTGTTTTTAATTAAAGGCTGAATTTGGTAAGCTTAGCAGAGCAAATACTGGAAATGGAAAAGAACATGCAGCATTTCTAACCCAATATTTTAAAAGCTAACTAGCTTGAAAAATATTATATACAGGTATCTTTCTTCAGAGCTATCACTTTTTTTTTCAGTTGTGACAGAGAACAAATGTCATCCTTTCTCTGGCCATTGCTTAGTCTGGAGCTGGTGACCGCATGGCCTGTGAAATCCCCTGGCACTGTGCCCAAAGATAGGTTCTTGCTCTTTCCCTTCTTACATGGTTATCTTTTTGCATAAGAGCAGAGTAGAGATTACCTAACCTGCGCTATATGCTACTAATGGAAGGTTGAAAAACAATAGTGTGTTTATGAGTCCCCTAATTTTATTGCAGCCCATATCAGAGTCTGTGATACTCCTGAGTCACTCAGCAGGCCACTTTCATCAAGGTAGTCTTTTACGTGGACTCCCCCTTTAACTAACAAAAACAAGTGCTCTCAAAGACTGTGGGAAAGGTATATGCATAAAGTATGGGTAACAGAGGTAGGTGACTGCTTCCATGCAGCAGGGCTGTATAACATGCCACACATCTGGGAAAGAACAGAAGCATAGAACATTTAATGACAGTAGGCAATGACTTGAAGGAATGTTATACTGAGAATGGAGCAAGCTTGTTTTCTGCTGCCCCAGAGACTAGGACATGGAGCAATGGGCTCAAACTACAGGAAAAGAGATTCCACCTAAACATTAGGAAAACTTCCTGACAGTAAGAGCTGTTCGGCAGTGAAATGCACTGCCTCAGAGTGTGGTGGAGTCTCCTTCTTTTTAAGTAGAGGCTGGATGGGAATGCTTTGATTGTGTATTCCTGCAGGGCAGAATGTGGTTGGACTAGATGCGGTCTCTTCCAACTGTACAGTACTATCCACACTACACAAATAATCCAGTTTGAAACTGGATTATTTGCCATGGCTTCTTCCTATTGAATCCTGGAATTTGTAATTTTACAAGGTCTTTAGCCTTCTCTGCCAAAGAGTGCTGGTGCCTCATCAAACTACAAATCCCAGGATTCCATAGAAAGGAGCCATGGAAAATAATGCAGTTTCAAACTGGATTACAGTCCTCCCTCCACATTCGCGGACTCCACACTCACAGTGCCATATATTCGTGGTTTGCCACAAGGGGAGGCCGGGGAAAGTGGTGACGGGGCCTCTGAGGCCCTGTCGCTACTTTCGGGAGGGAGGCGAGGGGAGCGATGACAGGGCCTCCGGAGTCCCCGTGGTCGCTTTGGGAGGGGGGAGGGAGGCCTTGGAAAGTGACGATGGGGCCTCCGGAGGCCCCATGGTCGTTTTGGGAGGGCGGAGGGAGGCTGAGGAGACCGACGGCAGGGCCTCTGGAGGCCCCGTGGTTGCTTTGGGAGGGTGGAGGGAGGCCGGGGAGACTGACGACCAGGCTTCCGGAGGCCCCGGGGTCGCTTGGGGAGGGATGTCATTATTTGCGGAATTTTCACATTCGTGGGGGTCTGTGGAACCTAACCCCTGCAAATGTGAAGGGACGACTGTATTTGTGTAGTGTGGATGCACCCTACGATGCTATGAATTCTGCTTACTGACAATCACAGCTTTCTTTTTCTTTCTTTTTTTTTTCTTTTACAAAGACAGGTTTCCTGTCCTCTGCAAAATATGCTTGGAAATGCAAATGGCTGGTAAAATCTCAAACTCTCCACGATTTCACGGATGAGAATTTGGACACATGTGAGCAACCAACATCAGAGTGTGGTCAAGATGGCAAACAATATTAATGAGGAAGAACACACAAGCTAGGTAAGAGTGCAGCAGTTTGATTTTGCCTGTACTCAGCCTACAGAGAAGGGCAAAATTCTGTCAGGGGATGATAGGACACTCAATCCCCGGCAGAAGCCAAAAACTATCAGTTTGCAGAAATTGAACTCAGTTTGCAGAAACTGAAGTAATCCAAGAATGAAAGGGGAAAAGTGGGGGGAGGAGAGAGAAACTGGGACATTTTAAAAGCTGTTGGAAAAGTGAGGTGACAGAGGATTAATCGGGGCTGTCCTTGCTGAATCAGTACACTTGGAGGGTATGAAATCTTCAGGCCCAGTATAGGATCTTGTTTGTTTGCCATATTGAAGATTAAAATAGACTACCTTATGTCAAATAGCTAAATACACATAATACTTTTTGCAAAATAACATTAATGTTAAATAACATAACTGATACAAAGAGGTTCAATTTGTACCATTTATACATCTCGCATAATGTTTCCTGTCTCATAAATGAATTACCTTGGAAGCAAAACTTTAATTATTGCAGCATAGTGTTCACTTCTGTTTACGCATGTATATATATGGTCTGCTCTTTCCCTGACCCACTCTATGAAGCCAAAATAACTTTAAAAAAAAACCCAACACTGCTCAACTACAGTAAAATAACAACAGAGAAAGTAATATCATTTTAAAAGTACAGTGGAAGTGGAAGTGATCCAATTCTTAAGAGAAGCAGTATTTGGGGAAAAGCTATCTTCACACTTATCAAACAGTGAGCTAAACTGTCTTCACATTTATCTAACAATGAGCAGCAAATGAACCAGACTTAGGACCTTTTCGGATGGAAGAAAAGTAACGCAAGCAGCGTCGCCAGGTTGCGACGCTGCTGCGCAAGAGGGCGCCAGTTTCGAACGACGCTCTTCCCAGAGCTGATCGCGAGTAAAATATGACGCTGGGAAGGAAAAAAATCACGCTCAAATGTCCCAGCGGTACTGCAACAGTACCGCTGGGAAGAGCGTCGTTTGAAGCTGGCGCCCTCTTGCGCAGCAGCGTCGCAACCTGGCGACGCTGCTTGCGTTACTTTTCTTCCGTCCGAAAAAGTCCGTAGATACCCTCCAACATTCCACAGAATTGGGACAGTTGTGGCCAAGCAGTATCAGTGTGTGGTTAAGATGGCAAAAGGATGAGGAATGAAGGACACACAAACTAGGAAGGCTACAGCAGTTTGCTTTTGCCTGAGCTACTAGGGAAGATGCCCCCTCCTCTCCCCTGCTGACCTAATTGAGTGCAAACTACTTTTGCACTTTGAAGTCAGTTTGCAGCCGTTGAGGTAAGCTGAGGACAAAGGAGGGAAATGGAAGGAGGAAAAAGAAATTGGGACATTTTAGAAGTAGCTGAAAAGTGGTACAACCAGGCATGCATGGGGACAGTCCCTGCCAAATTGGAACAGTTGGAGGCTATTGAGATAACTTTCTTAGGATAGCATTGCTTATTCTGGAAGACACAACTGAATCATCTTCTCTGCCTCTAATGCCAACCTGCCCAGCTGATAACAGGGGACTTGGCTGTACAGCACAGAAGAGTTTCAGTAGTGGAGTGAAACAGGATCCTGGTGGTAGTGGCGGAGAGGCAGTGACTTTTTTCCCAATAGTTGAATCCTACACCATATGAGCCTGCCTCAGTTTTAAGATCCTCAGGGCTTGCCAACATGTGGGGCAAAAAACTCTGAATGGAGTTCTGCCCGCATGCCCCTGAAGCTCTGCATATTATTATTCTCTGCAGGGACGTGGGGTATCTTGTGTTCACTGTACCTGCGGAGTTTTGTCTGCTGCTGCTGCCACCATCGCTGCCACCACCCCCGCCAACTCGACCATAATTTAAAGCTCAGGAGGCAGTTTCCAACCAAAGGGAGAGGTTTTCTCCCTTCCCCTGGCTCAGCAGTGCTGCCTCATCCTGCTCTCCTGCTTGCCCATCGCAGAAAGAGACTTTGAAGAAAGCGATTGAAGCACTTGAAGGAAACAGCAGGCAAGTGGAGAGTGAGCGGAGGCTACGCTGCCAAGCCAGGGGAAGAGAGAAAACCTCTCCTTTCAGCCAGGAACTGCCTCCTGAGCTTTAAAATTGGTCACGGTGTTAGTGGCAATGGTGGTGGCGATGGTGGTGGATGGAAATGCAGAGAAAACTCTGAATCTCACATACTACACATCTAGGTAAAAGACCCCCGAACCACCAAACTGGGCCATGTGACGTGTGGCAGTATCGCCCCAGATTCGGGGGGAAAGGCCATGCCATGTATGGCCTGATCACCAAAGATTCAAGGGAATTTGCAAGGGATTCGGGGGGGGGGTGTTGATAGTATAGACAAGCCAGAGGGCTTTCTCTTAGTTCCACAACCATCACAGGCACATCAGTGGAATGCTGTCTCTTGGAGGCCTGTTTAGTACCAACAATGGCTTCATTTAGGTGCCAAGTAAAAACGTGGCCCTTGGGGACCTAACTGATTTACCCTAAAATGTTCATCTACATGTTTTTAAACTGTTTTAACCTGGTTTTTAACTTATCAACTTGTTTCATATGTTTTAGTTTATTTAAAGCATAATTACTGCTTTAACAAATTGTTTTAATCTGTTTATATTGATGTTAGATGTGTGCCACCCAAACATCTCTTAATATAGGATGGGATATAAATATTTTAATAAAATAATAAATAAATAGAGTGAGGACACATGAGAAGGCTTTCTCAATGGTTGCTCCCAGGTTGTGGGATTCTCTCCCAAAGAAGACTAGGCGGGCTCCTTCTCTGCTCTCCTGCTTGCAGGGAAAGAGCTTTTTATTTATATAGGCTCTGGGCTATTAAGTGCTTGTTGCAGAAGAGTTTTTAAATGGAGGGGGTGCTGTATGTTTGTTCTCATTGTTATGTTTTATGTGAGTGTTCTGTCCCTATATGAGCCCATTAGAGCTCCAAGATCTTCAGGAGAGACCCTTCTCTCTGTCATACTACCTTCTCAGGCTTGTTTGGTGAGAATGAGGGGAAAGTCCTTCTTGGTGGCTGCTCCAAGAGTTTAGAACTCTCTCCCTGGGGAGGCTAATGTGGCTCCCTCCTTGCTCTCCATCCACCACCAAGTAAACATTCTTATTCCATCAGGCTTTTAGAAACTGACTATGAAAGGCTTTCAATTGTGTGCTGTGCTGATTTCGTATGGTCTTTTAAAGATTTTAATTGGTTTTAACGCTACGGATCTTTTTTAAATTACACACACAGATGTTTACATAAAGTTTTGATCTGTACTGTTTTTAATAAGCTGCAAACTTCCTTGAGTCTCATTTTGGCGACGGGAGTCAGGATGTATATGATAATGCAATTAAAGCCCATTAGCTTTGCAAAACCCTGCTCCTATAAGAAATAAAGTTGCTAAAATTGGTTTGTTGAGATGGATTAACACAGCTGCCTTCATTTTTTTGAGCTTGGGGATCTATGCATAGCTAAAGTCTGTCTTGATGAGCGTGGCACTGGGGGAGGTCACAGATCAAATCAGTTTGCTCTGATTGGGTGTTAGAAACATACTCTGCAAATAAGGAGTCATTCAGTTACTTTTAGCAGTTTACAGAGTGACTCTTGGCACTAGTTAATGGGCCTTTTCCACATAAACAAAAGGGCCACGCCCTATTTCTAAATCTAAACCACAGCAAGACAAGTGCATTTATGTCCCTAGTAAAGTGAGGAACTATGTATGGGAAACAGGACCTGTAGAAATACAGTTTGGCTTAGAAAGTCAGGAAAAATTCCCACACAATTAAGCAATGGGGGAGGATCATCAATTGGCTGGATTCAGGTCCCTCACCCCAACACTCTTCTTTCTTTCTAATCCGATTTTGGTGCTCTGCTATCCCAAATCATCTGGCTGGGACTCACTAAGCATTATAACAGGAACAGGGCGCTTAATGTGTGGCCTGCCATGAAACAGCTCCCCACCACCTCACACACACACACACACACACACACACACACTAAATGTACTTTCCAGGGGCAGCAGGAGTTGCTGTTCACTTGGCTGATGTTGGAGAAAGACTGAACTACCTGTCTCAGTTTGTGTTTTTGGAATGAGCTGCAGCGTCTTACTTGCCTGAGCCACAGGGCTGCCCCATTATATGTTGCTGCCTGAGGCAAATGACAAAACCCTCTTCTCCTTGCTCTGTTTACAAAAGCTGAATGAATGGATAGTCTTCTTCAAGCATTGCTAAAAGCCAGCTGTCCTCCAATATTTCTGAGAGCAGCAGGTTGGCTTAGGGAACGTGGAGCCCACAGTATGATGCCCACAGCTCGCCCTCCAATATCAACATTTACCAGCCTCCCATAGTTGCTGTGTCTAAGATGTGGGCACCTCATTCTAGGTAATAGTAGGTCCAGCCCTGCTGATGGAGTAAAGTGGCTCACATTGTTCCTGAAAGCTGAGAGAATCATAGAATCATAGAGTTGGAAGAGATCACAAGGGTCATCCAGTCCAACCCCCTGCCATGCAGGAATAAACAATCAAAGCATATCCAACAGATGGCCATCCAGCCTCTGTTTAAAAACCTCCAAAGGAGGAGACTCCACCACACTCTGAGGCAGTGCATTCCAATGCTTGAACAGCTTTTACCATCACAAAAGTTTTTCCTAATGTTTAGATGGAATCTCTTTTCCTGTACAGTAGTTTGAGTCCATTGCTCCGTGCCCTTGTCTCTGGAGCAGCAAAAAACAAGCTTGCTCCATCCTCAATATGACATCCCTTCAAACATTTAAACATGGCTATCATGTCACTTCTTAACTTTCTCTTCTCCAGGCTAAACATACCCAGTTCCCTAAGCTGCTCCTCATAGGGCATGGCTTCCAGACCTTTCAGCGTTTTGGTCTTGAATTGTGGTGCTCAGAACTGAACACAGTATTCAAGGTGAGGTCTGACCAAAGCAGAATAGAGTGGTACCAGTACTTCCCTCGATCTAAACACTATACACTTATTGATACAGCCCAGAATTGCATTGGCTTTTCTGGCTGCCACATCACACTGCTGACTCATGTTCAGCTTGTTGGCCGAAGCTTTTTAAAAATTATGTATATATTTGTTTTTAATGTGTTTTTAGTTAGAAGGTTTTAATCTTATTGTGTTTAATGTCTTTTTATGGGGGAGGGTGGGGGTGGGTGGTGGTTTTAGTCATTATTATGTTTTAATTGTTGGAAGCCACCCCGATTGTTTTAGCAGAGGGGCGGGGTATAAATATTATTATTATTATTATTATTGTGGTCCACTAAGACTCCTAGATCCCTTTCGAATGCACTGCTATCTAGCCAGGTGTCCCCCATCCTATAACTGTGCATTTCATTCCTTCTGCCTAAATGTAGTACATTTCTCCCTGTTGACATTCATTTTGTTAGTTTTGACCCAGCTTTCCAATCTGTTATGGTCATTCTGGATTCTGTACCTATCCTCTGGGGTATTAGCTACCCCTCCTAATTTGGAATCATCTGCAAACTTGATAAGCATGGCCTCTATTCCTCATCCAAATCATTGATAAAGATGTTGCATAGCACTGGGTCCAGGACAGAACCCTGTGGCACCCACTGGTCACTTCTCTCCAGGATAAACAGGAACCATTGGGTACCCTTTGGGTTCCCTTGGTCAACGAATTACAAATCCACCTAACAGTTGCATTGTCTAGCCCACAGGTTATTAACTTTTTTGCAAGAATATCATGGGGGGCTTTGTCAAAGGCCTTTCTGAAAACAAAATGCACTACATCTGCAGCATTCTCTTCATCTACCAAGCTTGTGACACTATAAAAAAAAGAGAGAGAGAGAAAGAGAGAGGCACCATATTGTGGTTTTCTTTAGGGTCCGGATCCTCCCTCCCTTCCTGTGATGAAACGAAACTAGCGTTTTTCTCTCTCTCCGCCCCCCCCCCCCAATCCCTTTAACCATTTCGGACTCCGGGAGCGGCAACGGCGTTTGCTTCTGAAGTGTCAGCCAAACTAAAAGGAGGAAGTCCCGAAAGGGGGAAAAAAGAAAAGCGGACTGAGAATCGGTCTGGCCCAGATCGCCTGGCCTCTGAGTAATCTAAGCCAATGGTTCTTAACCTGGGATCCGGGGACCCTCAGGGGTCCACGATGTCCTCATAGGGGGTCTGCCAAGGTTTGAAGGCTGCTGGCCCACCTCCTCCCTGCAGTGAAGTGGCCACATGACAGGAGCTAAGGCAAAGGCTGGCTGGCTGGCTGACTTGGGCTGCGCATTGCCATTCAATCCGCTCCAGCCACAAAATTGCAGCAAGAAGCAAAAGAAAAGTCTTCCCTCCCCCTCCAGTGCCTCTGTGGGAAGGCTTAATGGATGGTGTATTTTTATATCATTATTAGGTATTATTATTATTATTATTATTATTAGGTTTTAAATCTTGAGTTAAGTCTTGGGGGTGCATAGCAACAAAAGATATTTAAAGGGGGTCCCTGGTAAACAAAAGGTCTGTCCAGAGGAAGGCACTGGCTTTAAAACCACTTCTGAATATTCCCTGCCTAAGAAAACCCAATGCAACCACTGGCAGGAGCTAAAGCAAAGGCTGGCTTAGCCTGCGCATTGCCATTCAATCCACTCCAGCCAGAAACTTGCAGGAAGAAGCAAGAGAAAAGTCTTATCTCTCTCTCTAGTGCCTCTGAGGGAAAGTTTAACGATGGTGTAATTATACAAGTTGTCCCTCCGTATCCACGGATTTAAGTATCCACGGCTTGAAAATAATAATCCAAAAAGCAAACCTTGATTTTGCCATTTTGTATAAGGGGCACCAATTTGCTAGGCCATTGCATATAATGGGACTTGAGTATTCACGGACTTTGGTATCCACGGAGAGTCCTGGAACCAAACCCCAGTGAATATGAAGGGACAACTGTATTATGATTATCATCATTTATTATTATTATTATTATTATTATTCTATTGTTATTGGTCTTTTAAATCTTGAGTTAAGTCTTGGGGGTCTGCAGCAACAAAAGAGATTTAAAGGGGGTCCCTGGTAAAGAAAAGTTGAAGAGCCCCCGAGCCAGGCGATGCTTTTGCAACCGCGGCCCCTGGGCTGCCTCCTCCTCCTCCTCCCTCCTCCTCCTCCTGCCGGCGACTTGCCCCCACTTGCCCGGACTGCCCGGCCTCTGATTGGCCGCCTGGCCCCCCGAGTGGGCGGGGATTCCTGGGCGACGTCACTGGGAAACCCCCGGCGCTGGCGGGGCTCCGCTTGCCTTGGCGCGCCCGGGCGGAGAGCTGCCCATTGCGCGGGAGAGGAGCCAGCGGAGCGCCGGCAGCCGGGATTCCTGCCTCTCAGCCACCCCTCCGAGCCCTCCTCCTCCTCCTCCTCCTCCTCCTCGCAACGAGACAAGGCAGGCAAGCCAGCGGGACCACAGCGCTCGCTGACCCGAAATGATGCCGGGCAAAACGCCGCGCAAACCCGCGCCCCAGAACCCCGCGCTCCCGCCTTCCTCCGGGCCAGGTAGGATCCGGCACCCCCTTTCCTTTTCCCCGCCGCGCCCGCCCACCCTCCGGTTTAAGGCATCCGCGGCCTCAGCATCCGCGGGGGTGCCATCATTGTGGGGACCCGCGTCTTAACCCTCCTCCTGCAAAAACGTTATTAGCAATAATCTGAATATCCTGTACTGTAAATAAGCTTAGGTTGAGTTAGGGTACACTGACCTGAGATAAACATATAATAAAGCAAAATAAAGCATTGCAGCCCGCCCCCCCAAATTCCTTAAACCGGTCCTGGGGTTACAGAACTTGGAGAGAATTGTTGTAATCAAGCTAAGAGGGAACCCCTTACAAGAAAGGGATGGTGAGGAGAAAAGAGATCTTTGACGAGTATTGCAGACTTAAAAGGCCCCCCCAGATCTTATCTAGTCGATCCCCAGGAAGGTCGGGGGCGTTTCCCCACTCCAGCTGTTTGCCCTTGATTCCAGAGCTTTCCCCTTGTACGAAGCCAAAGGTCTCTGTCACCCTATGGCTCTCTGGCTTTTTTTAAAAAAACAGCGTGGTTTGAGCGTTGGACTAGGTCTCCAGGGGTCAAGGGTTGGGACCCCCCTCATTCATGGAAGCTCACCTTGGGCAAGTCATACTCTCTCAGCCGAAGAGAAGGGCAGTCAATAATGCCAAGAAAACCCCACAATAGGGTCGCCACACGTCAGAGATGACAAAGGTGCACAACAACAACAGGGAAACATCTTTAATCATCTACATCAGGGCTTCTTCAACTTTTTCCACTTGCGACCCTTTTCGCCCAAGACATTTTTACATGACTCTGTATATAGGTATATAAAATAGCATTCAGAAACCTTTTTCTGTTGCCAAATTTTTCACAATTCCCATATTCAGTTAGGCAACCCCATATGGGGTCACAAGCCACAGTTTAAGAAGCTTTGGTCTAAATCACATCTGACTCTCCCTCCCATCACTTTCTTCCTCTCCTCATCATTTCTTTCCCCCCTTTCGCTTCCTTTTTCCACACCCTTCAAATGTGGCCAGACAGCAACCCTGTTTAGGTCAAGGTCATGACTCTTGATGTTCAAGACCTGCCAGTTGAAGATCAGGCTTTCTTGGGTATTGTATTAGGTTGTCCTGGTGACCAGAGACAAGCTTCATCCCAGGAGGTAGAACATTACACCCATGGAGGTGGGCGGCAATGATCCATTGGATTTACCCCGGACTCTGTCTGTTTGTCTTTGCAACTGACAGTTGCCCTGATTGAAAACTCCTGGGGTGGGGGCAGGTGCTGGTCAGGGGAATTTCCTTAACTCTGCCTGATGGGACTTTGTCCTTCACATCAGTAGAAGAAGAAGCTTGTGATAAACTCTTCTTTCAAAAATCTCCCACCTTGTTAGGTGGCTGTAAGATTCTGGGAGCTCTAGTCCAAAAAGTAAGTTTTCCAAGCCCTGCATTTTTAACAACTCTGCATGTTGTAGGTGTGTTTTGCATAAGCAAACTTTTCCAGTTACTCTGAGAATGAGGCACTGTTGCACCCTCCATGAAAGTAAATGAGGAATCCAACATGCACAGGAATTCTGTGTACACACGGTGACTGAACTTTCAGTGTTGGGTTGACACATCTTTTTCCTCCCAAAACAAAACCTTAAACTCATGATGCAGAAAGGCCCTTTAATGGGCTATGCTGGGTTTTTATCATGTTTCTTATGTTCTGTATGTATTCTAAACTGTTTTAACCTTATGCTTTAATAGAATTATTTATTTAATCGAATATTTTGTATAATAATGGGTGGAATTCATTATCACAGTTACAAATGTGTAACCATTCGTATTCACAATCCCTATTTACGGTATTCAATAGTGCAGGGAATGCATAGGGATTGTAAAAGTCCCCCAAACCTGACTTACCAGTTATCAGCCACTGTAAGTGGCAGGGATCTGTCCTCCTGCTTACAGGGTTGGTTGGTTTAAATCTTGGTTTAAACCAAATGACTTTTTTAAAAAAAACACTCTTTTTAATTGATTTTTTTAAAAATGTCTTGCTATTATTACTGTTTTCCAACCCTCTTAGTGGAACAATGACTGTTTGAATTTAAACATTTTCACTTTAACAGTTTATTGGCATTTATTTATTGTTAGACCAGTATCCAGTGTCAGTTGCTTCTTTTTGATCACTTTATTTTCTAGTGCAAGAACTGTCACTCAGAAACAAATCCTTCAATTAACCCACTTTCCACCAAAACAACTTGCTTCAAAAGAGTACTTTTTAAAAGAACAATTATTTAAGCTAGTGGCCCTAACACCTGAACTACATGTTGCTACTTAATTTTCTGATTTAGTCCTATATTGGTTTTAATGCAAACAAATCTGGTTTAAACAAAAAAAGTTTAAAAACAAAAACAAACTGGTTCCCCCCACCAATCCTGCCTGTTGACCAGGATGCAGCAGAGTGATGCTTCCACCCTTCTCCTGCCAGCGATCACAAGGAAGAATTATAACAGGGCTCCTCTTCTGATTGTTGCACTGGAGATTAATCACAGGAATGGGGCGGAAATGTCAATCTGCTGCATTCCGAGTGACAGGAGAACAGCCCCCCCATCGCTTGCCTTGGCTCATGCCTGGTAAGTCAGAATTGGGGATCAGGCCAGGAGATGCTATTTATTTATTTATTTATTTATTTATTTATACCCCGCTCTTCAGCCACAAGGCTATCAGAGCAGCTTACAAATTGTTTCAAGCAATAGCAATTTACACATCTACGCTGCATTAAGCAGCTTCCAATGTGTGTTAGCTAATTGCCCCCACAAGCCGGGTACTAATTTTACCAACCTACGAAAAGATAGAAGGCTGAGTGAACTTCTGCTAAGTAGAAGTAGCTGGTGTAGAACCACAGCCAATATTTTAGCTGTTTGTGGTTATGTGCCTTCAAGTTGTTTCCAACTTACGGTGACCCCATCGTGACCCTACCACAGGGTTTTCTTGGCAAGATTTGTTCAGAGGGGATTTTCCATTGCCTTCCTCTGAGGCTGAGTGTGTGTGTCATGCCCAAGGTCACCCAGTGGGTTTCCATGGCCGAGTGGGGATTGAAACCCTGGTCTCTGGAACTGTAGTCCACAACGCAAACCGCTACCTCACACTGGTTCTATTTTACCTGTACAGTTGTCCCTTCATATTTGCTGGGGTTTGGTTCCACTTCCAGGACCCCCTGTGGATACCAAAATCTGTGAATACTCAAGTCCCATTATATGCCCTCTCTCTCTGGCTTTTCTTCGCAAACGAAGATTCAGGAAGGACTCTCTCGCACTTTCTGCAAGCGCGCTGATGGCTAAAAAGGCCAATCCGAGATAAACAAGTCCGGTTGGAGAAAGCACAGCAGAAGGTCTCCTTGGGTGATGTTTCCGGGTTGTGATTCTTTCTGCGTTGTCATTTCTCTTCAAGACTTGTTCGGCGTGAGTTCTCAAATAAGGCTGCAGCATTGTGGATAGTGCGTCTCCATGCTTCCCTATGTGAGGCCAGGGCGGACCATTGTTGGTGATCAATTTGGCCAAGCCTGAGATGTTGCTTCAGGGAGTACTTGAATTGGTTTTTTTGGAGCGCCCCTCTTATGCTGACCCGTGGCGAGTTCACCGTAGAGTACTATTTTTGGGAGGCAATGGTCCTCCATCCTAGAAACGTGCCCTGCCCAGCGCAGCTGTATTCTTAATATCATGGCCTCAATGCTGGTGATCCCTGCTTGCTCAAGGACAGCAACATTTGTCACATAGTCAGTCCAGTGTATATTTAGGATTGTGCGTATACAGCGCTGATGAAAGTGTTCGAGGAGTCATAAGTGGTGGTGATAGGTGACCCATGTTTCAGACCCGTAAAGGAGAATAGACAGTACAATGGCTCTATACACACAGATTTTTGTGCTTCACCTCAGGTGTTTATTACTCCAGACTTTTTGTAAAGTCTTCCAAATGCGCTATATGCCTTTGCTAATCTGTGATCAATCTCATTATTATCCCATTATATGCAATGGCATATTAAAACGGTGTCCCTTATATAAGATGGCAAAATCAAGGTTTGCTTTTTGAATTGTTATTTTTTAAAGAATATCTTCAAGCCATGAATACTTAAATCCGTGAATACCAAATCCGTGGATATGGAGGGACAACTGTACTTTGTTTTAATTTGATGTAAGCAGCCTTGGGTTCTGTGCTGGATGAATGGTGGAATATATAGTCGGGCCCTCTTATCCATAGTTTCATTTATCTGTGGGACACAAAATTGGGACATATACCATAGCGTTGTGCTGGAAAATTCCTAGAGAGGTGTCCTCTCTAGGCATCTTCTAAGTCCTCCAATGCAGCTTTCTGGCATATTTTTTTTTACCAAAAGTCCTTTATATTAATAGGGTTTGTTGTTATCCATGGTTTCTGATATTTGTGGTTAAGCCCAGGAACCAAACCCCTGTAAATGCAGGGTTAGAACTGCAAATTAAATAAATAAATGAAATAGATAAAATAGAATTACACAGCTGTAGTCACTGGTATAGATGACCAATCGTGTGTGTTTCTTTTATTTATTTGTTTGTTTGTTTTACAGAATCTGAGGTGGTGGCAGAATGCGCTTTGCAACTGTGCAAGATTGGAGACAAGTGGAACCTCCGACAGAGGATCCTTAACCTAATTTCAAAGCTCTTGTGTCCAGAAACATGAGCGTGAACAAAAGAAAAGGAAATTGAGTATGAAAAAGAAAAATAATCTTTGGAAAGATCTGATTTTTACATATTCCATGAGATGTTAGAGGTGGAATGTTTCCTGGGCATTTCTGCTGCCTGTTTCCTGTTGCCAAGGAAGGCTCCTGAAATATGATTTCTTCAGATAACACTTCAGAAAGTTTCCTAGCGAATGGAGAGAAATAGCAAGGAGAGAACTGGAATTTACTGTTTACCAACGATGTTGAACTGTGAAGGGCACTGGAAAAAGAAGGAATCTGGGAGTGGCACTCTAACCCAGAGTTCAGTGTTCTCATTGCCGAAGTTCTGGAATCCACACACTCAGCTGCTGTGCCATGTTGAAACTTTATGGAATTTCATGTGTAGCAAAGAGCAAAAAACCTGTATACTCTGGACTATCATATAGAGTGCAAGTCAGTTCCTCAGCTCTTCCTAATACTTAGAATTTGGAATCCCTGGAGCAAGGAATGTTTTGGTTATCTCATTGTTTTATTGAATGAATGTATGTTGCTACATGTTAATGAGTTATTTTCCAATGCATTAATCTGTAATGCTATTAAATGACAGGGCTGAAGCTTCTACAGCTGTAATACCAACATACCAATATATGCCCTATGGGTAGGAAGATACATGGATTTTTATTGGAACTGTCATGGGTTATTCTTAGATGATTAACCTCCATTAAATATTCCAGGTGAATGTTCAAAGCATGCAAGACGGTCTGCATCAGAGCAGTCTACAGAGTGATGTAAAAGCATTCTGAGCATTACAAGATGAATTGTTCAGTGTTGGTGTTAGATAGCAGAATATGTTTTTTTTTCATGTATATCACACACAACAGGTTTCCTAACAGTGTTACACTTGAGTGGGTTAAGTTTTAGAAAAATGGGAGCAAATTAAAAGTTATACTTAAAGTTAAATATACACTAGGAGAACAGCTGTTTCGTTCAAAATATATCAGCAGGATGAAATGTTAGTGCCACTTTGTACAGGGGAGGGATTTAAAACAGAGAACTTGGTCCTGATGTAGAGAACAGTCCCAGATCAGATGCATGGGCAGGGATGTCTGGTGGCTTCCACGTCAGCGAGGCAGTGAATCTGCCTGGGTTTCAGTCTGAATTTTAAAGAGCTATCTAAGTTGTTGAACCCTACCACCAGATTGGGTTTACCACTTTGTGTAGCTCCTTTATAAAGTTCGGACAGAAGCCTGGAGTTGATTTGCCACCCCTCTGGTGTGAAAGCCACTAGCCATCACTAGGCTCACTTTTGCACACAGGTTTTCCATAGCTATAGAGGAAGTTGCAAAAGGAAGATCAGCTGCTGGCACTGAAATATAACCAAATTACCTTTTGTTTCAACACTCCACGGAGCTTTATTATTCCAAATTAATTGTCTAATTGAGGTTTCTGAGTGGACATTAAATGTCAATATTTATTCTATACCAGTCTTAAATGTATTTTCTGTCTGACAGATTAACAAAAGGTATGTTACCCTTAACTGAGGGATAGATTTGGATTGGCTAAGGAGCAACAGTTTCTTCTGTCAACTAAAATGCAAAAGGTCTACAGCAAAAATTTAAGAACAGTCCTTTGGTTATTACTTTAATGCAACTATATTTTAAAGCCAAGTCAAATTGCTTTGACTTCCCACCCACCCACTTACTTCAACCTTTCACAAAAGACTAAATAACCAAAATGGTTGAAGTCACCAAGAAGTGGGCCCTTGCATCCCTACTTCATTTTGGTTATCTCAACCATCACTTCATAGTATTTTCATTTGCTGCCATTGTTTTCATCCACCTTACACATTGCCAAATTCTGGTCAGTAGGTTTAGACAAATACCTGTGGAATTATGAAGTGTCATTTGAAGCAAATGCTGTCAAGCTTATTTCTTGTTTTGTTAATGGTGACATTTTTCACTGTGGGGTGGCACACAGCATATTGTTTTTGCCAAGCTTACATTTTTTATGTCAGGAAGACTGTTTACAGCAGAAGCTGTTTCAAAGTGTTTAAGGGTGATAGCCACAAGGGCTTCAGTTCGTGTCCATGATTCTTTGGAAACAGATTTCATATGTTGCTTTTTACAAGGATTGCCATGCATTTTGTTTTTGTCTTAAATGTGTTGTGTGTTGTTTTTTGTAGTGCCACCTCCTTACGTTAATAAAGTTGATGTGTTTACAAAAAAAGGAAGTAGGAGTTTAATTTCTGTGGAATTGGACCATGTAGACACATGCATATTGCCTCTTGCAAAGAAAAATAATGCTGTACAGGAATACTTCAGTTAACAAATCTTCTGACAAAGAAGTTTCATTCTACAAAGCCCACCCATCCCCCACTTTCCCCTTGTCCTCTCTATGACTAGAGGGATTTTAGCAGCATGGGCATTGAGAGGATGGTGAAAGACATCTGGAGAAACACATACCTTTAAGTGTCAGGTTGCAGCAAACAATAAAATGAGCAAAGCTTGAGCTGTGAAAGAATGGGACTGAATCTAACCAATCCTCCTGTAACCACATGTGCTTGCCTACAACAGGCAAGGTAAACATCAGTTGCCTACAGAAACCTGCACTCAGCACTCATGAGCAGCAAAACAGAAAGAGAAAATGAAAGAGCAGATAAGCCTGCCTCACCAACTCTCTTTAGCATGTTAAAAAAGCATAGATTTATATGTTTATCACATAGGGAAATCATAAGAAAAGGAGAGGCTGGTAAAAGAAAAAAAAATCATTCCTGGATGGACTTTGGAATGCACTTTGTAAAAATGCACTTTGTAAAAAGTTCAAAAGAGGTGTGTTGCTTTTTTTGTGTGTTTGGTTTTTTTACTTATGCAAGGGTTACCTGACCTGGTTGTTTCGTTTCACGTGTGCTTATTGTTAGTTCTGAAGAAAAAGTTTGCTAAAACATGTTGATCTATTCTTAATTTGTAGTATAGCAACTTCTTTCTGTGTTATTTCTGCCACTGGTAGCAAATGTTCTGTTAAGGATGTACTCGCCCAAGAACACATCTGTTAACTGAGATATGCCTGAATAGATAATTGTGATGACGTTTTTTGTGAACCTGTAAAAGCCACAAGTATATGACTAGCTACTCTGGTCATGGAGATGGCAGGGAGGGGGGTGGTCTGTGTCTGTGTTCCCTTGCACTGCATGTGAGTGGCAAAACAGTTTGTATCAGGGGGGTACTGCAGGATGGGGAAAGTCATGCCCACAGATTGCGTGCAGCTCCAAAAGGGCCTCCACATTCCAATTCTTTTTTATTTATTTATTTATTTTACTCCCAAATGCTCTCTGGCCCCTGGAGGCAATTTGTCCCTGTTTTTTCAGGGCCCTGTGGACAGTTTCAGACCTAGCAGAGGCCTTTTTTCCCAACAGGAAATTGGCTTCCAGGTCACTTCCTGTTATTTAAAAAAGGCTTCTTGTCCTAAAATAGCCTTTGGGCCCCTAAAACATTCCAAAATGCCTTCCATGGCCCTAGAGAGAGTGTCTAGGATAAGAAAAAAGATTATTATTATCATTATTATTATTATTTATTAGCAGACGATGTATCTTTCCAAATCTCTTCTGGGGGCCAAATGGGACCCCCCCCCATCCACAGTTGTAAAGGTCCCAGTTGTAAGGGACCCACTGTTAAAGAGTTTCCCCTTACTTATATGGTAATATCTGTGTATATGTGAGAGATAATACTCTGCTAGGGTTGCCATAGTGGAATCTGGAGAGGGCTCCTGTACCTTTAATGGATGTGTAGAAGACGGAAGCAGCAGGTGTTGCTTATGACCTGGTTGTGTGACAATTAATGCCTGCTAAAGTTCCCTTTTCTACACAACCATTAAAGGCACAGGAGCCTGCTCCAGCTTTCATTCTACATAGCAACACTAACTCTACTCTTTAAAGGCTTTGGGGATCATGGGGGAGACCTAGTCCAGTTACCTTCTAGGAGGCAAAGACCTCCTGCTCCAGATTAAGAAAAAACAACGGGGGAAAGTTTTCCCTGTTCATGTGGTACAGGTTGAGTATCCCTTATCCAGAATTCTGAAATCTGAAATGGTCCAAAATTGTCCACATGGGTGGCTGAGATAGTGACACCTTTGCTTCCTGATGGTTCAATGTACACAAACTTTGTTTCATGCACAAAATTATTAAAAACATTCTTGGATAAAATATGTATAAAATTACTTTCAGTCTATGTATATAAGGTGCATATGAAACATAAGTGAATTTTGTGTCTAGATGTGGGTCCCATCTCCATGTATATGCAAATTTATTATTATTATTTTTATTTAGTTATTTATACCCCGCTCTTCAGCCACAAGGCTATCAGAGCAGCTTACAAATGTTTTTTTTTAAGCAGTAGCAGTTTACACATCTACACTGCAATAAGCAAAGGTGTCACTATCTGCAATAAGCAAATATTCTAAAATCTGGGAGGAAATATGAAATTAGGAACACTTCTGGCCTCAAGCACTTTAGATAAGGGATAGTCAACCTATAGTATCATTTAGCATCATTTCAGTTTTTGACATCTCTGCCCACCAACCTCTTCCTTAGTAGCTATGCTGCTCTGTAAACACTGGGAACATGTAGCAGCTGCAATGATGATGGATAGGGTAAGCTGAGCTGGGGGGAGTATGAGACTTGTGGTGCTCCAAGAATAAATACCAAGATGGACAGAAAGAGGAAGAGGAAGAAGTGCCTGTCATAATAGCACTGGGAGTGGCAACATAGGTGGCCTGGTGGAAAGAGAAACCCCACCCTTGACCAGCTGCAGGTGGAAGGTGTGGCAGTGGGAGGAATTACACAATCCTGTCCCCTTGATGGTGGTGCAGTGGTAAATTTTGAAGCATAGAGCCTCACTGTCACAGTCTCTATAACAGCACTCTCCAGAGAGTCCAAAAACACAGACAGCTATGTTGATCTAAAAAATTTTACTAACAGATTTCATCTCCTACTGGAGGAGGTCTTTTGTAAAGCCAATGGGTCTTGAAAATTTAAGACGAACCCAGCTCAAACACTCGGGATTATAAATGTTTCCTAACAAAGTCTTTTTACCAAGAAGATCCCTTTCTCCTCCAGAAACTGGAGGACTGCAGCTAAACTCAGATGGAACAGGAGAGTTCAAGAGATACAGGTGGTATAGATGATGTGGTAGTCCCTGCTCATCAAAAGAGCTTTGCCCATGCAAGCCCATAATAGCAAGACTCCAGGAACCTGGCAGCCAAAGGTAAAACGGAAAGGAGGACCAGCACTCGTCCATGGCCACCAGCTCTATAACATAGCTTTTCTTGTTGTGTGCCTTCAAGTTGTTTTCATTTTTAGTGCCCCTAAGGCAAATCTATCATGGGGGTTTTCTAAGGCTGAGAGTGTGTGACTTGCCCAAAGTCAGCCAGTAGGTTTTCATGGCCGAGTGAGGACTCAATTTCCTCCTTATTGGATTGTAGGGCAACCAATAAAGCTGCAGCTCATTACTTCTGTTATTCCAATGCAATGTATATATCATTAAAAAAAAAGAAAAAAGAAAAAAGAAAAAGAAAAGAAAAAGAAAAAAAAAGAGAGGAGATTTTCACACGGGGAAATTATTCCCCGGGGAGATCGGGACAGAATTGTTTCTGTCCCAGAAGCAGCACTGCGTTTCGCAAACCCACTTTCCTCTCCCAATCTTTCATCGTCCTGACGCTGTGCTCGTTCTATTTCTTTTTATTAATGACGAACTCTCGTTAATAAAATATCGCGGAAGGTACCAGCAGGGAATACCGTAATTTCCCCATCTGAAAATCTCCAGAGAGAGAGAGAAATCTGACATGGAAAATGAGAGGAACAAAGGAAGACAAGGATTTGCATTAGGCATGCACTTATTTAGATGAAGAAATGCAAATAATCTGAATTGCTCTTTTTCAATCCCAATGACAGTAGACCCACTGAATCAAAGAGATTCAATGGGTCTCCTTTAGTTGGAACTAACAAATGGCATGCAGGGCAATTACTATAATTTAAACAGAAACAGAATGCATCTGGCCACAATGAGGAAGACAGGTGAGTAACATGCCTGTTCAGTCAGACAAGAACTTTTCTGAAACTGTTGGAATATAAAGTCTCCCCAGCATATTTACATAGAGACCTGGGAGGGTGAAGGAAGGCCCCCAAAGAGGGTGGGTGCAGATAGCCATTTGGTGGTATAAGGAAGCTCTGGGGGCACACCTTAGTGGCCAATCACCGGCTGTTTGGGTCAGGGGTCAGAACTGTACCCTGGTGCCGTCTGTTGCAAAGCCTGGCAAAACCACTCCTCAAAGAGATGCTGGATCTCTCCTTAAATACTATTGGGGGGGGGACAGTTATGCTAATCTACATGCAAACATTCATCACACTAGTTTAAAGCCGAGTCTAAGAGATTTTGGCCTCTATCTCCTGTCTAAGTGTTAATGGCTGGTTCTTTGTTTTTGCAGGGCTGTCCAGGTTAAACAGTGCATGCCTTGAAAGAGAGGACTCACTTTGATAAGAGCAGGTCACATGGCCACCCAAGTTATTCCCCCTTCAGCTTGCTTTAACTAAGCAGGCTCACCATCCTGCAAAAGCTTGAAGGTGTGGGTGTCTACCAACCCTGCAGGGTGGAACTTCACCATTTCAAGCTTTCCCTAATGAGGCATGCCTGAGGCTCTTCTGACACACCCCATCATGATTTTAGAAATTGTCCTTAGGGGTTATCTGCTGCAATCTGGAGTCTCTTATTAACAAAGGCTTGGTGACTGCATAGAGACTTCTGCCTTGGCTTTTGCGACACCTCCAGTGCTAACCTTCAATCCACATGTCTAGCAGGGCTTGTAGAATCCATTCCCAGAGAATGAATCCACTCCAGAGTTTGGATAGAGTAGCTCAAAAAACAAGCAAACAAAAACCCACTACCCCAAAACAATTCGGATCCAAGATCCCATTGGAGAGATTGTTCCTAGTTGAAAAAGATCAGGATGACTCAGCAGTTTCATCCACCTTGAAATCAGGTGTTTGGCTTCAGCTCTGTTTCAGGAATGAAGCAAGTTTCTAATTGTGGAACTTCTTTAGAGAGCCACACACCCACACTGTGGGAGTTCCTGTTTTGTTTTTCTTAAGGCCTCTATTGTCCTTAAATCACTCCATAGAATGAAAAACATGGCAAAATTGTCCTCCCACATTGGTTGTTGTTCAAGTAGAGATACATTTCATTGCAGAAAGTACTGGGTTAATGTACATTGACCTGGAAGTAGGAATGAAAAGTTCATGGTAATGCTGGAAGTTCACAGGAAATGCTTCAGGATGAAGAAAGCATCATTTAGATCTCCAAAATGAAATTGGTTTGTACAAACAAAACCTCAGACTTTTTTTTCTCACCTGGAAGGGCTTTTTGTTACCTTTATTTATACCCCCTCCCTTTTCTGTAATGGCAGCTTACACATTAAGGCATGCACAATATAGTTAAAATATACCCAAAAAAACCCCAACATTAAAATGGAATTAAACTATTAACAGCATTAACAAACAGTTTAAAACATACAAGTAAAAATGTTAAAAGCAATTTAAAAACAGTATGTTTAAAATAGTTCAGGATGTTCTTAAAAGTCCTTTCTTTAAAAGCCTTCGGTTCCCAAAAGCCTGTCAGAATTTTTAAAATAAGTTATTGCTGCCTGCAGACAGAAGGGCAGCAAGGACTTTAGGGGCTCTTTTACACAGCAGTTTTATCCTGGGGAGAAACGAGATATCTTCATCCCAGGTTTGTCTCTTATTGTTTACATGGTTTGTCATGGGTAGCATAAGTCTCATTTTTTTGGATTTGTTGTTCTGGGTACCTCCATCCCGGGAAAGGGGAGCACAGCAGAGCTGTATTTTGATTGGCCAGACTTTGGAAGGGACGGGCTTGCAAGGAAAGCCTGGCAATTCTGGATCCACCATTTTTGGAATGGTCAGCCTTGGAGAACCACCCCCACCCCCGCCAGCCACAGCTACACTCCCATATAAAAAGAATAACTCCCCCCTGCCCCACCAGGCTACTGCCTCACGCCCTTGCTGCTATGCGGGGCGAGGGAGGCTTTTCCATGATTGTCAGTCACGGACAAGCCCCTCCCCCGTGCGACACCCGTGGGGTGAGTTCTCCGTGACTGCCAGTCACAGAAAAGCCCCCCCCTGCCCTGCAGAGCTAGTCACTCCCTCCCCCATAGCTGTGCAGGGCAGGGGGTGGTGTTTCAGTTTTTAATAAATCCTACTCAAATTCAACTAAGGACAGGGGAACTTAGGGCCCCCAAAAATGTCAGGGGGGGGCATCCAGGTCACAGGCTGCATTTTGTCCATCCTCTTTTATTTGAGAGTAGAAGCATAGGTGTTACCCAAATAGGTGGGGGTGCTTTAGGACCCCATTTGTGATGTCAGAACTATATTAATATTTTTGAGAATTATGATTAGCGCAAATAGAATGCTGTGAGAGGTGGGAAACTTTGGGACCTTTTCACCTATGTATACCAGTACTAACTACAGAGAATTCCAGTTTAAAGTGAAATAAATTATTTTTATTGGAAAATAACACAGAAGCATTCACACACAAGAATCACACAAGGCTATCAAAGAGTTTAAGGCAGAAAGGTTGGATAGCGGAATAGATTTGGGAGACAGGGCAATAGTTACCAGACTTCATAGAATCATAGAATTGCAGAGTTGGAAGAGACCACGAGGGCCATCCAGTCCAACCCCCTGCCATGCAGGAAATCACAATCAAAGCATCCCCAACAGATGGCCATCCAGCCTCTGTTTAAAGACCTCCAAGGAAGGAGACCCCACCAAGCTCCGAGGGAGTGTGTTCCACTGCCAAACAGCTCTTACTGTCAAAAAGTTCCTCCTAATGTTGAGGTGGAATCTCTGTTCCTGGAGCTTGCATCCATTGCTCGGTTTCCAGTCTCTGGAGCAGCAGAAAACAAGCTTGCTCCATCCTCAATGGGACACCCCTTCAAATACTTAAACAGGGCTATCATATCGCCTCGTAACCGTCTTTTTTCCAGGCTAAACATACCCAGCTCCCTAAGTCTCTCCTCATAAGGCATGGTTTCCAGACCTTTTACCATTTTAGTCGCCCTCCTCTGGACACGCTCCAATTTGTCAATATCCTTTTTGAATTGTGGTGCCCAGAACTGGACACAGTATTCTAGGTGAGGTCTGACCAAGGCAGAATAGAGCGGCACTATTACTTCCCTTGATCTGGACACTATACTTCTATTGATGCAGCCCAAAATCGCATTGGCCTTTTTAGCTGCCGCATCACACTGTTGACTCATGTTCAACTTGTGGTCTACTAGGACTCCTAGATCCCTTTTCCACATAGTCTCATTCAGCCAGGTCTCCCCCATCCTATATCTATGCATTTCATTTTTTCGCCCTAAGTGCAGTACCTTACATTTCTCCGTATTGAATTTCATTTTGTTAGCTTTGGCCCAGCTCTCCAGTTTATCCAGGTCATCTTGAATTTTGATCCTGTCCTCCAGGGTATTAGCTACTCCTCCTAATTTGGTGTCATCTGCAAATTTGGTAAGTATGCCCCTAATTCTGTCATCCAAATCATTGATAAAGATGTTGAATAGCACTGGGCCCAGGACAGAACCCTGTGGCACCCCACTAGTCACATCTTTCCAAGATGAAGAGGAGCCATTGCTGAGCACCCTTTGGGTTCGGCCGGTCAACCAATTACAAATCCATTTAACAGTTAACTTGTCTAGCCCACATTTTACAAGCTTGTTTCAAGAATGTCATGGGGAACCTTGTCAAAGGCCTTACTGAAATCAAGGTATGTGATGTCCACAGCATTCCCTTCATCTACCAAGCTGGTAATTTTATCAAAAAAAGAGATCAGATTAGTCTGGCATGACTTGTTACTCTGAAACCCATGTTGACTTTTTGTGATTATGGCATTGCCTTCTAAATGTTCACAGACTCTCTGTTTAATGATCTGCTCTAGAATCTTCCCTGCTATTGATGTCAGACTAACTGGACGATATTTGTTGGGATCCTCTTTTTTCCCCTTTTTGAAGATGGAAACAACGTTTGCCCTCCTCCAGTCTGCTGGGACTTCTCCTGTTCTCCAGGAGTTCTCAAAGATTATTGTCAATGGCTCTGAGATTATCTTTGCCAGCTCTTTTAATACTCTTGGATGTAGCTCATCTGGTCCCGGAGATTTAAATTCATTTAGATTAAGAAGGCATTCCTGTACCACCTCTTTGCTTATTCTGTGCTGGATTTCCCCTGCTGTGTCTTCTGTACTTTTATCCTCAGGTTGGTCCCCCTTTACCTTTTCTGAAAACACTGAGGCAAAGAAGGTGTTGAGTAATTCTGCCTTTTCTCTGTCCCCTGTTAGCATTTTGCCATCTTCTCCGCGTAGTGGCCCTACCATTTCCTTCTTCCTCCTTTTGCTGCTGACATACCCCCAAAAAACCTTTTTATTGTTCTTAACCTCTCTAGCAAGCCTGAGCTCATTCTGTGCTTTAGCTTTTCTGTCTTTACTCCTACATGTGTTCGCTATCTGTTTGAATTCTTCTTTGGTGATTTCCCCCTTTTTCCATTTCTTATACATGTTCCGTTTAAAACTTAGCTCTGTTGATATTTCTTTAGTCATCCATCCTGGTTTCTTGAGACACCTCGCATTTTTCTTCCTCAATGGTACTGTTTGAAATTGTGCCTTCAGTATCTCCCTTGAAGAGAAGTAGCACAGTACTCAGACAGAAGTCGGAGGGTAGCACTGGAAGTCCGATCGTGGGGGGGGGCACTGACAGAGAGAGTGGCTGGGTGTTGTCCACAGTGGCACACCTTCCTACTGTTTGAGACTAATATTTATACTAAATTTCATGTCCTAAAGGGGTATTTGGGCTTAGAACAAAGCTTAGATGGGTTTCTCACCATTTAAACAAAGGAAACCGAAACTTGGCTGATTGCTGTTAATGGCTGAGAGATAGAAATTGATGGGTTTGTGACAATCTCACATTGTAGGACAGGGGAAGATGCAGGGGAGTATTTTTGGGGATTTTCGGTTGTGTAGGTCATTTGTTTGTTTATGATGTGTTACTCATCACCAAGGGGGGCAAGAAGGGATTAGCATATACCTCCTTAATGGGTTTGTTTACTAGGAATTCTGCTTAATCCTGTCTTTGGTTGTGTTTGCTAGAATACTTCCAAGATACCTTCCCAGGTCCTTGTAACCTCCATCTGACCTCATTTTTGGTCCACCCTGCTTTACTAGACCCCTTGAAGTGTCCAATATTGCCAATTATGAGATATTATAGGGAGGGATAGTAGGCTATGGTAACAAATGTATTTACCTGCTGCCTCTTTTGCACTTCCTAGCAAGGGTCCAGATGCACATTGGACACCAGAAGCCCATGTGTTGTAATGTCATGGCAGACCCTATGAAGATCTGTCTAGCTGCTTTGGATCCAACTGTGTTGCTGTAGGTATTGTCAACTTCATCCAACAGTCCTTTACCATTGTGGCTGTATGGTTCACTGGCACATAGGAAGTATTGCTTTTCATCAGTAGATTTTGAAATAACTTTCATCACTACCTAATTTTTGTCCATTCTAGTTTGCTCCATTACACTTTGGGGGCCGTGCCAATGTATCTTCTATCAAGATCTCAGCAAAGCTGTCTCTGTCTCTGATGCACACAAAATAATGTGTGATGGGAGGATCAGGGAGAAGCGTCTCCTTGGTCTGAGTCCTTTGGTTTCTTGTGCAGTAGGAGAAAAAAGCTTAAAATAACCCCTGGTCTGTGGATTTCTTGTGGTAGAGTCCAGCACAAAAAGCTTCTGTGCACCTGAGAGTTACAGGTTTTTTTTAAGCTGGTGAAGAAAAACACTGCTTTCTTCCTTGCCTTTTTTGAAAACCAGCTCTAAAGCAAACAAAGTGGTCAATACCATGTTGCTGTTTCTCCCTTGTCTGTTAGCAACCTGAAAAGTTCAAGGCTTCATACAGGACTTCTTCAAGCTGGCTCCCATATTTAAACAGCAGCACAGTCATTGACCCTGTTATGACTACTGTACAGGCCTATTAAACTAGAAATACCTGTTTCCTTGTGTCTCTTGAAACTTACTGTGTGAGGCAGCTTCATTTGCTTACCCGGCACACTTATCTGTTTATTATGACTCTGTTAATGTGCTTTCCACAGTGACTCAGGTGCTCATGGAAGCATGCAGCTTATCAGAAATGGATTTATTCTGTCAAGGTGGAGCCAAACAAGGTGTGAGCATCTTGGTAGATTTTTTTTTAAAGGGTGGTTTCTAGTACAGCCTTTCTCAGCAGGTAGTATAAATATTCCCAGTTACCTTGCTAGTAATACCTTATCTTGTTTATTCCACTTCTGATCACATGCAAGTAATAAAGAGTGGAGTCTTCATTATGAATCAACACAAGATTGATTCTTCAGTGCTCTTTCCATTTTGAAGAAAAGACTGAGTTCTACATTAATCCAAAAGTGGAACCAGTGTCCTTTCAGCTGCAATCACACATTTTGGACACAGGCCAAAATGGAGTTTTATGAATGCACAAGTTTCCCTAAGGAAGTGGTTGGGAATGGCCACACTCAGTTCAAGATTATAGAATTGGATCTGTGCTATGTAGTGCCATTTTCCATGGATGCACATTGTACATGGATACACATGCACATTTGGTTGTGCATTCATTTGCACAGTTGATGTCCATATTCCGATAGCACAATGCTGCCACTCAAGGATTGCATAGCACAATTAATGCATAACTCTGCATGTGGAGACTAAAGCTATGCAACCCCAATAAAGAATCTCAGTCACGGATATTTAGCTACTTGAGGGTCAGCTGCACTAATTATACCCAGACTCGTACCATTACACGTTTTTACTTAATCCATGTAAAATTCCAACCATTATACTTTACTCGTGTGGCTGAGCATAACTACTTTTTCCAGTGTGCACAATGAGGTCTCCAGTTCTTACCTGCACAATGTTTTGTCCTAGCTGTGCAAAAGCTACAGATCCAAATTCAAATTGATTGATTACAAGGGTGTTAGAAACCCTGCCTCAGACCATCTCTGGTTCTCCTAGATCTCTAAAGACCTATATGTAAGTATGCTGGCAGAATTTTACACTCTACCAGCTCCAAATAAGATCTTGACACAAGGGCTCTTAGGACTAGACTGTCACATCAGTGTCTGCATTCTCAAGTCAATATTATAAAAATGTTACACCAGCATCACAAGCAAATAGATTAAAATCAATGATGTGATCATGCTTGCCATGTTATTAAAGCCAATATAGAATCAAAAACTAATTGTGATCTAACACACTGGCCCAGTTTGCACATAATGCTGAGCCCTAGTTTAGCACTATGCACATGTAACCACAAGCCCAACAGCCATGCACATCCCCTTTCCACAGTTTTATTTTTATTTATTTATTTATTTAGAATATTGATACCCTGCTCTTCAGCCACAAAGGCTCTCAGAGTGGCTTACAAATTGTTAATTTAACAGTTCCCTGCCCTCAGGCTTACAATCTAAATAAGACATGCCATATAAGGAAAAGGGGATGGCAGTGAGTGTAGAGATTAAATCCAGCAGATTAAATCTGGTTTATTATTATTTACTGAAAGCGTTTATATTCCACACTTTACCCACACACACACACACACACACACACAAGCAAGATTCCAGAGTATGTAGCTTTAAAAAAATAACACAACTTGGCACACAAGGAATCATGGATAAACAGTGAGGAGGGAAAAAAGGATTCTCAGGTGACATCATTTCAAATGGCCCACAGAATGGGAACAGTTAAAGTAGCTTAATGGAATGGATGATATTAGGTGGCACTTGCAGTGGGGGAGTGGGCAGTTGGTCTCCCCACAAAGACAATGGAATAGCTCTGCTTCTCTTCTCTCACTCTGTTCAAAATACAACAGCTCAGTAGTTATGAAGAAGTTAATGAGCACCCATTTCTGGGTTGCAACTAGCAATAGTTCATCCTTTTCAGGTGTTGTCATGGTGGACTGCCCAGCCATCATGGGGAGTTCATCTCAAGACCTACAGTTCACAGCAGTGGAAAATTCCATTCCTTGGGTTCCATAGCATCAGGTATGGTTAGGGGGTGGGAACCTCATTTCCTAAGCACAATATCACATCACCTCAATGGAGAGCCAATCAAATTTGGCAATGCAGAACTAATCAGAGATGACCACAAAGACGTTTAAGTTTTCTGAATTCCATTGTTCTGGGCCAGATGCGAGAGTGCATGGAGAACCACAAGGCTTAGCCATCTGGCATGGGCCAGATGGAAAGACAGATACCTTTGTAGACAGAAGCCAGACAGGTTGTGTTAAAAAGATCAGTAACACACTTTCCTCTATCCCAGAGAAATTCAGATAGCTGACCAAGAAAGGTGCGTGAGGTGAGCTTATAGAGAAAAGAAAGTAGACTTTATTTTAGTTCCTAAGGCTTAAGGCTACATGGAGGAAAATCACGCCTCCAGGATTTCAGCTTAGGTTATAGAAGAAATACATTCAGTCAGAGTACTAAAATTAAATCATAAAAACTAACACAACTAGTTAGATGGTCCCTAAGCTAAGAATAAGGACAGGTTGCTTACCTGTAACCATAGATCTTCGAGTGGTCTTCTGTGAATTCACACAGTTGGGTTACTCCTGCGCAGAGCTTCGGAAACTTCTAGAATCGCTAGGCAGAATGTGTTTTGATACATTTTTGGCGGTAACTCCGCCCATCTTAACGGTCCCTTATAAGGGCTTCCCGCCTAAAATCCCCTCACTTCCTTGAATGACTCTGCAACCAGCAGCATCAGGAACATTAAGCATGTTTAGATGATGTAGTAGGACATAGAGGGGAGGATGGGCGGGGCTGTGTGAATTCACAGAAGACCACTCGAAGATCTATGGTTACAGGTAAGCAACCTGTCCATCTTCTTCGTGGTCTCTGTGAATCACACAGTTGGGTGTAGACTGGCAAGCTTCAATTCAGGAGGTGGGTATGTCCTACACCCATGTACCATACACATCAACCAATTGAGATTAAAACACTAAAAGAACATTAGTCAGTAAAATGATCAAAACATAGAACAACAATGACTTGCAACATAAACACTCACTCATTGTATAGAAGATAACAACACAGCCTTCCCAAAGGCCGCCTCGTTCCTAGAACGAGAATCAAGTCTATAATGAGAAATAAAAGTCAAAGGTGACGACCAGGTTGCAGCTCTGCAAATGTCCTCTAGAGGCACCCCAGAGAGAAAGGCTGTCGAAGTGGAGACAGCTCTAGTAGAGTGTCCTCGAATCTGAGAAGGCAGAGGTTTCTTTGCCAGTTCATAACAGAGAGCGATGGTCGAGGTCACCCACTTTGACAGTCTCTGTGAGGAGATGGGCTCTCCCAGCTTCGAGTCGGCATACGACACAAACAGTTTGGGTGACTTTCTGTGGGACGCAGTCCGCTGAATGTAGAAAGCCAGAGCTCTTCTAACATCCATGAGATGAAGGGTGCGTTCAAAGTCGTCTTTTGGATCCTGCATCAAAGCAGGGAGAGTGACGGTTTGATTGAGGTGAAAACTGGAGACCACCTTCGGTAAGAAGGAGATGTCGGGACGGAGGACCACTTTGTGCTTGTGGAAAGCAGTGTAGGGAGGATCAGATCTCAAGGCACAGAGTTCACTAGCCCAACGCGCTGAAGTGATGGCCACAAGGAACGCAGTTTTCCAGGAGAGCAGTCTGAGATCGGTGGAAGCCATCGGTTCAAACGGTCGGCGGACCAGCTGTGAGAGGACCAGTTCGAGGCTCCAAGCCGGTGTCGGTTCAGTCACCGGGGGGTGGAGGTTCGCAAAGCCCTTCAAAAACTTCTTCACCGTGGCATCCATGAAGGGGGAAGGGAGACCCCTTGCCTGGAACTCGGTGGAGATGGCCGCCAAGTAGCACCGGATTGAAGAGAGTGACAGACCCGCAGAAGACAGGTGGAGAAGAAATTCCAGGACTGTCGGGATGGAGAATTGGTCAAGGGTTGGATCCTGGGATGCCAGGAAGGCTTCATACTTCTTCCACTTATAGTGGTAGGATCTCCTGGTGGAAGGCCTCCTTGCCGCATCGATGATGGTTTGGACGTCTGGGTGTAGAGATGCAGGTTGCCTTGGTACCGAGGATGAACCCGAAGGAGTCGAACCCGAAGGGAGAATCACAGGGTCAACCTCCAGGCAGTCAGGTTTAGAGTGTCCAGGTCGGGATGCCTGACCTTGCCCTCCTGAATGGTGAGCAGATCTGGACGGGATGGAAGGCGGATGAAACGCCGGTCCGACAACCGAAGCAAAGTTGCAAACCACGGCTGTCGAGGCCACCATGGTGTGATGAGGATGGCGTTCACTCTGTCTCGACGAAGCTTGGTGATCACTCTTGTCAGCAACGGGAATGGAGGGAACAGGTATAGCAGCGGGCCCGACCATCGAAACAGGAACACGTCTCCTCTCGACGTCAGAGCTGGACGTCTCGAGCAGAACTGGGGACACTGGGCATTTTCGGGAGACTCAAAAAGATCCACTTGAGGAAATCCCCAGGTTCGAAACAGGTCTAGGGTGACCGATCTGTGGAGCTGCCACTCGTGGATGGAGAGACTCGAACGGCTGAGTCCGTCGGCAAGAGTGTTCTCTTCCCCTGGTAGATGAATGGATTGGAGAAACACCTTCTTTGTCACACACCATTCCCATATGTCCAGCGTGAGTTGGAGAAGTTGGGGGGACCCTGTGCCTCCCTGCTTGTTTATGTAGTACATGACCGATGTGTTGTCCGTCAGCACTAGTATGGTCTTGCCTCTCACCAAGGGCTCGAAGGCCCTCAATGCTTTCTGAACTGCGAGGAGCTCCAGGACGTTGATATGGAAAGCTTGCTCCTCTGTGCTCCAGGAACCTCGGATTTCGTAGGAGTCGAGATGCGCTCCCCATCCCTGCATCGAAGCGTCTGTTGTCAGAGAGACGTCCGGTTGAGGGAGGTCGAAGGGCATGCGTGACAAGACATTGTCCGGTATCAGCCACCAGTCCAGTGACCTTTGAACTGCTCTCGGCATAGTGAGCATCTTGTTTGGAGAATCGTGAAGAGGGTTGAATACTTGCAGAAACCAATGCTGGAGAGGACGGAACCGAAGTCTGGCAAGCCGAGTCATGTAAGTCGTAGCTGCCATGTGGCTGAGGAGCACTTGGATTGAGTGTGCCAGGAGCCTTCTTGATCGACGGCAGGCATAGATCAGAGAACGGAGGTTGTCGAAACGGTCCCGAGGCAGATAAGCTGTTGCGGTTAAAGAGTTCAAACGAGCACCAATGAGCTGAATCACCTGCGTCGGCAGGAGTTGGGATTTTTCAATGTTGACAACAAGTCCCAGGTAGCCTAAGACAACTAAGGAGAGGCCAATATCGAGTTCGAGCTGATGACGAGTCTGTGCAACAATCAGCCAGTCGTCGATGTAAGGGAAGATTTCTACTCCCTGCTATCGAAGAAAGGCCGCTACCACTGCCATACACTTCATGAAGACACGAGGAGCGATGGAGAGGCCGAAGGGGAGAACTCTGAACTGGAAGACCTCGGTCCCGACTTGAAATGCAAGGAAGCGCCTGTGGGCCAGGTGGATCCCGATGTGAAAATAGGCGTCCTTCAGGTCTATGGATGCGAACCAGTCGTCCTGCCTCAGAAGCGGAAGGATCGAAGCCAAGGTGACCATCCTGAACTTTTTGGAGTTATGTACGTGTTCACCCCGCGAAGGTCAAGAATCGGACGCAGCCCGCCATCTTTCTTGGTGACCAGAAAGTACCTCGAGAAGAAGCAGAGGTGATGGAGATCGGGGTCGACAGGTTCGATGGCCCCCTTCTGCAGCAAAGTTTCCACCTCCTTGGGGAGGGCGGTGTTGAACGAACCCGTCCTGTCGGAGGCAGAGTGTCGAACTCTATCCAATAGCCTGTTCGGATGATTTGGAGCACCCATCGACCTGACATTACTGAAAGCCAGGTGTCTTGGTAGTTGGACAGTCAATCCCCGAAGAGAGGAGTCTAGGGAGAAACAAAGAGATCATCAAATAGGAGGGGTTAGAACTTCTTTCGACCCTGGTCCCTGGGTCTTTGCCTGGGCTGTTGTCGGTGTCTGGAGCCCGAGCCCTGGCTCCTCACCGAAGAGGCCGGAGATGTGGAAAGAGCATAACAGGAATGCCGGTAGGCCTGGCCGGAGTACCCCTGCCGGGATTGTTGGACATAGGGTGGAGCCTGCCATGGATACCTCCCTCTGGGCCAGTATTGGTAGGTGGAGGTGGAGCCCATACCATACTTCCTGGCTTTGTTTCTCATCTTTTGAGCGAATTCGAGCTTGTCGTCGGTAGAACCGTTGAACAAGCCCGATTCGTCAAAGGGAAGGTCTTCAATTGTGGCTGACGCTTGGGGCGTGAGGCCGGAGGAACGTAGCCAAGCATGTCGTCTTAGGGCTATGGAGCCAGCGATGGCTTTTGCTGTGCAGTCTGCCACATGTCTGGCCGAATTCATTTGAAGACCCGCAAGAGACTGTGCCTCAGATTGGATAGCCTCTGCCATTCTGCGCCGTTCTTCAGGAAGATCTTTAATCAGGAGGTTCATTCTTTCCCACAACACTTGCTGGTATGCTCCCATGCACGTCGAGTAATTAGCGACACGGAAGCTCAACCCAGCTGCCAAATAGATCTTCTTGCCCACGATGTCGAGCTTCCTACCCTCAGGGTCTGGAGGGGAAGACAAGGGCCAGCGTTGCTTTCTGTTTTGGGCTACTTCCACAACTACTGAGTTCGGTTTCGGGTGGTTCTGCAACCAGTCGACGTGATCTCCGCCAACTCTGTACAGCCTGTCAATCTTTTTGGACGTGGATTGGATTGATGAAGGGTTCTCCCAGGACCTTTGCACCAGTTTCAATAATGAAGGTAGTACTGAGATGGTAGCAGATGGCAGTGCTTTGGATTGTATCCTCTGAAAGATGGGATCTACAGGGTCAGCTGGCCGATCCTCGACTTTTAGGTCCAAAGCGTGTGACATCCTCACCATCTGTTCCCCGAAGGCTTGGACGTCATCGGTCGGGGAAGTGGAATCGTCGTCCATGAGCTCTGACTTCGGAGAAGGCAGATAGGGTCTGTAGATGTCCCAGGAAGCAACTGAATGAAGATGCGTCCAGCGAGTGGCTTCTAGGCCGTGTCGGTGTGGAAGAGCGAGGCTGTGGAGTTGGAGGAGTTTGTGGCAGAGGTCGGTGCTTGAGCGGTGAAACCTGAACAGTAGCATCCCGTTGTGAAGCAACATCCAAAATCACAGGTGAGTGAGAACGAGGTCTTGGGAGTGAAGGTTGTGACGGTTGTGACACCTCAATAAGATCTCCTCTGGTGTTGAAGATTTGCGACCCCGACGGAGAGCCCAGATGGGTTCTGCAAATGGAGCGGGCCAAATCATATGCTGAATAAGCTGGAACATCTTCTCTGATGGAGGGAATGTGAGGCCGAGACAGGTCCTCGGATTCGACAATCTCCACCTCGACATCCGAAGAGTGACATCGGAGGAGTTGGTCCCGTGACACAACCAGAGCTGGTGATGATTCCACACGCTTCGCAGCATCCAAGGCAGGGGAAAGCTCGACAGTCACAATATCCAAAGATCGAGGTGGGGTTCGCGGATCACGGGCTTCCACGTCCGGAGTGGACAGTGGTGGAGGGCGGAGGAACTTATCATCAGAGCCCTTCGAATCCCGGGGAGGGACTTGTGGAACATCACGTTCCGCCGGCTTGACCTTTTTATCTTTATCCTTTTTGCCCTCTAAATGTTTGGAGAGATATTTCTCCTTCTTCTTTTTCTTAGCCGGCTCTGAGGAAGAAGCAGTGCCAGTGGAAGAGGGCTCCTTTCCCCCCATAGCCTACTTAGAGGTCGATGGGGTTGGTTCTTTAGCCGTCGCCAAACGGTCCCGAGTCGAATCCGAGGATACACGTTGATGGGCAGAGTGTAGGGCCTCGGGATCCGATGCAGTGGAGTGACGCCTCGAAGGGCTTCGAGACCAACGGCGTTTCTGTCCAGAGGACGGTGGGGACCGGGAGAGTTCACAGCCTCAAGACTCCGATGGAGGAGCAGAAGCAGAAGTAGGTGGTGCGGTCGGGAGCAAGGCCTTTTCATATAGGAAGGATTTAAGGCGTGAGAGCCTATGTTTCCTGGCCTGCGGGGTGAACGCTTTACAATGGACGCATGCGTCGACATTGTGAGATTCTCCCAGACAGATCAAACAGCGGGAATGGCCATCCGCACTTGGGAGTTTCGCTTGGCAGATCACGCACCGCTTAAATGCCCCTTTAGTAGACATCATAAATCACAATACCGCAGAAGTCGTCAAGGATAGAATCGTCGTCAAGCCAGTCCAAGGTCAGTAACAAAGAGCAGAGGTACGACAAGCCGAGGGAGCGAGCAGAAATCGTAGTCAAAAGCCAGAAGAAGTGATCAAAAGCCAAAAATACCAGAGTCAGACACCAAAACCGTTGGGAATAGCGAAAACTGTGGTCGAAAGAGAAAACACCTAGCACACAGAAGTTCCTTAAGCTGCTAACGCGGCGGAAAGAAAGGAACTGAGGGGATTTTAGGCGGGAAGCCCTTATAAGGGACCGTTAGGATGGGCGGAGTTACCGCCAAAAATGTATCAAAACACATTCTGCCTAGCGATTCTAGAAGTTTCCGAAGCTCTGTGCAGGCACAGGAGTAACCCAACTGTGTGATTCACAGAGACCGCGAAGAAGATCAGTAACTTACATTTCTGATGGTCATGCAATCAATTCAGATCCCAATTGGGATGGTTAGGCTGGGCTCTCATAGCCAGCAGCCTGGTTTAGTCTCTGGAGATGGAATTCAGAGTCCTTTTGGATGGAAGTCTCCCTTTAGACTTGGAGATCATTTAGGGCCCCTTTGATGTTATCAGGCCCAAGAGAGAGGTTGGCTTCCTCCCAACCTCTGTTATCACAGTCTAGCATCTCTCTACAAAGGCATGTGTTTCTCCATCTACTTTTCAGCTGATCTGTCTGTCTTGTGTCTTCTGTGGAGATCTTTGCTGGTGAAAAGTTCTTTTCTGTGCCTGGAGGCCTGGAATTCTTCCTGTTTCTTTGCAGCGCTGAAATAGCCAAGCAGGGCAACTTGCCTCTGCCTTTGATCTTTTATGACCCTTATGGCTCTGGCTGAAGCCATTTCTGCTGGCTAGTTGTGGTATTTCTGAATGTATTTCTTCTATAACCTAAGCTGAAATCCTGGAGCCATGATTTTCCTCCATGTAGCCTTAAGTCTTGGGAACTAAAATAAAGTCTACTTCCTTTTCTCTATAAGCTCGCCTCTATAAGCTCGGTCAGCTATCTGAATTTCTCTGGGATGGAGGAAAGTGTGTTACTGATCTTTTTAACACAATCTGTCTGGCTTCTCGCTACACTAGACAAGAAAGGGGTAAACTCAGCGAGTGGTGGCGGTTTCAAAGAGAAAATCCCTCAGGTTGGGATTGGCCAAGGGGCAACCCTGGGGTTTCAGGCAGAGAAACTCTAGGGTCGTCCATGACAGGTGTATCAATATTCTATGACTTATTTAAACTGTGGTTTGTCCAGCAGGCCGGCATAGAAGAGAAGATTCTGATCCTGGCTTATTCAAAAGACAGGGATGGTACCACAATGGGGGCTTATTTTCACTGATCAATAAGAAAACTAGTTTCATTTTCCTCTGAGGTGGTGTAGTCTCTCCAGAAAGAGATGTGTATATATGGAGGTTGTAATATGTTGGCTGTGGGGGTCTTATTTTCATTGTTGTTAAGTGTCTTCAAGTCATTTCCGACTTATGGCAACCCTAAGGCTACCCTGTCACAGGGCTTTCTTGGCAAGATTTGTTCAGAGCGGGTTTGCCTTTGCCTTCCTCTGAGGCTGAGAGACTGTGACTTGCCCAAGGCCACCTGATGGGTTTCCATGTCCAAGCAAGGATTTGAACCCTGATCTCCAGAGTCGTAGTCCAATGCTCAAACCACTACACCATACTGGCTCTCTTATTTTCTCAACAATTAGTTTAAAAGTCTTACATAATGTAGCAAAGAGTAGTTAGCTGATAATTCTACCACTCTTGCTAGTCAAAAAATGCCAGCATGGAGGTGGCAGCACAAATTTTTAGCTAACTACATAGGATCAGGCTGTTAACTAGTTCAAATCCAAATTTTTCATCATCTTAACTAACTTCTGGATAGAGCTGTTGTATTTCAGACGTCTGGGTTACACAGTAATATCAATTTCATACAACTTTATTTGTCTTGGCTTCTGTGATACTACCCCTGAGGGGTATTGCAATGCATGGCACCTTCCTAGTGGCACAGGGGCCTTTCCTATTCCACTGCTGCCACCACTTTTGTAACACTGCACCTCCGTGTCATGGCCAAACTATGTCTCCCAGTGGTATAGCATAAGTACTCATGTGTGGATGTGTTTTACTGGCTGTGCCTACTTGTCAGAGAATCACTCATGCCAGGCTGCACATGTTAATATAAAGAATGTTTATTGGCAAAGAATAAAATATAACTGCATAAACAAGTCATTTGGCCTGCACATTCATTCCCTTTATAATCCTCTTCCTCTCTGACTACTCCCTCCAGCACTCAGCTTAAAAACTGCCTCTCTGTCAGACTACTGCTCAAGAACTTAACTTAAAAACCTCAACTTAAAAACTCCACTTAAAACTGAACTCTTTCTTCACTCACTCCTTTTCTCCTCCAGATGCCCCTTCTCCTTCCACCTCCTCACAGAGGATTAAATCCTGGAGTCCACTGTCCTCATTGGCCTCCTAGCTGTCCGTCACAGGTATAGTCTCCCCTCCAGGTAAACAAAGGGTTAATGATGTGTTGTTTTTCAGTTGCATTTATTGGGGGTCAGCATCATGGAAGAGTAATAGAGATCATGAGAGACAATTGCCCAATGAGGAGAAAAGTATTCCTCACCTAAGGAAGCTTAGTCATAGGCTGGACCAAGGGGGTCCAGACTCCAGACTCCCACCTTCACATGAACATCGAGGACACAGAACTCCACCTGTACCATGAGTAGAATAGGAATGTTCAGCTAGTTGTGTTCGGGCTTACTGTATGTTCTTTTAACCTTAGCTGAATATGACCTAGGCTGATTGTAACTTTATAACTACACCTAAGTAATGCCTGAGGGAAGGTGCCTTCATGTATAAGATACCCTTTTGCTAATGCAAGATTGCTTGCTTAGAATAAAAGCTTTCCTTTAAAGATCTCTTCTTTTCTACACTCTCTTCATATGCCTTTGCTTGGTGTATACACATGTACGTATATAGGATTCTCATCTCCCACAGGAGAGAGGGGGAGGAAAAGTATTCATAAAGTCTGAGGTGGAAAAGTGCAAGTTAAGTCCCTTGGTAACTTCCCAAAGAGTTACTGAGACATGTGGGGATAAATAAGTGGGTGACAGAAGCTAGATGATCTTAAGAGATCCCCACTCCTACTCAAGAGCAGAAGACAGAGCCATTGTAGCTTCACTATATGGAATCCTAGGATTTGTAGTTAGTGAGGTACTTTAAACGATGACTGACCAACTGAACTGTCGAGAGTGTTGATGTTTGTCATGCAGGTTCAGACATGTTCAAGGTCTCCACTCAAGCATTCACAATCGGTTCTCCCTGATTTGTCTGAAAGGTAGAAACACAGTCTTGTTATTTAACAGACAGACCTCATATGTAGAATTCTCTGCTAGAGAGCGCTTGTACACTTCTCTGGAGTACCATGCTATGGTTCTCTAGCAGACAATTCTCAGTGCCACTCACCAAACTACAGATCCCAACATTCTATAGGATGTGATAATTAAACTCCTGTAATAGGACACTTATATCAGAAGCAAAACCATTGCTCAACAGCAGCTTCAGCCAGGGCACCTCCCTGCAACAAACACCTGACCAGGAAATGATGTGCCATTTTCTCTCTGGTTAAACACATTTGGCTGCTCAGGACCTTTGGACCTTTGAATAAGCATTTGTTTGGTGAACTTAGTCTTTAAGACTTCTGTACATGGGGAAGTGGCATCTTCTTCCTTAAAAGATAACAGCTTTGAAGATTTTCTGGCTTCCCCAAGACAGCCCCAGAATAGTCACTATGAAGCTTTGAAACTTTGCTTTGTTGTTATTAACTGCAATCAAGTCAGCTTTGACCTATGATGACCCTATGATGAACAAGAGACCTCCAGGACACCCTGTTATTAACAGCCCTGCTTAGGTCTTACAAAGTCAAGGTTGTGGTTTCCTTAATTGAGTCAATCCACATGGAATTAGGTCTTCCTCTTTTCTTACTACCTTTAATTTTGCTGAGCATTATCATCTTTTCTAATGGGTCATGTTGTCTCATGAAGTGACCAAAATACGATAGCCTCAGTTTAGTCATTCTGGCTTCTAGGGATTTGCTCTTGGGCCCATTTATCTGTTTGTTTGTTTTTTGTTTTTTTTGGCAATCCATTTTATTCCTAGCACTCTCCACCACCACCACTACATTTCAAATGAGTTGATTCAGCCTTCTTTACTGTCCATCTTTCACAACAATACATAAGAATTAGAAATACAATGGCATGGTCAATTTGGAAGTTGGTTTTCAGTTATATATCCTTACAGTTGAAGATCTTATCTAGTCTTTCATAACTGCCCTTCCAAGTCATGAGTCTGAGATTTGTAGTACAGATCTGAGAAAATCTGTAGTAAGATTTTTACTGCATTTCTCAAAATCTACATGTAGACAATTCTCTGGGATGCAATTCAAGGCTCTGAGTATAATGCTGCTAATAACAGGTTGGATCCAGCATCTGCCTTCCATAGACAGAAGGGCTGTGCTCATGGAAAATGCTTCACATGATATCCAGGGGATACCCTCTCAGCTGACTTCATTCACTAGTCTTCCCAAGTTCCTGTGGTGCACTTTCAGGGTAGTGATGGGGTTGCTGTGGGAAAGAGAGAGGTGAGGATCTGTAGCCCCACTTAAGAGCACATAACAATAGCCTAATTGGGAAGTTACCGGTGTGTGGACTATGGTGACTATGTTATCCTTGTCTACATGGGCAAAAACCCCATACTCACTCTGTATTTGTGGCACAATTGACACATGACATTTTTGATGATGCACATTTTCACCAGGGTTTCTACAGAAAACTCCAAATCTGTAAGATTTGCGGTTTGCTCTGCATTTGAGGGGAAAACCTGGATTTTTGTTTTTATTTTTAGTCATGTGGCAGATGAAGATTGGCTTAGGAGCAAAGGCCAGGCAGGACTTCTGGTGGACAGGACTCCATTCTGCCACTTAAGTCCCCCCCCCCCGATTGTGCACATATCTGGATAAGTGTATCTCCACATTTCCAGTAATACAGAACTCTGGGACCACATATATTTGCTTATTCACATACACGAGCAAACAGAAGGGAAGACCTGTATGTGTGGCTGGAAATAGTATGACATATAGGACACATGATCAGCAAACAACTGCCCTTTTAGTCTGATACGGATTAGTGTGGCAGGATACTCTGATTTACAATTGGACAAGCCCTGTGCATGTGGCATTTATGGGACTGCTGTGGATCAAAGAAATCTACTACAGCTACAAGATAGGTGCAGGGTTTCTCACCAGTGAAGACAAGCCCCAGGAAAGCCTATAGCTGGAACACTATTCAGAGCTGGTGCCAAGAACATTGAGTCACAGAGTCCCCTTGAACATCTGCTTGTTCCTTCGGTGGGGGTGGGGAGTGCAACCCCATCTTGGGCAAGTTGCTTATCCAATCCCTAGACTTGAGAACCACCAGTCCACAGAATCTCCATCTTATTGGGATTCAGCTTCTGTTTTCTGGCTCACACCCAGCTCATTACAGCATCCAGGCACTAATCCAGCACTTGTACAACCCCAGCAGACTATGACGACACAGAGAATTAGAGCTGGGCATCATCAGTGTACCGCTGGCACCTCTTGTGACATCTGCCAGCAGGAGTGAACAGAATGGTAGACAAAATGGAACCCTGTGGTTCCTCACAGCTTAACGTCCATGAGGCTAATTGGAAATACAGTACTCTAATGCTGCTCTCTGGAACCAGCCCTGTAGATAGATAGGAGTTGGAACCACAGTAACACAGTGCTTCCTCCTACTCCCATCTGACAGAGCCTGTCCAATAAGATACGATGATCCATGGTACAAAAAGCTGCTGAATGATCAAGGAAGATCAACAGGGTTGTCTTTCTTCTGGAGTAAGCCTCTGTGTGTTTGCCTTCAAGTTGTTTCCAGTGTGTGGAGACTCTATGGTGAACCTATCATGGGCTTTTCTTGGCACAATTTGTTCAGAGGGTTTTGCCATTGCTTTCCTCTGAGGCTGAGAGAGTGACTTGTTCAAGGTCACCTGGTGGGTTTTCATGGCTGAGTGGAGATTTGAACCCTTTCTTCTGGAGTCCTCATTCAACACTCTTAACCATTACACCGTGCTGGTTCCCCATATAATTTCAGTCCAGTTCAAAGTTAAAAGAACTCCAAGAAGAAAGAGCAGAAGCCTAGAAGTTGTCCATCAACAGCACCAGTACAACAGACTGAGCAAGCACATACGATGCCCAGTCATAGCCCTGCCTGCTGTAATGTGTTGTACTGCATTTCTATTTAAATACTGTAATTTGATACGGTATTTGCATCTATACCAGGGGTGTCTCTACCATTGGACAGAGTGAGGGAATTGGCTCAGGCAGCAAGTGTGGGAGGTCATAGCAACCCCCTAAAGAGGCCCTGAGAATCCTCATCTGTGGTAGCCAGAGCTATGTTTTACACACTATCTCCACTCAGTACTGCATCCAAAGAAGTGAGTTTATATCCAGAAAAGCTCATGCAAAAATAAAAAACTAATTGGTTTTAACGATGCTGCCACATTTCTCCCCTCCCCCCACTTTCCTTCCTCCTTTCTATGCTGCAAGAGACATGCCTACTTCTTCGAAATCACACATATTAGCATGTACAAACTTTATGCAAGCCTGTGTTATTTTTTGTTTTATTTTTCTGGCAATCCATTCCCTCTTTTGAGGCGTCACAGAAGAAGCTAATCTCTTTATTTCAGTCTGTTGCCCCAACTGAAATCCAGTAGACAGCCCCATAAGTTTCTTATCTACCTTTCTGTCACCTCTTCCTCAGCACTTCAAGATCTATATACAGTCCTTCCTCAACATTCGCGGCCTCCACTCTTGTGGTTCCGCATATTCGCAGTTTGCTGCGAGGGGAGGCCGAGGAAAGTGGCGACGGGGCCACTTTCAGGAGGGAGGGGTGAGGCAGAGGAAGTGACTACGGAGCCTCCGGAGGGCCTCCGGAGCCTCTGTGGTCACCTGGGGAGGGAGGGGGGAGGCGGGGGAAGCGACTACAGGGCCTCCGGAGCCCCCGTGGTCACCTGGGGAGGAAGGGGAGAGGCGGAGGAAGCGTCTACGGGGCCTCCAGAGAGTCTCTGGAGCCCCCATGGTCACCGGGGGAGGCACGGGGGAGGCAGGGGAAGCGACCACGGGGCATCTGGAAGCCCCGTGGATGCTTTGGGAGGGAGGGAGAGGGCTGTCATTATTCACGGAAATTTCACATTCGCGGGGCTCTGTGGAACCTAACCCCCACGAATGTGAAGGGATGACTGTATATATATTTCTTTTGGGTATGTTGCTGTTTCCAGTGTGCTGATTGGCTGCTTAGGAAACTGACCAACAAATCAAAGCTTGGTTGGGCAGCCAATCAGCACACTGGGGACAGGAACATGTGGACTTTTAAGTCCTTTGTAAACATGGCCACCGGTAAGGAGGTGTGAGTAGCATGGGGAGGATGTGGCATGGTGTGTGTGCATGGGGGGTATGTGGGGAGGGCAGCAGGGGGCAGCGAGGGACATGGGGGAGTGGCGGGGGCATCTGGGGTGGGTGGGGAGCATGGGGAGGGCAGCGAGGTGCCGTGGGGGAGGGAGGTGGCAGTGAGGGTGGTGAGTGGCATCGCAGGGGCGAGGGGCAAGGTGCCGCAAGGTGGTGGTGGCGAGGAGCATGGGGGGTGAGAGGCAGCACAGGGCGGGCAGCGAGGGGCATGGGGAGCAGGGAGGGTGGCGATGGGTAGGGGGGCAGCATGGGGGAGTGGCGTGTGTACCGTCGGGTGTGTGTGTAGGGCATGGGGGAATGGTGTATGCTACACCGGGTATAACTAGTATAAAATTAATTCTTTCATGACAAAGATATGTAACTGGCTTTTTAAAAAAAACATATCTGCCCTATTTGCATTTTTAAAATGTGGTGTCAGAAACCAAATCAGAAACTCCGTTACAGTATTCCCCGATGTGTTCGGTGGTGGAACGCACTCCCTCGGAGCGTGGTGGGGTCTCCTTCCTTGGAGGTCTTTAAACAGAGGCTGGATTGCCATCTGTCGGGGATGCTTTGATTGTGATTCCTGTGTGGCAGGGGGTTGGATTGGATGGCCCTTATGGTCTCTTCGAACTCTACAATTCTATGATTCTATGAAATGTTGTTTCTGGTATCTAGGGTGTATTAACACTGAACCATTATAGCATCTTGATACTATCTGAACTGCCAAGGCTCCATCCTATGGAATCCTGGTATTTGTAGCAGTTCCTTTTCAACAAGCAGGCCCCAGTCCTTTTCTTTTAGGCACAGTTCTGAGCAGTGAGCAAGGAAGGGGCACACACCCAAACCTATCCACAACTGGAGAGAAAAGGAGGAGGGCAGTAGCTTTTGTGGCTAGGTTTAAGGATCCCAACAAAGAGCAGCACTTTCCACCAACATATTTCTGTTGTTGAAAGCTATCAAATCCATAAAAATGCAACATCTGCACTCCAGATCTGCACAGCTGGATGCACCCCATGTAGCCATCTGTAGAAGACTGCACTCTTTCTGTAAAAAATAATACATCTTTGAAGTTCAAAGTGTCAGATAGAAACCCCCTTCTGAGTAGCCATGAAACCAGCCTATAAAAATGCAAATGATCTAAATTATTCCAAGTCCCATGTGGTTATTTGAATCCTCAAGTATAAATATATTGATACTGATTGTTAAAATAATATTATTGAAGTGCTGTAATGTATGAATGCTGCATGGTAATAAATCACCCCATTATCGGGTTTATGTGTCTTTGGAAGGAGAAGGTAAATAGTCTAGGTTTGTTCACTTCTTACAATGTGTTTGATTACCTTTTTCACAAAACACATGCTTTGTGTTTTGCATGTGATTTTGCTTTTCCAAATCATGTGTTTGGTGGGAGTTAATATTTTCTGTACAATTGTTTTGTTGCTTATTTTTGGGGTGCATGAGAATTTTTGCTTCACTGTTTGTATTTATGTACATCTGCAACTTGAACAAAACACCCTTATTGAGAAGTTTAGGTACTCCAAAATCTGTGGAAACTAAATTTTGCTAAGCTAATGTCAGACCCTGGAAATTACTTCTCAGAAATCTTCAAGCTTTGAATGCGGTGATTCATAACCATCAGTCCATAAAGTGAAGGCATGGTACAAACATAAGTAGTATATTTGAAATACATACACCTCAACATGTACAAATACCTGTAGAAGCATCAAATTTATTTTCAAAAATTACTAAAAACAGGGTGAAAGGAAATAGTTGGTTTTTTTTTTAAACAGAGATACTAATTTACATAAATGGGGTAAAGCAACATTTAGAAAATGTACAATCTATTTCCTATTATTGCACTTCTCATATTACAACAAGGCATTTTAAAAATGTTTTCAACATAAATGATATATTTATATAAATAATGGTGTCTATATACAATATCATACAGAAAGTAGTGTGTCACACTTACAAACAACACGCAAAACGTAGCTAAAATCATCACCTACTTGTCACAAGAGTTGATGAAGTGGTAAACCTGTGCCTGGATGGCACCAGTTCAGATTACAGATAAGGGATCACATGTCTGAATGCTTCATATGAACAAAAAACCACTCACCCTAAACTTTACAGATAGAAAGTTAGTACAGTAGGACCCCCGTATCCCTAGGGATTGGTTCGGATGTGTGTGTGTGGATACCGAAAACTGGATAATAGTGAATGCCATTGAAAATAATGGGACTTCCAGTTTAAAATGCAATAGAGTTGCCTTAGAGGACCTATAAAATGGCCAGAGAGGACACATTTTCTAGGAAGACTTTGTGGTAGGTGTGCTGTTTTGTGCCCCGTGGATAACTGAATCGGTAGATAATGAATCAGTGGGTACAGGGGTCCTACTGTATGTCAGGAAAATGACTAGATTAAAGCCTGCTTCCTGACATACAGGGTCTAACTGCAGGGAATATTTTTGTATGGAAGGGCAGTAAGTCTTGAGATCTCTCTGCCTGCAGTTTAAAGTAGCACTGTCCAGAAAGAAGGTTGTCTATCTTGTTTGCTGTTGTGTACCCAAGGCCTGTGTTTCTGATTTCTTATAGAGGATCATCCCAACTTTCAACTTGATTTCCATGTATTGTACAAATCAGTTTTGTTCTCTCCACTGAAAGTACAGATTTCTGGCATATTTGGCTTGTGAACAGGTATGTGATGGAGGCTCCTCACTTGAGGAAGGAGACAGGGTGGCAAATTTCTCCATTTCTCCCCTGTCCTGCAGCTTCTAACACTTTGGATCTCCTAATCCTCCAGAACAGGAGGTGGCGCTGGAGGTTGCAAGGGGAATTAGAGGAAAAATTATCCACCTCTTTCCACTTTTGCCATTGTCCTATTATTTCCTGACTAAGATCCTGGTATCCTACAAGGTGGATTTCCTATTATATGAGAGAGGGTGTACCAGACAGCTTTTGGAGACTTAAAATATGCTAATTTCAGCTAGTTTCAGTAAAAGCATTTAGGGATTGGTATGATCATCAAAAGTTATTATTAAATCAAATTCAAAGCTTAACACTAACACAGAGTCAGACCTTTTATATTTAGAATGTGTTAACAGAACAGTTCAGCTCATGACTTTTACACCACAGCCAGCATTTTACTACACAGTCCTCTTCTTTTGCTGTAGGTTCATGGCCTGTAAACAGAATATGTTGTGAATAATTCCCTCATAATGACTCATACTCCCAAGTAAACATTTATAAAAAAATCTGATATATTATGCCTTGTTTTCCAGATACACATTAAGTTCCTGATGATAACTACCAATACAAAATGCATCTTTACTACAGATGAAGGCATTTGGATCCTTTTGCATTTTAACAACCCTTAGATTTCTTTTGTGAAAAGGTGAATGGGGTGGGAAATTGCCAAAAACAACAACAGAACACACACACACCCAACACTGCTGCAGTTTAATTTAATATTTGTAAAAATTTAGTACTGCATAAATATGTCTGGGGTAGTAAATTGTTAGTGTTTCATTTCCTTGTCTTGTTCTAAGGCATGGAGCCTGAGCTATCACACCTAGACCCTGGTAGAGAAAGAGAAAGCAGGCAGTGATGTTGCAGAATGGGGTAGATGGTGAGGATCTGAAGGAAGGTACTGGAAGGGGATAAGAGGCAGAGGCAGTACAATCATGGGGAGGGAGGGTTAAGCCAAAGTCTCCCTCCCCCTTGCTCCTAAAACCTACAGGGATGGGGGGGGGGGTACAGTCACTCCTTTTTTGCAGTCCCCCAACCCTCCTCCCCCTAGAGTCCCTGGACCCCTCAATGCTCTTTTTTCAAGTTGAAAGCAACATTAAAATGACCCCACTTATCTTCAAATTGCCTCTAGTCCATAGGTGACAATTTGGTCTTTAATACCCCCAAACCCCCCTCCAACGTGCAAAGAAAAAGCAATTCCTCCCAAACCAGGAAGTACAGACTGTAAGGTTGCATTTTAGAGCCTATTTTTGGCCTCTATGGGGGTTAATATTGGGTCACAGCATAGTTGCTACTCCTGCAATAAAGAATGCCAACCTTATCTAGTATCTCTGCATACAAGGATTGGCATGGTTTTCCATGGATTCAACTGAGTTCCACAGGACACAGCAAAAGAATGGCAAATCTAGCAGAAAGATGCGAAGAGCTGAATGAATTCGAGGCATTATTTTTACTGAATTAATTGCCCATTTACAGAACTTGTGTGTGTGTGTGGGGAATTGGACTGCTACTCTTTGAAGTCCCAAGATGGCATGGCTTCCGGCCATTCTAGTTGGGGGATACTATGAGTTGTAGTCCAAAACAATAACCTTTCTACGTTCTGCTTGCTTGTAGGCAGCATACAGATCTCTGGAATCAAGTAGTCCTCCTTCCCTGGTGTTCTTCAGATGTGTTGGACTGCAAACCCCACAGTTACAGGACTTGCAAATTTACATTCCAAAGCATCTGGAAGACAACAGGTAGTCACTACATCTTGCACAGAACTCTTCCATAGCCAGGATAATCTTTCCCCCCTCCTTATTCCCTTTCTCTCTGGCTTTTCAAAAAGGTTATGAAAACGATGCTTGATAATGAATAGAAATAAACACAAATAAAGTATATTTCAGTCTTAAAATGACAGAGAAGGAAATATAAGGCCTGATCGGGATTGCCTACCACAAACTTGTCTGATAAAGAAAGTATTAATTTCAATGACTACACATAATATAAAATGTCACATGATATACACTATAAGGGTCTAAAGGCTTGTGACCAATTTCTTCATCATAAATAGGTAAGTCATTTAGAGTTTTCAAAAAACAATTCAACGCTGGTAGATCTGGAATGTTGGGCCTATCCCTGACATTGGCATAGCAATTTAAGGCAAAAGGGAGAAACCATTTATTTATTTATGGATTTATATGCTGTCATTCAGGGCAAAACCTCCTTTCCCGCTACACTAATTCCTTTTTTCATTTATTCAGGATGATTATCTTGCTTTGTGCTGATGCCTGTGTATTTTTTAAAATTACCCCTGCTTTTTAATATATATATTTTTTAAAAAAACTAATTTAACTTGGAGTGCAAGCATGGCGGCGGGGGGCAAACATCGCAGTGGTGGTGGGGAGCCTAGCTAGGGTGGGGGGCATGAGCATGGCAGTGGCGGGGGCAAGCCTAGCAGTGGGGTGTGAGCATGGTAGTGTCATGTGGCGGCATCATAGAGTACAGCCTGTTGCCAAGGCTCAAAAAACAAAAGCATGCCATCACATAGAACTTATGACTACAGACTAGAGCCTCTTTGTGACATCACATAATTTCTCCACATCTGATTGGCTAATCATATTGCTTTATATTAAGCTTAGTGCTACCAGTAGACAGACTGGGAAGATAATTCTATCAAGCCGATGATCTGAGGAAATGTTTTTGTACATTTTTTTAACCAGTGGGGTAGTTTTATATTCATTATACAACGAAGGCGTTTGCATAAGACCAGGTTGGGCTGATTACTTCTCAGAGCAGCCCATATACAACACCACATCTACATGTTCCTGTGAATTAGACTGCCAAATAGGAAATTTCAACTGGTGGCTGTGGATACTAGATCTCATTATGCAAGTGACAATCAGGATGATTGTCGAGCTCATGCTAAACCACATTTTTTCCAAACTGTGGACAGCACTTACCCAGAGTGGCCACCGTGAGGCACTGTAACAGCATACTCGGAGATATGGCCATGAGGAACTGGAACAGCAATCTTGGATTGAGCAGAACCTGGCCCTACTTAGCATCAACCCCTCTTTGAAGCTCTTTGAATTTATCCACCAGAAAACCAAAAACTTAAGAACTTACGTTATTACTGGGGGGGGGGATATTTTTTTGTCTGTCCTATTAAAAACTTTCTTTTTGAATATGCAGTAATAAAAAAAACTAAACTAACTTCTCATATTTTGAACTTTCTTGTGCTTAAAATCATTTAACATATCAAAATGACCAGTCGGACATGTGCTTTGACTATACATGAAACATTCAAGATTAGTGCATATGAAGTTCTGAGAGTGTACTTTATATATAACGACCTGTAAAAATGAAACAACTAGGAATTATGCACACACCTTCCACAATCTCGTTCTCAGCCAAAGAAGCTAGTCCTCAGTAACAACTGGAAACCTGACATGGGGTGTACATATATTCATCTACCTTAAAAGACAAAGCCAGCTCAATAAGCCCCAGAGGAGCATAGTCACAATGCAGCCACAGCTGCACAATGCATCAAAGCTGGTTAGACTGCAGACTGCTACTTCTGCATAGAGTTCCCCCATGTTGCACTGTGGGGAACAAAATCAACATGTCACTCTATCAGCAATGCCAGTAACCACTATTACAAATCCACACAATACCACTAAAACCAATGTTTTAGGACAGAATCAGCAGAAAATATGGCCATTTGGAACTGAAGCATGCAGAGCACCCACCAATATAGGCCCCTTGGATGTCATTTGTCTCATGTCTCCTAATTACTTAAATTGACTTTGCCTATCACCTCTGCCATTCTTCACCATGAAGTATTTGTCAGTGCAACTCCTGCCAAATAAAACTTTGTTCATTAAAAAAAAGAAATACAGCCAGATGCCTATATCTGCAGGGGTTCGGTTTCTGGACTTACTGCAGATACGGGAAACCATGGATTACAGCGAACCCTATTAAAAATAATGGACTCCTGGTAAAAAAAATACCAGAGTTGCCTTGGAGGACCTAGAAGATGTCTAGAGAGGATGCATTTTCTAGGTTGACTCTATGATACGTCTCCTGGTTTTGTGTCCTGCAGATAACTGAAACAGCAGATATTGGTTGCTGTCATGCCCGTGAGTTGGATGAGGGTGTGGAATCAGAGGGGGAAGAGGACATGGCAATGAACCCTGGACCCTGACACAGGTTTAGCTACACCTATGCCAGCAGGAAACAACCTTGAGGCTCAAGCAGAGGAAGAGCCTGGCCCTAGTGGGATGGCACCAGTCCTGGCAGAGAGGACTTCGGTCCCTCTATTACCCTGCTTGACTTATGCTTCAACCTCAGACCGTTCCTGATTACTCTGCTGCCTGCTCCTGTTGACCAACCGCCTTGTTTTGGACCCATGCTGACTGACTGCCATAAGCCTCTGATTTGTTTGACTGTGTATGCATTCCTGTGAGCTAATTCATAGTTGGCTACCTTCCCAGACTATTGCTGTTTATACTTTGCTGGTAACTAGTTGCTTTCAGACAGTTCCACGGATACAGGGGTCTGACTATATTGAGAAGCTTTTAAGCCTTGGGTCAATTTGAATCATAATCAGCAGAAAACAGGAGATAAGTTTCAAGGTGCTCAATGGATGAATGATTTATTAATAAACTGTTTTAATATATATTTATGTGTTGCCACTTTCTATGATTTTATACAACCCCTGAAGAAGGCCTTTGATAGCATATCAGGGCCAAAATGCATTGGACTTTTATTAATAAATCATTAATCCATTGAGCACCTTGAGACCTGTTTTCTGTTTTCTGCTGATTTTATTGGGTGCTCCCCAGGTTTTGTTTCCCATATTTGAATCAAAATCCTGGAATATCCAAAGAGCTGTATCCCATATATATCCTTCTAGAAAAGTACCATTGGATCAATATTTTCTCCTTCTCTGTGTTCCTCGCCCCCAAAGGGAAAGGAGACTGATAGTGGCTTGTAGTGGCTTATTGTCCAGAGTTCAATACATTTACAGAAGCATTTTTATTTCTCAAGAATTTTGAACTCCATGGCTTATAATTAAAACATCAATACTTGTGGTTCTGGTTTTAACAAAGCTGCGAAAATGTCGTTTTAGGACACTTTGAAAGGGAAAAGAAACACCTGAAGAAACTCACTTGGAAGAACAGTGAGATTGTGCCAGATATTCTTCTGTTCTACTATGTCACATGGCTGCTACAAACAGAAGGCAAGTTTCCTCTCCTAGCTTGCAAAGTGTAAAAATAGTAAGCAGAGACACACAACTAATCATTCTGAGTTTAAAAAAAATCCACCCCAATTTATGAAAGTGCTGTACCCATTGTTCCCAGTTAAAAAGCCAAGTCACATGTTCTTCAAAAAAGGATAGTTCAACAAGGATGAGATCACCAGTAAACCTGAGGTGCCGTCATGACCAGCGACTCCCACATGAAGTTACTGTGTTGGGCCATCTAGCCCAGTATTGCGCTGACTAGCAGCAGCTCTCTAAGGTCTCAGGCACAAGACTTTACCAGTTCTGGAACCTTTGATACTTGAGATTTTTCCACTGGGGGGGGGGAAGAATTTTAATCTAGGAACTCACACATGCAATGCATGTACTCTTTCAGTGAGCCATAAGCTGCCTGGGTGGATTCAAAAACAACATCTGAATCATTTTGTTGTTGCAGAAAGGAACCAGATATAGGCTGGCATCTGGTTCAGTATTTATAAGGTTGTAACTGACGTGTGGTATTAACTTTTACGGTTGTTTAGCAACCAAAACCTACCTCTGCAGCTAGGTAGCCTCCCAACAGAAGCATTTCTGAGGTGCTGGAGAGCAGGGTGCTGGGATATAATGAATCCAGTCCTCTCTTGGTTGTGGAGCACACTGAGACAGACAGGATCTGTAGCAGCTTTGCAGCTGCATGTCTCAGTGCACCCCACAATGAGAAAAGGGATGGATTTGTCATTTCCCAGCACCCCACTCCCCAGTACCACAGAAAGCCTTGTGTTTGAGGGTTGCCTGGCTGAAGCGGTAGGCTTTTAGGGGTAGCATCATGTCTCCCGACATAGGATCTCAGCCATAATCTTTTAAAATATGCTATGGAGTTTTCCCATCTTGACCTATGTAAAGTACCATTTACTGTGCATCTAAGTAGTGAGAGCAAAGTGTACCCATAGCAAGTAATTAAGTTACAAAACAAGAAGCCAGGACTCAGGCATACCTTGCAGTCATATCCATTGGCTTAGATTCTTTTTACCCATAGCTCCAGCCACAAGAGTCTGGTTGGGGCAATTCATATGATGTGGCAAATACACACTGCAAAAGATGTGTAGTAGGGGGTTCACATCTCAGTCTTGATGGCATAACCCTTTGTATTGAAAACAGAAAAGCCCTGAACAAAAAAAATCTTTGCATGGATGCAACTCCACAGAGATGACTGACTAGGAGGTCTCCAGTATGGCAAAGAGAAGATACGGTTACACAGAAATCCATATGGAAAGTGTGTGGCACTTTGATTTTGAAGTCCTGGAAGCAGCAAAATGGTGCTAATTTATAAAACTAAGTGCACCAATTGAGAGGTGTTCCTGGCTTATGAATCTTGACATTCCTTGGCTGATTTAAGGACTGTCTGATGTAGAACAATGCCACTCAGTCAATCAAGTTCAATTCCTGCAATATTTACACCTGGTTCCAGTGTACACAAATTGCAAAAGTGTACTCAAAAAGTTAAATTTAGTTTAACAGTATTGCTCACATCATGCTGATGACTGATGTTTTCTGATAAGCAATTGAACTGGTCCCTCTGGGACAGATTTGATGATGTTCCAGGCATCATAATGCATAAGACCAAGCAAAGATTTTCCACCAATGGCAAGAATTTCATCACCTACTTCCAGTTTTCCATCTTGTTCTGCAGCGCCACCTGTTGGCAAAGACATTAAAGTCAGGAAAGAAAGAACACAAGGAAAGAAAAGGAAGAGAGGAACTGTACAATGCAATGCAGTTTTGATTTCTGAAATCCAGTGAAATACTAGTATAAAATGACTACATTACCATTCATACAATAGCACAAATTCACTGTGGTGACTATGACTATTCATCAATCCTAGAACACTTAAGTTGCAAGGTGTGCTATAGCATATACTACGTTCCAGCACAACAAACCTGCAAGGTTCATTCCCATTTTTCAGAGATGCAACTGAGTCTGCGGGAGGGGGCATCACCCAAGGCTAGGAAGGCAAAAAGGGAAAGAAACCTGAAACTGGTAGTGAGAAATGAAAATCGAATGGAGAAGAATAAAGAACCGGCAAGGGGGGGGGGTTGTTGGTGGTGAAAAGGAAAGGATCTACAAGGCAACCCTGCCCATATAGAGTGGATCACCTTTATTTTGAGCAAAGTTTTAAAAAGGTAGCTGGAGGATTCTAGGAACTATAGTCCCCAAAAGCAATATTTCCAAGCTATGTTTTTAAAGCTTGATCTGGCCCCTTTTGGAGCAAAGCAAAACTCAAAACAGATGTCAACTTGCCTCAAACCCCCATCCCCATTAGTTCCCATCTCGTTTTCAAATAAATCATTATTACTCTGAAGTTGCAAGCAGCAGAGAGCATAAAACTAGAGTAGGAGAGACCTCTATTGGCCTTTCTTTAATGGCTAACCCAATGGTCCCCTGCACAAAATATTACAGGAAAAGGCCCAACATAAAGTGCATGATTTGCTTCCAGAGGCTGCTAGTCAGCCCCTTGGCCTGATGGGAAATTATGGAAGTAGTGTATCATTTACCGCATATACTCATGTATAAGTCAAACCCATGTATAAGTTGAGTTTGGTTTGGGGGCCAAAATTAGGGATTTTGCTATGACCCATGGATGAGTTGAGGGTAAAACTTAGGGGCATGTAACAAACAAATATTTTCCTCTCCTTTAAAAAATGCATAGAGGGAACATAGAATCATAGAATTGGAAGAGACCACAAGGGCCATCTAGTCCAACCCCCTGCCATGCAGGAATAAACAATCAAAACATTCCTGACAGATGGCCATCCAGCCTCTGTTTAAAAACCTCCAAAGAAGTAGAGTCCACCACACTGTGCATGGAGTGCTTTCCACTGCCAAACAGCTCTTACTGTCAAGAAGTTCTTCCTAATGTTTAGATGGAATCTCTTTTCCTGTAGTTTGAACCCACTGCTCCATGTCCTAGTCTCTGGAGCTGCAGAAAACAAGTTTGCTCCATCCTCAGTATGACAACCCTTCAAATATTTAAACATGGCTATCATGTCACCTCTCAACCTTCTCTTCTCCAGGCTAAACATACCCAGCTCCCTAAGCTGCTTCTCATAGGGCATGAGGAGCCATACTTAGGAAGAGCTAAATAGAAGGAGAGGCTCTGTTTATTTGAGGGGTTACAATTGGGGGGTGTAAATTGCATTGTTGATCTTAAAATGTCTACATCTATACACATGTAGAGAGGGAAAGGAATAGAAATGAGGGGAAAGAATGAGAATGCGGCCTGGGGAAAAAGTGGGGAGGAGAAGAGCAAGGAAAGCAACCGGCCTCTATTAGGGACCCAGCGCAAAGTCAGTGACAAGAAGCAGAGGTGAGAAGACCCTCTTGGCATGGAAGCAATACTCCAACCCCATTATCCCCCCTTGCCCAAATCCAAGAAAGAAAGGCAGCCCTTCTCCACCTTATTTTTTACCCTGAGCAGCATTTAGCTGCAATGTTAGGAGAGCCAGAAGAATGAGGTGTGCCTGCCATTTTGGGTGCCTGAAGTGGAGTGGAGCAGCAGTGGCCATGTTTAATAAGGGCTTTATTGTATTGTAATAAGGTGAGACTCGTGAGGCTTGCAGAGCGATTGCAAAGCCTTGTGAGGCTTATACAGTAAGCCCCTATTAAAAATGGCCACCACCACCCTGCTTCATAAATGAAAGAGAGTACAGAGCTCATCCAGCTGGTGTCATTGTTATCTCTTTCCAACATTGACCTGTGGATAAATTGGCCCAGGTTTTTGGGTCGGGTTTTTACCCTGGTCGAAAAAATTTCAACTTATACACTAGTATATACAGTGCATGATCCAGGAGAGGCTGTGGGGAGTGCCTTACCCGTCCTAGCCTGCCCTTTACCACTTCCTGCTCCCTACCTACTTTGGCTCCCCAAGAGAAGGACTTTTTCCCTGTGGAGAATGGAAGACTTGCAAAGAAAGAAATAGAGAAAGGGAGGAAGGCCTTTGAGAAAGGGAGGAAGACATTGAGCTGTTCAACCGTTCCAGTCGAACAGTCAAAACCACTGATAAAATTTGGCTGTTGGCCTTGAACAGCTGAACAGCCAAACTGATTGGACCAAACCTCCTTCCTAACCTAACAAGTTTTGGAGGGTGTTGTGATGGATGTGAGGACACTGGTCTCCAGGAGCCAATCCTCTGTGAGGAGGTGGAAGGCGAAGGGGCTTCTGGAGGAGAAAGTGGGGAGAGTGAAGAAAAGTAGCAGTTTGTGAGCAGTAGTGGGAGAGAGAGGGAGAGAGTTTAAGCTGTGTGCTGGAGGGAGAGAGAGGGAGGGAGAGGCTTATAGAGTGCAGGCCAAATGACTTGTTTATGCAGTTATATTTTATTCTTTACCAATAAACATTTTTTATATTAATTCAATATGTGCAGCCTGGCATGAGTGATTCTCTGACAAGTAGGCACAGCCATTAAGATACATACACACCTAGGTATTTGTGCTATACCACTGGGAGACATAGTTCGGCTGTGATGTGGTGTGGCATCACAAAAGTGGTGTCAGCAGTGGGATAGGAAAGGCCCCTGTGCCACTAGGAAGGCGCCTGGCGTCACAGGTGTCTTTTAGAAGAGCAAGAGTACTGGGTAACCTCTGCTTGGAAGATGTACTGAGTTGTGTCCTTGTTTATAAGCAGGGCATGCATGGTAAAGGGAAGGAGGTGGAATGGAATGGCCTGACGAATGAGAAAGCATAAAACATGAATTGCATACTTAGCACCCTGAACATGAGTACTCACATTAGGAGGTAAGAATACACTTGTTCCCTTTAACACAGGGTGGACAATGATTGAGAGTCAGGCTACACACACCTGCACATCCCTCCATCAGAAAAATTGTTCTCAAATACCCCCAATCACACATCAGTTTTGGAAACATTTTGCAACGTACTTCTGCACTCCCAGGGCCATTTTTAGGCCCAGGAGATACCTTTCTCTTATTTTCTTTTTTTTTATAAAAGGAAGTCAACATCTGGTCCACTTCCTGTTAGGGTATAATAATTTGCTGAGGTGGTTGAGTGCCTATCAGTTTGGAAGCAGGGCAGGCTACCCCAAAATAAAGTAAACAGTCTGACTACTTTGAAGCATCAGAACTATTTATGTTTGTAAACTGAAAGAGAAAAAAACCCTAAAATAAGCAGCCCTGGTTCTTCTAAAGATTCAGAAAGTGAGGAGCACAGAGAAAAGGGAAAACATAAATTAATTCAGCTGATTGTTTCAAGCGTGAACATGGGGGTCACACTATACCTGATGTTGCTTCTCTCATTTGTGGAGTGGGGTATGCTGCTGTATAAGCTCACCTAGGACATTGCTTTGGATTTTTTTTAAAAAAAATCTCTTATTGAAGAGGAAGAAGGGAGTTTTTAAAAAAACGAAAAGCAGGCAGGTTGTATGAGCCTATTAGTTCTACTGCGGAAGGCAGGTGAGCCCATAGAGTGTTGGCAGTTTAAAAGAGGACAATGGAGAAAAGAAAAGAGAAGGCGGAAAATAATTGATCTGCTTGAGCCTCCAAAATGAGCAAAGTTGTTAGTGTTTAGGATCTCTGCGTTCAGGCTGAAATAATATTCTCTGCTGCCATTATGCTCCCTCCTGCTCCCATCAAATACAGTCATAACATTGCTAAACAGACTAGCTAGGAATCCGGCAAAATGTAGTTCCTGTTTCTCTGTCTGATCAGACTCCGCTCTAAAAACTGTCACAAGCATGCTTGCCACTGTCACCTTCTACATAACAATACAATAAATGTTTATATTGTATTTATATTTATGTAGCCATAGACTATGAAATAGAGTGGAAGGGAGTGCCAAAGAACAGGGGCTCTGGAAATCTGCTTTCCAAATACCTTTAAATATTCTTTTGATGAGCAAAGGTCTATCTCCAGAGATTGAAGCTTTTCCTCCATCCAGGCTGAAGCCCAAGCCAGCAGAAGTCTTCAACAGTTCAACATAAATGGCATCACTCAGCTCTCCACTTGGACCTTCAGAGAGGAAAAAAGAAGCATACGGTAAACTCACTCTCCTTTGTTCTAATGGCCCAACTTTGGGAAGTCAACAGTCCTTGAAGGGATGCTGAAAGCAAGTACAAATCAGTCCCCAAAAAGCATCACAAACACCCGTATTTTCCAGACTTCTGAGAGGCATAAATCACCCTCCATAGTCTTTCTTTCCCTATGTCATTTCCATTCCTTGAAATTAATAAGCAGTCATTTGTAATTTTGGATCCTTTTCTGGCACAGCATTCCACTATTCTGTTGGGTTAGTTTAATCTTGGACTGCAAAAGGTGTGTAAATCCAAATGTCTCTGGAAATGAGACTCTAAAATGTCCACATATATTACATTATTCATAAACCAGTATCTGAAAGGCCTGATCTGATTTCCAGTTGGTCTGAATGGAAGTTTACCAATTCAGTTGCATGTAGGTTAGATGGGGCCTGGAATATCTAAGCATCTGCCTTGCCTGCAAAAGCTTTTTAAAATGCTGTTTGGTTTCCAAAGGATCCAAATGAAAACTCTAATGTATCTTCATATCCTCTATCCAATGTATAAATGCATAGAAAGTTACTGGGGCTCCTCCCCACTAATACACCTTGTTTTTCTTTGGGGTGAATTCATTCCAGCTACTGTTAAACTAAGATTGTACCTGTTCCTCTTCCCATTGTTATAGCTCCCAAGGTTTGTCCTGCAGGAGTAGACTTTCCTGACCCAGAAGAAGACATCGTTTCCCCATCTCTTTCCTTCTTGATGACGACAACCGCGTATTTGTGGAGCCTTGCCTGGTGGAGAGCATTGAGTACATCCCCATGAACAGAACCAGTAAGGCAGATGCCATTGATGGAAAGAATGAGGTCTCCTCGGTGGATCATTCCTTCCTGGGATGCTATCCCTTTGGAGAACACCCGATGGACCTTCAAAAAGATACATTGTGGAAAAGGTTGTCAACTCACTGAAGAAATGTTGGCTGATCAAAACCATTGTTTTTTCAACTGTTTGATGTATTTAAGCAAGTCTGTATACCAGCAGAACTTCAATATAGGTACCTTATTGGGGCAGTGGAGTAAATGTGAGAGAATGTATAATTCAACATAATATATTATTCTTAGAAGGAAAGGCTACCTACAACCTTTTCTTTTTCATCTCTTATTATATATAACTCAATTCAAGTTAACCATTTAAAGATGCTGAAAAAACATAAATATGTCAATCCCACTGATTTCCCCCCAGTTAAACAACTAAATATATTGTCATTTGCTAAATCGATTAATGTTGGGAGCCCAGCTTACTGTGGATATATGATGCTCTTCAGCATTTGATAGCTTAAGTAGAATATTTGGCCTGCAGTGCTAGATCTAATTAGAGGCAAAACTAGCTGAATCATTCCACCAATGACAGCATGCAAGATGCTCCTTTCAAGCAAGGCACAATAGAGGGAGCCAAGTCCTTATTAAGAGATAGTGGTCATGAATAAGGATGCGTCATGAATAAGGATGCTCCATTCATAGAATTATAAAGTTGGGAGACACCTGAAGTCTATTTAATTCAACTTCCTTCCCAAATTCAGGACCTTCAAACTGAATAATCTGTGCAGTCTGTACTTATGGCACAAGAAAAGTGGGTTATTTATCATGTCTACTAACTATCATGTCTACTAACTACTGATGAACCTATTTTCTGTGACACTAAAAATTAGGGACAACACAAATTGTGGGCCACCCAAACATCCTGTATGGTATATATTGACACATTTCTTTGTAGTGTGTAGACCCTTACATTGTCAAAGCTTTCTAGCACCAACAATTTCTGTACTGAAATACCAGTGTGGCTTAATTAATCTGGCCAACACAAAGTTATTTGAAAAGAAGATGCATTTCATTTAAACAGTTTTTAAATTCCATAGTTAATGACTGTCATTTTTAATCTTTCCTTCTTTTTTGTTTATTTGCTTACTTCTTTGATTTGTATGCATCTTATTTTATAACGCTGGAATCGTTATAACTACTGGCTTAATATTTTCAGCTGATTCAGCATTGTATGCATTGTGCTTTTGTAACTTGCTATTAAGGTGACCTGACAGGTATCTTTAAACATCTGAAGGAATGCCATGTAGAAGATGGAGCAAGATGGTTTTATACTGCTCCAGAGACTAGAATACAAACCAATGGATTCAAATTACAAGAGAAGAAGTTCTACCTAAACATTAGGAACCAGTTAGTCTGACATCAATACCAGGGAAGATTCTAGAGCAGATCATTAAACAGAGAGTCTGTGAACATTTAGAAGGCAATGCCATAATCACAAAAAGTCAACATGGGTTTCAGAGAAACAAGTCATGCCAGACTAATCTGATCTCTTTTTTTGATAAAATTACCAGCTTGGTAGATGAAGGGAACGCTGTGGATATCGCATACTTTGATTTCAGTAAGGCCTTTGACAAGGTTTCCCATGACATTCTTGCAAACAAGCTTGTAAAATGTGGGCTAGATAAGTTAACTGTTAAATGGATTTGTAATTAGTTGATCGGCTGAACCCAAAGGGTGCTCAGCAGTGGCTCCTCTTCGTCTTGGAAAGATGTGACCAGTGGGGTGCCACAGGGTTCTGTCCTGGGTCCAGTGCTATTCAACATATTTATCAATGACTTGGATGAGGGAATTAGGGGCATGCTTATCAAATTTGCAGATGACACCAAATTAGGAGGAGTAGCTAATACCCTAGAGGACAGAATCAAAATTCAAAATGACCTGGATAGACTGGAGAGCTGGGCCAAAGCTAACAAAATGAAATTCAATACAGAGAAATGTCAGGTACTGCACTTAGGGCGAAAAAATGAAATGCATAGATATAGGATGAGGGAGACCTGGCTAAACGAGACTACGTGTGAAAGGGATCTAGGAGTCCTAGTAGACCACAAGTTAAACATGAGTCAACAGTGTGATGCGGCAGCTAAAAAGGCCAATGCGATTTTGGGCTGTATCAGTAGAAGTATAGTGTCTAGATCAAAGGAAGTAACAGTGCCACTCTATTCTGCCTTGATCAGGTCTCACCTAGAATACTGTGTCCAGTTCTGGGCACCACAATTCAAAAAGGATATTGACAAATTGGAGCTTGTCCAGAGAAGGGCGACAAAAATGGTGAAAGGTCTGGAAATCATGCCTTATAAGGACAGACTTAGGGAGCTGGGTATGTTTAGCCTGGAAAAAAGACAGTTAAGGGATGATATGATAGCCCTGTTTAAGTATTTGAAGTGGTGTCCCATTGAGGATGGAGCAAGCTTGTTTTCTGCTGCTCCAGAGACTAGAACACGGAGCAATGGATGCAAGCTCCAGGAACAGAGATTCCACCTCAACATTAGGAGGAACTTTCTGACAGTAAGAGCTGTTCGGCAGTGGAACACACTCCCTCAGAGCATGGTGGGGTCTCCTTCCTTGGACGTCTTCAAACAGAGGCTGGATGGTCATCTGTCAGGGATGCTTTGATCGTGATTTCCTGCATGGCAGGGGGCTGGACTGGATGGCCCTCGTGGTCTCTTCCAACTCTACAATTCTATGATAGGAAGAACTTCCTGGCTGTAAGAGTTGTTCCACAGTGAAAGAAACTGCCTTGGAGAGCGGTGGACTCTCCTTTTCCAGAGGCCTTTAAACAGAGATTTGATGGCCACCTTTCAGGGGTGCTTTAGTTGTGTATTCCTGAATGGAAGGTGGTTGGACTAGATGGTCCTTGTAGTACCATCCAACCCTACCCCTATGATTCTATTGTGTAGTAATGAATTCTGTGGCTTGCATCCTGTTAGGAATATATGCACACATAAGTTTCCCTTATGCATGTATATGTCCTTTTTTGGGTGCTGTGAAGGGTTGGTATTCCGTTCCTCCTTATGCAGAGCCCAAAGCCCCACAAATACACACACAACTTACTGAATGCTTCTAAAGCCCACTGCATGGAAAGCAGGCAAGATCACAGAAGTGTCTCCCCACAACCAGGTGCAAAATGATGACATCAGGCTGAGACTGGCCTCCAGAGGTCTCAGTGTTGCTCTAATCACTTCATGTTTGGTTATGGGGACACAGCCAGCCATTTCTGTTATCCTGTCTGTTCCCCATGAAGCAGGGAATGGTTGTGCAGGGGAGCCACAGAGGCTGTTTGGTTAGTCAGGATGGTAGTATATGGCTCATCTTAGCATAGCGTGCAGAGCTTTCACTGTGCTAAGCCATACAGGATTGCAGCCTTTGTGTGTTAATACGTTGTTGTAGACAGTCTTTGGAGGATATGTTTTGAATGATGGCATTAAAATGCTGAAATAACATAAATTTGCATAGACTATGCTGTAAACTACTACTTCACATGTTATAATTTCCTACAGAAATATAAGATGTGACCTGTTGTACATAGTGGGCCAAACATTTCTGGGAAGCCCGCTTGCTATTAAGTGACGTAATTTTTAATTTATTTTTTATTTAGGTACTTATACCCCACTCTTCAGCTATGAAGACTCTCAGAGCTGCTTACAAATTGTTAAGCAATAACACCTACACATCTATACCGCTTTTATAGCATGCTAGGCACTCTCCAAGCGGTTTCCAATGTGTGTTAGCTAATTGCCGGGTCCTCATTTTACCGACCTATGACCATTTTACCGACCTACCGACCTACGAAAGGATAAAAGGCTGAGTGAACCTTGGCGCCCTTGGGATTGAACTTGCAATGTTTGGCTGCAGTACCGGCATTTAATCACTGCCCCACCAGGGCTCCCTGGTGTAACCACTTCTGATGCAAAGACAAGAAAGAATTATTGGCAGAAGAAGATGTGGAAGAAGATAACACCAGGACAAGGGACTATGAAGATATACCATGGACAGCCTCTGCTATGTAAGAATATGGAAAAACCACCATATGCAACAACCTGGGTGTTGTAGGATGTAGCAGTGTTTAACTGGGTATTCTGGGTCATAGCTTGAAAAAGTTGGTTTTTTTGGACAGCCATGCTGGCTGAGGTTCTGCGAGTTATAGTAAAAAAAAGTAACTTTTACAAACTTGGCCCTAATCCTCAAGGCATGTGGTTAGGGCTACTCCTGATGTCCCTCAAAGTTTTGTTCAGTGCCCAGGCCGATTTCCCTCTCTGATAGCATTAGCAGATGGTATTCACAATGATACAAGCAGCCATTCAGAGCAAGAATTTGTGGCTGAGGACTGACTTGATAAATGAGAGCTTGATCACATTTCCAGCTGGCTTTGCAAGCCTCTTAGGAGAAAGATGCAGTCACCACTTACGATGATGGATTTTTGTTCCAGGTCCACTCCTCCGGCAACACTAAATCCCAGGCCAGATCCTTCCTCTTTATTCAAGACCACAAAGTAAACATCTTCTTTGCTCTGACAAAAAACAAAACAGAAAAGAGAGAGGAAGGGGAGAGAAGAAATATCCAAAGATTTAAAAACCCAGCAGAAATATTAGCAAAACTCACAATATATCTGGATGTTGACGAGAGTGCTTGGTTGGAAGAAGTGTTTCCTTGATGCATTTTTTAAAAATGCACATTGTGAATCTGTATTTAAAATAAAAGCAGTTTCAAAATATGGTGCCAGCTGTTTTGGAAGGATACAGAGAGACATTTTGAGTTTAACCACAAACAGCAGAAGGAAGCAACCCAATTAGGACTCAGTTTGAGTGATGCCTTGGGGCAGGGTGGGGGTGCAGTCAGTCCTTAAATCAACTTGTCACATTTTGACTCAGATGTGAGTCAAGTTAGTTGTAAAGAACAAGGGAGAGGGCCTTCTCAGTGGCTGCTCCTAGACTGTGGAACTCCCTCCCTAGAGAGACCAGGATGGCCCCCATCTCTGCTCTCCTTTCAGCAATAAGTAAAAGCATTCTTGTGCCATCAGGCATTTTCAATCTGATGGGGTCTGGGCTTGTACGTGCTGTACAATTTGGTTTTTGAGGTGTACATCATTTTATTGTATTTTAATATGTTCAATGTTTTTAAAAATTGTAATACTGTAAATTGTTTATAAATTTCATATCTATATTTATATTTTTAATGTTTGTGTATTGTTTTAAGCTCGCTGTTAGCTGCCTTGAGTCCCTATAATGGGAGAAAGGTGGGATATAAATAAATACAGTAACAACAACAATAACGTGCAACATGTCTCTGGACATAGAGGGTAGTTGCATATGAAAGGGCGTAGAGCAGGATGGGGAACTTGTGGACCACCAGATGTCATTTTGCTCCATGAGAGGCTGCCTTTCAAGATGATCCAGAAGCTGTAGCTAGTGCAACATGCAGCAGATTGACTGCTGGCCAGAACACTGTACAGAAACCATACAACACTTGTCTTGAAGGACTTGTATTAGCTGCCAATATACTTCTGGTCTGAATTCAATGTGATAAGGATAATATTTAAAGCCCTAAATGGCTTGAGACATCAATGCTTGGAGGAGCACAGAAATGCTAAAAATCCTTACAGCAATGCTACAAATTTGGAGACTGAAGGACAATTTCGTAGAGGAACAGAATCCATCCAAAGAAAAGAAATTATCCCACAGTGCATGGATAGAAGGGCATGGAGAAACGTCTTTTCTTTGACTGCATAAACACTAAATGCTGAGCTATAGTTTTAAGTTACAACAATGCTAGGAATTGGGGGGAGGAGGTTGACGGACATTTCATGGAGGGGTGGAGAATTCATTTTGAGGGGCAGTGTTCTCATTTTGCCCCCACCCCCCAGCTATACTCCTGCAGAGAGATGAGATTTAGATAAATTTAAAATACTGGAATCATCTATTGTAGACAAACACATCCCCCCATCCAAATGCTATGAATTGCATAATGTTTTCCAGCCCCTGTGCCACTTTGGACTCAAGAGCAGATGTGAGAAACTATGCAGACACTGACCATGTTCCAAGTAGCGTTCAGTTTCATAAATACTGAGTTCTTGGATTTTACAAACTGGCATGAATAAATAATCTCTCTTAAGATCCCACGTGAAACTACTTAAAAGTGCATTTGATTACTTTTGGCTGGGAACAAAATCCAGTCTTAGCATTTCTGCAAAACCCGCCAAACCCACCTGGCTCAACCAAGCACTTGAGACTAACAAATTTTAACCAGGTATTGGATTAAAATAAAAAGAGGTTCTGGGAGGTCTATTTCTCTGAGGATTTCTCTCCCATTCTGGCCTCACAGCCTTTGAACGTGAACAGAGATACAGACTTGGATGGTTAAACCACAGCTGTGGTTGCTTTCATACTTCACTGAAAAGAAATATACAGCCATTTTGTGCAAATATTACTAGGACAGTAAAGGTAACCACTGGAAGAGTCATCATTAACTTTCCATGACTGTCTCTTAAAATTTCAACTCTGCAAATTATTAAGCTCTTGCTGTCCAGCAATTTTCACCATGTGGTAACTTGAGATCTTACTTCTCTTTCAGCCTAGTTTATATCATCGGCTTGCACCTATGACCTCTTTATTTAAAATCCCACACATGCTGGTTTTCTGTAAAGCATAGCTGACACCAGGGCTCCACTATACTCATTTGTTTGTAAAGCCTATTTAGCCACTGAATGTTTTTGAAAATGCAGGGGAGTCAAGATAGCTGGCATTGTTGTTGTTGTGTGCCTTCAAGTCATTTCCAACTTATGACAAACCTAAGGAGAACCTATCACGGAGTTTTCTTGGAAAGATTTGTTCAGAGGAGGTTTGCCTTTGTCTTCCTCTGAGGCTGAGAGAGTGTGACTTGCCCAATATAGCAGGAGAAACATGCCTGCTCTTCTTTCTAGCTTTACAAGGGAGAGAAACCATCACAGCACACACCCCTTTGCAATCAGCCCTCCTCCTGAGAAGAGAAAGAAGATTCAGAGAAATGACGCCTCCATGACTGTCATTCACATTTATGGCCTCTAAAGGGCCTCTGTTCACCACACATACTGTTACTGGGCCTGCGCCAGCACTTTTTGCACCCAACGTGTTCTCTCCAGCCACCATTTTGTGAAGCCTCTGACATTGCCACCCCTTCCTCCCCACCCCCAAATTTTGGGTACCCACAGCCTGCTGAGCAATCAAAGAAATCCAGTAGCACAACTCCAGGTGTAGTGCTTGTCCCTCAATAACAAGGAGTGGGAGAGAAACCGGGCATCCAATCCACTCACCTGCACAAAACAACACTCACTGGCACTAACACCTCAATTTCAGTGTGGGAAACATTGCCACATGCCTCAAAAAAGTGTAGGATCTGGGTAGTTTGGTCCCCCATTTGGCCTCATCCAGATGGCATCTCTGCCTCCATAAATCTGCTCCCTGACTCCTCATCTGAGGATACTGAGGCTGCAAGCTCACCTGTGGTGTTACTAAGGCCGGTGTCACCCGGTGCAGTTCGGCCACTTCACACTACTCCCTACCGCTACCACTGGAGCTTACTCCATCTCCCTGTCACTATTTGTCCCCCATTAGGGTAGAGAAAGTTGGGAGGGAAAAGAAGGTTTCCCTTCCTTTAAAAGAATGAAAAATCTCTCTTTCAATCTCTTTAAATCCTGACAAGTCAGAGCAACACAAAGCCCTATCCTGTTTGGTGAGAAGGCAGGACAGAACTGAAGGGAAGGTCTAGCTCTCCCACTTAGGGTGAAGAAGTTGATTGACATTTTGTTTTTTTAAATTTTTTTATTATAATTTTTATAATGTTACATCCAACTATGTATGCATTGATACTGCACTGCCTTTCAAAAGGTTGCACAAATAATGTAACTTTTTTCAGGATTATAAAACATAAATAGAAATGTTAAACATCAGTTTATTACATTAAAATTATCACCAAATCAGAAACAGTTTCCTAATTTTCAATAATTTCTTGTAACTATCTTCTTCTTGTCTTTACTAATTATTTTCGAATCCTTTGGTCTTTATTTTATTTTCCCCTTTGCTTTCCCCTGGTCTTCCAAACTTTTATTCTCTTACATTAAATGAGTGTCTTTTACTTAAATTAATCTGAATTCTGCTAATCTAGATTTGTCTTGTTGGCAATTTAGGCCTTCCAGATTCTAAATTTAAGTTGCTTTACATATCTTTTCAAAGGTCCAAGTTGGACAGACTTCTCCATTTCATTCTCCAGAATCTCTTCATTAGGAACCATTCCTTCTCAATCTTGTCTATCAGAATATCTTTAAGCCGAGCGGTGAGCCAGTCCATATCTGTCATGTCTCTCATCTTGAGTAACCATTCGTCTACTGTGGGTATTTCCTTTCTTTTCCACATTGTTGCAAATAGAATTCTAGCCGCAGAGGTCATATATAGCATTATTCTCCAATGTTTCTTCATTAAAGTTGATTGACATTTTGTTAAGCCCTGCCTTGAAGGTGCAAGACCCCGCATACATAAGGATTACCTCCCCCACTACAGGAAAAATGCCCCTCAAATAAACCCAAGGAATTCATAGCAGACATTTTAAATCTGCAAGGGTTTGCACTAGTCACAGATTTGTTGTTGGTACAAGATGATCAGTAAGAATGGATCACCTGAGGAAATAATAATTTCTTTACTGTAAAGCTCAGGGATAAGAGGGGATATTTAGATAGTTAAAAGGTCCCATCCATACCAGAAAGTGAGGTTTCAAATGACCTATATGATTTCAAGTGACCCATCTCTCTTAGGCAAAGCTTCGTAAAGTTACTTGTTTGCATTACAACTCCCAGAATTCCTCAATATAACTAATGACCATGCTGTCAGGGGGGTTCTGGGAGCTGTAGTCCAGACTAGTAACATGTTCGTAGGTCAAGCTGGCATGTACCAGCACACATTGGCTGGATGAATCTTTTACAAGCAATGCCCTTCTTCTGGTGTAGGCCCTGCAGATATTCTTGGACTTGCACTACTTTTATTCTTCACCACTTGCAATGCTTGCTAGAGCTGATGGCAACCAGAGTCCAAGAATATCTGGAGGGCCATGAAATGCCCTTCCTTGTTGTAGTGGAAGGCAGATTCTGAATCTGTCTTAATGTCTCTCTGTTGTGCTATGACTACTTCCAGTTGGCTACTGGGATACTGCAGAGATAAGTTTTAAAATTATCCAAAATCTACTTCCTTAAACAGAAGGAAATGACCATGTTTCCTTTCCTGTATAGCTATTCAAAAAATAAACCAAAGATATTTATCTGCCTTTAAACATTAGCATTTTTCCCCACAGGTAATACACAAATATACTGGCCGGTGCTATTTTCCATCTTGGTCTTATCCAGGCTTACCTCAGCTTGTGCTTTGGCCTCCTGCAGTAAAGAAGGAACATCACATTTTGTTGTTACCAAAGACAAAACTGATTGCAATTTCTGCTGATCCAAAGTGGAGATCAATAGCTGATCCAAGCTGAAAAAATAAATGAAAAATAGAGTTGGAAATCTATTTAATGCTTTAAGATGTTTTAAAAATCCAAACATTTCTACTGGTAAATGGAAAAAGGCTGGGATTTATCTATTTAATTTTATTTACTTAACTTATGACCCACCTTCCTCCTGGCACAGAATGTCAAAGATAACTGCATTGCTCCACAAATCTAGTTTAGGAGAGCATTTTTCTCTAAAATCCAGGTAAGAGAGTGATACAAAACCGCCACATATATGTTAAAGTTCTAAGGCCTTCCATAGGTTCTTGTCTCAAAAATAAGGGAATTCCTTGAGTATTTTTGAGTTAACAAGCTCAGAAGTTATTCTTCCCCTTCTTCTTCCTACCTCATGTTTGTAAGAACAAAATAGAATAAAATATCTTAGGAACACTGGAAAAAATGGGGGCCACTGCCTATCATTTTATGATACCCATTCCTGTATAATTTCTTTTTCCTATTTAAAGTAGGGACCTCAAGAAAAGATGGTTAGGAAAGTGTTTGGCTTGGTATAGGTGAATACATTTAAACAATTATTGGTCCCATCTAGTGCTGACTCATTGAATCAACTGCTTAGAAGTCCCACTGATCCAATCGGTGGGTCTCTAATTTGGCTTAGGAGTTGGCATTAGATAATTGCATTCCCAGGCCAGACGTTTTCCCCCTCCCCCTTTTCCCCAAATAATGACAAACACATTATATATTGGGAACGACATATTGGTAAATGATAATGTATATATATCGGCAATAAATGCCACAACCTTAATGATAACAGTTGCAATGTTTGGCTCAAATCGCATGGGTCCAGATTCAGACATCAACCAACCTGAATGCTGGTCGATGATATCACTTTTGGTAGCCACCGACACCACCACTGATGAAGGGGGGAAAGTCCTGGCCAGTTCCTGCATGCCCGATGACCCCTCACCCTCGTCTTGTTCACCAACCACAGAAAAGGGGGTCTCTGTGAACTTGAACTTGACCATGAACTTGATGGAGACCCCTCCACCCATTACTGATGACATAAAATAAGGACCCATGCCAACCACCCCCAAAGTTGTGACAGAAAAATAATACATGCTACAAATAACCTACAAGCCTACATAAGAAATAAAGGGAGGGAGGGAGGGCTTTGGCTCCCAAAGAGCCACTGATCAATTCAATGCGGAGGCTAGGTTATATACCCAAACTCCTTGCCATAAAGCAGCAGTCACAAGAAACTGCTGCAAAATGCTCCAAAACTGCAGCAAAATTGTTGTGAAACTGCCGCAAAAGGCAGCAGTGCCTGCCTCCCTCCGGAGCAACCAATCAGGGCACGATGACCTGCCATGATTATTGTTTACTTTCGCGCCTCTTACCGGCCCACGGAGCAGGCTGGGAAGAGGAAGGCAACAATGGCGGCCTCCATGCTGGCCACCATGTGGACCACAGAGGCCGCTGGGGGAAGGGAAGCCAGACTGGGCTGCATAGGAGCCATCGGGCGGACAGGTAAGTCCAGCAGCTCAATAACTGAAAAGAGAGCCAGTGTGGTTTAGTTGTCTGAGCATTGGACTATGACTCTGGAGACCAAGGTTCGAATCACCACACAGTCCTGGAAACCCACTGGGTGATCTTGGGAAAGTCACACTCTCTCAGCCTCAGAGAAAGGCAAAGGCAAACCCCCTCTGAACAAACCTTGCCAAGAAAACCCCATTTGCCTTAGGGGTCACACAACAACAACAAATAATTGAAACAAACAAATAATTTCACAAACAAATAATTCCAAAAGTTTTGTCCCTACTGAGTAAGATTTTCCTCTCATACTGGATAGAGTGATTTGAATAAGCCCTGCCTCTTGGTGAGTGAGAGGAGTCCTCCTCTTGCTGGAAAAAAAATAGAAAAAGGAAAATGGTCTTTTCCCTTGTGCAGCTGACAGAGTATTTCAATGTATGAAGACTCCCTTTCTCACTAAAGGTGACATGGGAATATTTGTACTTATTTCTTGCATCTCTTTTCCTAGCTGACTTGCTGCTGGTGGAAACAAAGGGTTTCCCTTCCCATAAATAAGGAATCAAACAGAGGTAGCTGTGCAAGCCCATTACAACCACTTTGAAAGAGACTAAGGGCTTGTCTACACAGGCAAGAAAACCCCATACTTACCCTGTATTTGCGGCACAGTTGCCACATGATGTTTTTGATGATTCACATGTTCATCAGGGTTTCTGCAGGGAACTCCAGGTCTGAAAGATTTGTGGTTTGCTCTGCATTTGAGGGGAAAACTCAGACTATTGATCATGTGGTGGCTGCAGATTGGTTTTGGTGCAAAGCTGGGGGTGGGACTTCTGGTGGACAGGTTTCCGTTCTGGTGCACTTTTTTTATTTTATTTTACTTTTCAATTGTGTGCATATTTGGATAAGCACATATGTGCTTATCCAGTAATACAATACTCTGGGACAATGTATGTTTCACATATTTGCTTGTATGAGCAAACAGGAAAAAAACCCTAGAGCATCCCTGGCTGTGTGGCTAGAAATAATACGATGTATAGGACACATGATCAGCGTAGGACCATGCTTTTACTCTGATGCAGATTACAGTGTGGTGGGATATCTGATCTACAACTGGATAGGCCCCAGCAAATGTGGCATTTATGGGGCTGGTGTGGATCAAAAACATCCACTGTGGCTAAGAGGTAGGTGCGGGGTTTCCTGCCAGTGTAGTCAAGCCCTAGGATTAAGACAACTAGGAAAGAAACAGAAAGAGGCAGCTGTCGTGGGAAACTGTTGACATGGTTATTTTGCAGCCTAGCTTCTTCCATATAGAAGGGCCTTCTTCATCTTGACAACTACCTTATAGTAATATTCCCTTACTGAGATCAGGCAGATTTCCAGTGTGGAACATTTTGGATGACAATTGACAACTCATTGGTTTATCTGGGTATCTTCCAATCAACTACCCCCCGTCATGCTTTACTATTTTATTCTATTACTGATTAATTTTATTGCATTTTGTTCTGATTTTATTTTTCTTTGAATGACTTCATTTTTGGTGGAAATGAAAAGTGATATACAACTGTTCTTCATTAAAAAATGAATGAATGAATGAATGAATACATGTGCAGGATGCAAAGGGAGTGTGGTTTCTCTGAGCTGGCCAGTGAGGTGAGGGGCAGGGCAGTGATCAGACCAATAATAGCTAGAGATGGAAGAAGATGTTGATGTAACAGGAACTAAGATGAAATTGTAGGCTAGGATGAAGAGGGAAAGAGAAGTGGAAATGCTGGGTCTGGAATGCATTTTGGGAGAGCATAAAGCAACAGAATATAGATATGGCAATATCTATGCTTTAATTCTGCAAGTGTGCAGAATTTTTTTTTAATTGGTATAAGGTACACAATACAGCTTCCTAAAAAAACCCTTGCTTTCACTTTTTAAAAACACCCACTTACTCAATTTATATGGCTAATGGCTGATAAAATATCAGAATTTTACTTTATAATTCAGTGGTGAGGAAGAGATTTCTAGGAGACTGGAGGTGTGGGGAGTGTCTTGGGAAGCACCTTGAATTTTATTATGTTCAACTAAAAGCAGAACAGATTATACAAAATGGTTTTAAAACTGCAGACCAAATTATGCAAACGTAGAGACAGTATGCAATTTCCTCTTGATGTAAACAATTTACCAACTGTTACAGAATCCACCTTTTCTTTCACCAAAGGTGGGCTAAACTGGGGATAAAAGTTTTAAGATTTTTCTGCAGAGAACACAACCTAGAATTATAGGTGTTTTGTCTTTTCCCCCCTTAGGAGAATATTTTGCAATGCATCTTTTCAGGCCCTAAAACACTGCCCACTTCTAATACCAAACCAATATGTGAAGAAAATGGTAAAACTTACCTGATTGACCAGCTTTTCCCTGAGCACATCTTATTCTGGCTGACACCATGCTGCAGTACATCCTCATCAGATGCTGACCCAGGAGTGCCAGACCCACTGCTCCTGGGGCTGTTTTCTTTTGAATGGTTCCCGCTTGCCATTACAAGGCCTGAGAGCTCTGAGCAGTCATTCAGACTAACGACACTTTCTATGGGAAGACCAAGAGATCTTGCAGCAGGTGGAACTTCCAGCTCTGTTTTAAAGCGGGAAGATTTGGACTCCGTGGTGAAGTCCTCACTACACAGCTTGTCAAGATCTGGCATGCTCAAGGCCCTTAGCTCCCGGAGTTTAGAGCGGGATAAGGGTGTGTGCCTGATGTGCCCGCCGGAGGCTCTGCTTCTTCGGATGTTGGTGCTAGACACTGGCAAACTTTCTGGACTTCCTAAAATATCACATTTTTCATTCTTCTCCAACTGAACACCTTCTTTGCCGTTCTCAGGAGACGTCTGCTGCAGATGCATTAACGCTGCTGTAGTTGATGATTTTGTCATCTGTGGGGATGCTGGGGCTTCACTTTCACAGTAAGAACTCAAGCTTCGTTGCAGAGCCTGGACCGCATCATTTACACTGGTAGCTGAAACTGCAGAAACGCCACCAGATAGCCGCCTACCAACAGGGAGCTTGGAGCTGAAAGAGGTAGAATGTATGTCTATGGCTTTGACTATTGGCCTATCAAAATTGGCAAGGTTCTCAAAGGATTTAATTCTCTGCTTCACTGAAAAAGATGAAATGGGATCATGTGGCCAATTGAGTTCATAATAGTAATAATTCCTTCTGCAAGTTTTTAATTTGTCCACAATGCGACTACTGTTGTCACTGGGCAAAGATAATTCTTGACTGTTTGATTTGGGAATGCTATTTGATGGCTCTTTTTCATCTTGAATGTTCTGGTCATTCATCAGATTCAGATGGACAATTTTCAACATGCCCAGCTCTGAATGAGGATGCTGTTCACTAGAAACACTGTTCAGGATATTCTGGACATGGTGTGTTGGTGCATCTACAGTGCTGTTCTCCTCTCTCAAATGGTTTGATAAATGGGTAGGCATTGAATAGGTCCGTGTCACAGGTTTTAATGCACTGTGCAAAACTGCTTCCTCAAAAGTATTCTGGTTATAGTTTTGTACTTCACCTTCCAGCTGGTTGATAACTTTCTCGTTACTTTCTCCTTTCTCCAGAGATACCTCTGGGATTAATGAAGAGGAGGAGGAAGAAGATAGTTTCACCTCAATGAATGTGCGTTGAATTTCCTGACCTGATTGTTCCTTCTGAGTAGGAGAAGAAAGAAAAATGGGAGGCTCCTTTTTAAAAGGCCCAATGTTATCAGAGTCTAATAGATTAATTTGACATTCTCCATGATTCAAGCAACTCATAACCATTCCTTGGTTCTCAGTCTTGTCATTCAGACTATGACCCCTAGTTGTAATTTGGGGATGTGCTCTTATCTGGGAAGGACCTTCCCTACTTTGGTAATCAGCAGCATCAGTCTTACTTCTCTCTGCACTGTTCATAGCTAATTGAATTGGCACTTGGTTTTCCTTTTGCTCTGTAGGATACTCAGACATTTCAGCATCACCAAGCACTAAGTTGTTAATGGATTTATCTTTGTTGTTTTTCAAAGTGTTTCCATCACCATTCAACTGAGTTGAAGAGGATTCCTGAGGCACTGCTAAAGCTAATTTATTCTCCTCCTCCTGTTGAAGAATCTTAGACCCCATGGAAAGGCTCCTGCTAAGTGGTTCCAAATGCGCGGCTAAGTTATGGAGGGATGTGACTTTCTTTGGAAGAAGCCTAGGCGATGACTGCATTGGAATAGATGTTTTTTTCTGATCAGTCCCACCAGCCTTTGCAGTAGCAGCACTAAGCGCTTCTGAATGAGTCTTTGACTTATTTTTAATAGTAAGACCCTTTAACTTTGGTCCTGGTTTGTTCCGTTGATTATTGGAAAGCGTTTCTGAAATACTCTTTTGGGGAATCCCTCTAGTTTCTTGGTGCAATTTTTTGAAAGAGGATGGGCTGTGTGGGATGGTAACACCTTTACACTGGCCAGAAGTTTGGATTTTTGCATTTGAACCTTTTGAGACAGAAATGGCATTTGTTTTTTCACTCTTTCCTGGTAAGTCATTAGCAGTAGTGGCCTTACTCGCATCTTTCGATTTTGTCAGGAGGGGAGATCTGGAGCTGTTTACTACTCTCTGTGATGTACAGTCTACAGGATGGCTATCTGGCTTAGTCATGTGAATTGAGGCAGTAGATCCTTTTTTTGTTGAAGCAGAAGGATAAGCAACCATGTGACTGCCACAATTCATTCCTAAATCATTTTCTGTAGGTGATTGTTCTTTTTTATCATGCTCATTTTTGTCTACCAGGTTGCTCTCCCAACCATTGATGTTTTTTGTAGAGCACAAAAGCATTTCTTGAGCATCATGTTTGGAAATCTCACATGTCTCTATAAGTTTCTCCCTGCTTTCCAAGCTTACCCTTTCTCCATTGTTCTTGTAGAAAGAGCACCCTCCATTATTATGTTCTAACAGATCTAGCCCTGGTGGAGAAACCTGAGAAGGAGAATGACAGAGTTGTTCTTCTAATGAGAATTTAACATTGGAAATTGCCAATGAACCAATTTCCACCTTGCTTTCTTCTTGCAAAACAGTGTCTGAAGAATGGCATTCTGGTGGAAGATAAGATGTTTCTGCAAGAGATGTGACCACTTCATTCTGGGGCAAATGTTGCTGCTCATGATTCAGGCAGCAAATTTCAATTTGTTCTTCATCTGACTCAACTGCCTTATGTACCTTTAATGAATCATCACAAGCAGGCAAGAGTGATGAATTGCCTGAGAGTCCAGCACTTTCAACTACAGATTCTGTGTCTGAGCTGGAGTCATCTGCAGCAGCATACATAGATTTTGGAACTGTGTTGCTTTTGCGCTCAACTCCAGCCAAAGTGTCTTCACTTAAGCTGCTAAAATTCCTAGAATAGTTACTCAGGCGGGTTTGGTTCACAGTGAAAATCTTGCTTGCATCAAGGGAATCCAAGGCAGAAAACCCCAAGATTTCTTGTGTGTTTGAAACATAATTCAGCATTCGTCCTGGAAGGTCTTTCTTAACTATATCTGATACAGAATTAGAACAAACATCTTCTGCCTTAACAGAAATATCTTCCATAGCACACTTGTCACGGGTTAATAAACATGTAGCATTTTTTTCTTCTGAGGAATTAATTTCTTCAAGAAATCTATCAATATATCTTGAGCTGTCCTGGGCATAGCTGCTGTCCTGGACACAGCTGGTTTCCAAAGAATATGCTAGCATCTCCTTTATCTTGGCATCAGATGGCAACATTGTCCTTCCTGCTGTGTAGTTGGGGTTATTTCCGTGCAAACGTTCTTGATTTGTAAGGCTATTTTCTTCTTCGATCATGAGAACATTGCTTGGATCATTCTGAACTGTTTCATCTGCCTCTGAAGACTCAACAGCATTGGAAAGTCTGTTCATGGCTGTAAAAGAAAGGAAGCAAACAAGTTATTCCATCCTCTTAACACTGTGACAACTACAGTTCTGATACACAAGTATGACTTTTCCTTTTACTCATCCAGCCAAGTAATTTGTTATGGTACTTCAATCCAATAATAATCTTGCTGACATATTTTAATAACATTAACACTGCTCTTTGTATTTTTATACATAATTACTTGGATTGCAACACTAGATACCTGCTGGGAGGTCTACAGTCAGACCCCAGTATCCGCAGAACCAATACCTGTGGATTCAGTTGTCTGCAGGACACAAAATAAGGGATGCATACCAGTCACACTAGAAAATGCCTAGAGAGGCATCTTCTTTAGGCATCTTCTAGGTCCTCCAACACAATTCTATGGTATGTTTTTACCAGAAGTCCTTTATTTTAATAGGATTCCTTGTTATCCGTGGTCCAACTGTATTTTGGATTGGTCGTGAAAAGGAATCCACATGGTATGGCTTACAACCATTACCACCCAGAGAGAGTCAGGCAATCACATGACCTAAAATCTTGCTGACAAGTTGCCTCCTCTGACTCCTCCTTTTAGTTTCCTTTCATGGACAAGTTAAAGACCTAAAAAAAAAAAACCTAGAGGAAAAAGATCAAAGAAGTTCAAACAGGAAAGAATAAACCAAAACTAAACATACACTACAATGCCTGAAGTGCTTAGTTTAGAAGTGTTCCCTTTGAGAACTTTAGGCATGTCCAGATTGTGCCTAGCTCCCTCTGAAGGGTGTACAGGCCTTTGTGGGGGAAAGAGGAGGAAATTATTTTCTGGAAGCAATAAAGACAGAATTAATCTTAGTTTTAAAACCAGAGAGTGGGATGAAGAACTATTGTATGCTACTTGAAGGTGCAGAGATGCCTAGGTCTCTCTTCAATTGTCCCAACATGTAGAAGTTTAATTGTTTTAGCTACTGTGATTATATCTATTGGTGAACATGACCCGAGCTGAGGTAAGGAATTTGGCTGCCTTTCAGAACTTGGCTGAATTCCATGTTGGAGCCATGTGCAACATGCAGTACCCTTCATCTGACCATGATGGGACTCTATCTCCTCCAAATAACAGGGGAATGCTCCCTATAGAGAACTGTGGGCCACCAAAATTGCTACCTTTGTCCCTTATAGTCCCAGTTTCTTAGTATTTGTTTTGGATTGGAGGCATGATGGCTATCTAGAAAAGAACTTATCCAGGATAGGAACTGTTTGCTTTGAGGAACCGATCTCCTTGCAGTAGCTTCAAAAAAGCACTAAAGACGGATCTCTTTTGGCGGGCCTTTCCTGATTAGATCCCGGCCTCAGGAGCTGCGTCTCCTGGCCTTTTTTAGTCTTGTTTATATTTATTTTTAATGTGATTTTAGCTAGGTGGTTTTAATTTTATATTGTTTAATGTCTTTTTATGGGGGTGGGTGGTGCTTTTAGTTGGTATTGTAGAGTTTTAATTGTTGGAAGCTGCCCCGATTGTTTTTTAGCAGAGGAGTGGGGTAATAATAATAATAATAATAATAATAATAATTGCACCTTTTCTGAAAGGAGGAAGTAACTTGTAAGCAAAGCTTTAGGTCATGTGATTCCCTGCCTCTGTCTGGGTGGTGATGGATATAATCTGTACTGCGTGTATCCCTCCTTATACCAACCAGGGGAAGACGTGAATCTTGTCTGTTTCTCCTTCCCACGCAGCCTCCTGAAAATCAGCAATGGTGGGCTTTGCCCTCTCCCAAAAAAAACAGACTAGGAGGTGATGCTGGGGCAGGACCGGTTTAAGGAATTTTGGGGCCCCCTGCAATGCTTTACTTTGGGGCCCCCATATGTTTATCTCAGATCAATGTAACCTAACCTATTCACCGTACAGGATGTTCAGATTATAGCAGGACCCCCGTATCCCTGGATTCATTATCCATGGGACACAAAACAGCACACCTACCATAGAGTCTTCCTAGAAAATGTGTCTTCCCTAGCCCTTTTCTAGGCCTTCCAAGGCAACTCTATGGTATTTTAAACCAGAAATCCCATTATTTTCATATTAAGGAGGCCAACACGGGGCCCTCTCTTGACCTCGGGGCCCCCTCTTGACCTCGGGGCCCCCTGCCAATGCTGATTTGGCAGACAGGTTAAACCGGCCCTGTGCTGGGGTATGCTGTGGGATGGGGAACCAGTGAAAATTGTTCCTCTCTGTTACTAATGGCTAGAGTGTCCTAAACAGAATTTCACTCAAGAAGTTCTACTGCTGATGGAAGCATATTAACTCAGGAATCTACACAATTTTCCTGTAATATTGTAGTAATTGTGGCTGCTCTTTGGAATTCCATTACTAGAGAAGGTAGATTGGCTCCCTCCATGGTGCTCTTCTAGTGCACCAAGTCTTCTAGCAAAGACTTTTTTTGTTTCAACTGGCCTTTTGGAACCAACATTTGATGGGGAAAGTATTTTTAATGATGTGCTTCATTGTCTAAACTTCTTTTTTTTAATGGGTATGCTTTTAAATTGCTTTTAATTCTACTGACAGTTTAATTGTTTCTAAACTTCTATATGTTTTTAGTGATATGAATTTTTATCTGAATTGGTTTTATACTTTGGTAAACTGCCTTGATTCCTAGGGCTGGGGAAAAGGTGGAGTATAAAGAAATACAATAAATAATACAATATTCTTTTAAAAGTTGAAGGCTTTCACGGCCGGCATCCATAGATTTTCCTTGGGTTTTTTTCCCCCAGGCTGTGGAGGGAAAGAAACTATTCCAGAACACGGCCCCACAGTCCGGAAAAACCCCCAAGGAAAATCTATTCTTTTAAAAGGTCCACATGCTTTTGTTACATTATGGTGTATGCCAACATCAATTCTTCAACAGACTCAGTTGCCATATTGGAAGGAACATTATGGAATCGAGCTTTGACATGAGAAAATTTAGAACCTAGAGGCACCTTGGGAATGTGTCTGAATTAGGTGCATCATCTTATGGGATTTTTTTTTTAAAAAAAGCAGTATTTTTGTTACTGAAGAGTTCTGTGTGTATGAGGCATCATGTAGCCTCAGTCTTTGGTTTCTAATCTGTGATGGGTCTTCCACACATACTTATCTTTGCTTCTTTTGGAAATGCTTTAGTTGATCATAGCAGAGGATTGCACTAAACGTAGTCCCTTCCAAATCCATTGCTCTATGATTCTATGATTAATGATTTAAGACCTGTTATTCTGGTAAACATTTAAGGGGCCAGTGAGAGGAAACTGGAAATTTCTAATGCACCTTCAGAAATGCATTCAGATACACCTATGCTTTTAATTTGTGATTGTTTTTTTAAACACAACTTCCCTACCTGTTTGTTTAAAGATATTTCTGATATGCCATGGTGTTGTTTTTTAACTTACAGATTAATTTTAAATACATGGTATATATAAATGTTAATTCAGCTGATTCTGCCTCCTTCTCCTCTTAATGTGTCACTGGCATTTTTCTCCAAATACAAACATAGCAGTTCCTATCCTTGTCTATGCTTTTTAAAAAAAATCTTTTGTTCCTAAGCTTTTTAGAAGCATCTTTGGTTCTTTTGGTTCATATATAATATACAACTATAATTACCCACTGATCACAGCTCAAAGATCACAGTACTTCCAGGATATGACCAGTCTTTTAAATTATCTTACCAGGAACAGCTTTCTGTATTTCCAGTGTGAGAGATGCAGAAAGGCACCGTACAAACACGCAGACATCTTCATAGGTGGACCCATGGATAGGAAAACCATTGATTGAGACAATCTCATCCCCTGGAACTAGCTTCCCTCTAGATACCTGTTAAAATTGCAGTTATTTAGTCAGGAGCAATATCAAATGGAATATATATATAAGGTTTGTCTCTCAATCTGCTCTGCTACGATAGCAATGTTGTGGACAGGTAATGTGACATTTACTCTTGGGATACAAAACTTGGACCATGCTTGCACTACAAAAAAGTCTGTAGTTCAGCGGCATTTGCTTTGCATGCCAGAATTCCCAAGTTCAATCACCCCAGGCAGAGCAGAAAAAGATGTATCTCTGAAACTCTAGAGACCTTCTGCCTGTCACTATCAACAACACTGAGCTAAAGAAACAAATGTCCTGATTCAGTGTAAGGTTATTGTACTTCCAGGATATGAGCAGTCTTTTAAAATGAATTAATTCTATTTCATTAACACCTGACCCATTTCAGGCTCTAGAATATACATCTTAAATGGTGCTGATGGTGGTGGATCAAGATTTTGAGGCAAAGGAGTCAGAGGCAGAAATCAGCGAGACTCTTCCAGTTACAGTTTGGTGATACAGTACATCCCAACAGCCCTTGGTACAGGATGTGACGTGGCAGAACCACTGAAACTATGGAGAATGGCTGCTAGCCAGAGAAGACAGCACCTAACTAGATGGGCTACTGGACGAACCTCTTTACAAGGCAACTCTTCATACCATTTGAATCTGGGATTCTCTATGAAGGTTGAGAGTACTGAAGATAAGCAGCAGTCTTATCTGGAAGCTATCCACCTATGAAAGCAGGTAATCTATCCTGTAGCAGTCCATGCCTTGACAGGACGCTTGAGAATCCTCTCCTCTCCCAAACAAGACATGTAGGAAAATGGGATAGGTAGCCAGGGAGGGTAGTAACAACTTAATGGGCTGTACTGAATGCAGCACTAAGCCACTGTTAAGCATTACAGCAAGCATGGTAAAAGTGAACCATTCAGGCTGCACACAGCTCTCCATAACCATTTTGAGACTCCCATAATTTTCCCCAAAAATATATTTTTTAATTGTTTTGAAAAAAACTTCACAAAATGTTTGTCCTTTTTTTTTAAAAAAAAAAACCAAAAATGGCACGCCATGCCAGTTCCCTTTCTGTGTGTTTTTTAAAAAGGGGGCTTTCTTAGGCCTAAAACATTACAAGAGACAATAACATGGTGAAATTGCACCCACAACCTTAATTTTTAAAAATTGGGGTGTGGCAGTGTGTGTGTGTCCCTCCAATATCTCATGGAAAACAAATGCATCCCCACAAACCACAACTGTTCCCCACTGCTACACTGCAAGAATGACTTGCAGAGAGCCTTGGGTTTCCCTGTTTCCCTACTGCTATGGTATGGACATGAAGAAGATCTGAAGTTTTCACTTCCTTTTTTAAAAAAAAAATTAATTGCATGTCAATCCAACAGTTGGACAAATGCAGTTAAGATTAACTAAGGTTACTAGTAACAAATCACCCTCAAACCATATTTTATAAAGCTGGATTTCCTCCACTAATTTTCATTAAAACTGACCACAGTTTACATTTCAGATAAGTTGAACTGTGATTACTCAAAAATGGAAGCTGAACCTTCAGGTCTTCTTGCAGCGACACTAGAAGATATGGGAGGGAGAAAACAGGCATCTTGGGAAGGGTGGGTTATTGTAGTGCTGTTAAACCTTGGTTAAATGCAGTCATTAATGCCTTGCTGTATCAGACTACAGAAAACCAGATATCTCTGAAAAGCTGAAAAGGCAGGTGATGAAAGCAATGGGATTTTCCTTGTTCTTTCTCCTCAGCATCTGACACATCATCATCACCATCATCATCAGTTTTATCTTTATTTATAGCCTGTTTTTACCCCAAGGCTGGGACCCAAAGCAGCTTACAGTTTTAAAAACAGACAATTCAGCACAATGGAAAACCTACAAAAAGTGCACATTAAAACAGAATCAAACCAGTTACATCATTAAAACAACATCAAAATATATAAAAGAATAAAATATACTTAAAAGTATTAGGATTGTACAGGCTCATAACTACTAGCACTGACAAAACCATCATCCACAAATTTGCATTAATTGTGCTATGCTGTTGCATACCCAAATATCTTAAACCAATTAATGGCATCTTAAAGGAGGCCCTCTTTGTAATAATTTGAAAATGACAAGTCTAGGTAAGAGAAATTAATAAATAACAATGTGTAAAAAATTTAAAACTTAAATGGCCGTTCATTTCTTCTTCCCCTTAAGAAGTTAAATGCCTGTGAAGATTTATGCTTGTAAATGACCTGCACTTGCTCATTCTGCAAAACTGGAAGAGTGGCAACGGTCATTAGTGCAATTATAAAAAATAGATTCCTTCTTAATGACCTGTTTTTCCAATTGTCTCCTTAGAGTCTATGACTGCTGACACACTGCAGAATTAATGCAGTTTGACACTACTTTAAGTATCATGGCTCCATTCTATGGAATCCTGGGAGCTGCAGTTTGTTGTGGCACCAGAATTCTCTGACAGAGAAGGCTAAATATCTCACAAAACTCAAATACCAGAATTCCATAGCATTGTGTCATGGTAGTTAAAGCCGTGTCAAACTGAATTATCTCTGCAGTGTGTCAGCAGCCTATGTCTGCTAGTCTGGGTATACATACATAGCCAAACCATCTTATTATAGCATATCAAGTGAAAGTCAGGATGAGAGACTAGCAAAATATAACATTTTCTGTGAGATGCCTTGGTGGGGGCATCATCTCAACTTTCCCAGAGCTAATATTCCATCAGGCTAAAAGGATGGAATTTGTGGGCCATGAAGGGTTTCCATCTGGTCTGTGGAGCTTTCTGGGCAAACCAGTCCTGATCCCCCAGCCATACCAAGAGTAAAGGGAATTGCCATGGTATCTACTCATCAATCTCTTCCCCCTCATAGGGCAGAGGGAAGAGGAGAGAAGCAACAATGTTCTCCAACATTTGATCAGTAAAATAAATAAAGACCAGAAAAAGCGTCAAAGCACATACCCTTTCGGCAACTCCACCTGGTCGCAAGTTTGTTATCACAACACGTAAGGGAGTAGCACGAATTTCCAGATCCAGGCCAAACGATTCGTTCTCACTTCGAATTAAGGTAACAGCTTCAGTGTCACTCTGCCCAAGAGGACCCTCCTGTGGCTCACTCCTCCGGATGTGTGAAAGCACCCTCCCACTGGGTCTGCTGTAAGTACCATGATCCTCATTCTTCTGCCTTGAGAGACCATGATATTCAATGCTCATCAAGCTTTTAACTCGAGTGACTGCTTTGTGCTCCAGTTTAGGGGATCTCTTGGATTCTACTTGTGCCTCTCGAAAATCCTTCAAACTCAGGTGACTTGGGTGAACTTCTGGTATATTTGCATGGTCAAATGATTTGACTGGAAGGAAAGGGGAGTCCACTGTATGCTCCACAGCTCCCGCTGTCAAATCCTTACAGCTACTAGGAGCTGAGTCATTGTGGATGTGTGTTGCAAATTCTTTCTCCGGGTTCTCATCACTATCTTCTGCTGGCGTGGTTGTAATGGTAACATCACAGCTTCCCTCTGCTTTCTTCTGACCTTTGGACCTTAGTCCCTTTTGAAGCCGGATGCCATCTTGTTTGGCAAAGTCATCCTCATCACTCATATCACCATCATAGAAAGCAATCCTTCTCTGCCTCTGGACAGTACGTGCACCTTTGGGGCTATCACTGAAAGTAACATGCCGAGTAGCAGTCTCCTTTGGCTTGTTGAAAGGACCAGGTGAGTTGCTTCCACTAGTTGGGGAATCATATAGGTTTGATTCTTTGGTAGCTAGGAAAGAACATTGTGATTTTATAGTGTAAGGATTAGAAATGTTGCCTTTGTCTATATATAACCCTTGATTTTTAGATTTTGTCAAAGACCCTACACCAAATACCCGTTACAAATATGAGGTGAGTGACTGCCAGGGAGGAGGCCTTCTTAGTGGTTGTACCTTGGGTTTGGAACAGTTCCCCAAAGAGGTTTATTTACTACAGTCTTCACCCAGATTTTTTAAACAATTCAGGTTTTTATGGTTGAAGTCTCTGACTTTACTAATTATGCTTTATTGTATCAACATGTATTAACTGTTTTATATTTTCCTCTACCAGAAAGAACATTATGCTCCCTTCTCCTGTTTGGATATTATAAGTCTACACTTTATTCTGTTAAATTTTCTAGCAAGCTGTCCAGAGAACATCTGTTACTGGATAGCCATATAAATTTAGTAAAATAAACACATAAACAAATAATTAAAAAAACCTAGGCAACATACTGCATCCTTGTCAAAGCCAGAAACTACAGACTCTACATAAAGGAAGGAAGAAGCTGCCATATCCTTTCCAATTTCCTTACACTGTTAGTACCACAGCTTACTTGGAATGCCTGGAGAAAGAACACTCTCATCTAGGGAGCTGCTCCCACCCTTAGGATGAAGTGGCTCCTCATCACCAAAGACTGGCACAGTTGTTTCCAAAAGTGACAACTGACTTGCATCGTCCTGAGAATGTTCCGTTTCAGAATTGCTGGAGCCCTGCTGAAAAGAATCAATAGGGAAAAAGTCAATACAGAAAGCTGCAACAATGATTCCATAGGACAAAAAAGAGGGGCATTTTTTCCTGATCATTGCCTTCACCCTTACACACAGGGTGTCTTTACCACCACCATTTTACACATTCATTTTTAAAATTATTCTATTGTCACTATGGAGTACTGCTAAAAACAAACAACGGCAAGTTTATCATTAGGTAATGGGACTCTGTCCCTGAAAAAAAAAGTTAAGGTTAATTTATGTACATAAAACAAACAAAAGGCTGGAAACAAAAGCAGAAAGGAAATGAATTGCTTCCTCTTAATATGCAAAAGATAGTGTTGGCCCAAGTATTAGGTAAAGTGAGGCAGTTGCCTTAGGCACATAAATTTGGGTGTCATAAAAAGCAATTTGGCAGCGGTTTAATTTGTTATTACTGTATTTTTACTCATAAAGAGGGGTAGAGATGCTTGTGAGATATTCTGTTTCATACGATAGTAAACTTTGTTTGGCTTTAAGTACTATGCACTCTGACTTGAGTGGATGAGGGGAAATAATTCAAGGCTTTACCATGTAAACAAAGGTTAGAAGAGAGTTGGCTTTACCACTTGGTATCAAATGCTGTAGGCTACATTTCAGAGTACCATATATTCCGGTGTATAAGATGACTGGGCATATAAGACGACACCCCCCCCCCAATTTCCAACCAAAAATCTAGGCTTAGGCATATATTCGCCATATAAGACCACCACCACCCCAATTTGGCTGGCTGGCTGACTGGCTGGGGGAGCCTTGCCAGCTGATCCTCTTTGTTTCCCAACTCACAAGGATCTCCTCATGAGTTGGGAAAGTGAACAGGATCCGCTGGCAGGGCTCTCCCAGCCAGCCAGCCGCAACATTCACCCCTCTCTTCAACCTTCCAGTCAAACTTGACTCGAAGGTGGAGGAAAGGGGTGAAAATGCCCAGTTTGCCTCAGCAGCCCCCTTCCCTCCGTCTTGGCTCTTCCGAAGGGGACCAAGGCAGGGGAAGCGGAGATGGCTGCGGCAAACCCCTAGATTCACCCCCTCTCCCCACCTTCAAGGAAGGTGGGGAGAAGGGGCAAAGATGCCCCATTTGGCTCCACAGCCCCGATCCCTCCTTCTGGGCTCCCTATCGGGGCTGCAGAGCCAAACAGGGCATCTTTGCCCCATCTCCCCACCTTCCTTGAAGGTGGGGAGAGGGGGCAAATCTAGGGGTTTGGCTCCGCAGCCCCGATCCCTCCTTCTGGGCTCCCTTCCGAAGGGAGCCCAGAAGGAGGGATTGGGGCTACAGAGCCAAACGGGGCATCTTCGCCCCTTCTCCCCACCAGGAGCGAATCTAGTGGTTTGGCTCAGCGGCCCTGCTTGCCCTGCCTTGGCTCCCTTCGGAAGGGAGCCCAGAAGGAGGGATTGGGGCCGCAGAGCAAAACAGGGAATTTTTGCCCTTTTCCCCCACCTTCCTTGAAGGTGGGGGAAAAGGGCGAATCTAGAGGTTTGCCTCGGCCGCTGCAGAGGCGATCGAGCGGCGGCCGTGGCAAACCGCAACGTTCGCCCCCCTCCTCTGTCTTCCATTGCTCCCCAAAGGGGGAGAAGGCAGAGCAGGGGGGCGAATGAATTGCTAAACACTTTGCTTCATCCGCCTGCCCCATCTCCTGCCTCTTCGCTCCGTTTGCGAAGAGGCAGGAAATAGGTAGGCAGGCGAAGCAAAAGTATATCCGGCGTATAAGACAACCCTCAATTTTGGAGGGCATTTTCGAGTGCTCAAAAGTCGTCTTATACGCCGGAATATACAGTAACTGGCAAAACCACCTCTGAGTATTCCTTGCCTATGAAAACCCTATGAAATTTTAATTCTAATTCTTCACAGGGTGAAGCAACCACCTCAGACAAAAAATTTGGGAAGTCATGGAAAGGCATCCAATTGTTAGTAACTCAATTTCTAATATCTTTACTGCTTGGAAGAGGAGGACACACTTATGTGATTATCTCCTTTGTGTGTCCCAATAACTTTATTGTCTTTAAGTATAATGTACCTTGGCTTTGGTAGCTGCACCATTTGCTTCTCTTCCTCAGGTTAGAAAATGTCTTGGGCCTAGCCTGGCAAGATGTAATAATGGTCAGGGCCAAGGGCTTCTTTTTAAAGTGACTGTAGCCCTACCAGACATTCCTCTTGCACAGCTGAGCATTAAAATGGGGGGAGTGAGGGGATACATGGTTTCCCAGCCATTCTGGCCCTACCCTCCTTGCTCTGTATTGCACTGAGCAACTGTTGTCTGATGGGGGCATTTACTCACGTTTGCTCAAGTACAAGTAGATATTCCCTTCAAGGGAGCTGTTGAGGATAGCAAATTTTGGAGCAAGGAGGGTGCAGGAAGGTTTTATTTATTTATTTATTTATTGCATTTGTATGCCACCTTGCTCTCAGAATGAGACCCAAGGCAGCTCCCAAAGACAATAATAAAAACAGTAAAACAGTATAAAACATTTTAAAAACAGATATCCCTATAAAAAAGCTCCCTTGCTTAGATGTTAAATGCCTGCTTGAATAAAAACATCTTTGCCTCTTGGCAAAAGAAAAGGAAGGGGAGGCAGCCTAGCATACTAAGGAAGGGAGTTCCAGAAGGTGGGAGCAGCCACCGAAAAAGCTCTCTCTTATGTCCTCACCAAGCGAGCCTGTGATGGTGGCAGGACTGAGAGAAACCCTTCCTCTGATGCTCTTAAAAGTTCTGGTAGGTTTGCATAGGGAGACAGGGTCTTTCAAATAGTCTAGGCTACTGAGGTTGAGGTGTGGCTTGTGCAGTGTGCCCTCACTACAAGCTAATTATTCTCCCCAAAATTACAGCAACCCTTGTGAGACAGATCTCTTTCCATCCCCTGTGCTCTGGCTTACTGTTGTCCAATAAGATGCAGCAACAGAGGAAGAGAAAACATGTCTAGTCTCCCATTTTCTCCCTTCCTGTTTCTACCCTCACAGCTTCAAAGGGAAAAGGAAGTATGTTCTGGGAAGAGGTTTTGGCAGAGTTTTAAGACTGTTACTTTTTGGACTACAGCTCTCAGAAACCTTCAGCCAGCAGGGCCAATGGGAGTTGTAGCACAAAGTACAAATAAGTGACTTTTCTGAGCTCTGGGTTTTTCATTATGGGAAAGAGTTAAATTTGTTGTTATCTTTGCTGACTCATATCTTCTGCTTTCAGTATTTTCAGTCAGTTCCTGTGGATGAACTTTACTAGATGCACCTGTAAGGAAACACAAGCCTTTCTCTGCACAATATACTGATCCGCTACAGTTCACCTTCAAAACAATATGATATTGTTGTTGAATTCTAATTCTAATTATTTTACCCGACTCACTGGCTCCAAGAAGCGCTTCATTGTCCAGCTCAAGGGCAAGGAAGCTTCTGTCTGTTTAGACTTCACACAAGGAGATGGACTTTTTGGCAGATTTCCTGTTAAATATTAATTGGGTTAGACAGTGAAGATTTCAAATGGTAAAATAACATGCACATAAGCTATAATACAATCCTTGCTGATGGTGCAAGGAGTGGGGGTTGTTTTAGGATTTTTGTGTGTGCATGATCAATATTGTTCACTTGCTTACATATGTAAGTACACAGATATTGTTTAGGAGGTCCAAAGATGTGACTTTTCAAGTCCCCAAATAATCAATCCCCTTTGATCCTCAAAACCTTCCAGGATGAGTGATTTTAATATGCAATAAGCCCCTCTAGAAAAGACAATTCTGTTCATTTATGTTGTCTAGTTAGGAGGGCTCTTCTCTCAACTAGCCAGCTATCATTAACGGAGCAAAGAGGTTCACTAACCAAAGAGGGATGGGGGTGTTCTGTCACTTGACCAGTGAACTCTTACTGCTGCATTGGCTACCAAGCAGGGAACTTCACTTCCAAGGGGCCACAACAGAAACAGGACACACAGTGGTCATGACAGGACAAAGTGCTCCATCTATCTTTGGCCAACATGCTCTATTGCTATGTGGGTTATTAACAAATCCTCTCTGACCAGCAGGATTCTGCTACTTAGAAAAAATCGAAGGACTAGCTTAGTACCCCTCCCTGCACAGTATGCTTTTCTTCTCAGTATAAAGTAGTGGTGTCCAATCTGTGGATCTCCAGGTGCTTTGGACTCCAACTCACAGAGGCCTGAGCCGGCTGGTCCAATCATCAGGAATTCTGGAAGCTGTCGTCCAAAACACCTGAAGGGCCACAAACTGGACACCATTGGTATAGAGCAAAGGTTGAGGTAAGAGTCATTTCAAGTCCAATCAAAAGTTAAGGGGTTTTGTCCACCTTGGGCTGACTCTCACCCGAGCATTCAAACAGCCATGTTCACTAAGTGAAATGCTTACAACCGGTATAATATTATACACATATACAATTGTGTACACATATACATTTTAGACAAACAACTAAAAATATTGTTTGAGTTTATATTTCCACCCTGATTCTATTCCAGTGCAATACTAATGGAAACCTTAGGCTCTAATACTTGAGTTCCTTCTTACATATAAATGTCAGAACCAGATGAATAAGAAACATAAGAGAAGTGATAAAACTGGCTATTATATAATAGTACATATCATCACAGCACATGCAGAGGGTGGCCACTAATTCTCTAATAGCAGGCCTGACTATACAAGGTATTCAGAACAAATGAAATTCAAACAGCTAATCATATGAGCTTCTTTGCTGAGGCACGCATCTGATGAAGTGGGCTGCAGTCCAAGACAGCTATGCAAAATAAAACTTGTTAGTTTTTAAGATGCCACATAACTTTATTAGTTTCGCTGCAACAGAACCTGATTAGATCACACATGGGGTGTCTCCAGTACTGGCTCAGCTACCAGTGAAAACAAACCCATCTTACTTTGTCTAATTAATTTTGGGAACATTCCTTTACACAGCATATATGCAAGAGATGTAGCTCTGCTATCTCTAGCTATCTGAGATGTCTACAGTAATGCTGTTAATGTCAAGAGCTGGATTTGATGGAATACTGTAATAGAAACAAATGGACCAATACCTGTGGTGTGAGATGAAGAAGCATCCTTGTGTTCTCTCTGAGTAGTCTGTGCTATGGCTTCATCCATTTCCTGTTCTGAAACCTAGTATTAATTTGAAAATGGATATTAAATTTTAGGCTGTATAGAGTAAAAAAAAAAAAAGTCTAGGTCTAGAACAAATGGGTGGAAATTTCAGGGAAGTAGGTTTCACCTAAACATTAGCAGACACTTCCTAGTGTGTAAGTACAGTTTGGCAGCACAACAGAGTTTCTCCTTTACTGGCATTATTTAAGCAGAGGCCAGATGTCAGAATATCATAGCTGCATCGTGCAGTGCAGAGCCTGAAACCAAGTGGAGATTAGATTACGTGATCTCTAAGATCTCTTGCAACTTTAGGATTCTGTGGTTCAAAATTTGTGATTCTCTTCTAGATCTGAGCAGAGACTTTGAATCATGAGATGTTTGTGCTGGCTAGGTATTTCTTTTAGTGGAAGATCATATACCTATTATGCTTGATTTTACCAAGTGTCCATTTAGTTCAGGATCTTCTAGGACCTACAAACAGAGGCCAGACAGATGCTACAGGGAAGATAATAAGCAAGGCAGGATGCTAATTGGCATTTTTTACTAACTCTTAGTATCTTAGGCTGCAGGCAACTAAAGTGCAGGTATACAATGTAACAGGTTATGATTCTTCACATTTAAGAAGTATACCTGTCACACAACTGAAGTAATTGATAATTGATTGATTTGCTGTCATTAAAATGCTTGGGAGTACTGCAACCATAGTCCAGAAAACCTGTGACAGCCACCACAGGGTACTTTGCCTAGGGACTGCTCAGTCCCATAGCCAGGCTAATCAGTGGTAAACTTGATTGCCTATTAACTTATTATTTTTATTTCAAATTGCCTGTGTCTATAGATTGTTAAATGGTGGCTAATCAGATGCCACTGAAAGCCTATAAACTGGACACGGGTGCAAGAGTACCCTCTCACTTGTGCTCCCCAGCAACTGATATTTAAAGACATACTGGTTCTGGTAACAGAGGCAACACATAACCACCATGACAAGTAGCTACTAACAGCCTTTTCCTGCATGAATTTATCTAATGCCATTTTAGAGCCAGCCTTTTATTTTTTATACTTTGATATAAACTCATGATATGCAATCAGATTGTTTTCATTACCTGCCCACCCAATGTCCCAAATATTTGTGTCTCCAAGAAACAATATACTGTACACTATTTAGATTTGACTGTAGGAACTACAGAGCAGTTCAAACACACAAGCAATTCCCTTGGCTGGTGATGCCAGTGTAAATCCAACACATTTCTCAAGAATTAACATGAGGCACCAAAGGAGATCAGAAATCTGAACCACTTTGACAGAGAAAAACAGAATCCCAAAGCAAACCCAGCAGTTTAAAAGAAATTTCAGTGTCATATTCTTTCAGAATAACAAGGAAGAAAGAAGATTTTTTTTTTGTGGTATTGGTTTTGGGAGTATATAAAAACCCAGAATACCAGGTAATTTGGTAACAAAAACATTCTATCTGATGGAATGTGCATTAGCTACAAAAATATGCTTATTTCAGAAAGGAGGCTATATGTGTGTATACATTCAGCCTTTTTTCTTTAAAATTATACAGGAGTGACTTCCAAGATTAAAGCCAAATCCAAACTGTAGCAAAAGTACAATAAAGAAATACAATCTTAGAATAAGCAATCTTAAAGGATCAGGAAAATATGGCCCTTGAGCTGCTTTGAGTACAACTCCCATCATTCTTTAAAAATAGCTGTATCAGCTAGCTAGGGCTAATGGGAGCTGTGGTCCAACAACATCTGAGAATCACATGTTACCCACCTTGATCTAGAAGGGTAAGAGCAAAGCCAAAATAATGCTAAGCATCCACTCCTAAATGCAAGAGACACTTTACTAATCAGCAGAATAAATGAAGAATATGGTCTTAGTAAACTCCTTGGGAGGATATTTTCTTACGTGAGCAGGAGAAAGATGATGATTCTACAAAATTTTGTTCCTGAGGAAAATCCATTGGTCAAAACATGCTGGGCAATTTTCAGATTTTGGAAACATTATGTTTTTGGACTTTCAACTTCCAGAATGCACCACTCACCATGGCCATGGGCCATATGGGCTGTGAGATACTGGGAGCTGTAGTCCAAGCTGTAGTCCAAAAAAGTAACATGTCCAAACTCTGAATTTTCAATTAAGAAATTCGACTCCAGCCTCTGGCTTACCTAGCCCTTGTTTTTTCACAGTGTTGGTTCAACTGTCAAGATAGAACAAGCCCTTTCCCACAACCTAATCAGTCTTACTTTAGCATAAACAATGACAATGAACAGGGTTGCAATTATAGATCGTAAAGGACAAAAATATAGTACAAGTGAAGATGCTCTTGTGAGATTTGCAAGGCTGGGTTGTTTATAGAGCTCGAAAAACAATACTGAGCAACTTTATAGACTGTGAGATACAGGTTGAAATCCATTGCTGAAATCAGTAAGCGCAACAGTCCCATTGATTTGAATGGGTTCATCAAACAACATGCCTGCGAATGATCTTTTTAACTGGTACTCTTAGGAATTATGTTTAGCAACAGTGTGCAAACAGCATGCATTGCAACAATAAATTCTACTGTATTCCATACCTTTGGGTTGGGATGGCGGCTAATGATCAGATGAACTGGGCCCGGACCACGTTCTCTCAAAATAGCATAAGCTTCACTCAAAGCTGCATGACGCAAACTGACTGAATCTGCTTCCAAAATCTGGTCACCACGGCTAAAGAAAAAAGAAACCCACTGTATTATGTTTGCTGGATGTTAAACTCATATATAGGCTTTTCATAGGGTGAAAAAGCATGGCACAAATGAGCAGAGAAGTTGCAGATTTATTCTACAGCAGATGAATGGTCTATGTAATACAGTACAGTCATTCCTCTGGACTGGCTGCACTTACAGAAAGAAATGGGCAGTGCAAACTACATTCCATCTGTATCAGTTATTATGGTTAACTTTATTTGTATCCCACCTTTTCCCCAAAATTTTGGACACAAGATGACAATTTCACACAGTCATACTAAAATCTAGTCCAACTGTTTCTTTGTTAATTTGCTTTTAAAAAATGAAACAAAAATGTCTTAACATTTTATGATAAAAAGCTTAAGAGATAATTTTGTGTTCATGTGCATTTTACTGTGTTTCTTAAAGATTAAAGTCTTGCATGCAGAATAAGAGGTTGGGACTTAATATAAGTGGTTACTCTTGGATGACTGGAAGAGCAATCCAGGTACATATGGATTTATCTCATCGGCCAGTAGCTTGAGGCAGGAGTATAAAGTTATTTTCAGTTGTAAATGTTGACTCCATTCTCCTCCTTGTCTTTTTTTTAAAAAACATATTCTTGTTCAATATTAAATTTACTTAGAAAGATATGAGAGAATAGATTTATTATTATTATTATTATTATTATTATTATTGATGATGATGATCTTATGTGTATACAGGTACATGCAGCCACAGGGTAGGGGTGGATTGCTTCTCCAGTCATCCAAAAATGACCATTCATGGTAAGTCTCAACCTCTCATTCTTTAGATGCTTGAAGGAGCAACCCACACATGTATGGGATGTAACCAAGCCTTGTTTCATTCACACGTGGGAATAGCTGCCATTGTTCCTCAGCACTGCTTGTAGCACTGAGTTACCAAAAGCTGCATGAGCAGACTTGTATTTATCTATCTTGTAATGCATACTAAATATTGAACGCTTTTTCCAGGCTGCAGACTCATAAACGTCCTCTAATGAAGAAGTTACCTGGAAGGCTGCTGAAGTTGCCACTGACATTGAATGAACCCACGCATTTTGAGGTCTCAGTGTGTGCAAGTAGCAAAAACCTAGATGGATATGTGCTTTTAGCCATCTGGAAATCATTAACTTTGTCACTCTTTGCATTTGGGATTAAATTATACAAATAGTGCTTCTCTCCATCTCAAATCCTTATTTCTACTTATATAAATCTGCACCATTCTTTTCACATCTAAGGAGTCCCATCTCCATTCCAAAGGATGTGATGGATCAAGGCAGAAAGTTAGCAGATGAATTTCTTGATTCATAACTCTGGATAACAAACATTTCAGCACAAAGGGTCTACAGCTAACACCAATTTACCTTCTTGAACTCTGCATCAATTAGGATTTACTGTTCAAGAAGCCAACTCTGATACTCTTCTCAAGATGTGATAGCTACTAGGATTAGCACTTTAAAGGACAATAGCTGTAAAGATATTTCTCTTAAGGGTTCAAATGAAACCTTAGTTAAAGCATTCAAGACTAGGTTCAAATCCCAACTTGGGAATCTATGTACTGTAGGAGGAGTCTGCAAAGTTGCCCCCTTTAGCCTCCACAAATGAGGGTGTCTTGAAAGAGTATGCCCTTCAGACAGAAGTATTGTACACAAAGCTAGCACCTGTCTTTTTAATGTGTCTGGCCTTGGTCTCTTAGATATGCCATCCTGCAAAAAGATCAGCACATTTCTAATTTATACAGAATCTACTGAAATGTACTATGAACTTGACCAAGTTTAAATGACTTTGAAATTGTTTCATATATTTTTTGTGTGTTGACTGTTTATGAGATGCCAATATGGTATTACTAACTCCATATAACCTTATGTTAGCAAACACAGATTGAATACTCCTTATTCGGAATTCGAAAATGTTCCAAAATCCAAAACGTTTGGAGCTACAATGCGTATGTACCTGTACTGTATTTGTGAGGTTGGAGAGAGATGCAGCTGGAGAAACACAGCTGGAGAGAGGCATGAGGATCTGTGAAATGGTGGGAATCCATGCTTCCTGCCATTTCACAGATCCTCACATCTCTCTCCAGCCAAACAACAGAGCAGGAGTGCCGCTGCTGCCGCCACTTCAAAGATAGAAGTGGATGGATGAAAGCCCCACCCCTACCACTGCTACTGTTGAAGATGGTGGTAATTATTGGCTTCCTATCTGCAGATGACTTGGATAGGACTTGGGATCTGGGATCCAGGGGTGGAAGCGGGGGGAAAGGAGAGGGGGCTGGCTTTTTGGTGTGGGGCTCTCCTCTGGGCCAAGGCTGGAGATGGTTGCCAACAGCCACTGCTGCTGCATCCCACCCTAAAACTCACTTTCAGTTGGGGTGTGTGGCGGTGGAGCACCAACAGTAGCCGCCACTTGTGCAAAGTTTGGCAGCGAACTCAGCCACACCATACTCCTCCCTCCTACTCCTCTCCTCGGAGTTGTAGTAGCCTGAAGATTGCACGCCTGGCAGCCAGAGCCTACTATCACCTCTGCTGCTGTCCTACACCATTTTATATATAGGTACATGTCATGTATTACAAAAATTTAAAAAAAAAAAACTGAAATATGGAATACTTCTGGTCCCAAGCATTTTGGATAAGGGATACTCAACCTGGATCATCTTTTCACTATCCAAGTGGTCAGCTTCAACCAGTGTAAACTGGGGTGACACATTGGACCCTGCATTTAAAGATCCTGTATTCCTGGCAATGGCTCAGGGCCTTCAAATGACCCAGCGTGGAGTAGTGGTTTGAGTGTTGGACTACAACTCTGGAAACCAGGGTTCAAATCCCCACTTAGCCATGAAAGCCCACTGGGTGACCTTGGGCAAGTCACACACTCTCAGCCTCAGAAAACCCTGTGAAAGGGTCACCTAAGGGTCACCATAAGTTGGAAATGACTTGAAGGCACAAAACAACAAAGGAAACCATGTTCAATGTGGCCAGTGAGTAGCAATTAGAACCATCTATGCTTTTTCTGTCTTCATTTTTCTTAGTACTCTCTGTATTATTGGTAAGAAGGAAATGGCACAAAGCATTCATTTCAGCTATAGAAATATTGATGCATTGTACTGCTCTGAAAGTATGCTCCCATTGATGCAGAAATATGATTTAAATTTGAAATTCTTTCCAGGTGTGAAGAAGTCCACCTGGAATGAACAAAAACATCTCTGAAATATACTGACCACTTCCTCGTCCAATGAACCACTCTCCATTCAAGATCTTGTTTCTGCTCCAATAGTTCACTTTTAGATTCAAAGACCCTTTTATATATACTGCTGTCAATGATTGTACTGTTCTCTCTGCCCAATGTAATAGCTTCATTGCCTCTTTGATCAATTGGGGTGACTGGGACCACCCTTGATTGCATATGCATACTTGCATAGCAACATTATCTGTGCTGATCTGTACCTCTTGATCCCTTACTATTTCTTTAAAACTTATTAAAGCTGAGTATCACCACTTGTAACTTCAAGATATTTATGCTGTATCTGCTCTCTACCTTTGACCTCCCCCCACTAGATAGCTCTCCCATGACAGTGTGATTCTCAACTCGTGAGGCTCACATCCACAATAATTACTAATTTGTCTTGTTTCAAAAAATGTGTTCCCCTATTTAAATTTACATTCTGTATTTACAACTTTAGGTCCTTTTTAAAATGCTGACATTAGGATCGACATCTGATACAGTCTCAGTAGCATCTGCAAGTTCCTTGTATGGAATCGTGCACATGGAAGTAACTGAACTGTTGAAACTAGTAACATAATACTTTTGCCAGGTGCACAAAGTCTGCTGATTTCATCCTCAGCAGGTATTTCATCTCCTGTCTCATTTTTTTACTTTTCTTTCTTTTGAGAGACCTATTGAAACTAAATGATTGTTCAGTTATACATTGTCCAGAATGGTTTGCAATATCTCCATTTTGATTCATTAATATTTAATGAATCCATTGAGGAATTATGTCCAATACTGGTATGTACGCAGCATTGTGCTTGAGTACCATAAAAAACTGAGTAAATTCCTTTGAACCTCTGACCATCTAGCACTTTCTCTAAGGCCCCAAACTGCCACAAATGTTGTGTTTCCTGCTAAATAATATATATTTTGACTTTGTATCTCAGTATCTGTTCTTTGGCCTCTGTGAGAATATTATCTTGTGTCACCACTTGAAGTACCCATTGATCTGATGTTCTAAAATGCCATAAGTGATAGAATTGAAACAACCTCCCCCTACCAGTACTTCTGAAGAGTCAATGGTCTTGTCTATACAAGGGGAAAAAATACAAACACATTCGGAAAGGCAGGCATTCACAATGATGCAAACTGCCTACATGGCCCTAAATTCTGCATGACCCCCTAGCCAGCTGGCTGCCACAAGTGATTTACTCACGATTTTAAATCTGCTGTTGCCAATTTTTTTTTAAAAAAAAGTTTCCCAGGGTGTGTGCAAGCAACACTTTGTATTTACAAATAAAGACATTTTTAAAAAGTATAAAATCACCATTTGATTAACTTACCGGACCCTCCCTTAGCCAAAATTCCAATGGTGTCCCCAGCTGCTTTCCCTCTTTGCTAGCCATGCTCCCCATCCTCATCCAGCCAATCAGATTGCACTGCCTGCTCGTACTTGTGTGAATGTGAGTGTTCAAACGATTGCACATTTGCATGTCATACAGAGCTTTTAAACAAATCTGTACAAAGCCCCGGACGTGGTACACACAGCCTTTGCAGTGGATTTTGCTGCCTCCTTCTGAATGACATGTATTTGTGTGAACGGCTGTTTGAACAGATCACTGTACGTTCGCATTTTGACCGTATAGACAGGACCAGAATTGTTGCCATCCACCCCTTGTGGGATGTCCAGCTTCTTGTCTTGTTTGCTGTATACCTTGTGGTCTGAAGTATCTATTGATATATTCCACTGTGGTATAAAATTTCTATATTCTCTCCGCCCTGTGAACCCTTTCCCTCCATGAAAGGAAGAAAAGTGTTCCTAAAGGATCTCTGGTCCTGTTTCTTCTTTAAAATGGTTGGCATTACTTTTTATTTTTTTCTTTATTCTCAGCACTTTTTATGGAGCTTTCTCTCAAAAGAATAGCACCCCCTTAAATGGAGTGTTCATTAAATTGGCCCTTGATTTTCGATCTGCCTCCCAATGCTTTAATCATAGTGAACGATGACCTATCATCATTGCAGTGATTGCCCTTTCTTCAAATGTTGCAGTGCCGTGTCCTACATGAGCAACATATGTTTTTTTTAAAAAATAGTAATGTGCACTGTAGTGTTCTCTCATATCCCCTGACTCCAATGCTTGCATCCATAGTACTCCTGTTCTCATGAACATTGAGGCAGCTACTGATGAGTTGTTGCTGCCGTGTGGGATTTCCTCGGTGCCAAGCCTGTCCTTCGCTCATCTAATTCTTTTAATACAGTATCTCCTTCCCTGGGGCAATCACCTCTGAAACCAATGCTGCAATTGGGACATCAACAAAGGGTACAATTAATTGTTGCACTGTCTTTTGATCAAATGTGTAGTTTATGACTGTAACCTAGGAAACACTTTGTATTGTGAGTGCAATTTCCCATTCTAATTCTTTTATGTCCCTGAAGATTTCTAACCATGGCATTTCCAGGGTTGTTTTTTGTATAAGTGATGGCTTTTGTAACACTGCTGTAGCTTTAAGAGCCTTCCTGGACTCCTTACTCTGTTCCTGATTTTAATCGTGTTTGCTTTCTAATCCCAAAGTTACTAATACTTTTTTCAGAAGACTTCTGGAATCATCTGCTTCAAGAAGTCTGCTTGCATTTCACACACTGTCACACTTGGCATCCGAGGAATACTCTCATCCTCTGTCAATCTCTGAATCCTCCCCAACAATTTTAATTGTTTACTGTCGGCTTGCAGTTATTTGGTAGTTTAATGGCTGCAGTTTTAATGGTTCAATAGTTTTCCAATTTTTTTGGAGCTTTAGTTTAATATTGTTTTATCTTGTATATTTTGATGATACATATTTTCCACTTTTCTTTATTTCTTTGTATTTTTTATTGTATTGTATCTGGGTAATCTGTTTTATAACTCTATTGTATAAGTTTATATTTGCATTACTCCACCCTTCCCTTGTGTGTGTGCATGCCTATATTTCAGATTGCATGCCTTTGGCAAGGTTGGCTGTTTTTTGTTGTTGTTTTACTTGTAAAGCACTATGTACATGGATGGAGCTATATAAATAAATGACAACAACAAAAACAACAAGGCAGCCACAGCAGAGATCAAGCAGCTCTTGATAGCCAGCATTAAAAATAACTTTATATGTACACAAATCTAAGAGTTTTGGAACATATGGGTCCTAATTCATTAACTGACAGAGTCAGTCCAAATTACTTCTGTGAGAGTCCCCATATTTAAGTTGGGAGAGGAAAGGGGCTAAAAGAACAGTGGCAAGCCTAAAACCACATAATACATTTATGTCAGAGATGTAACGATGCAAAGGGTCTCCAAAAAAGATACGACTGAAAATGTGGATTTTAGTAATTTAATATTTCTGGGCTGAGCCCTTCAGAGTCTGAGTCAGGCTGAAGATGGATTTATGGTTTCTTTCTGTTACCTCCTTCACAGCCTTAATCATGAATGTTTGCTATCCTTTGTGTCCTTTTTTTGCCCATACTCATGCAGTGGTTAGATAGTGAGTGTTAAAGGCAGAAGTGCTATTCAAAAGTGCTATTCAAAAAACAGCAATGAGCAAGATAATGGTATAGGTTGGTGTTCACTAAAGTGTATTTTTAAAGATATTGTATCTGTTTTTTGTATCACCTAATAAGAATGAAAGAGCCAAAATATTGTACTGGTTTGAGAACTGGACTCTAGGAAGCCAGAGATCAAATCCATACTTGGCCATGGAAACACACTGATTGACTATGAGCAAGTCACACTTTCTCAGCCTATGAATAAATCTTGCCAAGAAAAACTTATGATAGGGTTATTGTAAGTTGGAGTTTACTTGAAGACACACAACAATAAGACTAATTTATATCTTGCCACTCACTTTGTTTTTTTGCCAGAGCTGCCATTAGGTCAAAAATGCCATTATGACCAGCAACAGAATCATATGTGCATGTTTGTAGGAATATATCTAGTTTAACAGGGGTCCTGCTGTAAGCCCTCCCTACCACTGTCAGATAAAATTTAATTTGAAAAGGGAATTATGACAGATGACAGCAGTGAGAGGCAGTGAGTCCACTGGGCCCTTTGGGCATAATGACCTCATTTGAGACCAGCTTCCCAGTCACATATAGACATTATGTGCAAATACAAATACAAACAGTAACACAGCGCAGACAGTATGCTGGAAACAAATTATGCCAGCAAATAATGATGTTTTTAAAATTTCAGGACTAACCTTAACCTTCCATCTATCATGGCCACAGATCCAGGGGCCAGACTGTGAATATATATACCTGGTGGGCTATTTTCCATAGTGAGACAACAAACACCAATACCCAGCCCAACACCTGGTTCTGTAATGAAATAAAGAACAAACATTGAGAACTGTTTAAACAGTTCACTACAATAATCACAAAGGACACAAGTATTTTTGAACTGGAAACCAAGGAGTAGCAGACAGGGATTCAACCAATACTTAGCTCTGGTCAGAGGAGGGAACTAAAGGGGGAAACCAGATATGCCAATAGGTCATGGTCCACACTGTATTTCTTGCCCCCTACAAACATGGGCCCCAGAACAGGGCAGGGTGAGGAACTAGGATGGGGGCTGAGGCCCCCTGAAATTATCAGATAAACTGGGCTACTATGATTCTTATGTAGTTGAGAAATTATCAGTCAGAAATTATCAAGCACATCCACACAAAAATATTAAGGCAGTTAGTGTAGTTGAGCCTTCCCATGAATAACAAAGACTGCCTACAATCTATCCTATGCACACTACTTGGAAGAAAGCTACACTGAACATATGGAGGGGACTTCTTAGTACACATTATGCTTGTAAGAGTATTCATATTTAACAATCATTCAATGATAATTGATGGGAAAACTAATTTGACCTCCCACTGACTACACCTGATTCTTTACACGTCAAGCTTTGTAGATACACAAGTTTTTGCATTTTATTTTGACAGCATTATGTGTTTCATCCTGTATTTTCTATCATTTTAACATCACACTTTTGCTTTTAAAGTCGTGTAGGGCCAGATGTGCTCTGAGCATTTATAGGCATCTTTGCTTTCACTTATTAGGGTCTTAATATAGTTTTCTACTAGCTTGATATATTAATTGTACTATTCTACTAGCTTGATATATTAATTGTAATATTTTGTTGACTCAATTTTGTAATATTTCATTTATTAGATTTTCCTTGGTTTTTTTCTGGGCTGTGAGGCCGTGTTCTGGAATAGTTTCTTTCTGACGTTTCGGCTGCATCTGTGGCTGGCATCCTCAGAGAATCTCTGAGGAGGATGCCAGCCACAGATACAGGCGAAACGTCAGAAAGAAACTATTCCAGAACACGGCCTCACAGCCTGGAAAAAAACCAAGGAAAATCTATGGATGCCGGCTGTGAAAACCTTAGACTTCACATTTCATTTATTATTTTGGCATTGTTTTCAAGGTAGTCAGATAGCTTCCTGCATCCATTGGTTGTTATTTTAATACAATGTATTCTGTGTTTTCATTCTTTTTTACCAAAAAAAAAAAAAAGGAGAGAGAGAGAGAGAGAGAGAGAGAGAGAATGTACTTGCAAGTGGGCAAAATTAACCAACCTGCCAATGTTGAGCTCCACCCTAAAAATACTTCCACGAGGCCCCCTGTCCACAAAGGCTTCTACATAATGTTTGCTTGATGGTTCAACCAAGATTCTGTACAAGGTCTGTCTATTAAACAATGAGACTGTGTTTCTACCTTTCAGAAAAATCAGGGAGAACTGATTGTAAACACTTGTGTGGTGACCCTGAACATGTCTGAACATGCATGACAAGCATCAACACTCTCTGCAGTTCAGTTAATTGGCAGTCGTCATTTAAAGCAGCTATGTTATCAGTTGTGTGCCAGAAAAATGCCAAGTTTAAAGGTCAAGCAACGTGACATTCTGTAGCAACTTGAGACAGGCCCAAACATTTTTCCAAAAATCATCATTTGTGATGAAACCTGGATCTTCCAGTATGATCCTGAGACAAAATGACAGTCAATGCACTGGAAAACACCATCATCACAAAGAATGAAAAAATCACATTAAATCAAGTCCACATTCAAAGCCATTCTCATAGTTTGTTTATTTTTACATCAAGAGTGTAATTTTGACAGAATGGGTTCCAGAAAGCAGAACAGTGAACCAGCATTATTATAAGGAAGTTTTGACAAAACTGAGAGAAAGAGTCAGTGGAAAAATGGCCAGAACTGTGGGGAAATGGTTTCATTCCTCAATAAGACAATGTGCCTGCTCACACAGCACTTTCGGTGAAGCAGTTTTTGGCTGATAAACACATTACTACACTTGAACATCCTCCATATTCACCAATTTGTCGCCATGTGACCTTTTTCTTTTTCCTAAAGTGAGATCAGTGCTTAAAGGAACATGTTTTGAGTCAACTGATGAAGAACAAAGAAAACAGCAGATGTGCTGACACAGCTGTCAGAAACTGACCTGCTCCATATCTTTGGCCTGTGGAAAACAAGACTGAATCCGTGTGTGAGTGTGAACGGGGAGTATATTGAAGGGGACAAGCATTAGAATTGTAATACATACAAATAAAGATGGGCTATTGCATCATTCTCGTTATTTAATAGACAGACCTCGTAGCAGTACTCCTTGCTGGTGATTAACTGCTGTTATCATCCTTCCTGAACCTGGCTTTGCCTCAATTCATCCTGCTCCAAATTAAGAGCAGCAGCAAGCTCCGACACCAATGAAGAATGGAAGCATTTTTCCATAAACATTTTCTGAAACAGATCATGTTTTTTAACACGACTCTTATAGTTGCTAACTAATCTGATAAACTCTACTTTAAGAATTTCTGTCCCGATTTTTCCACAGAATAGGCCTGTTGGAGGCCAATGGAGAATGAAAAAATTCGCAGAAGTCCATTTAGACATTTGACTTCTTGTTCCTCTCTGTTTTCCATGTCTCTCTCTGGCTTTTCTTCGCAAACGAAGATTCAGGTATGTACATACAGTATTCCCCAGAGCAAATTGAGATAATGGAAAACCCATTATAAAGCTTTTTCTTGTCAGCTTCCTATGTAAAGTGTATAGTGCTTATTGCCCAGCTTTCAATAATTAAATGTATTCTTAATACTCATATGTCAATGTTTTCACTGAAAATTCTTGGCAAGGCTGACTACAGCTATACAGACTGCACTGTAAATTTAAAGCATATTTTGCAGATTTTGCAGATTCTCATAGCTTGTTTGTTTGTAGTTTTTTTTAAAAAAAAGTTGGTTTCTGTTTGGCTCTTTAAAAAACCAACAGAGCCTTCAAAACCACTTACATCCATAAAGTACAACAACCCTATTAACACACTTTTAAAAGTATAACAACAAAGAAACCCATGAAGAGAACTTGGAATGTAATGGAGAAAAAAGTGTTTTATTGTGTATTCTGTTTTGTGTGACTAATTTTGACTATGTTCTTGGACACTGCTATAATGTCTGCAAAGACAGGGGGGAAGTTTTAAAACACATTAATGAAAATAATGGGGGTGGGGGGAGGGGGACAGATTGAAGAACTGAATTTTAAAGTACTAATCTAAACCAATCAAACCCGAAACAGACCAAAAAAAAAACCCACACAATTTTAAAAGCGCTTTCACATGCAGCTGACGTTTAGTTCTTCTGAATAAGGAAAGAATTCTGACTTGAGTTAATGCCTTCACCTCATTTGTTGCATTTTGAATAGGTGGATTCACCCTATCATTTCTGGTATGGCTAAACATGTGAAGGGTTGGGGGAAAATGTTGAGGGGGATTTTTAATCAGTTTTTTCTGAAGCCTTTTTTTCACTTAAAATGGCCTATGGGAGTTTTCTTTCAGGATGATGAATAAAAATACTTGAGACAAGGTAGTCATATATTTATTCCCTCTGACATTATTTCTAAAAGCTGGGTAGAATGTAAACTTTTAGGTAAGACTATGCACGGTATTTTTACGTCATCGCAATTCCTAGTCTTGGGGCTTGTCTACACAAAGAAAAAAATGGACTGCTCTGGAGTAACAGCAATTCACAGCAGCTGCAACCTGTCTTAATGGTTTTACAGCCCCCATAAACTTTGCATGCCTGCAGCTGAGATGGTGGCTGCGAGTGGATTACTTGTGTTTTAAAATATGCTGCTGCTGAACTTTTTTTAACTGCATATTTCTAGGGTGCGCACAAGCGATATTCCATCTTTCCAAAAAAGAGAGAAAAAAGATAGCACAAACCTCCGTTTTACTGCCTTAGTGATTACTCGCTAAGGTGAAAATCCAATATGGTGGCAGTGGGCGCTTGCCTTGTAAGCCAGCCCCACCCCTGTGCTCATCCAGCCAATCAGGTTTGCACTTTGTCCTGCATGGGGAAGCGATTCATGTCAAATCGCTTGTCTTAAGGAGTGAAAATGCGTATATCACTGGAGCTTTTTTTACAAGTCGGAAAAAGCTGCGAAGGCTTTTCTCACATAGTTTTTCCTCTTTTTGGCCCCCCCTCCTTCACAATACAATGAGACAATGCAGGACCCCATTAAGACAGCTCATTTTCTGAGCGAATTCTGTGATGGGTATTTTCATTGTGTGGACAACCCCTTGCTTTCATTTTCTCATGAATGCTTTATGTCTGCTTTGCACTATGGAGGAAAAGAGGAGACAAAATAATTTGGTTTGTTTTACTGATATCAATAGTTTACTCTTTTCTTAATGTGGGTTTCCCCCCTCCTTCACATCAACTGGCAAAGAGGTTCCTCATAATTAGGTGTTCCTTACAGTTCACAACCTTGTAGCTCCATTTGTAGTAAAAAATACAACTTTAAAAAGTAAATTCAATTTGTAATAATTTTCTGAACAAACTATATATGAAACATGATGATTTTTATACAAAACCAAGTTATACATAATACATTTTATGTTCCTAAAGTTTAAAAAAGGTGCTAAAATTGTATTTTTTTAAAAAAAAAATCTGGTACATTCCATTTTTTATTCTGGAAAAAAATCCTCCCCAATTACTTCAAAATTTCCAGAAATTTTACATCTGCTTTTCATGCTGACTTCCCTCTACTGGTGCCCACATGCTTTTAAAATGGCTTATGGGGGTTGGGGGGACATGCTCAATTGTGCATGGTTACACAAGTGCTTTCAGTAGTGTGCTGAAAGACATGTGTATAGATTTTTTGCATGTAATCAATGTGATCCTAACATTAATGATACAAGGCGGCTAGAAGACAGCATGAGCAACATAAGTTCTATTAGAGAACTCATCAGAAATGATCTCTCATGGACTGTTAAGACCTTTTCATTCTTTTAACAGAAATAAAATTTGCAGGATACCTTTAAAAAAACTTGTTAAACCCATTTTCAAATAATGTGCTTTTGTACCACTAGTTCTGGTACTCCAGAGAACATAGATGCAGTACCTCGATTTTTAACCCTCTGTCCTAAACCCTCCCGCAAAGACTTCTTACAGATACTCGGTCTTCTAACATCTTTTCATGAGATTCTATGACCCTCAGCTATCTTTGGGGAAAAGGGTGATGAATAGTATCAAGTTTCTCAAACCTTTATTGAGAGTCACCTCCATGACAATCCTATCCTTTGGTCCAGGCCCCTTGCGACTGGAGGAAGAAACATCACCATCTTCACTGCCAGATAAAGAAGCTCCTCCACTGGTGCTGGAGCTTGGAATACTGGACCGGCTCAGTAATGTACGAGCTGGGGTAAGGCTTGGGCTTCGAAGTCTGGTTCGTACCGTGAGAGTCACCACACCTTTCTTGAGTTGCTAAAGAAGCAACAGAACCATTTGTTATATTAAATAACAGATTTGATGGATTTTCCATACATTTATGTGGTGTGATATATATGTGGAATGGGATTGAGATCATGGAGCAATATTGGTCATTATTAATTGGCAAATGTTAATTTCCTCCTGCAAAAAATAAATAAATGGCAATTTTCTCCTCCAATAATGAAACCCAAGAGATCACATATGCATTCTCTTATAAAAACATATGGCTACTCAAACTCCACATATACACACCACATCCATGTCCTATGCTCATACAAACCTGTGCAGGAAGGAGCAAACATATCCTTCCTTGCACTGGCACTGATTTGGCTGGCAGCTATGAAGACCAACTCCAAAAAAACAAGCTAACACAGGAAGCAATTTGGAAACCAGCTTTGCCCATCCTTCAAATTTAGGGCAACCTTATCATGTATGAAATTATATTAAAGGTCTATAATACAAGATAAATAATTATGATTTCACAAAATGATGGACATTTGCAACATATACAGAAGGCTACAATGGTTGAGTAGCAGTTCTGCTTGTATTATGAGGAATTCACTAGAGTATTATCTCTGGGAAGCCCTGCTTGCAATGCTCTTTACCTTAAATGTTTTTATGGCCTCCTGGTGGGTTAGGCCTTGTAAGGATTCTCCATTAACTTCTAGGAGTTCATCACCTGGCAAACAAAAATCCACATTAACATTTAGAGAGGAAATAAAGTGCTTTTCTCAAGAATATAAGCAATCTTAAGCTTCCTCAGTTTCATTACTCTCTATCTCTTTCAATGTCAAAAAAATTCAATACAAATGGCACATATGATTATAAGCAAGTACTCAAAGCAAGCTATACATGGGCAGGGCCATCATCTGACAATATTGTAAATACTACTTCTACTATTTTTTGTTATTGTTACTATTACTACTACTACTTAAACAATATTTATACATTAAGTGGTGTACAATCTGATGCCGCATCAGATGGACTGGATTTGAGTTCACAAAAGCTTATCCTAGAAATTTCTTTTTCTCAGCATGTAAAGTACTACAGGATTCCTTTAAATCTTTTTTGGACTCCAATTCTTGGAATCCTGCAGCCATTCCAGGCTCAGCTGAAGCCCCTCTCAGTCCCTGAGCTTGGCTTTGCAAGCAGTTCTGTTTGTAGAAATTTGTTCACTGTTACAATACCTTCTTTCAATCTGCCATCAGCAGCTGCTGCTCCATTCGGGAAAATCGTCTTCACAAAAATACCCATGCGCCCTCGAGCAGAATCCTGTCCTCCCACAATGCTGAATCCAAGACCCTGCCAAATATGGGGAAGAAGGGTAAATGGGATGGAAATACAATGGAATTATTATTTATTATTTTATTCATGTATATCCTGCCTTTCTCCCGACAATGGGACTTAAGGCGACTAACAAAAATTTTAAAGTAATAAATTTTAAAAACAATACAAAATTAAAAATAACGGTATAAATATAAAAATTTAAAAAGAATAAAATAATTTATAAGTTAAAAAATGTTAAACATTAAAAATATTAAAATACATTACAAACTCTATAAAGACCCTTCACAATCTTAAAAACCACAAAACCCAGCCTTAAAAGTCCAGCCCTTCTCAATTTGTAAAAACTTGGTGGCACAAAAATATTTTAAACTGCTGCCGGAAGGAAAGCAAAGATGGGGTCACCTTGGCCTCTCTGGGGAGGGAGTTCCAAAGTGGGAGCAGCCACCAAGAAGGCCCTCTCCCTTGGTCCCATCAAGCAAGACTGAGACGGTGGTAGGATAGAAAGACTGGCTTCTCCAAATGATCTTACAGCTCTACTGGGATCATATAGGGAATAGATTATAATCATGCTACTGTTTATTCACAAAGTGTTAGCAAATCAAGTAACCAACATGAGCACTGCAACTACATAAAACCTGGGCTTGAAAACATACAAATAGTTCTTTGACACTACAACAATATAAGGAAACCTGACTGCACCATTTTAAATTCTAGAAGTAGCTGAACTTTCTGAGTTGTCTTGCAGGATAGTCATACATATAACATATTAAATCATGGCTGGGGAACTGTCTGGAGCTTGGAAGCACATTGCCCCCCCCCCCAGGGACCTTGAAGGGCCACCACCACCACTGCTTCCAACCCCTGAAAATAAATGGGGGGGATGCCTAATGTGGACCCAATGTCAAGATCACTTCCTGTTCAAAAAAGGCCTATCCTTGACCCAAAATAGTCCAAAGAGGCAAAAATGTGAGAAAATTGCCCCTCATGCCCATTCAGGCTGGAGGCATTTTTTTCCCCAAAAATCTAGAGGCATTTTTTTTTCAAAACAAATTTGGGCCATTGGCACACTTTCTCTATCCTTGCAAAAGCGTAATCTAACTGAGAGATTGTCACAGCATGAATCATTATGGCCAGACTATCCCGTTCCAGAAATGGTCACAGCTGAAAAGTTAGCCAAAGTCCAGTTTCAAGGCCACATGGGGTTTTAGTGTCAAATCTGTATCTAAGAGCACTGTTCAGCTGTAAACATGCTCTTTTAAGGGAAATGTAACTCCATCTCAACAGGTGGAACATCTACCCATAGTGCCTCCATCCTGTTAGGATCCATAATCACTATGAATATCATACTGTTTTCAACACTGAATATTTTGCAGTTGTGGAGCCAAGATGCACATGTGATCAATAGCCAAATGTAGACTCCAAGGGCATTTTTGCAGCTCTGACCCCCTTCCCCCCTGTGCTGCCGAAATTGGTCAGGAAACTGCACCACTAAATTGCACCACTGCAAACCCTTTAAAACAAGCATTTCCTGTTTATTTGGCTTTTTCCAATTCCAGAATTCAGCAGTGGAGTGCTAGTAGACAGGGGTCAACCAAATGGTGGGGTCATCTTGGATGTGAGGCCCTGGAGGCCAAATCTGGCTCTCAGATCCGCCAGAGCTGTCTGAACCATTTGAGAGGTTCAAATGAGGTATTGGTACCTACTGTAAATAATCTTTCTTGGCAGTGTAGAGGGGAAATCTACTACCTAGTTGGGTGTTCCATGCACCAGTGTAAAAAGGTAGGTGTCCCCATTTCTTTTTCCTTTTGTACTCATCTCCCCCTTCAATTTAAATATATAGCCTTGGGCTAAAAAAACCCTCAATTGAACTATTTTGACAGTTATGAATATTTTAGTTGAGTTATGAAATGTAGGAAAGTAAAATAAGAAAAACATAGATACCACCATCACAACCACCCCATGTTATGTGTTCACACACACTTAATGGGTGGGCACGGATTGCTCCTCTACACTCCCAAGAATGAGTAATCATGGTAAGTACCAACACCTCATTCTCTGGCTGGTGCACAGAAACAATCCACTACCTCGTTAACCCTAACCCTAATCCACAGCTTCCTGAGATGTATTATGAATCGTAAAACTTAGTAAATTCTATCCAGTGCTCACTGTAATGTACGTGCGCTTACATCTGGTTCACCTAAGATGTCTTGAATTTACAGTAATGCTGCTCTCTCAAACATGGATGCTGACACAGATGCTCTCCCAGCTGAAGCTGCTTATTATTATTATTATTATTATTATTACTATTATCATCTTTTATTTCTATAATGCCATCAATATACATGGCACTTTACAAGAATAAGAACAACAAAACAGTTCCCTGCCCTCAAGCTCTACCTCATGTCATTTCTTCAATGCAGTCTTGGGTTTCCTTTCATCATTGTCATTTAATATGTCCCCTTCCTTGGAAGCCATAACCTCAAAATTAATGTTTTTATGGGCACATCTACCAGTAGGATAGCCAGCATCTCCACTGGCTATCTTGTTTTATTGTCAAATGTATAAAATTTATGTACAAAAGTTGATAAGCACCTTAATGCTCATGGAATTTTCCCAGTCCAGATCAATCAATTGCTTCAATAGGTCTGGAAGAGGGATATCCATACTTCTGAGTACTGACTTTTTGTCACCAAAGCTGTCCTGTGTCGTGTGTGTGTGTGTGCTTTTGCTATCTCCTTAAGCCAAGCTATCATTTTGTTTTACCTGATCAATTCATAATGTTTCTGGAACTTTCCTTAGTAAAGGATCCAAAAATATATCCCTGTGATATAAAAATTATACATGATGAAAACTGAGATTCATTGTCTATATCTAATGAACTGTCATCTTCTGTCTCATTGTGTTTCATGTCAGTCTTGTCCAGCACTTCTCGTTCTTCCTCAGATAGCTCAGAGAAATCTAAATCTGAGCTAGCCGCCTGTGTATGTTATATAGTTTGAGCCTTATGTTGTGCTGCACTTTCTCCCTCTGATTCCATATGTTCAGTTTTTTTGGCTGTTTTACTCTGCTCACTGACATTTAACTGAGCAACCACTTCTGTTTCTTTCTTTAAATTAAAAGAGTTTACTGAATCACTATGTACATCTGTTCTCAATAAATAAGTCAACTGAATATGTTTTGAAACATACAGAGCATAATTCGTTGTATTGGAGTCACTTTGAAATGGCCCTGTGTTCAATAAAATCATCTAAATTAATAAACTAGAATTGGCTTAAAATTGATTATCATAAGCATCCCCCCACTTATTCAACAGGGTTAAGGACCAGGGCACTATCAAAAAGTGGTAATGGTTGAAAAGTGGAACCCATTCTTTTCTAGCTTGCAAATGTCTGAATACTAGATGGAGCCAAGTTGACAAAGGTGGGGGGGGAAGCACACTGAGAGAAAAGAACAATGTGCCAAGTTGACTGAGAGGGAAAGAAAGTGGTGTGTGGTCAAAAGAGCAGACCAGGAGTCAGAAGTGTGATGCATGATTAAAATTTAGACTGAAGGGAGAGTAACCAAAATTCTTGTAGCTAGTGAGGCAGGTTAGGGAAAAACTGAAGGTGGTAAAAAAACAAAAGCAAATGGAAAAGAACTTTGGACTCCTTTCTCTCATGCTGGTGTGTAAAATAGACCACTGGGTAATAAATGCTCCTCTGAACTAGCAGAGAACATGCTTTTACATGCACATATACATGCCACACACACATATTTATGCACTCACTCACATGACCTACACGATTTTAAATATGCTTACCTTTCCCTGACCCTTCATCAAGACAATGTTGGAAATAATAGATGGTTGGGTTAGTCGCCATGGGTATTCAACCTGAGCAGCACTTAGAGACCGCGTGGATTTCTTAACAATAGGGTACTCCTAGGCAAATAAATTACACATAACAATTATGCAAAAGCAAAAAAAAATTTTTTTTACTTCTTCCCCAAACAAGCATCCTTTTTACATAGTTTTTCTATTCCATTTCCCAACTACCTGGCAATTTTATATAGCTTTACATTTCTTTCTTTGTCTAGATGGTGAAAAAGCTCCTCATGAAATTCAAGGAGAATTCCATTTGTCCTAATGAGATCCCACATTGAATAATTGTATTCAGAAGGAGGAGGGGCCAAAAACCTCAAAAACTATGCCAGAAAAGACTTCAGGACTTTTCCCTACATTTTTTAAAACTGGGGGGGGGGAGAATGTGCACTTCCACTTGTTAGGACAACCAAATCACATTGCTGTGCATTACCGAAGTGGATAGCTGATTGGTTGGATGTGTGCGGGAGGCGGAGCTTGCTAGTAAAGCAGCACCTGAAGCTGTTATGTTGGATTTTTACTGTAGCAATTGTGTGCTGAAGCAATGAAAGTCTTTTTGTTTGTTTAAGCAGAAGGTCACACTTCCACATCTTGGTTTTAGATTTTTAAAAAATACTGTTTGGCGGTGGCAATTTTGGAGAATAAAAATGTGAGTATTTTACATCCACCCGCCATCTTGATTCAGAGGTATACCACTTTGAACAGCAAACATGGATAGCTTCGCATATCTGCTATCTTGGAAAAAAAAAATCATGGAGACAAATGAAAGCTGCTACAAATTGGCATTACTGCATACCAATCCACATTTTATTGCCTCATATAGACAAGCCTTTTATTTTAGCATTATAGCCTACAATGAACTTATGTTTTCTTATAACAAATCACGACTCCTCCAACACTTTAATCAGCGCTGTCTACACACAATCCTAAATATGCACTAGACTGACTATGTGACAAATGTTGCTGTCCTTGAGCAAGCAGGGATCACCAGCATTGAGGCCATGATATTGAGAACACAGCTATGTTGGGCAGGGTACGTTTCTAGGATGGAGGACCATCGCCTCCAAAAAATAGTACACTACGGTGAACGCACCACGGGTCAGCGTAAGAGGGGCGCTCCAAAAAAAAAAAAAAGCCGATACAAGGACTCCCTGAAACAACATCTCAGGCTCGGCCAAATTGATCACCAACTATGGTCCACCCTGGCCTCACATCGGGAGGCATGGAGACGCACTATCCACAATGCTGCAGCCTTATTTGAGAACTCACGCCAAACAAGTCTTGAAGAGAAACGACAACGCAGAAAGAATCACAACCCAGAAACATCACCCAAGGAGACCTTCTGCTGTGCTTTCTGCAACCAGACTTATTTATCTCGGATTGGCCTTTTTAGTCATCAGCGCACTTGCAGAAAGCACGGGATGAGTCCTTCCTGAATCTTCGTTTGCGAAGAAAAGCCAGAGGAAAACACTGAACTAGAAATCCAACAAACCCAAAGACAAAAAGCAGCAAGAGAGAAAAATCAAATTAGCAGGGTAAAAAAAAAGTAAATAAAAATAAAAGCACTGATCAGTTCTTTTAAAAAACAGAAGGGAGCACAACTGCTATACAGTAGGCCCACATATTATGCGAGCTCATACTACACAGTTTCATTTATACATGACCGAAAGTCAGGAACCCTACTCTTCTTACCTGAAATAAATGACAAAGTGTCCTTTCTAGGAATCGTTAGATCCTCCAGTGTATTTCTATGGTATGCTTCTGCCAGAAGATGACCATAGAGTCACGCTGGAGGACCTAGACAATGCCTAGAGAGGTTCTGTACTGCTTTTATGAGAGCCACCATGGTGTAGTGGTTTGAGTGTTTGACTAGGACACTGAGAGACCAGGGTTTGAATTCCCACTCAGCCATGGAAACCTAGTGGGTGACCTTGAGCAAGTCACTATCTCTCAGCATCAGAGGAAGGCAAGGGCAAACTTCCTCTGAACAAATTTTGCAAAAAAATCCAACAACATCTGCGGCAGGTTCACCTTAGGGTTGCTACAAGTCAGAAATGATGTGAAGGCACACAACAACAACAACTGTTTTTATCCTTTGTTTTAAAGTTATATTTTAAATGTTTTTAAATTTGTTAGTTTAATATTGTTTTAATTTCAACTTTTTAACTTGGTGTGTTTTTACAGTAATTCTCTCTGTTTTGTAAGCTGCTTTGAGTCCAAAGGCAAAGTATAAATAAAACCATAGATAGATGGAAGGGGTATGTTGGCAGGCGGGGATAAGCATTTGGAATGTTGGAATGCAGGTCATAATTGCTTGAGTGATAGATAGAGAGAGAGAGATTGACAATTGGTGGTTTTCTCTGAGAATTTTGTTGTAGTTGTGAGCTGTGGAGATGAATAGTAGAGAGAACAGGGTCAGAACTGGTTTCTTTTTGGGGGGGGTTGGGGAATATCTAGATGGGTAGGCTAGATAGTGTTCTATCAGTGTAAGAGTATTCATTAAGTTAAAAGAAAGAACACTATATATCATACTCATTTTCTTCTGAACATAAAGTAAACTTACTTAAGTTACATGTGCAAAAAAACCCAAAACCCTGTTTTGTTTTCATACACATGTACCTCTTCACTGGCTATGTTAGTGGTTTAGTAAGATACAAGATATTGAGGGTGTGACAGCAAAATACAGGGGTCCAACCCCTGGCTATGTGCTTTAAAGGGAGACAGCACCAAAGGCGAGTTGAAGTTTGTCTTAGTGACAACACTAAGGAAGGAGGTTCCTAAATAGTACTGTTATTCTGGTCAGTTGAAGTAGAAATAATAACCAGTGTCCTCACTTCTTCTAGCTGAAGTGAGTTGGTGAGGGGTGAGGTTACCACAGCCACTGATGTCCAGCAGCCACTGAAGCTGGCAGAGATCAGGTTGGTTGTTAGCCAGCCCATTCCACATCTGTAGAACTCCCCATCTTAGGTGGGAATCCCCCACAGAACAGAAACAGCCCCCGTGCCTGAAGAAGGACATCTGTGCTATGCTTTTTCTTTTTCTTCCTTCTCTACTCCTCTTCACCTCCCAACACCCACATGAACAATTTTCTTCCCCCATCTGCTTCCTCCCTGCCAAGAAACAGTGACCAACAAAGCTAACATAGTTGTTATTACAGGGATTACTTGACCATAATTGTGAACTGTGTTGTCTGTCTCACCTGTCTGGTCCCTGTGTCCAGATGCTGGGGAAGAGAATGTTTTCTCCCTCCACGGGAATATTTCATTGCTATTTCATAATTCACATCTCCATTTTCTACTGTCAACTCATCATCTTCTCCCACAGATTCTAAACGAGTTGCTGCCCCTAAGGGATAACCCAGAGATGTCATTTATTATACATATATCAAAGCATCTTTTAACATCTATCAGTTGTGATGGAATCAGGTACATTACTTTTAGCATTTTGTAGGCACACTCAGAGTCATAGCATTTTCTAAATCATCAAAACCAAGTAAGATAAATTTTATCTTTATAGATACATACAGAGAGAAAGAGAGAGATCATTCAAATGGGAGCATTAATTTATCATGGAAGCAATAGATGTACCCATCTCAAACACTATATTGGAGAATAGCTTAATATTTTCCCCACCTTTCTATTACAGCGTGCAGTGTTTTAGTGCACAAGATGATTAGAATCATAGCTAACAACATACGCCCCCCGCCAAAGCCATTAAAATCATCACAGTCATTGGTAATCATCAAAACAAATAAAGGCAAGACTGAAAAGATGCAACTTTGCAGCCTTCCTAAAAGCAGCAAGAGTGAGAAATGATTGCAACTCCAAGAGGAGTACGGTACTTTCCACAATCAGAGAACAACACAGAAGAAAGCCCTCTCCCAAGTGTCCATCAGATGGGCGTCTATAAGTGATGGTGTTCTCAAAAAAAAAAGGGGGGGGCTTCAAGAGAGTTCTGCAACCTTCTGTTCATCCCCACTGTACCTTGGGATCGGCTCCTGTACTTCAAAATACCACCTCCTCTAGTTGGACTTTGACCATTTTCTTTGGATCCCTCTGCACCAGCAGGATCTGGAGACTTATCTATCTCTGGCACATCTGTCTCCTGAAGGAGAAGGAAAAGGGAAATGTTTAAGAATCCAGCCATATTTTCAAACTATGTCATCATTTCTCCAGCCAGATTAACCATTATTTTAAGGACAAATGACAAACCTCAGATCAGGTAGTCCTGCTTGCTGCGGCATGACTACACAGACATTATCAGCAGCAGAAGAGGCATATTCATCTAAATTTTGGATGCTTTTAGGATCAAGTAGGATCTCTCTCTCTCTGGCTTTTCTTCACAAACGAAGATTCAGGAAGGACTCACCCCGTGCTTTCTGCAAGCGCGCTGGTGACTAAAAAGGCCAATCTGAGATAAACAAGTCCGGTTGCAGAAAGCACAGCAGAGAGTTTCCTTGGGTGATGTTTCCGGGTTGTCAAGTAGGATACAAAACTATTTAAATGGCTGGTATATGAATCTGTGCCTGCTCTTATGCAGGCAAGCCTCATAGGCACAGCCTCATTTCATGTTCCAAATTGCACATGAAGAAGAAAGAAATGCAACTTGGTGAGTTGTCATCACCCAGCTCTCAGGAGTTGTCCCCTCTCTCAACTGCTGCTGGAAGGGCTGCTCAGGAACAATCTTTCTTGTCCTGAGGGATTGTTAGCCTGAAAGGCAGGGACTGTCTGTATTTCGTAAGCTGCTCTAGTAGTCTTTATTGTTTGAACAGATGAATAAAAATTCTTTGAATAATGAACAAACAAGTAAGTAAATGATAAAGCCCTGAAATCATCTAACTTTTCAGTCCATTCACAGGCTCTAAGAACTGTCAAAGCCAGTGTGGTGTAGTGGTTTGAGCATTGGACTATGACTCTGGAGACCAGGGTTCAAATCCCTTCTCAGCCATGGAAACCCACTGGGTGACCTTGGGCAAGTCACAGAGGAAGGCAAAGGCAACTCCATCTGAATAAACCTTGACAAAAAAAAAAACACAAAAAAAACAGCAATAGGTTTGCCTTATGGTCACTGTAAGTCTGAAACTACTCGAAGGCACAAAACAACAACTGTTTTGATGTTGTTGGATCCTCTAGATGTTGTTGGATCCAAACTCCCAGCAGCAGCAACAATGTTCAGGGAAGAAAGACTTCAGTGATATGAGTTCAACTATATGATGCTTTGGGTACGTTCTCCCATGCTGTTTAATTTTTTTTAAAAAAAATCTTTTTCAAATCTAGAAGGTAACTTTTAGCACCTTCTGGTTTTTTGTCTCCTTTTCTCTTTAGGCATTTCTGCCCATCCGTGCAGCCTTTGCAGTATTCCAAGGGCAGAAAACTGGCCCTTGTACCCATCCAAGTTGCAAACCCTGTGATAACTATAATGCTGGCCTAGTTAGTATTCAGTGTGATAAGTTTTACTGAGCTAATAGAGTTCTGAGTTAAGTGCTTTGAATGCTCCAAAGTACAATAAGAATACATCAGTGCCAAAATCACCATCACCATCACAGGAGTGTTCAGGAGTGCTAAAACAATATCTCTCTCTGGCTTTTCTTCGCAAACGAAGATTCAGGAAGGACTCATCCCGCGCCTTCTGCAAGCGCACTGATGACTAAAAAGGCCAATCCGAGATAAACAAGTCCGGTTGCAAAAAGCGCAGCAGAAGGTCTCCTTGGGTGATGTTTTTGGGTTGTGATTCTTTCTGCGTTGTCGTTTCTCTTCAAGACTTGTTCGTCGTGAGTTCTCAAATAAGGCTGCAGCATTGTGGATATTGCGTCTCCATGCCTCCCGATGTGAAGCCAGGGCGGACCACTGTTGGTGATCAATTTGGCCAAGCCTGAGATGTTGTTTCAGGGAGTCTTTGTATCGCTTTTTTGGAGCGCCCCTCTTACGCTGACCCGTGGCGAGTTCACCGTAGAGTAGTATTTTTGGGAGGCGATGGTCCTCCATCCTAGAAACGTGCCCTGCCCAGCGCAGCTGTGTTCTCAATATCATGGCCTCAATGCTGGTGCTCCCTGCTTGTTCAAGGACAGCAACATTCGTCACATAGTCAGTCCAGTGTATATTTAGGATTGTGCGTAGACAGCGCTGATGAAAGCGCTCGAGGAGTCGTAGGTGGTGGCGATAGGTAACCCATGTTTCAGATCCATAAAGGAGGATAGACAGTACGATGGCTCTATACACACTGATTTTTGTGCTTTGCCTCAGGTGTTTATTGCTCCAGACTCTTTTGTGAAGTCTTCCAAATGCACTATATGCCTTTGCTAATCTGTGATCGATCTCTTTGTCAATCTTGGCATCTGAGGAGATGATGCTTCCCAGGTAGGTGAACTGCTGAACGGACTTGAGCACTGATTTGCCGACGGCAATGTGGGGATGGTGGTGTTCGTCCTGTGGTGCAGGCTGGTAAAGAACTTCTGTTTTCTTCAGGTTGACTTCTAGCCCAAACAGCTCTGCAGCTGTTGCAAAGCAGGACGTTAGGCGCTGCAGAGCTGCTTCTGTGTGGGCAACAAGGGCAGCATCATCGGCGAAGAGCAGCTCACGGACTAGATAGTTTAGAGTCTTCGTGTGAGCCCTCAGACGGCTTAAGTTAAACAAGCTACCATCAGTACGGTAGCGTATATAGATGCCTTCGTCTTCTTCAAGCTCTGCCATAGCCCTTTGGAGCATCGTGCTAAAGAAGATTGTAAATAAAGTTGGTGCAAGAACACAACCTTGCTTCACTCCATTAGTTATTAGAAAGGGCTCTGAAAGAGCATCGCCATATCTGACTTGACCACGCTGGCCCTCGTGTAGCAAGATAATCATTTTAAGGAATTTGGGGGGACATCCTAGTTTTTCCAGGATCTGCCACAGACCTTTTCTACTTACAGTGTCAAAGGCTTTGGTGAGGTCGACAAATGTTACATAGAGACCCTTGTTCTGCTCCCTACATTTTTCTTGCAGTTGCCTAAGGGCAAATACCATGTCTGTAGTACTCCTATTGGCTCTGAAGCCACATTGGCTTTCAGGGAGAAGTTCTTCTGCAATAGCAGGAACTAATCTGTTCAGGAGTATCCTTGCAAGGATTTTTCCAGCAATAGAGAGCAGTGTTATGCCTCGATAGTTTGAGCAGTCGGATTTTGCTCCTTTTTTCTTGTACAGGGTGATGATGACTGCATCTCGGAGGTCTGATGGCAGTTCCCCTTTTTCCCAGCAATTCACAAGGAATTCGTGGAATTTTTCGTGGAGTGCATGACCTCCGTGTTTCCAAACTTCAGGTGGGATTCCATCAATCCCAGCTGCCTTGCCGTTTTTCATCTGCTGTATGGCCATAAGGGTCTCTTCCAAAGTGGGAGCTATGTCCAATTCATTTTTCATTGGTTTTTGTATCATATATTGGATAGCTGAGGCTTGGACTACTCGGTTGGCGCTAAAGAGACTTTGAAAATGTTCAGCCCAACGATTTAGGATGGAGGCTTTATCAGTAATTAATGTTTGACCATCTGTACTGTATAAGGAGCTTTGGACCTGATAAGTAGGTCCAAACACTGCTTTAAGAGCTTCATAAAATCCTCTATGATCACCCAGATCTGCACAGCGTTGTGTCTTTTCTGCTAAATTGATCCACCACTTGTTCTGCATGTCTCGGAGTTTTTGTTGTAGTTTGCTACATGTGAGGCGGAAAGCTGCTTTTCTTACATGACAGGTTGGCTGGGCGAGGTATGCCTGGTGAGCAGCTCTCTTCCTTGCCAACAGCTCCTGGATCTCTTGGTTGTTTTCATCAAACCAGTCTTGATTTTTCTTGTGGGAGAACCCGAGGGATTCTTCTGCAGACTGGAGGATACTGTTTTTGATATGTTGCCAAAGCACTGTAGGAGAAGGATCTGTAGGATGGTCTTCAAGTTTCGTTTGTAGGTTTGCCTGGAAGTTGTCTCTCATGGTAGCTTGTTGAAGATTGTTGACTTGGAGCCTCTTCTTTAAGATGCCACCCCTTTTAGGTTTGAACTTAAGATGAAGATTTAGTTTACATCTGACGAGGCGATGATCTGTTTGGCATTCTGCACTGGGCATCACTCGTGTATGACGGACATCACGAATGTCTCTCTGACGGACTAGAACGTAGTCAATGAGGTGCCAATGTTTGGATCGGGGATGCATCCAGGTTGTCTTCAAGCTATCTTTCTGCTGAAAGATTGTGTTTGTAATAGTCAGCTGTTGTTCTGCACAGAACTCTAGCAGGAGGCGTCCGTTATCATTGCAATTTCCAACACCATGCTTGCCTAAGACACCTTTCCAGGCTTCGGAATTCTTTCCTACTCTGGCATTGAAGTCACCAAGTATAATAATTTTATCTTCTACAGGGACTTTTTGTATGAGTTGGCGTAGGTCTGTGTAGAATTTGTCTTTCTCTACAGGGTCGGCTTGCATAGTTGGGGCATATACACTAAAGAGAACAACATGTGGGAGGCGTAAGGAAATAATGCGATCAGAGTGTCCTGTTGGCAAGGTTTCGAGTTTGGAGGCAATGGAGTTTTTAATCATGAAGCCTACTCCTGAAAGATGTTTTTCGGTTTTGGGTTTGCCAGACCAGTAAAGTGTGTAGCCGGCGCCATGTTCTTTAAGGCTGCCTTCCTCATGGAAGCGAACTTCACTAAGAGCAGCGATGTCAATATTAAGCCGTGATAGTTCAAGGGCTATTAGGGCAGAACGACGCTCAGGCCGTCCACTGTCTTTAGAGTCTTGCATGGTTCTGATGTTCCAGCATGCAAGTGTCAGTTTATTTACACCTTTGGAGGCCGGTGTGTGCCTTTGTTTCTTTGCCTTGGTTTGACCGCATCAGAAGATTCCCGTTGGCCGCGGCTAGCCAACCAGGTAGTTGGGGATGAGCTTTCTTTAGGCCACCTTTTCTAGGCCCCTCTCCATATGGAGCAAGCAGTGCTCTCCTTAAAAAAGGCTGCTTGGTTGTTCAGAATGCTGCCGAACAAGACTGTCATCTCCCGGGTCAGGCTTGAGCGACCAATGTCCTGAACCGCCTGCATGCAGGGTTGGGGCTGCGGCTTCCAGTGCATCTTTACACCTGCCGGTTTCGTCCCTCGCCAGTCGCTACAGGGCTTTTTTGGAAATGGATTTGTCCTTCGAGCCTGTGCAATGGATTTTTCTGGTGGAGCGCAGCGTGCACAGAACTGGCCTCACCCTTTAAACCAGAGATTCATCTGCCGTGGCCTTGCAAGCATGGACGTGGCAGCGAGGTCCTCGGGCCGTAGGTTTGATTAGAGTTTCCTTCTCTTAGATGGTTGACCTTACAGGGTTGGACGAGCACCATCTGCCCGGGTTTGGGATTAGAGTTTTCCTTCTCCTAGGACGGTTGCCACAAGGCTAGAGAGCCCATCCTGCCCTTTGACGCTCTTTGTCAGACCCTTCGGTTTTGACCTGTCTGGCATGGGAGACCCTACCGGTGGCTATTATGCCACCGCCAGCATAGCTCAAAACGTCATTAGGGTACGCAAGCCTCTCTCCCACGACAAGGGGGCGTCACTAAAACAATATAAGGCATGCTGATTATGTGTATGTTCCAATGTTCCAAATGTGCATTATTATTTGCTTGTTTCATGATGTTTATAAGCAACAAAAATCATAGTCATGTAACAAGGTAATATGCAGGTTTTTGATGAAACACAATATTGCTACAAAAAAGTCTTGGCTTGAGGGAACAGGCCTTCCAGTTTTCACAAATTATGCCAGAGGCCTAAGTTTATTGAACATGATATAGATTTTCTACTTTCTGAAAGACCCAGATTACTTCCTACTCTGCAAATAAACAGAAATTCTGGCCGTTAAGCTTGTGCATATTTCTCATGGGTTCCAGTTTGTAATTCTTGGCTGTAAAAATGAGTTGTGGAGCCACAATTCAATGAAAAACTGCAACTCTTCTTTTATTCTTCAGGCTTCTAACAAACTGCCTCTCTGCCAAAACAGTAACCATGCCATTCTTAATGGTCTTGCTTTCCAGGAAGTGAACCTCATTCAGTTCTTGATTTGCAGTGCTAATTGAAAACAGCAACTTTCAAACTGTGTTATAGACCAACCCATACTGAAGGAACCCTACTCAAGGGTTTCTGAACAGAAAATTCAGTTATAGTGGACTGTCTTTCTTGTATTGATTTTACCTTATGCTTGGACTTTCTGTAGCAGAAGAATGCTTTCCAGCGCACTATTTTGTTGTTTATGTAAGGCAACAGAAAAGACTAGTCCATGTCCTGTGGAAACTGGTAGAAAATGATCCAGGCTTATGTAGATGGTACTCACCGAATTCCATGGCAGTTAAAGATGGAATCTCTTGTATACATTTTACCCTTGAGAAAAGAGTGTTACCTGAGGCACTAATCTAAACCAATGCATTGGCACACAAATACTTTTCTAGTCAAAAGAGTCACAAAGCAGTGGGCCTAGTGCACATTGGGCCTCTTTCTTTCTTTCTCTCTCAGCAGGACACTGAGAATGGAGAGTATGAATTTATCTATACACTGGCTGCCAATATATTTCTAGCATCATTTCAAAGTCCTAGCAATTATATTTAAAGACCTTAACAGTTTGACACCTTTGAAAGAATGCCTCTCCCTAGGAAGGAAGATATTAAAAGGACACTAAAAGGAGAGAAAAAGAGTAAAGGTATATTTGGAAGATCAAAGATGGTAGGATATAGTATATATTTACTCCAAACTGTGTCATTAATTTCAATCTAAAGAAAGAAGTTACAAATGGTAAGGTGCAGAATGTATAGATAGTATTGCATACTGGACTATTCAAATATTTGTTTCATTTCAAATTGAGCTAACAATGTTAAGAGAAGAAGTCACAAATAGTAATGTATAAAATGTTTAGAAAGTATACTTGAATATTTGGAATTGTAACTTGGGTAATAATAATAATAATAATAATAATAATAGAATGGCCTATAAATACCTGGCTGAGGACTGAGATGTGCGGAGGGGCTCTCTCCTGTGACAGCAATATACTGTTATACCACTAAGGTGGGAAATAAGTACCTCAAAAAACAATATTCCATTATGCAATAATTCATGTCTAGCTTTATGTACACATAGGAGCTCTTGGAAAATACAGGAGTCAAGTAGCCTCCAAAAGCTCTTAAGGAGAATCTTTTAAACTTCTCATTTGTTTACTTAGCATTTCCACCTATTCAGATTAGAGTTCAAGTGACTGAGTCTTTATCTTGCTTCCTGATCTTTTCTTTTGACATACTTAGGAATAAAAGGTCCCCAGCAGTTTTCTTTCCAAACAGGGAATGCTTTAGCCACTAGATTAGCCAGGGAGAAGGAAAAAATTAGCATCTCACTACCAACAGGTCATTTCCCCTGCAATTCTGCCTTGTATCTCTGGAGACCAGGGTTCGAATCCCCTCACGGCCATGGAAACCCACTGGATGACCTTGGGCAAGTCACTCTCGGCCTCAGAGAAAGACAATGGCAAACCCCCTCTGAACAAATCTTGCCAAGAAAATCCCATGGTAGGGTCACCTTAGGGTCACCATAGGGTTGGCATTAAGTCAGGAATGACCTGAAGGCAATACAAACAAATCTCCAACATCTATTCACTGGAGCATCTTGCAAAATCTGGTAATTCTTCTGATGGAGCTATTCCCTAAAGTCTTTTGGCTGAGGAAAGAACATCTGGGCTTAGATGCTATGTTAAGGAGATGGAGTAAAACTTTTATGTTCACAGGTTTATGTGGTAGTTGCTCAACTACCTCATCAGTGAACTGAGAGATAAACAAGGAGGCTAGTGGCACTTTAAAGACTAACAGGTTTTTTTTTTTGGTATAAATAACAGACTGTAGCCCATTGTATCATGGACTGTTGCCCACTACATCCATAATGCTACATAGTCTGGTAAGGAGCAGCTTCAGTGCTAACAGAAGATTAGCAACCAAAGAAAGCAGCCAAAACCAGTTGGTCCAATTGAAAACCCCTTGGTTTGGATCCCTTTGTTTTTTATCACTTTATAGCCAGTTAGACTTGAATGGCAAGGCTGCCATTTCCACATATATGTACTTCAGTAATATGTTTAATGGGAAGACTCACTTAAAGGGGGTGTACATGGCCTTAAGTGAGACTAACTGCTGGCATGGAAAGTAACAACTTCCAGTCACAGTGGAAATCTATTAGATGTGAATGTAGGGTGTGTTTTATGTATTCCCATTCCTTATGTCTGATTTGTGTCCGTTTATCCTCTGGTGCAGAGCCCAACCTGTTTGTCCAATGTGGAGTGCTGAAGGGCATTGTTGACAGAGGATGGCATGTAGCACATTAGAGGATGAACAAGTGAAAGTACTTCTAATATTGTGGGCAATGTGATTAGATATTGTGATGACATTTCCCAAGTAGATGTGTGGGCAGAGTTGGCATCTGGGTTTGTGGCAAGGTCTTGTACCCATCTGCCCAACTGTGTTGTACGTCCTCCTGTAAGTGCTTGAGATTGGGAGGCTGTCTGTAGGCAATAATAGGTCTGCCACAGGTGGCATAACAGGTCTGCCACCGAGCCTTTGAAAGGGCAGTGTTATTATCCAAGATAGGCTGTAGTTCAGTGATGATATGTCTGAAGGCTTTCAATTGAGAGCTGTACGTGACTGCTAGTGGAATTCTGTCATTTCTTGTGTTCAATCAGTTATGTAATAGCTTAGTCCTGGGTACAAGTCTTGCCCTGTCTATTTTTTTTAAACTTCATATGGTGGGTACTGTAGCTTGAGGAATGCTTGTTGTAATTCCATGTGTTTGGTGTTCCTGTCTTTTGGGTATGAGCAAATGCGATTGTATTATGTTTGGCTGTAAACTATGGATTTGGTAGCATGTTCTAGGTGGAAACTAGAGACATGTAAGTAGGTGTAGTGGTCAGTGGGTTACAATATACAGTCAGCCCTCTGTATCCACAAATTCCACCATCCATGGCCTGAAAATATTTTTTAAAAAATAAATTCCAAGAAGCAAACCTTGATTTTTCCATTTTATATAAGGGACACTATTTTACTATGGCATTATATATAATGGGACTGGAGCATAGATGGATTTTGGTATCCACAGGGTGTGTGTGTATGTGTGCTGGAACCAACCCCCAGCAGATACCAAGGCTCCACTGTAGTGTGGTGCTCAGGTGTCCCTTGTGTAGCTGTACAGTGGTGTCTAGAAAGTGGACTTGTTCTGTAGGTAGTTCCAGGCTGAAATTGATGGTAGGGTGGAAGCTGTTGAAATTCTGGTAGAATGTCTTGAATAAGTCCTCTCCATGAGTCCAAATTATGAAGATATCATCAATATATCTCAGGTTCCAAGCTCTATCAGTGTCGTGGTGGATCAGACCACTTTTCTTGAAGTCAGTGCTATATCCATCAGCTGCTGATCTCTGGAGTATTTCCAAGAAAGAAATAATTCTACCAAATGGGCACAAATATGGTACCAGTCACTGACAAAGTGAAGGGAAAGAATGCCTGTGCCCCACATCCGACAGCTTAATAAGCATTGCTCTAGAGCACAACTGGGAATACGTGACTCTCCAGATGTTTATGAACTACTAATCCTATCATCCCTCACTCTTTTCCATTCTTGCTAGGGCTGAAGGAAACTGAGGTCCAACAGTATTTGAAGGAATACAGGTTCCCCAGTCCTGCTAACAGTGTTTTAATTTCTGTTGGCAGTTCTCACTTTAATTAACATCCGTTCTTTGCTGTGGCATATATGACAGTACAGTACAGCAAACATCATTAAAATTGACATTTTGGGGATTTTTATTTAGATAGTGAAGGGGAAAGAACAAAGTCAGAAGTAGCCCTATGTAAACCCACCATGTATAACTTTAGCACTGAGAACCTCCCTTTCATGCCATCACTGATAACAAGAAATAGAAGAATCACTCCCAAAATAATTTTCTGTACATGCCTTTTGTCTTGTTCATGTCATGATGTGCTCAGAGGGTAAAAACTGCATGAAGAATGTTACTTTCTGAAATAAATTATCTAAAGACCAATTTCCAAATTATGTAGATGATGTCTTTTGATGCACAGTGTGTTCAAAATGCATTTTTAACAGAGCCCAGCAGGGATTGAATTGCAGACAGCTGCAATACCTCTCTGAGAAAGCAAACTGCAGATGTGATCAAGCCACATATCAAGTGAAAATTTTGCTGCTATAGTATCTCTATTATCCTTATGTTAATAACAAATTAACTGCAGAGCAACATCAGTGTTGGTTTCATTTTAATCTTACAAAGAAAGTTACTTTTATGGTTCCAAAGCAGTGGTCCCCAATCTGGGAGCCTCCAGATACACCCATCATTCTCAGCCAGGATGAAAAACGCATCATTCTCAGCCAGTATGGCATGGCATTGCCGATTCAGAACACAGGACTTGTAGTCTACAACATCTGGATAGTTCCAGATTGTAGAAGCTTGCTCTGAGACTTGATGATTTTCACTAAATTTAGGCAGATATTTATGTATCCCAAATAGAAAAAACTGAATAATTAAAGTTTGTATATCAAGAGAAGTATAAGTGTTTGTATTGAAGGCCAAGATGGGACTAGGTACACCCATACACCAGAGCTTGTAAAAATTATAGTACTCAACAAGTTACTAGGGCATAACAAGAAGACAACTATGAGTAGAACTATAGGTAATGATGCACCTGGACTCAATCCAAAAGGCTGTTAATGTGCTCAGAGTGAGAGGAAAGTCTGAAGCTGCACAACACATACTATAGGAAAATGAAATGTGAGATGTATGAATCAGGGAAAACTAAACATAGTAAAACAAGAAATGGAATATATAAACATTGCAATGCTTGGACAGGAATGGGACATTTTGAGTCTGATAATTACACAGTGTTTTATTCAGGAAATTAAAATCTAAGAAGAAATGGGGTGGCATTAATAGTGAGGAGAGATTTAGCAAAAGCAGTCAAAGATATAATGAAAAGTCTGACCAAATAATTTCAACAAGACTTCAGGGAAAACTTGTCAATATAACCATAATCCACATTTATGCTCCAACTACACAAGCAGCAGAAGAAGAAGTTGAAAGATTGTATGCTGGGGTTCAGGAGGAAATTGATCATCCAGATTTCTTGTTAATTAGAGGTGACTGGAATGCAAAAATAGCAAACAAAGCAGAATCAAAGATTACAGGGAAATTTAGCCTAGAGTCAAAACATAATGCAGGAGAGCAGCTGACTGAATTTTACAAAGCCAACAGTTTATTCATCACAAATGTGTTCTTCAAGCAAACAAAGAGATGACTGTATATGTTGATCACCTGATGGCCAATATAGAAATCAAATAGACTATGTAACTGGAAGCAGAAGATGGAGAGCCTCCATTCTCTCTGCAAAAACAAGATCAGGAGCAGATTGTGGTACAGACCGATTCATTCCAGGAAGATTAACCTGCAATTTTAGAAAGTGAAGTGGAAGCTGCACTCAGAGCACTTGGGAAAAATAAATCACCAGGAACAGATAGCATACCCATAGAGCTGCTTCTAGCTACAGAGACAGAATCTACTCTATTCTAACTAAAATCTGTCAACAAATATGGAAAACAAAACAATGGCCCACAGATCAGAAACATTCAATATTCATTCCAATCCACAAGAAAGGGGACACCAGGGACTTCAGTAACCACAAAACCACTGTATTAATCTCCCCATGCAAGCAAGGTGATGCTCAAAATTCTGTAACAAAGACTGTTACCATAAATGGAGTGAGAAATGCTGGATGTCCAAACTGAGTTCAGGAAATGAAGAGGCACTAGGGATCATATTGCAAGCCTACATTGGATAATGGAGCGCCCCGAAGAATTTCAGAAGAAAATTGGCCTATGCTTTATAAATTATAGCAAAGCATTTGATAGTGTAGATGATGAAAAACTATGGATCGCTCTTAAAGAAATGGGTGTGTCACAACATTTGATTGTCCTGATGCTAGCCTGTACTCAAGACAAGAGGCTACTGTTTTCAGTTGGCAAGGGGGTCAGGAAAGGCTGCATTTTATCACCCTATCTGTTTAACTTGTATGCTTAATGTATCATACATAAGGCAGCATTAGACTCGGAAGGAGACATGAACATTGAAGGAAGGAACATCAGCAATTTAAGATATGCAGATGACACTATACTACTAGCAGAAAATAGCAAAGACTTGGAACAATTACTGAAGAAAGTAAGAAAGTTTAAAGGCAGGGTTGCAGTTGAACATGAAGAAAACAAAAATGACCACAGATGTTTTACATAACTGTAAAATAGATTACGAAGTCATTGAAACAGTTCAAGATTTTCCATACCCTGGCTCAGTCATTAATTAGAATGGAGACTGCAGTCAACAAATCAGAAAAAGACTTGGAAGGGCAGCTATACAGGAACTAGACAAGAGCCTGAAGTGTAAAGATATACTGTAAAAATTAGGATTGTCCATGCCATCGTATTTCGCATTTCTACATATGGTTGTTGTGAAAGCTGGATGATGAAGAAAGTTGACAGAAGGAAAATCAGCTCATTTGAAATGTCATGCTGGAGAAGAGTTTTACAGATACTATGGACTGCTAAAAGACAAATAAATAGGTCCTAGAGCAATTCAACCCTGAACTCTCCCTTGAAGCCAAGATGACTAAATTGGGAGTCTTAATTACCATGAAAAAGCATGAGTCATTACAAAAGATAATAATGCTTGTTAAGGTAGAAGGCAGTAGGAAAAGAGGAAGACTGCATTCCAGATGGATACTCATTCAAGGAAGCCATGGCCCTGAATCTGCAAGACTTGAGACCTGAGACCTTGATGATAGGGTGAGTTTCCTCATCCATATTGTCTCCTAAGTCCAAGTTGACTTGACAGCAATTAACGACAAACAAAATCTATCAAAGGAATTCTTCCATGGGTACAAGTTCTCTCTCACATGTACAGAACAAGCACCGTTCAGGACATCTATTACTTACCAGTGCTTGGAAAAGTTACTTTTTGGCCTACATTCCCCAAATACTCTACACATCATTACCAGTGGAATTGTGATAGTTGAAATCCAAAATGTAACCTTTTTCAAGCTATGTTTCCTACTGTACTGTAGATAGGAACATCTACCACCAGACTTTTTGTTTTAAAGAATAGGATTTTGAAAAACTTAACAATGCAAGAAAAGGTCTAGTAGTGGAAATCAGTGTGGAAATGAGAATTTCTCTTCCTTTCTCCAAGCTTTAAGCTATCTATATCCCTTTAGAAATCCACATTTTTGGAGGGGATGCCAGGAAAAAGGCACTCATATCCACATGTGGTGGAGTTGTAAATATGTACAGAAATTTTGGCAAATGGTATTTAAAGAAGTAAGAGAGATAACAGGACAAGATCTAGAAATATGTCCAGATATTGCATTATTATCAATTTATGACAAGGTAACTGCACCCCAAGTTATTAAGGATTTGATTATTAACAGCAGCAAGATTAATGATACCCAGAAACTGGAAGATTCAAGGTATTTATCAAAAAGAGGAATCGTTTGGGATATTGTTATTAATGTTAAATTAGCATGAAGACTTAAAGTTTAAAAAGGATTACGGAACAAAAGTTGTAATTTTGATGAAATATGGAAGCCATTTGTAGAATTTTTTTTTTAAAGAAAAAAGGGGCATACACCTCTAAGAAAATCTTTGCAATTTTGGAAAATGGAATAAATAAATGATATAGATGGTCTTAGGGGCGGGGAGCACTTTGTAGTGGAGTAGAGAGTAATTAATTTATGTCAATAATTAAGATGAAAATTATGTATCATTTAATATAAATGTAAGAATGAATTATGTTTGTTGTGTGTTTTAAGTTTAAAATAAAATTTAAAAAAGAAATCCATACTTTAAAACACATAAATGTCATTATCATTAAAAAATTAAATCCACTAACAAACCCTTAATGGATATTTAACACATATATCAGTACAGTGTGCCCTAATATCCATGGGCTAGGTATCTGTGGATTTAAGCAACCATGGATTGAAAATAAGGAAATATTTTCTTTAAAAATTACCTGTGATTCAACTGCAGAAGCAGCAACAGGGGGGAAGCAGCGGCACCGAGAGAGGAGCTTGCTACTTCTGTCTCCTGTGGTAGAATCATCCTGGGACTGACTTCAATCAGCAAAGAGGAGGGGTGAGGTGTGGTGGCAAGCCCTGAGCATCAGGCGCACATTCTTCCTGCTTCCTACCAGGAGCAGAATCACAGCAGCTGAAGCAGGAAGAATGCACACCTGGTGCCTGGGCCTTACCACCACAGGCTCTGCTATTACCTTGGGACCACTTCTCAGCCTGGCTCCAGTCGATCACAGTTAATTTTAAATTTTAAATAGCAACGTGAGTATCTACTTTTTTTTTGTATCCTCAGGGGTTCCTGGAACCAAACCCCTGCGGATTCTGAGGGCCCGCTGTACATTACAGATATTTTCTCTCACTCAGTTCTATAATAAGAGCATTTTAAATATTTCAATGGGCTCTATGTCTTCATCTTGTGGGTTGAATTTTATTGGTTTTGACTGGTTTTGTGTAGGTTTGTGTTTTTTTATATATATAATATATCAGCTTTACCTTTCATCTTTGCAGTAAAGCAGCTGTTTCATTTTAAACTGCAGCTATGAAACTTTGTTGCTACCATGGGCAAAGAAGTTAGTACAGTGGGCCCTTGGTATTTTCTGGGGTTTGGTTCCAGGATGCCCCCATAGATACCAAAATCTGTGGATGGTCAAGTCCCATTATATACAATGGCATAGTAAAATGGCGTCCCTTATATAAAATGGCAAACAAGATTTGCTTCTTGGAATTTATTTTTTGGGAAACATTTTCAAGCTGTGGATTGTGGAATCCATGGATGCCAAATCTGTGGATACAGAGGACTGACTGTAAAACAGAAAGGTAATATATAGACTGAGGTCTGTCCATGCTCCTTTGCATAATTTCCTGGAAGCTGAGTACAATTTAGATTAAAATTATTAAATCAAACATAATCTGTTCTCCAAATGTCAGTGTTGGAATCTTGGTCAACACATGCAAACCTGCATATTGCATCATGTTACCCATGTCTATGAGTGAGGTGGAAGTTCCAGGGCAGCTCTTAGAGGGTCCTTGTAAGGATAGGAACCTTCTGGAGTTTTTGTGATACGTTCAAGTACAAGAGGAGAGCCAACTTCCAAAGCTGGGCTGAATAATTCTCTTAGAGGAAGAACCTTATAGAGTGATTAGCAGAGAGGTATTAAATAAAAAACAATCACAAGTGAGTCAAATATAGCAAGAATTTGCAAATACAGAGTCCATTCAGTTGAAGGAGTGTGTGTATGTATGTATGTGTGCATGTATGTGTGTGTAATTTAACAGATTTTTGTACAATGTAAACCAAAAGTGAGCCAAAGATTTTGCAATACTGTTAAACTTCCAGAAACCCTCTCCCCTTCCTATAAACAGATGGTTGTTATTTTTAAAGGGTGTTAGATTACATTGCATATATTGGATGTTTCAGCACCTGGAGGAAACAGCCTCTCTATACCCTTTGCTGCTCTCACCATGGCCAGGAAGAAAAATGAGTTATTTTTCAGAGGATTTTGCTATCCAACCTTACTTTTACTAAGTCCAATCCACACAACACTGGTTAATCCATATGGTTATCATCAAGTAGGGATAAAATTCTTGCTATTTTTTAAAAATATGCTGCTGTTTACACAGTGATGCTATACTTAGAATTCCTGCTGGAGTGATGTTTCAATCCACTCCTAAACCAAATTAATTAATAGGAAGCAATACTTTGGTTAGACAGCATGACAAGGTCCACATGGCAAGGAGGAAGCTTGCTTCTGCTCAAGAAGAGAAAACACCCAGTAGCAAATTCATGTGTAAAATGTGGTGGGGGAGGGAGCCAACCATGCATGGATATGAATAGGGTATATGCAAAATGGGTGGCACTGCAGCTATATGAGAACGTTAAGAGCCCAGACCAAGGTCTCTCTCAGTCCTCCCAAACCCATAATGCTTAGAGATTTTGGATTACACCTCCCATCATCCCTTTCTAGCTGAAGTAGATGGGGATCGATGTCCAAAGGATCTACAGGTCACTATATTGGGAAAGTCTGGCCTATTTCATCCAGCATCATTTCCCCCAATAGCCAACTAGATGTTCCATAAGTTTTCAACTACAGCTCTCATCATCCCTGGTGACTGAACATACTGCAAGTTATTTAACAATGCCAACATGAAAAGTGGGGCTTTCCATTCATCCGATCACCCTCTGTCTATTAAATTGGGCAACTGAAATGAAGTTTGGGGGTAATGGTTTTTTTTTAATACAGAAGGACTATGAGCTCAGTTCTGATTATTGTAAATATTTCTAAGCTGAACCATACATCCTGTTCCTTCATGTGTTGCTGTTTTGCATCTGGATCCAGTAGGTGGACCTTGGGTTCTAGTGAAAAATAAAGTAGGTCCCAGAATCCTGAAGATTGCCTATCCTTGCTCTTCAGGAAATTGGAGGCTAGCTGGTTTCTAGATTTGAACCAGCTCTCCCTGCCCAAATGTTGCAGGGTGTGATAGATGTAACTTTTAAATTCTTGCATTGCTTGCAGTAGTAAAGACAGCCTTGGCCAGCCACCAGTGGAGCCAGGGTTTGCAGTGTTGGCATGTTGAAGCTACTTTTCTTGTTTTGTTTTCAGATCTGTTTTTGTTGTCATTTCATTTCAGAGCTAATTCTTCCCCCCCCCCACCAGTAAATACCCTGACCAAATTCATTCAACCCACGCAATCAAAATGAAATTTTAATGAAATATAATGGTATTCTATCATTTATGACCATTAATTATAAACTAGTCTTGGGAGAGCCTGATCCTATTAGACACTGTGCTGTCATATAAGCTTGTGTTATCAGAAACATTATATGTTGTTCCATTATAGAGCTGCTGGTATTCTGTCCTCACATTGCAACCCAACAAAGGAGATGAAGCCCGCCTTGTAAGTTAGCGTTTTCATTGTCACACCTCAATTGCCTCATTTCTATCCAGAGTTCTGAACACAGAAAGTGTTTTTCTATCAAATCAGACCAATCCCCCTACAACTAAGCACTGTTTGCACCAGGGTAGGCAAAGCAGGGGCAGCTGATGGATCCACCACTGCAAAGGATCACAAATCCACTCTGGCTTTTATTGCCACTCTTCCTGTAGCTGCTTCAAGTCGGACAGGAGCTTTCCAGTAGCAGAAACCACTCTACTTGGATTAGATGCAGGCAGAGTCATGATAAAATCAAGAGTGATTTTGCTACCATTGGAGAAAGTGTTGTCTGGAGGCCAGATGTGGCCCATCACTCATCTTGGTGTTTTTTAAAGGCAATTTGAGGTCTACAGTTGTCCCTCCACATTCATGGATTTGGCATGCATGGTTTTAAGTATTCACGGCTTGAAAATATTCTTAAAAAAATAATAATCCAAAAAGCAAACCTTGATTTTGCCATCTTATATAAGGGACACCATTTTGCTACGCCATTGCATATAATGGGACTTGAGTATTCACGGATTTTGGCATTCACGGGGGGGTCCTGGAACCAAACCCCAGCGAATGTGAAGGGACAACTGTATAGCAAATTGTGGGACAACTTTTAAATGGCCAATTGAGCCCCTGGAAGTGGTGGCAGCAATTTTTATGGCAAAAGCTGGGGGGTAGCATGGCATTAGAGTTCTGTAAAATGGGTGGGTACAGGCAGCTGAGAAACAGGGGAGGGTGAAAACAGGTCTTGGACCTGTCAAAGTTACTTGCCTCTGGTTTACAATGACTGACAACAACTCTCTAGAATTTTAGGCAGTGGTCCTTCCTAGACTTGACAATGGCAGAGATTTTGGGAGAGTAGACTGGGATCTTTTGAATGTAAGGAATGTGTTCTCTCACTGAATGGCTAATCTGGTAGCTTACTGTTGACTGGATGGAAAGAAGGAAGGAGTTTTGTGGAATACTGAGGACTAAGAGAGTCATTTCAGCATATTAAGCTGTCTCCACAAATCAGCAAAGATGAAATTATATTGGAATTGTTTTCTTTTGCTTCCAAAGTTGATGCACTAAAGCTATTGCTTAATGATGGTGAGAATACGGATTCCAGTTGCAATAAGTGCAACGTTTGTAACACTTGCCCACTGTGTGTACTAAAAATTCTGGCATCCAACAGACTTCATGACAAGGCATATGATAACCTTTATGAACTTTATAAGGTCATTTGCATGCTATCAAGTTACTCAAGTCAATTGTGAGAGGACATTTTCAAAGCTAAAGATCATCAAGACAAGGCTAAGAAATTCACTGTCTGAGGAGAACTTGGTATCATAGGTGTTGCTATCCATTGAAAAGGATTGTTTAGATGAATTGGATGCAGACACAATTATTGACAGAGTCACACAATCATCTAGTGAATTCAGACGATTGCTCTTAATATAGTGGACTGCATGAAATATGCTTTTGAATTACCTGTTAATGTGTAAAATGTTTAGTACAAGCAATCTACTTAAAAGTATCCACCATTTAAAAAAATTAAAGAATTAAAAATTCAGTTATAACAATCTGTATTTACATTAAGTATCCACTGTATACTACCAGTAATATGTACAATATATGTACACTATAATTACTAAAAATATACATTTATTTCACTTATGTATTATTTGAAAAAAATATTTATTTCTTATAAAAATCAAATTATAGCCTTATAGTTGTAGGTGGGCCCCCTTTGTCTCCTGGCAACCAATATTTTTAAACCCAGTCCGCCACTGGGAGTAACTCTGTTAACCTCCCAATAACCAGTCTTTTCCACACAATCACACTGTTTACATATACCTGTAAGATTTAAAAATGGGCTTTTGATGAGCTCTGTTCCCCTCTGTCCCTGCTGACAGGTCTACCAATGGACTGTTCTGAGGGAAATAGAGTCTATCAAGCACACTCTGTGCTTGAAAGAAAGGGAGAAGGCGACTGATATGACCTCTCTTGCGAGCACACAGTTATGTGGTTTTACAGCGTACTCCATTTACAGGGGTCTCACTCTTAATAATGACTTAGTGATGATCCCTGAGCTATTGGCTGTTGGTTCTTGCTGAGTTTCCAGGAAAGGAAGAAAAAATAAATATGGTGCCGTACACTGGCATAGCGGGATGGGGGGATAATTGCCACATCAGATAGCCTGAGAAGCACTGACTTCAAATAACAGCATGGGGTCACAATTACAGTTACCTCAGAATCAAACTGTGGGAGTGTGGTAATTAAATTTTCAATTGCTATACTAATTCTCTCTCTCTCTCTCTCTCTCTCTCTCTCTCTCTCTCTCCCTGGCTTTTCTTTTCAAATGAAGATTCAGGAAGGACTCATCCCGCACTTACTGCAAGTGTGCTGATGACTAAAAAGGCCAATCCGACATAAACAACTCCGGTTGCAGAAAGCACAACAGAAGGTCTCCTTGGGTGATGTTTCCGGGTTGTGATTCTTTCTGCATTGTCGTTTCTCTTCAAGACTTGTTCGGCATGAGCTCTCAAATAAGGCTGCAGCATTGTGGATTATGCGTCTCCATGCCTCCCGATGTGAGGCCAGGGCAGACCATTGTTGGTGATCAATTTGGCCCTGCCTGAGATGTTGTTTCAGGGAGTCTTTGTATCGCTTTTTTGGAGCGCCCCTCTTACACTGACCCGTGGCGAGTTCACCGTAGATTACTATTTTGGGGAGTATTAGTACATTAGTATCTCAGACTGGCCTTTTTAGTCATCAGCGCACTTGCAGAAAGCGCGGGATGAGTCCTTCCTGAATCTTTGTTTGCGAAGAAAAGCCAGAGGGATAGACAGTGACTAAAACTAATCACTATGATAATTATATCACAATATTACTATGTATATCTGCTGTGTGAAAATAAAGATATGACTTTTTAAATAATACAATCCAATGGTATTCGTCTATTATCATTCTCTGTTGCATCACAGAGTAATTTAACACAGTCCATATAATCACAGTCCATATAAATCAACCAGTTTTTGCAGTTTAAGAGTTATACAACATGTAGATAGTTATACAACCCAAAACAAATTCTGGGAGTGTAATTACTTAAATGAATATTATTGTTTTTAACTTGATACAATGCTGTATCACTACTCAAAGTATCACACTGTTCCAATGATACAACGTATTCCAATAAAGAGACAATTATATATAATTCAACAAACCAAAATGCTGCTATGATATTATTATTCATTCTGGACTGACTATGTGACGAATGTTGCTGTCTTTGAGCAAGCAGGGATCACCAGCATTGAGGCCATGATATTGAGAACACAGCTGCGCTGGGCAGGGCACGTTTCTAGGATGGAGGACCATCGCCTCCCAAAAATAGTACTCTACAGTGAACTCGCCACGAGTCAGCGTAAGAAGGGTGCTCCAAAAAAGCGATACAAGGACTCCCTGAAACAACATCTCAGGCTCGGCCAAATTGATCACCAACAATGGTCTGCCCTGGCCTCACATTGGGAGGCATGGAGACGCACTATCCACAATGCTGCAGCCTTATTTGAGAGCTCACACCGAACAAGTCTTGAAGAGAAAAGACAACGCAGAAAGAATCACAACCCAGAAACATCATCCAAGGAGACCTTCTGCTGTGCTTTCTCCAACTGGACTTGTTTGTCTTGGATTGGCCTTTTCAGTCATCAGCATGCTTGCAGAAAGTGCGGGATGAGTACTTCCTGAATCTTTGTTTGCGAAGAAAAGCCAGAGAGAGAATATTAGTACAGCAACTGAAAATGTAATTACCACAATCCCACAGTTTGGCTCTGAGGTAACGTTTGAACACCCTCCCGTTTTTAGTTCTGAGTCACGATTACAGTTAACATCTTTTCAGTTTTGCAAGGCATCTAGAGAAGATACATTAAAGGGCAGCCATATAAATATAGTCTGTCAGTCAATCTTGTAAATCCCAGTAAATCCTTAGGACCTTGCCTCTCCTTTTGTCCTTCCGGCAAGTCTACCCAGTTGATTTTAACCTATGAATTTTAAATTTGTATGGATGACTTTAATGTAATGTTTGTTTTAACCCTACTGTATGTGTTTTTACCTGTGTGTTTTAATGATTTTTATGTTATGTATTGTATTTTAATTCATATTGCACCCCATCTCACGCCTTGAGGAGAGGCGGGTAAGAAATATCATCATCATCCTGATAAGTCCCTGCTTGCTATCTTTTTGCTTCCACAGCTCTAACACCTTTGAACCATATGATGCTCATTTATTCATCAGACTCTGTTCTTTTCCCTTTATCAGGAACTCCCTCCTAGGACACTAACATGGTCAGCTTTCCACAGGATGCATGGGCATCTGGGCCATATTCACATGTTATAATTATAGCACTCTTATTCCACTTTAACTGCCATGGTTGCATCCTATGTAAACCAGTGATTAGTGGGGGAAGGCTGGAGGGGGATATTTAGAATTCTTAGCCAGAGTGCTCTAGTGCCTCCCCAAACTATAAACCCCAGGATTTTACAGGATAAAACCATGACAGTTAAAGTGGAATAATAGCACTGTAATTGTGTAGTGTGAATGGGCCCCTGGACTGATCCTTTTCTTATATCCTTCACTCTTCCTTAGAATCCCACCTTTCTGATCCCACCTGTTCCTTCCAATCCTACCTTATCCCATACTGAAACTAAGCTTCAGTGTGCACAATTGTGGATAAATCAGATGTTAAAACAGAGGGATTTCCTCAGTATTATATGCCTCAGCAACAGGACTTGAAAACTAAGCCCATGTGCAACAAAGAACATATCTGAATCAGGACACTGTACAGTATTATCATTTTTTAGAGGAGGATGTGATGATAATCATTTTATATTATTGTGGAAGACAGCTTATGGCATCATGATACATTTCCAAAATAGCCATAGCAGCTGAATTAGATAAACAACTTGCTAATCAGTCTTTGTCCAAAATAATATATCCAAGGAAGGAATGGGAGAGAATTTTGTTTAGCTCACATTTTTAAATAATCCAACCAGATTTCTGCTTCCAGGATTAATATGAAGGTCAGGGCACTGTTATTTTTTGGAATGAACACTTGCCTGGATCTTCTAGTGCCATTCTTGGATTTAAAAACAAACACAGAGAGAAATGTGCATATTCAGGAAAGTGGTATCCCAAAAGGATCCATGATGAGGAAATGTATATGAAAATCAAGGAATTTTTTGTGTCCAAATTAAAAAAAATACCCACAGATTGATGCAGAAACAGAATGATGGAAACTCCTGATTGAACGCTGTCAGAACTGGCATGGGCCATAAATAGGCTTAATTGTCCATCCCTAATCCAAGGTCATACTTACAGGTTCCAAGACTTCTGGCACCACAGTCTCTCCTTTGGCATCCTCTTCCTCCTCCTCCTCTGGCTCTTCATTCTCTTTGTTGTCAGTCCACGGAGCTGTATCTTGAGCAGAGCAGGTACTAATTAAGTCTGGCAAACTTGTAGATGGATAATTAAGGAAATCGTCTTCTGCCCCTTCCTGTAAGGAAGAGAAGAGGAAGAACACATTATTTATTTGCTTATAGGAATTCAGAAGTCTGCAGAACAATGTTGTGCTGTAGGCTTTTATTAGTATCATATTATAGATTTGAGGCAGCAGATACCAGGAGGGATGGCATTTGTTCATAATGCTGGAGGCCATGGCATACAAAGAACCTAAATGTATCTGTTCTGTCTTTGAAGGTCCATCGAACAGCTGATCATTTGGAGACAGCGTGGGGGTGAATCAGTCCACACAGTCCACATGATCACTCAGCACATCAGTGTAGCTATTTCCATGATCTCAATGCCCTTTAAAAATGGTTAGTAGCAAATAGATATTTTTAAAACACAATAATCATCTAATGGTCCTTCCTCCCCCTTGCCCCCAGGCTTGGTTGCTTTCCTGCTTTTGTATGTTAAAAAATGTAACACACTTTTTATTATTAGTTTTTTACATCTTTTAGCTATTGGCTTAGCTTATTATAACTTTGCACTAATGTTTTTTTAAATTACAGAATTAAACTTATTTTTAGGACATAGTTGTACATTGGATAATCCCTGAATTATGTATGATTTTTTTTAAAAAAAAAATACACAGGGCAGGAAAATAAGAGAATGTGACACTTTACATTAAAAAAAAAAAGTTTAAAGAGTTTTAAAAGTTAAAAGAGACCGAAAAGGTGTCCACATACCTAATTCACACAGTTGTAGCACTGAGTGGCAACCTGCCTGTGTAACGGAGTCAATATGGTCAAATACCACAGGCAGAACTTTCCCTCCGTGACAACGCTTACTTTTCAATTTAATTTAGTTCATAAATTCAGTCAAAAATTTGACTAATCAGGGGCTTGTATGCCCCAGTGACATACCCCCAATCCCCCCCCTCAAAATCTGGCCTGATAATGCCACATAATCTGTGGCCTTTTCCACAAATCTGGTGCGATAGTGACACATGAGGTATGGCCCTATCCACACCAGGCTTGGGAAATACCCCCTTAATGAGGGTTTTAGAAAATGTGCAGTTTTCTCCAGAGTTTGTTGAAAACTCTAGAGAAAACTGCTGTGTGAACAATCCATCTGCAATGGATTCGGGGATGGGGGGCAGAGAGGAAGGACAAGTTCTGCCTGAAGTGCCACCATTCCCCCCGCCCTCCTCAGTGCCACTTCTCAGTCCAAAGCCAGAGCCACAGCGTTAGTCACTTTCTCTGAGGTCAGAACTCTTGGTGAGGCCTGCCATCCTGAATTTAGCCACCCATTCTGGTTTCACATTTCCGAGCTCAAGGAAAAGCAAAGTGCCAGCAGTGGTCACCTTCTCTGAAGTCAGAATGGGTGCCCGCCCTGCCATTGCAAGTCTAGCCCACTTTGGCTTCAAAGAGGGTGACTATCACTAGTGTTTTGTTTTCCCTGTAGCTCAGGGTGAAGCGTGAGTAACAGCTTTGAATGGGCAGTAAAAGTAAAACCTATGCAGATTCAGGCTCTGGCAGATATGACACTGAAATCCAGACCACAGTAGTCCAAATTTCACGTGTCACAGCTCCAGGCAAAGTCTGCTTTGGTCAGACCTCACCTGGAATAATGTGTCCAGTTCTGGGCCCCACAATTCAAGAAGGATATTGACAAGCTGGAACGTGTCCAGAGGAGGGTGACCAAAATGGTAGGTCTGGAAGCCATGCCCTATGAGGAGCGGCTTAGGGAACGGTCATGTTTAGCCTGGAGAAGAGAAGGTTGAGATGTGACATGATAGCCATGTTTAAATATTTGAAGGGATGTCATACTGAGGATGGAGCAAGCTTGTTTTCTGCTGCTCCAGAGACAAGGACACAGAACAATGAACTACTGGAAGTGATTCCACCTAAACAATAGGAAGACCTTCCTGACAGTAAGAGCTGTTTGGCAGTGGAATGTACTGCCTTGGAGTGTGGTGGAGTCTCCTCCTTTGGAGGTTTTTAGACAGAGGTTGGATGGCTATCTGTTGGGAATGCATTGATTGTGTATTCCTGCAGGGCAGGGGGTTGGACTAGATGGCTCTTGTGGTCTTTTCCAATTCAATGATTCTAAGCCTGAAATAATAAGAGAGCTGAATGTGCTGCACATGTACAGATGAAAAAGCCCTTCTTAACTCTTGTGAAAATGGAAACAACACAGCCTTTCATTCATCTGAAGCGGATGCTGGCAGGGATTTCTCCTACAAGAATTCAAGTTAGTTGTACAGACTGAGGTGTGGCATGAAGGTGTGGACCAACATCTGACTCCTGGAATGCGGCCTAATTCTCTAACTCAAATACAAACACATCCACATCTATTCCAAATATATTCCAAACCGACAAAGTGAAACAGGGGGTGGAGGATGGCAACCTCTCAGTAGAGTTACTGCCAAACTTGGCTGATACTTAATAACTCCAACTGAAATGTTGCAAAAGTCACTGTAAGCATGTACATCTTGAGACTTGTTCTGATACATATTTCAGGATGCATATGTTTCACAATGAATTTGAATGTTATCAGATAACTGAGTGGGTGAGGTTTTTTGCTCAAGGGAGTGGGTTGTAAAATCTGGACATGGTTGCCTACCTCATGTACATAAAAAAAAAAATTGAAAGCTAGTTATACAGGTCCATGAGAAAAACAAAACAAAGCCAACAGCATTATCCAACACAGTATTGTCCAATGCAGGCTCTTTAAATAGGTTCTGCTATATTGACTGCCATTACTGATTCCTGTTTCAGTGATGGAAATAGCTGGCAATACAGCCACACTGATGGAAGATGAAAGTCCAACAATGTGAAGTTGAAGGCTTTCATGGCCGGCATCCATAGATTTTCCTTGTGTTTTTTTTTTTTTTCCGGGCTGTGAGGCCGTGTTCTGGAATAGCTTATTCTGTGAAGATGCCAGCCACAGATGCAGGCGAAATGTCAGAAAGAAACTATTCCAGAACACAGCCTCACAGCCCAGAAAAAAACCAAGGAAAGTCCAACAATGATTGGACAACCACAGGTTTCTCATCCTTGACTTCTTCCATTGTAAAGCATATGCAACTTTGATGGGTTTGAGTTAGATGGGTTTACAAGCTACACACTTAAAGCTGAAGCGAGTGCTAGAGGAGGTCGCTCGAAAGGAGGTCTAGGGATTTTAGTTTCCACCAAGCTTCGAGCCACCTACCTTAATTTTACTTCATTTGCTAATATTGCAGTCTCATTGGTTGTTAAATTACAAATTAGTACTCTACTATTGATTAATGTTTATTTACCACCACCCCAGAGTAAACATCAAAACAAACATAGATGGGTTGAACTACAAAAATTCATTAGTAGAATATCATTTACATACCCCAATGCAGCCATTATATTAGCAGGAGATTTTAATGCCAGAATTGGTCAAAACGATGAAGCTCTATATAATCATTTTGGTGAAGTCTCTCCTGAAGTAGAAACTGCTCACTTAATTCCTGATAGGCAATCTAAAGACTTGATTTGTAATTCTTCAGGGCTTTATCTTTCTAAGATGATAAATAGTTTAGATTTAGTTTTACTAAATGGTGGAATGGAGGGAGATAAGCCTGGAGAATACACCTTTTTGACTGGACGTGGAGCTTCTACCATTGATTATTTTATTGTGTCCTACGAGCTGTTAAACTTGGTGCTTAGCTTTGAGATTGGGGTACGTACAGAGAGTGACCACTTTCCTTTAATAGCATCCTTGTCTGTCCAAAACCAGGTTGTGTATACAGAATACGAACCATTATTGACAACGGAATTAGACATAGGAATACCTAGAGTGAGATGGTCAGTTAAGGTTGAAGGTACTGTAAATGCACTGCTTAATTCAGAAAATAGTCTTATATTACGGGAGTCTCTCCTGTCTGCAAGAACCCCTGAAGAGATTTTAAATTTATACCAGAAGATAGTTACAAGCTTACAAAGATGCCTGACACGAAACAACCCCATAAGACAGAACCCAGTTCCTTATAGATCTAAACCCTGGTTTGACCAAGAGTGCTTGGACATGAAGAATTTACTAATAAGTCACTATAAAAGATATAGGGCTTTGAATTTGCCATATTTACCATCTGAGTGGCTCTTGTTAAAAAAAAGATATAAAAAACTAATTAAAGTCAAAAAGGACTTAGGGATGAGAGCAAACTGGGAGAAATTAATAGATGCGGCAAGGACACATGATTCAATCACTTTTTGGAAGATTGTGTCCAGGGGATTAGATAGCAAGATAGGATTAAAAGACTGCTATATTCCTGTTAAAACCTGGGAATCTTACTTTATTAGTTTGTATGCGGTAAGGCACAATGGGCAATGGAACCCACAAACAACTTTGCAGAGTCTCCCCGACTGGCCTCCTGTTACTATCTCGGAAATCAATAGGCTCATTTCCAAGATCAAAGAGAGTAAAGCACCAGGATTTGATAACATCACTTCAGAGATGATTAAAAGAAATAGAAACTGGTGGGCCCCAATCCTTGCAAAGCTGTTTACTTGTATTGATCGCTTTGCATTAATACCAAAGGACTGGGGACTAGCCATCATTAACCCAATTTATAAAAAAGGAGCAAGATTAGATCCAGCAAATTACAGGCCTATTAGTTTGTTAAGTGTTATTAGCAAACTGTATGCCCATCATTTACTAGAAAAACTTCTAACTTGGATGGATGATGAATCCCTCTTGGAGGATGAACAGGCTGGTTTTAGACCCGGTCGCTCCACAGGAGACCATGGAATAATTTTACAACATCTTGTAGAAAAATATTCAACTAAGCCTAGTGGGGCTTTTTACACAGCCTTTATCGACTTTAAGCCGGCTTTTGATATGATTCCCTGTGATAGATTATGGCAGAAACTAGAAATAACCAATATTGATAAACGCCTGCTGTTTCTGATCAATAGCCTATATACAAAAACATGTTTGAAAGTTAGATGTAACAGGCTAGGCCATCTTACTAAGGCCATTCCATCATCTACGGGCGTTAGACAAGGCTGTGTGCTAGCTCCCTCTTTGTTTAACATCTATATTAACTCTTTGGTCAAGAGTTTGTCTGGCTTAAATTTCCACCCTCCTAAATTAGTGGGCAGACCCTTGTCAACTCTCCTGTATGCGGATGATGTAGTACTTCTTTCTTTAACCCTTATCGGGTTGCGCCGATTACTAAAAGCTTTGGGTAATTACTGCCAAACTGAAGAGCTGGTGATTAATTATAACAAATCTAAAGTTTTAGTATTTACTAGAAAACGGAGCATCCATAAATGGCAAATAAATGACCAACCAATTGAGCAAGTAAAATCTTATAAGTACTTAGGAGTGATTTTTCAGTCTTCAGGCTCTTGGAAGGCCCAGTCTACAAATGCCATAGCAAATGTTCAGAGAAGTATTAAGTCACTTATATCTTTTTTCTTCACCAAAGGAGGCCAGCACATCCCTTCAGCCATCCAGGTTTTTAATATGAAGGTACTGGCACAGATGCTATATGGGGCGCAGTGGTGTGCTTACACTAACTTTGATTCTATGGAATCTACGCAGACAAAATTTTTGAGATCCATTCTGGCTCTTCCAAGGTGTGTGCCTAACGCAATTTTACATTTGGAGATAGGTCAAATGTCAGTTGAATCGCGGGCATGGATACTTAAATTTAATTTTTGGCTCAGAATGCTGTTCAGCCCAGTAGGGTTAGCTCCTTTGATATTGTTGGATGGGTTTCCATCTAGATGGAGTAAGACTTTAAATGAGAAGCTAGGTAAATTGGGTTTTTCACAAACCATCATTTTGGCAATGGGTCATGAGAAAGCAAAAAAGGAAATACATCAACGGATTATAGATAATGAGATGCAACAACATCTAAAAGCAGCCTCTGTATCTCCCGATTTTAGAGATAATGGTAATGCCTTCAAGCTAGCTAACTATTTGAGTCTTCTAACCCTTCCAAAACACAGAATAGCATTCACATTAGCAAAATTCAATGTTCTACCCTAAGCCCTATTGGAAGGGAGATACAATAGTATTCCCTATGCTGCACGCACTTGTCCTTGTGGAATTGGCTCAGTGGAGACTATAGGCCATGTGTTGTTATATTGTCCTTTCTACAATGGTTATCGTCAAATTTTTATTTATCCAATTCTTAATCGTTTCCTTGGAAGAACAGATGAATTTTATGTATCTTATTTGCTAGCGGACCACTGTCCATCAATAACAACAAGGGTGGCCAGTTTTTGTGCAGCAGCAATGATATGCCGGCGTAAGATGATATCTTAAATTTTAATACATTTTTAGTTTGTTTAAATAATTTTATAATATAATTTATGCTTTACAATGAATTTATAGACATTTATTTATATCTATATTGTTAAATTCTATTTTTAATATAATTTTCTAACTGAATTTCTAATTAATATCACATATTTTTATAACTGGATGATCTACTATGATGTTTATTTGTGTGTTACTATGATAGTTGATTGTTGTTTATTTGATCTCTGATCAGTCGATCGTAATAAATATATATATATAATGGAGATGGGTTTGGCAACCAGTTCTCTCCCCAACCCCTGGGGAACCACTGTGGGCCACACTTGCTCCAAAATAATTTTTTAACCAGAACAAAACAGAAGTTCTTGTTTATATTAAAAAAACAAACTTTTATTTGTTATTTTTCCCTTCACACCTTGCTTTAAGGAGAATTGCAGGATGAACAATTTCCCCCTTTTGACAAAACAAAACAAAACTCCTTTTTTTCTGTAGCAGTAGGGTCCAGAGGCTGCCAAAATGGATGGGGGCAGATATGGTCCATGAGGAACCCAGTGTTCACCCTTGAATGCCATGGGACCTACTAGTGTCCATTCAATCATGCTTATTTTTCTAGAGAGACCAGCCAGGTGTCCTTGAAAGCTCATAAGTGGTCAAACTTCAGTAGCGGAGTTCATGCTTTATATGCATATGGTGTCACTGCCAGCCCCATGTATCTTCTGTTGAAAGGATATCAAAACATAAGACTTGAGGGAGGAAACTCTGAAGAGATACACTTAGGCTGTATCTGCACTGCAGAAATAATCCAGTTTGACACTACTTTAACTGCCATGGCTCAATGTTATGGAATCCTGGGATTTGTAGTTTGTTGGGGGAACCAGAGCTCCCAGAAGGCTAAATATCTCAGAAAACTACAAATCCCAGTATTCCAGAGCACTGAGCCATGGCAGTTAAAGCGGTGTCAAACTAGATTTTTTCCTGCAGTGCAGATGCAGCCTGAGTCACAACAGACAATACTAGCCTATCTACAGAGAGGGTGAGGTAAAACCCAGGATAAGGTGGTGCCGAGAGAAAGAAAGTTTGTGCAATACTGCAAACCCTACCCAATTTTGGCTCTGGCTCAATTTAATTTTTAGCTTTCATCCCACCCCATTGGCTGTGCCCTCAATTTACTTTGCTCATGAATCAAAGACATAGGTAGCTTGGAAACAAGCTATGTCATCCAAAATGCTAATTTTGCAAAGCTGTGGCAATGGTCCTTTGTTGAAAAAGGGTTCTCCTTCTCTAGACTGGATGGACAAATAATCTCACTCAATACAGGTTTACCTCAATTAATAAAGCAGATGTGTTCCTGGGCATTGCTTTGTTAACAGAAAATTTGGTGCTGGGGCAGAAGAAACATGGAAAGAATACGGAGAGATTTCTACACCACCAAAAAAACAAAAGATGAGGAATGCAACATGTTTCAGCAAATTTTTTATTCAAAACTAACAATATGCACATATGAAATGAAACAACCAGCCTTATAGAAGTAAAAAAAATATTATTATTATTATTATTATTATTAATAATAATAATAATAATAATAATGTTTTAAAAAGCAAAACAACTTCAAACATTCTAGACACCACTTGGTGGCTTCTTCCAATATGCATCCATCCCAGGAGGACTTTTTTTATGATTTCCATTTTTGTGGCCAAACTTAAGAGATCTAAACTTTTTTAAACATGGTGGTGATTCAGGCCTACCCCTTTGCTCTCTGTTTTGCAGTTCAAACATGTTCAGAAAAGGATCCCATTGGTAGCTACTGTTTATGCTATAGCTGCCATAGCTATGGCAGGAATGGCCCCAGTACAATACCATTTTTTCCCAGCTCAAGCTTTATTGATTTGTTTACTGTAGACATGCTGCTGTTACCAAACACAAAAGCTTGTGTTTCTCCAACCCTCCTTCACCATCTTCCCAATGCTGATGCGGTTAAAAAAACCTTCTAGCTAGACAGAAGAAAAGAAGGGGAAAAGGAGGCTGGGCAGGAATAAAAAGACTTCGTAAAAAGAAGCATAATTGTCAGAGGCTTTGTTAACTGAGGTGTGCCTATGGCTGTTTCATGAGGGTGATGACCATTCTCTGTTTATTATGCCTGGTACCTAGTACTTAAAGACATAATTTCATGCGTTGCAGGAAAGGGTGGGGTGGGGGGAGACTTGCAACCTCAGATGTGCCAGAAATGGTTTTAATACATATTCTTGGTCCTTAAAATAAACTATCACAGAATCAAGTAAATGAGTTCCAAGTCCTCACTTAGCTAGCTTGGACAACAGCCTTTGTAAGGCCTCTTTTCAATTAATTTTGTAAAGCCAACTAAGCTAATGGCCACCATCCAATCTCAGAGCAGCAAATTTCAGAAGACAGTTATTAACGAAACAAAGAAGAACTTTCTTTTATTGGTCCAGTTTCAACACTTTATAAAAGCCATCTGAACTAGTGGTCATTATCATACCTTGCACAAACAAATCTCCTCCACACACGTCAGTGTACAAAATCAGACATGGGAAATTACTTACCCTGCTTGCAACTATAAGGTAGATGAGGCCCTCAGCTGACCGAAGAAGAGCAACGGCATCTTGATGGGAGAGACCAACTAAAGACTGGCCATTGATCATTAGGAGTTCATCTCCTACTTTCAGCCTTCCATCCCTAAGGAAATAAAAAGAAGTGTTTCATGGTTTCTTAAAAGAAAAAAAATAAAATAAATCCAGTTTCTGAAGGCGTAAGGGATGGCACTTTTTGCTGCTTGGAAAGGTCCTACTGGTAGCTAGCAATTCCCATGTGAGTGAGGGTGGTGAATCCACTCTGGGTTTTCGTCTGAACTTTAAAGGAACTATCCAAGGTGTGGGTCTTCTTCTGGGGGCTAGTTATCAGCACCTTGGATAACTCCTCCAAAGTTACAAGATAACAGTATTTTACTTTTTTACTATACTTATTTGAGAACTCACGCCGAACAAGTCTTGAAGAGAAACGGCAACGCAGAAAGAATCACAACCCGGTGACATCACCCGAGGAAACCTTCTGCTGTGCTTTCTGCAACCGGACTTGTCTATCTTGGATTGGCCTTTTTAGTCATCAGCGCGCTTGTAGAAAGTGCGGGATGAGTCCTTCCTGAATCTTCGTTTGCGAAGAAAAGCCAGAGAGAGAGAGAGAGAGAGAGAGAGAGAGATTCTTTTTATATGGACAAGTTTCAATAATTTTACATGTTTAGATTGTATTGTGTGGTATGCTGGATTGCACTTTCAATTTTTTTTTTGCTTTGATATCTAGTATTGCATTTACTATGTACTTGTCTAATGACAGCAATCAATTTCAATTATCCCTTTAAAGTTCAGATTAAAACCCAGAATGGATTGACTACCACTCTAACACACAGCCCTTTAAGCTGCTTCACCAGTTGCCACTAAATGCCCTGATGTCAGTGTTCAAAGACAGCAACACAGCATAGCTATGCCTAAAATATTTTTCAATAATTGTCCCCCTCCCACTCTCAGCCACAGCTGAGTGAAATCTGAATAAGCTCCAACGCTTTGTCTGGAAATCCCGTCCCCATCCACCTCCTTTCAAGGCAGGGGATTTCCAGTTGAATGCAGGAGGTACCGTCTGCATTTTGTTAATAATGAATAATCAAGTCACTCCACATTTAGTTAACACCTTCTCTGGAGCGTCTCAGAGCACTAACGATATCGCTGCTAAGTAGGTCGGCTTTAATATTAAATTTTCCATGAAGTAGTTAACCCGCTTGCTGTGGAGTAGTTAATTCTGCATGGCCTCATTCTCCCAATAATGCTTAGAATTTTATCCATATTCACAAGACTGAATGGAGTATCCATTGGCCAGCTTCCTTTGGTTTTTGTTCCAGGCAATGGACTAGTCCGTGCCAAGTCTTATGTCGTGAGTGCCTGACCTAATTTCTCATTGTGGGAAGGGAATCCCACAATATGCTACATAAGTACAGTTGTTGGAATAAAATGTTGGTAATGCTGTAGGTCATGTTTCAGAGAAGGGAACTGACATATGACCTCTCTTTGCCTAGGAAAGGAGAAATATTCCTTGCCTAAGAAAACCCTGTGAAATTCATAGGGTTGCCGTAAATCAACAGGCAACTTGGAGACACATAGGCGCTGGTGCACACACACACACACACACACACAACAAAGGGCAGCTTAAAGGAATAGTTACTCCCCATGAAACTGAAGGTGCCCGAAGCAGAAAATCCCACAAGCACTTTCCCTCTCCTCCCCTCCTCTTGCAGTAAGAAAAGAAAAAAGGAAGTCAACAATAAAATAAGTACAGCTGTCCCTCCATATCCACGGATTTGGTATCCACAGATTTAAGTATTCATGTCTTGAAAATATTCTTAAAAAAATAATAATCCAAAAAGCAAACCTTGATTTTGCCATCTTATATAAGGGACACCATTTTGCTATGCCATTGAGTATTCACGGATTTTGGTATCCACGGGGGTCCTGGAACCAAACCCCAGCGAATATGAAGGGACAACTGTAACTACTTGATGCCCTTTCATGACATTCAATTTCAAGTGCCTGAGGCAGCTACCACACTCCACCAAATGGTAAGGCTGGCCTGTTTTCCTTAATCGCTTTTGGGCTGTGTCAATTATAAGCTACTTCAGAAGAAAATCTTGTCTGAAAAGCAGGGTAAAAAGCAGGGTAGAGAGGGAAATTAACACCTGCCTACTGAGTCTTGGATTGTGTCCCAACTGTTACTGTCCGAGTGAGACACTCTGAATGGGACACTCAGACCCCTGTGACAATGCAAACAGTACCTGTGAGCAGAGCCTCCTTCTTCCACTCGTGCAATAATGATGGCATGAGGAGAGCGTTTCGAACCTCGACCTCCAGTGATCTGGATCCCCAGCCCGTCTGTTCCCTTCATCATGGCCATCTTCCATATCCGGCAGCCTTCTCGCTGAGAAGGAAATTTTCAGAAATGTCTAGCATTTTTTTTAAAGGAAAATACATCTTTTTGAGACATCGGTCCACCCATCCCCTCTGTTTTAGTTCTAGCATGTGCTAATAGGGCTTTTATTTTGCTTTAAGGGGAAAAGCCTGTGTCCTAAGACCATTAGCAGCAAAGGAGAGTTATTCTTCAAGCATACATATTTAGTGACATGAGCTAACTGTGGGCATATGCCTATGTCTTAAATATTTAAATGCAAACATGATTTCTGTTTCACGGGAAACACTGTAATGCAACATTAAGAATTCCATAATATAAAGAACTGGTGCCCGAGTTATTATTATTTATTATTTTCCTTTCCTCTTCCAATCTCTTTTCTTTTGTGCTAGGTCTTCTTGAGATTATAAGTGTAAAAACAGGGACTGGCTTTTAAAAAAAACAACTGCTACATAAGCTGTTCAGAGTAGCTTTACAGCTGTGGAGCTGAGTATAAATTTTATTTTGGAAAGTAACAACAAGCATTGTATCTATACAATATCCACATTGTAAGAAATTTTGAGCCAGCGTGGTGTAGTGGTCTGAGCATTGAACGATGACTCCGGAGGCCAGGGTTTGAATCCCCGCTCTGTCATGGAAACTCACTGGGTGATCTTGGGCAAGTCACACTGTCACAACCTCAGAAGGCAGAAAACTCTCTGAACAAATCTTGCTAAGAAAACCCCATGATAGATTCACCTTAGGATTCCCATAAATCACAAACGACTTGAAGTCACACTCAACAACAAAAAAGAAAGTTTTTACCTACTAAGTAATGCTGAGGAACACTCAACTGCACTAAAGTGGTCCTTGCAATTGGTAGTGATTATGTTCCACAACCCCCTTGACTCTTTGATCTTTCTAATGGAATGTAAGTCTCACTGAGTTTAGTGGGATTTCTTCCCAATTACAGGATTACCGCCTAAATAACATTAAACATATCTGAATATCTTTATTTAAATTATGGATGTTTTGCAGCTATTCCCTCCCCATTACCCTTCTGCCCCTCATCATAAGATCTCTGACCACAGATTTCATATTCACTGGGGAAAAGCACACATACTTTTGATTCCAGGTCCTAATTTTCTTTGCACTTGTATTGTGTATATTCAAGAAGCCAATAATTAGTATGGACTGAAGGGTATAGGGAGGCTCTTATCTGGGCAGAGGGAAGGTAAAGAGTTACTGCTTTCCCTGCACTTGGCAGAGATATTTCTATAAAGGTGGAGAACATGTTAGATAGAGTGAAATGGTTGCCTTTTGGCATTATCTTCTCTGTCAGCAGCAGACAGCACTCAATGGACACCAGGCCCTAAGCATTTAGCCAGATACTGTTTTAAGTAAAAGAGACAAGTATTTTGCAATAACTGAATTTAATAGTTTACAGAAAAAGAAGACGACGTTATTCAGCTGCTACAAGGCACTTCCTTCCTTCTGCTAAAGGATTCCCATAATATGGAACTGACCACAAAAACATCAGTGCTGATTGCACTGCAGCATTTTACCCTTCTAGCCTCAATTATCTGATCCCACTGTCATATTTTGTGTCATCAAGCAGAAAAAAAAAATCATATTCCTAAGAATTTTACTGCCTGAGGAAAAGGACATGGCACCCTCTCCCCATTCTGTTCACAAAAGCTGATTGGACTACACCATTAAATCGTACCCTCCAACTGTCCTGATTTAACAGGGAGAGTGACCAATTAGTCCTCTGCTATCCTACTTTTTCAGCTGCTTTTCAAATGTCCCGGTTTCTCTCACCTTCGCCCACTTTCCCCCTATGTTTTTGCCTTACTTCAACAGCTGCAAGATGAGTTCAAAGTTCAAAAGTAGTTTGTACTCAGCTTAATTCCACAGGGGGAGAGTAAGAAGAAGGAACAAAAGAAGTTGCCCTTCTCTATTTGCTCAGGAAAAGCAAACTGCTGCAGCCTCTCCTAACTTGTGTGTTCATTCTCATTAATAACTTTTCCCATCTTGACTACACTCTGATGTTGCTTGGCCACACATGTCCTAGTTTTTAGCTGTGGAATGTTGGAGGCTATGTTGAATTTCTCTTCAACACTGTAAAATAAGACAGCATCTTCCACTGAACCACTGCACCTAACAAAAGCAGGCTACCTTCAGAGGTTAGAATTCAAGACATGCTGTGTGGCACACAACTCCCCCTTCTTGTATCTTGCTGTCACTGACCTTTCAGTGTCTGCTGCTTGAGCAACCACCTCACTTTACCTAATGAAAGGCCAACTCCAGGGCTCTGCACTGACCAGCTGCATCTCTCCAGGGACTTAGGCAGAAGAAGCTGTTTTCTTGATTGACCACCAGAGCTTCTTCACCTTTAGACATTCTCCATCCTCATCAGCCTATAGAAGCCAGGTCAACCATGGACCCCAGAGGAAGAGCAAGTACCTTGCAGAAAGGTATCCATCCATAAAGCAAATCATTTCAGATAATTTAAACAAGATAGCTACATGCCTCCATGCATGAGTGGCTCATCTGTGGGATAAGTGCCGCAGCCGGCAGTGGGAGCTTGCCACAGTACTGCATGGAGCCATGAAGGCCCTCAAACGTGGCTGTATGGTTATACCTAAATGCCTGCCTGTCTGATTGTCTCTCCAATATTCTTCCTTAGAAAATTAGATTTTTTGAAAAAACACAAAGTAGTAAAGTCAGGGAGGCAATGAGCATGGGCAGAAAGATCACCGTTGAGAGGCATGACCATATTTCAGAATTAATATTTGGCACATACTTGACAAAAGCATTGGCTATCTTTCATTCAGGACAAGTAGAAATAGAGCTCAGAAAAGTTACTTTTGGGGGAGACTCCGAGATCACCCTAGTCATTATGGCCAAGAGTTCCTAGTCTAAAAAGAGCAACTTATCCAAGCTCTGAGTGAAATAAAGTAGGCCCTCTGTATCCATGGGTTCAATACCACAGATCATTGCTGCATACCTAAAATGGCAGTGCCCATACTTAAAATGGTACTGCCTCATACCTAAAATGGTAGGGCCACATACCTCAAATGGTGGCACCCGTAACTAAAATGGCAGTGCCCATTGATTAATATAGGACTCAACCATCTGTAGTTTTTGCTATCTGGAACCAAACCCCTGTGGATATGGAGGGCTCACTATATACACAAAAATCAACTTCCCCCTGACCTTTATGTTGTTGTTGTTGTTGTGTGTTTTTGAATTGTTTCTGACTAATGGTGACCTTAAGGCAAACCTATCATGGGTTTTCTGAGGCCAATTGGTCTTCATGGCCAAGCAGTGATTTGAACGCTGGTCTCCAGAGTTGTAGTCCAACATGCAAACCACTATGCCACACTGGCTCCCTGACCTTTATAGATGCACATTATATAGCAATTGAGGCCCACACTTTGATGCCTAACAGCCTTATGCTAATGTTATACAGATAGATCTTGAATGCCAAAGCCAGAAACAGAGGGAACCCCATTCATTTTAGTTTTCCCTTCCATTGCCAGTCCTTCCCCCACACAGAATGCAGTTTCAATTTCTTTTCAGCCAACTGGTGTAAGCCTCTCACTCAAATATTCCTGGCTGGCATGTTTTTCTTTCTTAACTTAGTCTCCCAACTTTTGAAATCTATACTTTGATCACCTATCTCTGTTCTTGAATGTTTTCATGGGATCACAAAGCTAGAAGGTTCCCTGCAAGCCATTTAATCAAATCATCTGGCTGATGTGTGAAATCCCAAGCTAAGAGCACACATATCCAGTCAAAATATGGCCATTCAGTCTCTTCTTGAAGACCCTGCATGGGTGAGAGCTGACCCATCCCCTAAGTAGTTGGTTCCACTGTGAAACTCTTCTTACCTTTCTCCACATATTCAAGCCAAATTTACCTTTCTGTATCGAAAATGCAGTAGATCAAATCCTGCCCCCTGGGATAGCAGAGAGCAAGTCTTTGCCCTATTATCTGTGACAGCCCTCCAGTTTCCTGAAGAGTGCTATCATAGCTCATCTTTAAATCACTTTACTGAATTTTCTAATATATAACAACTTTATAAGGAGATCAAGAGTTCCCTGCAGGCATTCTGTATTCAGTCTCATAAACTGTTTAGTGGAAGTAGCTACTAAATGAATATGTTGTTTCATTATTCCATGTTAAGTGGCAAATAATTAATTGCCTTCTGAACTACTGCCATCATAGTTTTTGCAATGTAATATAAACATTGTATTTAAATGCCTCTGACTTAAGTAGCATTTTTGTTATCCACTTTGACCCTTTAAATTGGAAGGAAAGGCAGGCTGAAATAGAAGTGGAAGATGTTAGGCCACAATCTAGTCTTTGGTCATCTACAAGTAGATTTATACATAATTCTCCATGTTTACTTGTCATTGTTAACCTATTGGGAATCATTTATAACTTCTTAATAATTTCTTATAACTTTTGCCAACTTGACCACACTCTGATGTGGGCCACGTGTGTCCCAGTTTTCTTCTGTGAAATGCTGGAGGATATGAATGGCAAAACTGCATATTATAGTCGACTAGACTGAAAACTGTCCCCTCTAGCTCTTCCCCTCTAACATGTAATAAAAGAGTGAATGCTGTGATGTCATAGTGCTCTACGTTTCTTCATCCGTACTGAAGAGAAATTGAAAACATGATGGTGGACATGGGTTTTCTTTTACTATACATTTCTGGGAGAGAGAAGAAAAACTCCATATTTTGATGATCTCTGCATCAGTGGTTTGTCCACATACATTTTGTAAAATGAACAAACCAACCCAGAAGTCTTCAATTAGCCATAGTTACCTCTTTCATCCAAACTAAAATGCTATGATTAATTAGTTTGGAATAAACCAGGATATTCTGAAGTTGGCTTAATATCCTGGCTTGTTCCAAAAACTGGTAATCATCGTTACTTGTCTTGATGAAATGAGAAATGACAATTAACTTGTTTAACTGTGGTTTGTGACAAGGAGAGGAATAAATGGTTTGTATGTGCCTAGAAAACATTCACCCAGACCAGCTCATAGTATGTAGGGAACTGCTGTATATTTTCCATAACTTGCAGTTCTGCTCAAATTCTCCCACTGAGGGGCCATCTCTGGCTTTTCTTCTCAAACGAAGATTCAGGAAGGACTCATCCCGCACTTTCTCCAAACACGCTGATGACTAAAAAGGCCAATCCGAGATAAACAAGTCCAGTTGCAGAAAACACAGCAGAAGGTCTCCTTGGGTGATGTTTCCGGGTTGTGATTCTTTCTGCGTTGTCGTTTCTCTTCAAGACTTGTTTGGCATGAGTTCTCAAATGAGGCTGCAGCATTGTGGATAGTGCGTCTCCATGCCTCCCGATGTGAGGCCAGGGCAGACCATTGTTGGTGATCAATTTGGCCAAGCCTGAGATGTTGTTTCAGGGAGTCCTTGTATCGCTTTTTTGGAGTGCCCCTCTTACGCTGACTCATGGCAAGTTCACCGTAGAGTACTATTTTTGGGAGGCGATGGTCCTCCATCCTAGAAACGTGCCCTGCCCAGTGCAGCTTTGTTCTCAATATCATGGCCTCAATGCTGGTGATCCCTGCTTGCTCAAGGACAGCAACATTCGTCACATAGCCAGTCCAGTGTATATTTAGGATTGTGCATAAACAGCGCTGATACCTCAGTGCTAAAGAACACAGTTACTTTACACAAAGTCCCATGTTCAATCTGTAGCATCTCCCCTGTTAAAGGATCTTGGAAAGTAGCTGCTATTCAGAGCAGATAATACTAAATTAATAGAATCAGTGCCACAATTCAGCCTAAGACCTCTAACTATCACATAACAGGTCTTAACTTCGGGTTGATCATACCCTGTGATGTATATGTGTGCACACAAATGCTCCCCCCCACTTTTTTTAGCCTTTCTGCATCACACAGAATCACAGAAAGAGATCTGGCTGAAATTTGCATTTGAAAGGAGCATAAATTTCCATCCGCCTATGCTACAAGAACAATTAAATTGTGTTCAAAGTGGTAGGAATATAATTTTCTGTCTCATTATGTGTGAAAATAGGTTATCTATATTATATAACAGAGCCCAAGTGAGAACAACATTTGTTAATTTCATGCTGCTCTCGGGAGTTATCTGCCAATGTCATGAAACCAGGGACCATCAGAAATATACATCTATCTTTGGACCCCATCTAGATATTGAATTACAAGTGTGTGATACAGCTGCTGAAAGGCTTATGTCTGGCCAGCAATAAGCAGGAAAGCCTGAATCTTCCTTGTCTCAAGGAAGGGCCAATAAACCTCTTGATTTCATAACCATCAAAATTCCATCATGGACAAAATTCCACCACTGACCACTTCTCCCCGCCCCCACCCACACAACCTACGCAAAAACACAACCTACGCTAAAAAGCATTGCTATGTAGAAATCCAATAGGGTTGGCTTGAAAAAATAAGTGTACAAACTGTATACAAATGGAACAAAATAATAATAATAAAAAGCTATGCCTGGTTTTTTTTTTACTGTATTTTTTGTGTATTTTACTATTTGTTATGTCACCTTGAAAATTCCTTGACTTATAAGGCAGGATTAAAATTGAAATATATAAATAACATTTGGCTGATAAAGAGGGTGAGTAAATGCTTAATATCTCATCCAGTGATGGCAATGGGGCAGTGAAACCACTCTGGATTATAATCTGAATTTTAGAGCATTGGTTCCTAACCTGTGGTCTGTGGAGCCCCAGGGGGTCGTGATGTCCTCACAGGTGGTTGCAAAGGACTGAAGGCTGCTCAGCCTACGTGACATGAGCCAAGGCAAAGGGCTGGCTGGCTTGGTCTGTGCATTGCTATCCAATCCTTTCCAGCCACAAACTTGCAGGAAGAAGCAGGAGAAAAGTCTTCCCTCCCCCTCCAGTGCCTCTAAGGGAAGGTTTAATGGATAATGTAATTGTATTATTATTATCAGGTATTGTTATTATTGTTAGGGTTTTAAATCTTGAGTTAAGTCTTGGGAGTCCCTGGCAACAAACAATATTTAAAGGGAGTCCCTGCTAAAGAAAAGGTTAAGAGCCTCTGCTTTAGAGGAGCTATCCAAAATGCTAAACTATATTCCCAAAATAGGCTCAGCATCTTAGATGACACCTCTACAGAGTGGACTAAGAACAAAGGGAATTCATTGTTTCACTAACATGGCATCTATCAACCACCACTGGTCTCATTAGCTCATAAAGTAAGCTGTCCTACACAGATTTCAAAGGAGGAGATGTGAAGTTAATATGGAACTTTTGAAGGAGCTTTGTCTTTCTTCTGATAATACATAGAAACAAACAAATTGTTTCCAGACAACCATAAAATCAAAACATTTTTCGAGAGTCATTTTGGAAAAAACTGTTATTTATTAGATTCTGTTTGGATTTCATGACAAACCACAGTTTGATGTAAACAAGCACTATAGGCTCACACATTTGCTCCCTCCTCCCCTCCTTTGGTGTAGACACAAGGAGGGATTTGGAAGCGTTCATTTCCATATTTTATTAATCATGGTTTGCCATGGCACCCAAAGCCAGCAAATTTTAATTATCATTTCTTTGAAACAAGCCAGTTTCAAACTATGGCTTATGAAGTTATGTAAATCATATTGTAAATCAGTTCAATAAATTTTAGTTAAGACTAACCACAGTTTAGGGCAATACTAAACTATGATTAATAGAAAACAGAATTGAAAGTTTATACTTTTCTCCTGACAACTGTGTCAAAAGACAAGGCAATAATGAGAAATGTGTTTAGCAAGAGGCTATTATACTGGGAACAAGCCTAAACTATATTATCATGACATCTGAAAGCAGTCATTGTAAGCCTACATGCCAGATCTGTCTTTAGCTTTATTTATTATACAGTACCTAATTTTGAAAGTGCTGTAGAAATAGAAATATGATTATTATGAGTTAAACTGTTATTGTCCTGTAAAACTAGGGAAGTCCTGCAGAAATTTATTTATTGTTAAAAACAAATTCAGAGGGGGAAACAAAACAAAAAAAAATTGACTCACTGGCCATGATATTGTGACTCTTTTTTTAAAAAAAAACCACACACATGTTCTAATTTTCCAGTAATTAATGACAATTCCTTTAGCAGAAAGGGTACATATTCAACCACAAATGAGTGGCATCTTTAAATATTTTTCACCCATGAAGTGAAATGTAAAAAATGATGTTCCTCCTGCCTTGGAGATCATTTTTAATGGCACACATTTAACTATGGTCTTCCATGTTGTTGTTTTTATGGTTAGCTTGTCCCTGCCAGGGGCACAGGAAAGAGACTCTTCCCCCCCCATGCACAAAAGTAACAGACAGTGGCCTGGAGGTACATGATGCTGTTCTATTGCTAAAATGAAGCAGGTCTGACCTTGTGAATGACCTGGATGAGAGACCATCTGGGAACCATATGTGAACCACTCCAGAGAGCAAGAGTCAGATATTCCTATTTAACATAAAAGCAACTGTAGAGTTCATTTCACCTTTTCTGTTTAAGACAACATCCACACCGGAACTTCCTCTGCTCTTGATTTCAGCACTGAATAGGGATGTATGGATGTGAAAAATTCTAAGTAAGTTCACAGGGGTCAACCCAGAATTTGCAGTTTCCCAGTTGGTGCCTAGTAGCAGGCAATTTCCTCACATGATAAGAGGCAATGGGGCCTCTTGTAATTAATTTGGAACAAGCCAACTTCAAATTAAGGTTTATGAAGCTGGATCCTTTCATTAAGTCATACTTAAGATTAACTGTAGTTTAAGGTTAGGTGACAAATAATTATCCAATTTTAAACCATTAGGTTTGTGAGATGCCTCTGTAATTCCCAATGAATTCCATGAATATGTGGATTTCATCTTTAAATGAGTTTCTCAGGAGTCCAGGACCAACCTATCCAGCATACAGAGACAAGGAACAAAATCAGGGCCAAAAACATGACCGTGTGAACCCTTGCACCAGTCCTAGAAAGAGTTTCTGTTTGAAAGGAATGCTCAACCCTGGATCAGCCTTCATTCTCAGTTGTAGTTGTTCCCCTCTTCTAAAACTGTTAAATATGAAAATGAATACAACAATAAGGGATGGCCAGTTGTGGAATTCTCTGAGTAATCACACATCAATACACACACACATACACAGAAAGCGCTTCTTCACCTTTTTCATTTTTAGATGCACACCTAAGTGAAGTGCAAAGCATGCACTGATAAATAAAGATGGTATGAGTGTCACTCTCAGTTTTATGGCATTTCTCAGAATTCTACTGTCTTTCTAGTGGAGTTCCGTATCAGGATGTACAACTTCTCCTCCCTCCTGGGTATGTAAATTTGGCTGGGTCCTTATTAGGGAATGATGATAGTATAATGGTTCATTATGCAAGCAGCTTCACTTTCTGTGTGTGTGACAATGACAGTAGCTTGAATTCATATGACAAGACTGACATCTCATTCACAATGACTCTAAGTGGGGTAAAGAGGTAGTTGTTAACCTCTAAGAAGTCACACAGACAAAGCAAAGAAGTGAACAGGGCGTAGCTAAAACTAAGATTCAGTCTTCACTCTGGGTCAATTACTACCTCTTGGAGTTTCCAGGAAGATGTTACAACAGGAGAAGCTATGTTTTTAAAAGAGTATACTCCATTCTTATTAAAAAGGGCACGTGTCACAGGCAACCTGAAGGTGTACACATACCTGTACACACACCCTCCATTCATATAATAACATGAACACCTAGGGGAAAGTGATGAATAGTGAAACTCTAGGGCAAACTGGTTTACAGACCATTGTAAAGTAGTAGGCAGTGTTGGACAAGTGTGACTGGGAACAGGGAGACTCATTGGGCACTGTTGTGCTATCACCATATCTAGCTTTAACATGACCTCTGACTGTCTCAGTTTGGGGACAGTCCCCATTAATCCTCTGTCATCCCATTTTTCAGCTGCTTTCTTTCTTCTCTTCCTACTTCCACCCTTTGTCCTCACCTTACTTCAGTTGCTGCAAACTGAATTCAAAAGGTAAAAGTAGTTTGCATTCAATTAATTCAGCAGAGGTGACGGAGAGAGGAAAAGAAGGCAGGAATCTTGCCCTTCCCAGTAGACTCAGGCAAAAGCAAACTGCTGCAGCATCTTCTAAATTGTGTGTTCTTCCTCATTAATAATTTTTGTCATCTTGACTATGCCATCTTGACTTGCTTGGCTATGTGTGTCCCAGTTTTCATCTGTGATGTTGGAAGGTATGGCTTGAAGCCTCTTAAACAGGTTATTGTTGGTGCTGGGCACTATGCCCTTGAGTTTTTTGGAGGAAACAAAGAATGCAAACTAATCAAATAAATGGATCAGAACCATGATATATGGCAGCTATGATTCCTTACTGCACAAGAAAAAGCTCTCTGTAGGCTATGGGTAAAAATCTGTAGCCCACAAGCTGAGTTTGGACTGCAATTTCCATAAGGCTTCTCTACTGTTCTGCTGTCCAGGGCTGATGGAACTTGTGGGGGGGGGGAATGGAGGAGGCACAATTGCCCACCCCTGCATGTATATGGTCAGATGTGTTTACTTGTCTTTAGTACATATCACAGAGTTCAGGGCTGACTATTTATTTACTCACTGACCAAGGCTGTATTCATACTATAGTATTATATCTGTTTCATACCACATTAATTGCCCTGGCACCTATGGAATCCTGGGGTTTGTAGTCTGGTGAGGGACTTGGAATTCTCTACTGTACTTCCTTGAACTACAGTATTACTGGTATGTCTGGTAGAGAATTCTAAGTATCGCACAAAACTACAAATCCCAAGATTGCATAGGATGGAGCTAGGACAATAAAAGTGGTATGAAACAGGTGTAACGTGGAAACATCCCAGGTTTTCAGGGCTTAGCTCTGCGATTCTTGGTTCAGATTACGTCTGAGAAAGGAAAAGGAAGGGTAAACTCAGTGGAGGAGCAAAGAAAGAAAGAAAGAAAGACAGACAGACAGAAAGACAGAAAGACAGAAAGACAGAAAGACAGAAAGAAATAAAGGAGCAGCCCAGTCCAGCTGGTGGTGTTTCCAGATGTCTTTAAAACTGAAGGGTGATTGCATTAGTTCAGGTGCTTGCATTGGACCAACAGAATGTTTAAAGGCTTTGCCAAGGAAATTATGTCAGCAGCTAGACTGCTGACATAAGATAGCTCCCTGGAGCTCATTCTGTTCACAAGCATAACATAACAGAGTTTTCGGCTCATCATCTGCAGGGCCTACACCTTGCCTTCGCATTCTGCAGCCCTTTAATCATCACAACTCACCAGGCTTCATTGTACCTAACAGGTCCGCCCTCCCCATTTTTTTAATGCATGGAAAACAAATAACCTCCACTTGCTTTTGTTGAGGAAGCTAATGGGAAAAACAGTGTGAATTCTGAGCACCAATAAAAATGTGGACATGTGCAGATACCTCTAAACTGAAGCGGTGAAGATGTGGAGTGCAGCGTGCTACATGGGCACTCCTAGTTTCTGCACTGTATGCAGAGGATTTTTTAAAAAAATTGTCCATTCTGTTCTGTCCTTTTCCCACCACACATGTGCTCACAATTTTGCAGAAGGTGGTGGGAAAGCTTGAGAAAATAACTTTTTTGAATAGAAAAGTTATCTTTTTGGACTACAAGTGGTCCTGATGGCTGGAAGATGGGGGTGTTGTAATATTTTTTCTAGGGATGAACATTTGGCCCAAGTTTGTCTAGTTGCCTTCTCATGGGTACATTGTTGGCACTTTTCCCATGCTCCCAGTTTGAGGCTGGCCTGAAAAAAGAGGAATGAATGTTCCTGTTCAGGCAAAAATATTGGAATATTTTGTCCAAAATATGCCACTTTCATCCTCCTGTCTCCAGCATGTAGATGCTTGTATTACAGGGATAGGAATCACTCTCCAGATGTTGTTGGACTGCAAGTCCCAGAAGCCCTAGCCACTATACCCAATGGTGAGGAATGCTGGGAGTTGCAATCCACCTATATCTGGAGGACTGCATGATACCCACCCATGCGGGAGTATCAGCAGAATCAAAATACCACCAGCTTCACACTGAGCATACCCATTATGGACATACACCTTCCATAGTAGTTAGTTACCAAGAGATATCATTTTGACTTTTTCAGCCTAAGCAAAAACAAAAGATAGCATGTGACATTATTAATGTTTTTTAAACAGTGCAGTTAAACTGGATGTATTAATTTTGAAAAAAAGCAGCCATACAGGTCAGATCCAGAATGAGGTCCTATTCTTGACTGAATCCACTCATGGCGGGGGAATTTTTCAGTATGAAAATGTTGTGGGGTCACAATCTGACTCAATCTGAATCAGGTTGCCTGGGCTGCTTTTGTTCAAAACAAAATGGTCAGCAGTGATTTTAAAAGCACACATAAAAATCACATATTTAGTTTAGCCTTTATACTGGGGTGGGCAACTGTGAAAGGCTGTTAGCTCCCAGGAAAACTTGGAGGGCTTCATTCTCCCATTGTTATTCCGCACACACAAAAATACAAATCTCCCCCCCCAAAAAGCCCTCTGGGGGTGTGGAGGTAATTTTCATTCATTTTTAGGCCCCTGGGGCCCAGGAGAGGCCTGTTTTAACAGGATGTGACCTGAAGTCACTTCCTGCTCACGTCCTGCTTTTTAAAAAAAGAACTTTCCTGGGTCTAAAATGGCTGGGAATGAGTAAAAAATGGCAAAAAATACTCCCAAATGCTCCCTAGAACATGTTTTTAATCTCTAAGAGATATCCCTGGTGGTTACAAAAATAACCATAGTAATTGTCAAATTAATGATTAGCAAGCCACCGTAGGAGCTTTTCAGGATGCAGAGAAGGGTATAAATACTCTAATTTATTAGTAGTAGTAGTAGTAGTAGTTGTTGTTGTTGTTGTTGTATAACACCATCATTGTACATGGCCCTTTATGAGTAGAAGAACAACAAAACAGTTCCCTGTCCTCAGGCTTACAATCTAATTAAGACATGACACAAAAAGGAAAAGGGGATGGCAGTGTGGGAAGAAATTAATTCCAGCAAATACTGCCTCTTTTTCTCTCCCTTCCAGGCCAGGGTAGTGGGAGTTGCAGCAATAAAATTACTTTGTGGGCATGCACACACACACTGTTGCTTCAATGGACAAAGCTTGAGAGTATGGCATACCCTCTAATGCTTCATACATAAAAACTGGGGGGTCGTTTACACAGGCAAATATTCCTCTCAATATACCGCTAAGATAGCTCATAGTTCCCACGGATCGCAGCACAGCATCGCCTCATTCAGAAGGGGGGAAGGTAAAACACCCAAATATAGTGTGGCAAGGGATGTCACTACTTTTGCCGGTATATTTGCAATGTAGCGCTTTTTTTGTCAGTGTAAACTAAGGGCTGCATCAGATCTGCATTGTGACTGGTTGCTATGATGTAAGGGGTGGGCTTAAAAGAGAGGGACTGTGTTCAGTAGCGATCAGGAAAAAATCCTCTCTGCTATTTTGCAGAAGGTCTGCCAAGAAAAAGGATTCCCAAGATGTTTCAGTCATAATGTTCCCATCTGTCAGCTCTGCTTGGGGGAGGGAGGGAGGGAGAGAGAGAGAGAGAGAGAGAGAGCACGAGCGAGAGACGGGGGAGGGAGGGGGAGGCTGGAAAAACTTGCGATAGGTTCACCTTAGGATCCACGGCATGGCTGCAAGGTCTTTTAGCAGAGAGATTACTGTCACTCTGCTTCACGGAGTGAGTTCATTTACAGGCATATTTACAGAGACAGAGCCACTACTTTGATCTTCCTCCCTGCTATTTGGGCAGTCTGTGAGTCTGTCTATGCCCTTCCCCATACAGCCTTTGTCTGCTTGGGGGGCCACACCCCCCACACTTTTTCAAGTCTGAACGAAAAAGCGGCATAATTAGAAAAAAAACCTGACTGGCACAGCTGCGGAAAAGAATTAAAGCGCAAGTTGCCACAATAAATCTGCTGTGTAAACCAGCGCTGGGACTCATGTGGCCAAGCAACATCAGAGCTCTGTCAAATGGGTGTGGCCAGGCAACAAGAGGGCAAAAGATATGGATGGCAAAAGACATAAAATTATTATTTTAACCCTGAAATTTATGTACGGAGTTCAGGAAAACTAAAAAGAAAAAAGAAAACAAAAAACAAAAAAAACAAATGAGCCTACCGGGAAGGTTGAAACTATGCTTCATCCTCTCCTCTCCCTCCTGCTGATTTACTTGACTGCAAATGACTTTTGCACTTTTAATTCAGATTGAAGCAATGGAAATAAACTGAAGTAAAGTGGGACGCCTTATCTACACTGGCAATTTACCACAGATTTCCCCTGTCTAAGAGACCTGCAGTCCATACAATGCAGGGCATTTGCCCTGTTCTGCCCCTAGGCAGTCCTTATGACCCGCGGAGCAAAAACAGGGCTCAGATGGGGGAAAGCTGGGGTGGGGCCCAAAACTGTATTCTAAAATAATACCCACTTTACTCCACTGCTGCCAGGAAAAAATGAAGCAGGCCCTGCGTGGCCACAAGAACCTGTCCCAACAGGCCAACCTGTTGCTCCAGCTGCCGGTCGCCCTTACTCTTCCACGTCCAGGAACAGGTCCCACAGCAGGTGACCTAGGCTGGTCACATGCAGGGGCCTTTGGTCACATGTTGCAGCCCGCTTCCTCGATGCTGGAAGGGCAAAGAAAATGGAGGTGGCAGCTGCAGCAATGGGCCAGCATTCCTGTCTGAACTCGCCTGTTTCGTTGAGGTAATGGGGGAAGACACATGGGGAGCCGGCCTATCCTGGCTCATGTAGATGAGCCCCGAGACATTTTACAAGCAACTGAGAAAGTGGCAAGACGAAGGATTAACTGGGGTTGACCCTGCCAAACTGGGAGGGTATGGGCTATGGTGGAGTGGATTTTTGCATGGTAGGGTTGCAAGCGTTAATCAATTCTTTCTGGTTCTCAAAACAAATTCCTGGGCTCAGAATACTTTCAATTCAAAGTGTATGTCTCTGGCAAAAGGCTCTCATTGGCACAGGTCAGGGTTCAAATAAAGAAAAAGGTAAGCCTGAAACCTGTCCAGACCTATCTTAGACCAGCCTTCACCAATGTGTGGAAGAACTTGTGTTAGAATCCAGCTTCTGCCATTCCCAACCCATGGCCATGCTAACTGGCTGTAGTCCAACACATCTGAAGAGCACCAGGTTAGGGAACTTTGCAGAGATTAAACCTTATAGGAAAACTACTTTTCTGTTGAAGTGGAGGAGGAAAGCTTCTTTCTTTCTTTCTTTCTTTCTTTCTTTCTTTCTTTCTTTCTTTCTAAAGAAAAATGCTTTCAGGTGAAGACCACATACCAAAATAACAGAAATTAAACATCCCCTTACCTGAAGGGACAATTCACTCGAGTTGAGGTCTAGAATCCCTCCATCTGAAAGGCGAGAACGATATTGTCCTGCCAAAAATGGAGAGTCCATTTTTTGAAGGAAATCCTCTGCTCTGCTTTCTGTTTTGGATGCCTCTGGATGTAACCTGTCTGTGTCCATGAGAGTGCAATGTCCATTTCCAGGCTCTGTTCTTGTACTACCTTTGCTGCCTTTGCTTTCCTTACCACTGGGAGGGGTCCTGGTAATGACGCCAAACTTTCTAGTCCTTTTGCCATTCTGGGCTGTTTTCCCACTGGGCTCTGAGGTAGGCCTGGCTTTGGGCTCACTGTTGCTGCTGCTGTTGCTGTTGTTGCCATTTGTTGGAGGAAGAGGGGCCTTGCGCTTAATGCGACGCAACATGATCAGGTAGATGAAGCCGCCATTCCAGCACTGGTCAGCAAGGTAGCTGCAGGGAAAAAAATAAAGAGAGGCAGGGTTTATAAAACAAAGTATCATGAAAGGCTAGTGATGGTGATAAAACTGGCAATTTCACAAGAGTTCCAAATGTGTGTCAAGAGTTCTGGAACTTGGCAGGTTGATGCTTCTGCATACCTCAGAGCACTTCTCCATTCTCTCTTCCTCTTCATGTGGAATCACATCTCCAAAGCTTGACTCCATGCTCTGCATTAGCTGCAGTGATGCAAAAAAGCAATGTGTGTTCCAAAACATAACAAGTAGATGAGAATCAGAACTTGGAGATGAGAGTACCTTTTCTGGACTACAATTTCCAGAATTCCCCCAGCCAGCATCATCACTGACCATGCTGCCTAGGGGATTCTGGGAGCAGTAGGCAAAAAAAAAAAAAAAAAAAGGAGAGTAATATTTCTAGGTACTGCTGAGAACTGTGCAGCAGGGGTAGGAATCATCAGCTTCTCCAAATCTTGTTGAACTGCATGTCCCAGCTGCCTTAGCTAGTATAGCCAGTGTAACAATATCTGGAGGGCCAAACGATACCCACATACTCCATAAAGTCTTGTCCATTTGAAATGGAAAGTCATTCATGGGTGTAAAGAAAAGGCGAGAAATTTAGCAATAGTTTAGCTACTGGATGATTAATATGGTTCAGATGGTTAATAAGGTATAAAAACGTGATACCACTTGCCAGCTCTGTCCCTCCCAATTCCCCCACAAGTAACCTATACAAAATTCAAAAGGCATATAAGCAGAAGACACACTATCCATTGCTACTCCTAGGGATGTAGGAACACATCCTGCTTCTGGAACGCTTAAACTTGATCTTGTACACATAAGATCAGGATATCTACACTGCAATGTCCTTCAAACTGGCTGCATTGCTGTGATGATAGGGAATGTTCACAAATATTCAGATTTCCTTTAGGGAATGAAACATAGCAAGTCAAGCGCCATAAGATTCAAATTAAACATGCTAGTGTCTTGTTTCTTCCAGCCCTGGGGCAACTGATCAGAGGGGACATACTAAAGTGCTTTTGAATCTACCACAATGAAGCAAGTATGCCAAATGTTTGCAAGAACAAGCTGTAAGTTGCTCATATCCAGGCATGAACCTATCCAGGCATGAACTTATCCAGGGTGGTCATTAGTCTTTCAGTTTCAGCCTCTTTGCCTGTAATAAGGGACTGGCTTTATAATAAAATGTTGCCCTATAATAAGACACTTATAATAAGGCTATAATAAACCTATTTTAGAGAATTGCCGCAAGGTTTTCTAAGCTTACAGCAATCCTGCATGTGAAACAGTTTACACTCTCACAAAAAAAAAAAAAATTGTGCAAAATCTAAATATAATTTCTGAGACTGCAGTCTTAAGAGACTGCAGCTCTAAGAGACATATGCCTAGCCAGTTATTGTGACAGAATTTTGATTATCTGCTTGGGGAATCTGAAACTAGTGTAGAATGTTGAACCCTCTTCCTTCCCGCACACTGCATTCACGGATCAAATCTGCACACTCTGTTTGGCCTTTAGTAATCCATTTTTTTAAAAGTTCTGTGAATAACTTCATGGACGTGTTCATGCATGCAATCAATTTCTATGAAAGACTGAAACATGTTAACACCAAGGAACAAATGAAAATCCTTGAACAACAGTAAGTAGGCCAGACACCATTATCACTTCAGGCAGCAAAGATCTTCACAGATCTTAGCAGGCAAAGAGAAAACAAGGTGTTGACAGAGAATGGGTTGTGGCCCATTCTTGCAGAGAGACTGTACCCAGCAATAAAGCAATGCAAATATCTAAACCTGCCTTATATTGTGTGAGAACTTTGGCCAGAAATTGGAAACATTACTCTTTGGGGAAGACTACAACTCCCTGAATCCTATATCCACAATGGCCAGTAGGAGTTGTAATCCCAAGAAAGCTCCCCGCCCCCAAGCCTGGGAAGAAGAGAGAGAGAGAGAGACTTTGAGGCTCTCTGTGTGTACTATGGCCTGTTTTTAATAAGCCACCTTGAGAATCATTTGATTGAAAAGTGGGGTATAGTATAAACTTTCTGAATAAACAAACAGGTCACTGGCAAGCACTCATGCAATGTTATCACATCAGGTTTTCTGGCCCAGAAATAAACTGTTGTGGCATAGGTGCTAGTGACCTCAGTGTGACACTGGGCATATGGCAACCTGCATTGTAAGCTTTCTCCTTTTTATATACCTAGCATCACATTTATACCAGGTGCTGGCTTTTACTGTCTAGGGACTGGGAAAGAAAAATCTGGCACTGCGAGGCCATTACGCAAAATAATGCAAATGGAGCCTAGGCTTAATAAAGTCTTTATTTTGTTCTTCAGCTATGAAGCAGACAGATGGTTCTGAAAGCAGGACTCTTCATTGCCTTCTGGGCACGTTACAAGTTACAGGTTTTGCCTTTCAAATCCCTTTTTCCCTAACCATCCACTGACTCTTCTTTATTTTCACTGCATTAACTTAAGGAATTACATGGGATCCTTTCTTGGTTATTCCATTCATGCTCCCAGTTTGGACAGCAGGTACATGTCAGAAACCTTTCCCTGGAGCTGATCCACAACTATGAATCTTCCCTGTCCTTAGAACAAGGATGCAAATCATGTAGCTCTCTAAATGTTGTTGGACTGCACTCTGATATGATTATCACCAAACATTTTCCCCAAAATAGTTAAGTTGGAATTCCCAGATCTAAGAGCCTGGCCCTGACTCTGAGGGCTTGGACTCTTCCCCTGAGCAAGAAGATTTTTTAGTTTAGTCTGTGTAACTGTGGTTGATGCTGAATGTATCATGCTCAATAATTTCATCAGGGGCTCTCTCTTGTAACATCACCAGAACTTGCACACTGTGACATCACTAAAGGTTGTCCCTAGTTGTCAGGTTTTGGCCCTGACATCTCATGGCCTGGGACAGTCCTGACCTGGCAACCCTAGGTACAATCCCACAATAGTTATATCAAGTCATTTCTCCTACTGTGTTGACCAGCTCTTGCAGGCTACTAAATGAGGCTACCAAACAAGATTTTCTACTTTGTGTTTTATTTCATTCACTCCCAGCACTCACCCAGTTATGGTCATGGAGTACACTAATAATGGCCTCTGAACCAGAGAAGCACAGTACAACTTGTTTTTGCTTCTCATGCAATTTCCCTTCCTAAGCTTAAGAGCAAGACCTGTCTCTGTACATGCAACAGAGTGCTAGATGCTATACATTTTCTCATGGATTTTCCTACCACATCACCTCTATGAGTAGCAGCAGGCATTCTGATCCCAAATCAGAGTCATCAACCAGAAGTGCAGAATCAGTACTGCAAACTATAGTGGTGCTAGACTCCAATCCCAAGTTCAAGTGCTGGCTGCAGCAGGAACCAATCAGTTGGCAACCTCTGAGCCAACAAAGCCTGAATCAGAGATGGCATACCGAAGGAGAAATTCCTTTGACGGACAACCTCCATCCACACCAGGGGCCTCATGCTTCCTGATGCCTAGACAGTACACATGACAAGACTTAGCAGAGGAGGAACCAGATCAATGGACTACCCCTTTAAGGTTTTCCAGTTTTTAGGAAGGGGCATAGCAGAAGAAATACAGTTCAGCCAAGAGGGAAAAGATGCCTTAGAGGAGCTCCCAACTTGGATGGGTAGGGGAGAGAAATATCAGACACTGAAAACATGCATGAAGAGTTTGACTAACCACATGAAGTAGTCCTGCCAACCCTTACTGAGCCTAATGGACACACATGAGAACTAGGAAAGATTCTAGAGCAGATAATTAAACAGACAGTCTGTAACCACTTAAAAAGGAATGACATGATCACAAAAAGTCAACATGGGTTTCTCAAAAACAAGTCATGCTAGACTAATCTCATCTCTTTTTTTGATAGAGTTACAAACTTGATAGATGAAGGGAACACAGTGGATGTAGTGTATCTTGATTTCAGTAAGGCTTTTAACAAGGTCCCCCATGAAATTCTTGCAAAAAAGTTATTAACCTGTGAACTAGACAATGCAACTGTTAGGTGGATTTGTAATTGGTTGACTGACTAAACCCAAAGGGTAGTCACCAATGGCTCCTCTTCAGCCTGGAGAGAAGTGACTAGCGGGGTGCCACAGGGTTCTGTCCTGGGTCCAGTGCTATTCAACATCTTTATCAATGACTTGGATAAGGGAATAGAGGGTATGCTTATCAAGTTTGCTGATGACACCAAATTAGGAGCGGTAGCTAATAACCCAGAGGACAGGATCAGAATCCAAAATGACCTCAACATATTAGAAAGCTGGGCCAATACTAACAAAATGAATTTCAACAGGGAGAAATGTTGGATACTACACTTGGGCAGTAAAAATGAAATGCACAGATCTAGGATGGGGAATACATGGCTTGAGGGAAGTACATGAGAAAAGGATCTAGGAGCTTTAGTGGATCACAAGCTGAACATGAGTCAGCAGTGTGATGGAGCAGCTAAAAAAGCCTATGCGATTCTAGGCTGCATTAATAGGCTGTGTCTAGATCAAGGGAAGTAATAGTGCTACTGTATTCTGCTTTGGTCAGACCTCAACTGGAATACTGTGTCCAGTTCTGGGCACCACAATTCAGGAAGGATATTGACAAGCTGGAACGTGTCCAGAGGAGGGAGACCAGGACAGTGGGAGGTCTGGAAGCCATGCCCTATGAGGAGCAGCTTAGGGAGCTGGGCATGTTTAATCTGGAGAAGAGAAGGTTGAGAAGGGGCACGATAGCCATGTTTAAATATTTGAAGGGATGTCATACTGAGGATGGAACAGGCTTGTTTTCTGCTGCTTCAGAGACCAGGACATGGAGCAATGGGTTCAAACTACAGGAAAAGAGATTCCACCTAAACGTTAGGAAGATGATTAGCAAGTGTGGTGGAGTCTCCTTCTTTTAAGGTTTTTAAACAGAGGCCGGATGGTCATCTGTTGGGAATGATTTGATTGGGTATACCTGCATGGTAGGGGTTGGACTGGATGGCCGGCCCTTGAGGTGTCTTCCAACTCTATGATTCTAGGATTCTAGGATTGCCTTGAATTTTGACTTACACATAGGGCAACTCCATTCAAAGGAGGATACTGACTGATCTGGGATCTTCTTTGCATGGAGAAGCTTTAAGGGTCTGCACATAGAAGAAACAATTATCCTAATGGCAGAACACAAAACTGGCAGGATCAGTAAAGTAACAGAATGGATAGCCCACACAACCCTTGTTGAAGCAAGTTACTAACTTGAGCTGAGATAGTAATGGAGCAGAACATGGCAAGAACTAGTCAAAAGAAACTAGAAACAGATTCCTTTCCCCAATAATACAAACATAGAATCATAGAGTTGGAAGAGACCATAGGGCCATCCAGTCCAACCCCTGCCATGCAGGAATACACAATCAAAGCACTCCCAACAGATAGCCATCCAGCCTCTGTTTAAAATCCTTCAGAGAAGGAGACCTCACCACATTCCGAGGCAGCATAACATAATTAAGATTATTACTGTGTAATGTATTACTGTTTAATGCTTGAGTTCAGATACATGGTGTCTATGCTGAAGCAATTAGTGGGCCCTTGGTATCCACTGGGATTTGGTTTCCAGGACCCCCTGTGGATACCAAAATCTGTGGATGCTCAGGTCCCATTATATATACAACAGCATCATAAAATGGTGTTCCTTATATCAAATGGCAAAATCAAGATTCACTTTTTGGACTTTAAAAAATATTTTCAAGCCATGGATGGTAGAATCCGTGAATGCCAAATCAGTGGAAAAAGAGGGCCAACTGTATTCCAGGGTGGTGGTGTCCAGTGATGGGTTTAGACAATTAGAATCTCACACAGGAACTACAAGCACTTCTAGAAAGTCCCCACATTTGATGCCAGAGTAGCGGGATGGGTGGAGGTCCTCACATTTGGTGGCAGTGGTGGGATAAGCAGAAGACTCACACACTGGTTAATGCTGTGCTTTGTGCTACTGACTTGTGTTCTGACATGGGTGTTGAGGCAATAATGAAGTCAACAGGAAGGTTCTGTGTTTTATTTCATTTTTGTAGCAAACAAGTGGTATTGCCATTTTTAAAGGAACATCTATTTTATTTGTTTCAAGAAACAGAAAAAGCAAAGAGTTACTTTTTTAAACTACAGGAAAAGAGATTCCACCTAAACATTAGGAAGAACTTCCTGACAGTAAGAGCTGTCGGGAGTTAAGAGACTGAACTCCATTATAAAATGGCCAAACAACTGCAGAATCATGCTGAATCATAATGGCTGACTGCATGAACTACGAAGTCATGCCTAGCCAGCCACTAGAGGGCAATGTCCTGTAGATATATAGGTATATAAGTGAGCTAGGCCAAAGCTCACTCTCTTCTTCTTGTGAATGCTGATGCCTGGTGAAGCAGTTTCTCCTTCAACTGTAAATATTTGTATATATATTGCAACTGTTTGACTTTGAAGATAAAAGTGCCTTCTGCTTATTTGGATGGCACACACTCTGTGTGTAAGTATTCTTGGGAACAGGCTGTTATTAAGTCTGCTGAGATAGTTTTTTGGCTTCTGATGGGGATTGAGTGTTCTATCATCCCCTGCCAGGAGCTGTTCAGCAGTGGAATGCACTGCCTCAGACTGTGGTGGAATCTACTTCTTTGGAGGTTTTGAAACAGAGGCTGGATGGCCATCTGTCTGGAATAATTTGATAGAGTATTCCTACAGGGCAGGGGGATTGGACTAGATGGCCCTTGTGGTCTCTTCCAACTCTATAATTCTATGAAAATTTCAACTACAATGCTAACAAATGATGGAAGAGGCAGTCAGGCTTTGAAATGCAACTTATTGCTTTGTACCTGAGTGACTAATCACAGTGCTTTCAGGTGCCCCATTGTATCCTGTGGGTTTCCACTTATAGTCAGGGAAGGAGACAGATTTTCATGCATCCTATCTTGGTGTAGAGGCTGAGACTTAACGCTGCAGCATCATGCAAATAACGGCTGGATTCAATAAAGTCTCTGTTCCGTTCTGGCAGCCAGAAAGCCAAACAGGACCCCAAACCCCACTTTTGGCAGCTTGTAAAGTGCTTGAAACCAGCCAAGCTTTCAGTGAATCTGGCCTCAGAGTATTTGGAGGGTTTTGTATTTTATTTTCAGTGTTTAAAATCCAAATACCTTAAGGATTTCAGTCTGGGTTATATCGGAATTTGCTATGCGACTCTAACTCTGTATATGTTCCTCTCATTATTGACTTGGAAGCCCTGGGCTCTGGTGGAAAGCTATTTATTTTTCAGGACTGCTTTCATATTTCAAGCTTTTTGGAAGGGAATAGAGAAGAATATTATACTGCTAACTAGATTTCAGATGAGCTGAGATATTGAAAACAGAAACTGCAATCACTGTTGTATAACTGGAATGTTCACTCCAGTTGGCAAAGGGTGGATTCAATTGGATAAGGGTGGATTCAATTAAAATCCTTGACGTTAAGCAGCTGGTAACTGATTCCACTTAACCAACCAGTTCTTACTACTTCTGAGTCACTCTAATAAATCATTATACCACAAAGCCTTAACATTTCTGCAGTTGGTCTCATTAACGCATAGCTACTACAACCGTGTATCTTACATATAGGTAATTTGTAAGTTTCTATGCCAGCTTTCTCCAACCAGGGGACCCTCCAGATGTGTTGGAGTACAACTCCCATCATCCCCAGAAAGTAGAGTCCACTGTCCTTGGCACTTCCCTAAAACTGTGGATTGCACTCTCTTTGGAATTGCTGGTCTGGGCCCCTTTACAGTGTAGATGAATGGAGGCCTGTTAGTAAGAGTCTGAGAAATTAATGGCCTAAGTACCGGTAAGTATAGAAGTTGGGGTGTCTGTGTGCAGCAATGTAGGAAGTACAGGCAGCACACTAAAAGTGGTTATGAGGATGAGGATGCCTGGAGAAATGAGCAACCTTGGAAGAATGATGCTGGTGCTACTTCACACTGTTTCAAAATCGCTGCATTGATACACCACTCTAAAATCAACACAGTGGAGGTATCTGAACATATCTCATGATACAGACTTCTCCTGTCAGAAAAAGCCATGCAAGTCTTCCAACATATAGTATATGCATTCCACAGGAACGGAACTTATGGTAAAGATGTCCCAGTGATGCTCTCAACTACAGTGTTCCACAGCTGAGCTTTTCTTCTCTCTCCTGCAACATCCTGGGTGAGGTTCCTTGGGAACAGAGTCTTCTCTAATGTTGGATCAGGGCAGTTTTACCTCACACCTAGCAAGAGTTATTTGAGCAGCACCAGATGGAGAGATGTTACCATTTCAGTCTTCCGCAATGCCTCTTCCCAAATATGTATTCTAAAACATCTGGAGGGCATCAGGTTACCTACTCATGGCACTACTTCTTAACACTGTGCCTTATCAGTATATACAGTAGGACCCCCATATCCGCTGATTCATTATTCACTGATTCAGTTATCCACGGGATACAAAATAGCACACCTACCATAGAGTCTTCCTAGAAAATGCGTCCTCTCTAGCCATTTTCTATTTTTTAACTTTTTAATTTATTAGTTATTTATACCCCACTCTTCAGCCAGAAGACTATCAGAGTGGCTTACAAATTGTTTTAAGCAATAGCAGTTTACACATCTACACTGCAGTAAGCAGTTTCCAATGTGTTAGTTAATTGCTCCCACAAGCCGGGTACTCTTTTTACCGACCTATGAAAAGATGGAAGGGGCTGAATCAACCTTGGAGCCATCTGGGATAGAACTCACAACATTGTGGCTGCAGTACCGGCATTTAACCACTGCACCACAGGGCTTTCTAGGTCTTCCAAGGCAACTCTATGGTATTTTAAACCTGAAGTCCCATTATTCCAAGGGTGTTCACTGTTATCTGTGGTTTTCAGTATTCATGGGGCCCCCCAGAACCAATCCCCAGTGGATATGAAGGGTCCTACTGTATGTGACAACTTATATGTGACGATAGTCACTGGTCCACATGGTGTCGATACAGCCATGAGTATTGCCTCCCTTGAGCCTGTGGGGTGCTAGTCCAGAGAAAACACAGCATAGTTTCATATCTTTAATTGTTCAAATATGGTTTTTAGATACTCAGAGATGGATCAGAAAGACAGAAGTCCATCCATACCCATTATTCAGCTCTGCTTAAAAGGGAAAGATCATGTGGCTCCTTTCTGAGTTTTCCAGTATTCTAACTGGTAGGTTGTCATCTTTTTAGTGACCTTGCTCCTAAGCCTACAACAGCTGCCTGGCACACAGAATTTAAATAGGCAAACTCTCTTCTATTGTTTAACAATATTTGTTTAACATTGAAATATTTATATCGCACCCTATATCCTAGGGCCTCAAGCAAGATCAATTATACAGTTTAAAACCATTTCAAATTTAAAGCAATAAAAATTATTTAAACAGACGGCCAACATATTGAACAATTTAACACATTAAAACAGGTTTAAAAAGTTAAAACGGATGAAAACCATGTGTAGCTTGGAATAAAGCAAAGGGTTTTAAAAAACCCAAGGTTTTTTACTTGGTACTGGAAAGGAGCCAGTATTAATAGTGCAAATTGGGCCTCCAAGGGAAGGGCACTCCACATCCAATTAGGATGCCACAATCGGGAAGGTCTTCTTTCATGTCTTTCCACAGTGCATTGCCCTCACTGGTCTTCCCAAAACATATCCATGTCAGGAGATGTTTCACCCACTCAGATTCTTATTTGCCTATTGCATTTGTATCCTGTCCACCAAAGCAGTTCAGGGTGGGTAATTCCATTTTATCTTCAGAGATTTATCTTGTGAGATGGATTAAGCTGGGAAAGAGTATGTAGTTCAAGGTCACCAAGGGAACATTGTCCCTAAGAAGCAACAAAAGTCCAAAGCTTTCTCTGGCCATGTCAAATGTTTTGTCCACACTCTCTCTGTCCTACTCTCTCCTCATCCTTTTCCAAATTGATCACCAACAGTGGTCCGCCCTGGCCTCACATCGGGAGGCATGGAGACGCACTATCCACAATGCTGCAGCCTTATTTGAGAACTCACGACGAACAAGTCTTGAAGAAAAACGACAACGCAGAAAGAATCACAACCCAAAAACATCACCCAAGGAGACCTTCTGCTGTGCTTTCTGCAACCGGACTTGTTTATCTCAGATTGGCCTTTTTAGTCATCAGCGCACTTGCAGAAAGCGCGGGATGAGTCCTTCATGAATCTTCGTTTGCGAAGAAAAGCCAGAGAGAATGGAGATAATTTACCCACCCACCCCCATTTAATGCCATTGTTTGGAAGTAATGAATTCCAAACAAAAAATTACTTTCCCTGGCAATGAGGATGTAAACAAAGTTACATTCCAAATATAACAAACATAGAAACAATGTTATTTTACCAATGCAAGGTGTAGCATTTCCTTCACACTACACAGAGCACTATGATTCCACTTTAACAGCCACAGCTGCATCTTATGTTATCTAGGTTTCTAGTCAGGGGAAGCACTAATGCTCTCTGGTTGGGAATTCTAAATATTCCTCCTTAAAATACAAATCCCAGGTCCATAGGTCCTTCCCAGGGCAGTTAAAGTGGAATCATAGCACAGAAAGACTTTTTCTAAAACAGGAAGTGACCCCCCCCAAAAAATGGGTTGGAGTGAGGGCCTATAGTGGCTGCAAAAACAGAGTTGGGGACAATGTGCATCCCATGGCATAAGGGTTTTCCCTGAAAGTAACAGGAAAGTAATGAGGAATATAACAAGGAAAATTAAATGTTGCTTTCAAAAACAGTGCAACAATTTTACCAGCAAAAAAATACTCTTTGAAACACTGTTAATTGGTGATGGGGATGAATTGGTTTTTGAAAAGTAATTTTGCAAGCTCTGATTCATCCAGGTTCTAGAGTACACTTACAGCATCCCTCCCAGATGGCTGTCCAGCCTGTGCTTAAGTACCTCCACTGAAGGAGAGCCAACTGTCTCCAAGAGAGATAGCTCTGTTGTCAAATAGCTGGTAAAGTTTAGGAAGTTTGTCCTAATGTTTAGCTGAAATCTGTTCCATCTATTGGTTCCAGTTCTGCTCTCTGGACCAAGAGGGAACTACTCTGCTCCATCTTCTTTGTGACAACCTGCCAGATATCTGAAGTTATTGGTTATCATGTCCACCTTTAATCTTTTCTCCAGACTAAACATATAATTATTTCAACTGTTTCCCACTGAATAGAATAGAATAGAATCTTTATTACGGTCATAGACCAGCACAGGTAAAAAGGGGATACAGAATAAAGGTAAGATCACAGAATAAAAACAGGCTAAAAGCAGTATTTAAAATGTTAGCTCCAGTATAACAAGTATAACAAGATAACAAGAATAGGTTGACACTATTCTACTGCTGAGGACATTGTCTGACGAATTTTAACCGCAGCTGCGCAGAATCTGGCAACATTATAAGTTGTTCCTGGGTTGGTGTCTGAAAGCAACAAGTTTATGTAGAATTGTCCAGTGTGCCCTTGATATTTATGCAACAGGGGTGAAATAAGTCTGAGACGTATGTCCCTGTAGTATGAGCACTGGAGTAATACATGCTCTGTTGTTTCTATTTGGCCTGAGTTGCAGGGGCACAGTCTGTCTGAGAAGGGGATCTTCTTGTATCGGCCTTCAAGGACAGCTGAAGGGAGGGCATGACACCGTGCAAGAGTAAAGGCCCTTCGATGTTTAGGTATTTCAAGTGTTGCTAAGTATGCCAAAGGTGAGGCCAGATATCTATTGGAGTCACTAGCAATGAAGGTTGGAGTACTGGCTATGTCCAGTTGTCGCTCTATATCTGCTACCCGTTGTTTGATAGTAGCTTTTGCCCTATCATATCCCAGGCTTAGCAGAAGAACTGGGGAAAGGCCCAGCATTGAGATTTTAGTCATCACTGTCTGTTTCCAGCTGGATTGGAAATCATCACTTAAGGTTAGTGGAGCAAGGCCAGTGGGAAAGAGGGATAGTCTGAGCCAGTAGTTGAGTATGGTCACCCACACTCTGGCCTCCATTTTCATAAATCCTGACTCCAGTCTCAGAGCTGCGTTAGAGACACATTTTGGAGTTTGGAAAGCTGATCTTAAGAATTTGGATTGGACAAGTTCTAATGGAGCAGGGTTGGGGAAGGGTCCCAATTGGGATCCATAAAGCAGTTGTGCTACTGGTTTGGCTTCAAAAAGTTTGAGCGCTGCAGGTAAGTAGTGGCCTCCTCTTGTCTTAAGAAATTTGAGAATGGTTGTTGTGCTCCTCTGTGCATTGCAAGCAGCATACTCTCCATGCGCTTTCCTACTACCAGTGGCTTGAAAAATTACCCCCAGGTATTTGAAGCAAGAGACCTGTTCAATCTTGTGGCCATCTATATTCCAGTTGTAGTTCTTAGGCCTTTTAGCGAATGCCATGATTTTAGTTTTTTGATAGTTGAGTTCTAGCTGTTCCACTCAGCAATAATATGTTAGTGCTCTTAGGGCTCTTTTTAGTCCAATGGGAGATCTTGAAAGTACTGCTGCATCATCCGCATAAAGCAGCGTTGAAATATGCCTTCCCTTTAATTTTGGGGGGTGGAAGTTAGTGTTGTTGAGGTGATCCACCAAATCATTAATGTAGAAGTTAAACAGGAGTGGAGCTAGAATGCAACCTTGCTTGACACCCTTCTCAGTGACAATGTCATTGGTGAGATGTCCCTGGGGGTTACATCTTACTTTTAATGAGGTCCCTTCATGCAGCATACGAATTAGATGGAGTAAACGTCGGTCGATCGAAGAAGCCTCCAGTTTTTTCCACAGTTTGGTTCGGGGTATAGAGTCAAAAGCTGCTTTAAAGTCTATGAAGGCAGCATAGAGAGAAACTGTGCTGCAGGTGGAGTATTTTTCAATAAGGTGGTGGAGTACAAGGCACTGATCTATGGTGGAGCGGCCTTCCCTAAAGCCAGCTTGTTCTTCTGCAAGTATGTTTTCTTGTTCCAACCAGGTCTGAAATTTCCACTGTAAGTGTCTTGCATAGAGTTTGCTGATTGTACTGAGGAGACTAATTGGTCTGTAGTTGACAGGATCATCCTTGCTTCCTTTTTTATATATGGGGACGATGATTGCAAGACCCCAATCCTTGGGTGCTCGACCATATTTGTCGATACAGGTGAAAAGTGAGGCCAGGATAGGGGCCCAAAATTCAAGGTTGTTTTTAATGGCTTCTGCAGGTATTAAGTCTTCTCCTGGAGCCTTCCCCATTCTCAGCTGGGCTACAAGGTTCTTGATCTCTGTCGCTGTCACTGGTGGCCACTCTTGGATATTTTCTATATTTTGGTTAGTGCATCCACTTTTAATGTAGTTGTCCTTATAAAGTGCTTGAAAGTGATCCTCCCATATCCCTGGAGGGATGTGACAATCCACTGTAGCTGGCCCATTTCTCTGGGAACTTGATGTAATATGCCAGAATAGAGCTGTGTTGTTGGATCTGACTGCCTGGATAAGTTGTGTCCACTCATTCTTCATGGCTTCTTTTTTCTTGTTCCTCAGCAACTTTTTGTAGTCTCTTTTCTGCTGAAGCAGCATTTGTGCAGCATCTGGAATGTTATTAGATAGGTAACCTTGATAAATATCAATGAGGGCTTTTTTAGCATTAACACATTCCTTGTCAAACCATGGTTTGGAGTGGTGCTGTTGTTGTTTCCGCTGATGTGCGCTATTTTGACAGATTAGATATTGGTGTAAAGCTTGGGTAAGTGTATTGTAATTTTCCAAGATTTCATCAGGGGACTCAGCTGATATCAGGGCAGTCCTAAGATGCTGAAGTTGGTCTGAAGCCAATACCTCACTTATTGTTTGGTTTAGTTGGGGGGTCCATTTAGCTCGGCGATAAGTCCTTCCTGATGGTGTCACAGAGAGATGATAGCGCTCCCTGGTGTGTGTCTCCTGAGTGAAGTCGCTAAGCTGTAGCCGAATTGGTAAATGATCACTTTCAAATCTGGGCATAACTTCTAATTCCTTGGCATAGGGAAGAAGGTCCCTGGAAATGATTATGTAATCAATGGCACTCATTCTGGACCCAGAGAGATAAGTGAATTCAGCTGGGCAGTCATTTTTCAGGGCACCATTTAGGATTTGAAGGTTCAGCCTGAATGCTGTTTGATCCAGACAAAGTCCTGCAAAGTTTGATTTCTTGTCCTTTGAGCATCGGATGAGGTGGGTTCCATCGTCTTCAAAATCAGGAGGAGGGCATTTGTGATGGGCATATAGGGTATGATTATTGGGGCCCAGTCTGGCATTCAAATCACCTCCCAAAATTACAAATGCATTTGGGTTCTGCAACATGAGGTTAGCAGTATATGATTCCAATTCAGCCCACAGGCCTCTGATTTGGGATTTCTTCTTCATTGGAGGCATGTAGGCATTTATTATCAGCAAAGTGCAATGGTTAAATTGAATTAGCACTGCCATGGCATGTGTTTTAAAAGTAGAAAGAGGCCTTGTTATGGCACGTAGGGTGGTGGAGACCAGGACGCCCAGGACGCCTCTAGCTCTTCCATGCTTTTTCCCTGGCTCTGCCGGAATTGAGAATGAGTGAAAACCATTTAATAACAGATCCTTATTAGTCCATGTTTCCTGGATCAGTATAATGTCATATTGGGTGAGGAAGTCATTAGGACAGGGATCTCTGCGGGCCGTCGGCCACCCAGCAATGTTCCAGGTCATAAGGGTCACCTTGTGCTGGTCTGTTGGAGGTCAGGCAGTCGCATTGCAGGGCACAGGCTGAATGGGTAATTCATCTGATGGCAGTTGGTTAAATGACTGGGTTGACTGTGGCTGTGTCCTCCTCTGAGGATGGAGGGGTAGTGAGTCACATTCCTGTTCTTCTTGCCCTGCCTGTTCTGGAAGGGAGATTGGAAGAACCAATGCAGCATGGGAAGTGAAATGAGGATCAGAAGCAAGCAAGGATCCCATCTCTTTAGTGAGGGGGGCATTCTTTGGCTTAGGAGATGAGGTAGGTGGCAGTGAAGACTGTTTTTCCCTTGAGCTAGGTTTGCATAGGGATGCTTGAGTCCCCTGGGGTTTAATTGTAGATGGGGGTGCATCTGCAGTATATTGCATTTGTGGAGGGGTGTTGGCTACAACTCGGGATTTCAAGGCTTCCTTGATTGTGAGTAGAGAGTCATCACTTTCACTTTCACTGTCATAAATATCAGAATAATGCACTGACAGTTTTCTGCGAGGGGGGGCTGATTTCAATGGGGCTGGATTGCTGTTAGATTGACTCAGGATGGTATCTTTCATCAGCTGTATTGTGGGAGCGTGTTCCCAGATTTCTGTGAGTTTTTCTCTCAGTTTATTTACTTCATTATTAATAGCCTGAGTTTCTTCCTTTAAGGTGTGTTTAGGTTCTCCCTCTTGGTGTGCAGAATTATTGCTTCTTTGTGTTATTGTTGCTGTTTTCCCTGTGATGAGATCACGGACTATCTCATCCTTGAAAACTCTGTTAATTTCTATATAATGTGCATTCCAGAGGAAATTTCTTTTCCGTAACAGCCTGTTAGGAATATTTGCCTGGCTAAAGGTCAAAAAAATTCGCTTGGTAGCTCTTGAGCTGGGCAAAAAGTGGCAGTCTGTTAAATCAATTGTTTTGCTGTGCATGTTTAAAAGTTGGGAAAGGTATCTGATAACAGCCTTCTTTCCGTTTAACAAGTGCCTGTTGTGATGTATTTGCAACAGAAGCTCATTTTTTTTTAACACTCTGCTGTGGTTAACTGCATCCTGTGGTGTGGCAGGGCACGTCATTTCCTCCAAATCTGCTACATTTTTAACCCCCTGTGTACCATATGGGTTTTGCCTTTGAAAATCTTGTTGGGAAAGCTTATTGGTAATGTTGTTTAATCTTTGCAAAATAAGAATCAAAGTCTCTATGGACAGTTTGCAGAAATCATAAAAGAGCTGAGCGCTGTTATTGTAGGGAATGCTGCCAAGCTCCGGGAGTTTGACTTTGTTATCAACTTTGTTTTCAACTTGCTCTGTCCCATAATTTATATTTACACTTTGAGGAATTGGGGAGGCTGTTTTGTTTAGTTCAAGTGTCTGTAATGGCTTAAGGAGTAAAGAAGGAGCCGTTGTTACAGATCTGTTACTCACGGGCTGTGTTGTCTCTGCCGCTGGGAAGAGTGAGTCAATCCTCATCTGTTTTCCTGCTTTGGAGGATTCCTGTTTGTCAATATTATTACAGGGGCTCGTCCGATTTCTTTTCTTGCCTTTGGATGGCATTTTGGAGGTATATATAGGTGGTAATGCCAGATGTTAGTGGGAGGACAATTCAGAAGTTGTTAGTCCGTCGCCCACTGGACTTTCTTCTAAGTTCTCTCATCATACTAACAGATGTCCTCTGTGTAGGAACCTGTCCATCAAAAGAGATGATTGCAGACATTCTCACCAAGCCACTTCCTAGAGACCACTTCTAGTTCCTGAGAGAGAAGATGAATCTTGTAGACCTAAACAAGTGTTGCTGAGAAGGGGTTTTAGAAGCAAAGAGACACACAGCTCCCTACACACCTGAAGAAAATGGAGTTGCAGGGGGAAAGAACAGATCACTAATGGAAAAGGTGAGATGCAAGTCGCTGGACTCTAAGCTACCCAACCAATACTGGGAAGAAGCAGTGATGACTGCTACATACCTGGTTGCCAGCCAAAGCAACCACTAAAACTCCATTTGAACTTTGTCACAAGAGAAGACCAAGTATGGAACATGTCAAAGTGTTCGGATCCAAGGCTTATGCTCGCATACCAAAGGAGAAGATGACAAAACTGAAGAAGGCATCATGGTAGGGTATGAGCCAGGATGTAAAGGCTACAGAATTCTGAATCCCAAAACAGGAACAATGTCAGTGAGGAATGTTGTGTTCTTTGATCAGACGAAGGGGCTTACCACAGTCCAAAGAAAAGCAGCAATGCAGCAGGAACGTTCCATCTTCCGTGCTGCCTTACTACATGTCATCATTGTTCTTTTGGCATTCTTTCATTCCAGTCCCATGGGGGACTGAGGTAAAACCGTGCCTGTTTGCTAATGGGTTTTTCCAGTTAGCAAAAAGATGCAATTTTACCTTGGTCTCCCATGGGACCACAACAAAAGAATGACGACATCATGTAGTAAGGCAACACAGAAGACCTGCTTTGTTGCTGCTTCTCTTTGGAGTGTGGTAAGCCCCTAAGAGATATAGACTGCACAACATAGATATAGACTGCACAACACTCTGGACATACTCTAATTTGTCAAGATCCTTCTTAAAATGTGGTGTCCAGTACTAGACATACTACTCCATATGTGGCCTGTGCAAACAGCACATAATAAGAGTGGAATGACTACATCTCATTATCTGGGCACTGTGCTAATGTCACGGAAAACTACATCAGCTTTTTCAGCTGCTGTATTGCATTGCATCCTTATGCTCTACCTGCGACCAATTAAGAGATCCTCTGGATGAGGGTGGTGGGGGGAATCCCTGTAGCTAAATGTAAGAACTCTCTCTGTTGAATTGTACCTTGTTGCTTTCTGCCCAATGTTCCAGCTGCTCTCGACACCCCTGATCCTTCCTATTATTTCTTCTCTTCTCTGGAGTCATCTTTAAAGGGAGCAGTCAACAGAACAGATTTCAGTAAGGCTTTTGACAAGGTTCCCCATGACATTCTTGCAAACAAGCTTGTAAAATGTGGGCTAGACAAGTTAACAGTTCAATGGATTTGTAATTGGTTGACCGGCCGAACCCAAAGGGTGCTCAGCAATGGCTCCTCTTCATCTTGGAAAGATGTGACCAGTGGGGTGCCACAGGGTTCTGTCCTGGGCCCAGTGCTATTCAACATCGTTATCAATGACTTGGATGAGGGAATTAGGGGCATACTTACCAAATTTGCAGATGACACCAAATTAGGAGGAGTAGCTAATACCCTGGAGGACAGGATCAAAATTCAAGATGACCTGGATAAACTGGAGAGCTGGGCCAAAGCTAACAAAATGAAACTCAATACGGAGAAATGTAAGGTACTGCACTTAGGGCGAAAAAATGAAATGCATAGATATAGGATGGGGGAGACCTGGCTGAATGAGACTACGTGCGAAAGGGATCTAGGAGTCCTAGTAGGTCACAAGTTGAACACGAGTAAACAGTGTGATGTGGCAGCTAAAAAGGCCAATGCGATTTTGGGCTGCATCAATAGAAGTATAGTGTCCAGATCAAGGGAAGTAATAGTGCCGCTCTATTCTGCCTTGGTCAGACCTCACCTAGAATACTGTGTCCAGTTCTGGGCACCACAATTAAAAAAGGATATTGACAAATTGGAGCATGTCCAGAGAAGGGCAACTAAAATGGTGAAAGGTCTGGAAACAATGCCTTATGAGGAGAGACTTAGGGAGCTGGGTATGTTTAGCCTGGAAAAAAGACGGTTAAGAGGCGATATTATAGCACTGTTTAAGTATTTGAAGGGGTGTCACGTTGAGGATAGAGCAAGCTTGTTTTCTGCTGCTCCAGAGACTGGAACACGGAGCAATGGATGCAAGCTCCAGGAACAGAGATTCCACCTCAACATTAGGAGGAACTTTTTGACAGTAAGAGCTGTTCGGCAGTGGAACGCACTCCCTCGGAGCGTGGTGGGGTCTCCTTCCTTGGAGGTCTTTAAACAGAGGCTGGATGGCCATCTGTCGGGGATGCTTTGATCGTGATTTCCTGCGTGGCAGGGGGGTTGGACTGGATGGCCCTCGTGGTCTCTTCCAACTCTGCAATTCTATGATTCTATGATTCTATGATCATTATCCCACAATGACATCATCAGCAACGGCCCTTGTGTTAAGCCTGAGCAGAGCATACCAATAGTGTCCTGTGATTTCACCAAGAGTTACCATTTACTTGGACCACCGCCAAATCTCCATTACCCTCAAGTTCCCCCATCATTAATAAGTGATTAATAAGTTCAATATCTGTCATATTCCAGGTAAGCTTAGGTGATTGGCTTGGGTAAATTTCTGCTTTCTTCCATATCTACCCATGCATGTCACAAATTACATCAGAAACCGTGTGTGTATGTGTCACACAAAGTTTACATCCAGCAGTTTGTGGCCTTCAAGAAGACAAGATTGCCCTATCTGAGCTCATCCATCCAGAATATTGCTGTGTTGTGCTATCCTCCAAGAACTATGTAAGCCATCTAATACATGATGCAAAATGAAGCAACTGGACAGGAATAGCATACTGTTCTCAAACAGCCATGTATGGGGCTAACTGGAAGCATAGATTACCATGATATTCAAACTCTGCATTTGCTGAGGTATACTGGTATGGTCAGGAGAGTAGTACCCTGGCCTCACTGCCAAAAACAGCACAGTCACTCTCTTTAAAGTTGTCCCTATGTCACGTAGGGACAAATAGTATATGTATCTGTCATAATATTTGGGGTGAAATTATCTATCCAATCCTTTCATCGTTGGTACCAATGTTTAAATAACAACAACAACATCTAGAGTGGCCTTTCCCAAACAGGGGTCCCCAGAAGTTGCTAAACTCCCATCATCTCTAACCATTGTAACATGCTACCAAGGGTGATAAGAACTGTGGGACTTGAAGAGGGTTGAATAAAAATTGTTCTAAGCTGTTTAACAGACACATATGTTTCACAAAAGAAAGAAAAAAGAAGCTGGCGAGCGTTGTGGAACATAGATCACTTTATCCCATCTCCCCCCACCCCCCGCCAACCTGGAAAAATGGCAGGTTTGTAATTAATTCTGCATCGTTCCACTTGCACTCCACTCATGCCACAAGATTTGTACTGCACTCTTATTTGATACCAGACTCTGGAAATATTACCTTTTGGACTACAAATCCCAGAGTCCCCCCCAGCCAGCACAGTTACTGGCCATGTTGTATGGGATTATAGTCTTAAAAATTAATTTTTCCAAACATTCCACTAGAACCTACTTCTAAGTCACTGGTTCTCAAACTGTGGGTCCCCAGATGTTGTTGGACTACAGTTTCCAGGAGCCCTCTGAGGTCTCACCTTGACAGCCAGGTGGTCCTCCCAGTCATTAGTGAGACTGTAGGATTGAACTCACAGACTCACTAATGACTGGGAGGACCACCTGGCTGTCAAGGTAAGATCTCAGAGGGCTCCTAGGAACTGTAGTCCAACAACATCTGGGGACCCACAGGTTGAGAACCACTGTTCTAAGTAACCATGCTTGGGATTGGGTTGAAAAGTATTTGATAAGGCAGTTGACACAGCAGAGGAGTAATTCTATCAATGTCTTTTCCTCCTATCCATCATTAGATACTTTTCTTAGACCCAGTGATAATTCTATCAATGTCTTTTCCTCCCATCCATCATTTAGATACTTTTCTTAGACCCAGTGGTAGGTGGTGGTTTAGAGTTTAGCATAGTTTAAAGGTGATACTAGTGCAAGAAGTGAAACAATCCCACTGGCATGGGTAACCCACTGGGAAGATTTCTGTTATGGCTTGTCAGCCTTCTTATTCAATTACTATGGAAATAATTGCATTTAACACAGAAGGTATTTTTAGGTTATTATGTGAAAATAAATACAGTCGGACACCCATAGCCACAGAACCAGTATCCATGGTTTCAGTTATCTCTGGGACACAAAAAGAGGAACACCTACCGTAGAGTCTTCCTAGAAAATGCCTAGAGAGGTGTCCTCTGTAGACATTTTCTAGGTCTTCCAAGGCACCTCTATGGTACTTTAAACCGGAAATCCCATTATTTTAAATGGCATTCACTGTTATCCACAGTTTCCAGTATCCACAGTAAGTCCACGAACCAAATCTCCATGGATATTTATGTTATGCCTTTCCTCAAAGGATCTAAGGGCAGTATACATGGAGGATGGGGGTGAATCCCATTTTATTGCAGTAACAACCTTTTGAAGTAAACGGGACTGAGAAGGATCACCTGGAAATGCCTGTGGTGCCCTGGTCTTAGCCATGATGGCTGGTGGCTTCCATGCCAGTTGGCAGTGACCTCACTCTGGATTTTAAACTAACCTGCTAAACTGTATCTCCAAAATAGGTTTAGCATTTTGGAAGTTTCTTTAAAGTTCAGACTAAACCCCAGAGTGGATTCACTCCCCCTTTGACATGGGAGCCAACAGCTGCTAAGTCCAAAGTTTTTGATTTAAGTACATAAATTGATGCACTACGCCACAGAGATCAGTTTGAATGGAAACTTTTTCTGTAAAGTTAAAGCAATAAAGCCATCACACCAAGGCAGGAGACAGAGATGTGCATATTCTGTAATTAAACTCTGTCGCACTACTTGAAACCTACCATAAATTGTGGACCATAGGGAAAGTGAACTACGTGGTCCTCCAAAACTGGAAAGAGAACACAGTACCTTCCAAGCATGGAAGGATTGATGATTTGTACTCCTTGGACCTATATGAACTGGCTAGATGATAACATGAGTGTAAAGAAGACTAATATGGAAATAGCTAATCAGCCTTTCTTGAGCCTTGTGCTCAGCTGTTGTCAGTTTAGTGCATGTAGGGCCCCATATTGGGAGACATGTGATATTAAAATGAAATATTGCTGCTTCTACTTTTTTCTTCTATGTGCTTGAAACACCATAACATACTGCCTCCTTTATCCCTCCTTTATATTGTCTCTCTCTTCTTTAATGCTACCATGTTCAAATATGGCTGAGCTCCATCCTTTTTGCTTTCGTGCAAATTAATTGAAAACTGAAACTAAAATTCACCCATTTAAGAAATATATATGTCTATAATTGTCTTGGGACCACATTAATTTCAGGCTTGGTCTACAAAGACTGTAAAATAAAGCAGAAATTGATGAGCTACAGTCCTGAGATGATATATTGATTTGAACTGCAGATGGGAATCATATGTTTGAGACCCACACCCCAGTGTTTGGTGGGGAGGAGGAGGGGACACTTCCTTATAAATTAAAAACAGGTGCGAGACTAAAAACTGGAGAGGGCTCCTGTATAGGTTGTATAGAAGAAGAAATTTCAACAAATAGGATACTACTTGTCATGCAACTAGATAACAAGCCACACTTGCTGAAATTCCCTCTTCTATACAACTGTTAAAGATACAGGAGCCCATTCTAATGTTCACTCCAGCAACCTTAGTTGAGTGGACTGCAAGAACCTTTCTCTCTGCCATGATGTTATTTTATAGAAGGGAGTTGTTTGTATGTGACACATACACCCCTCCAATCTGAACTGGTTTGCTCTGTTTTACCACCTCAGGATTCTGCCACCTTACTGTACAATGTAGGCCTCAATCAGATGATTTTTAGATTTACCAAGTATAACAAAGAGATATTAAATCTCCAGTCAAGCTTAGGTGTCTGTCCAAAATAGGTGTCTCCTTCAGTCGCAAGAATGTCTTGGTAGTAATTGCAGTTCAGCAATGGGACCAATTATCTAGAGAGGTGGTCTCTGGACATATTCAAAACAAAGGTAGCATGCTCTAGCTGGAGATCCTGCACTGTGTGGGCAGGTTGTACTCGATTCCTATGGGGCCTCTTCCAATTCCATGATTCTGTAATTCCATAATCTAATACCTAAAAACTTTACTGTTTGAGAAGGAGAATACGTCACCCTCTCCCACAAAAGCTGACTGCTCTAGGCCACTGAATCATACCCTCCAACTGTCCCGATTTGGCAAGGGCAGTCCTGGTTAATACTCTGTAGATACACCTTTTCAGCTGCTTCTCAAATGTTCCCTGTCCTGGTTAATACTCTGTAGATACACCTTTTCAGCTGCTTCTCAAATGTTCGCAAATGCTCCTCCTCTCACTTCCCCACTTCGTCCTCCCTTTACTTCAGTTTTTACAAACTGAGTTCAAAGTACAGTACAAATATATTTTGCACTCAATTAACTCAGCAGAGGGAGAGGAGAGGAAGATCACTTCCCTGTAGACAAAAGCAAACTGTTGCAGCCTCTCCTAACTTGTGTGTTCTTCTTTATTTATAACTTTTCCCATCTTGACCACACTCTGATGTTGCTTGGCCACATATGTCCTGGTTTTCATCTGTGCAATGCTGGAGGGTATGCATTCTGTCCTCCTCATATAAAAGCACTTACAGTGGAGTGGCAGTCTCGAAAAGGAAGTTCCTCGACCCCTTGCGGAGCCATGCTCCTTGGCATCTCTGACACAATTTCTAACTAAGGCATCAGTTGTGAGGATAACACATCAGTTTATTTAATGATGACATCTGTCTCCTACCCCATAGCACCATAGTTAGCATAAAACCTCAGAAGATCCACCCTTAAAAGGAAGATCTTGTCAGGCAAACTGAGACATATTAAGGAGGCACAGAAGTTATATTAAGCTCTAGTTTGGGGGTATGTGCCATAAATGCAAACGTCAGTTGACTGAATCAGCCAAGCCCACACAGTCTAGAATGATTGCCCCTGCTGTATACATCTCAGCTGTATTCATTTAACTGAAGGCGCCCAGGCTGGTTTCAAATAGTAATTTCAGTTGTCAGGCTACTAAATAGTTTAATTAGTCATTTTAATGTAATAAATTCCTGTCTTCCTCCTCAGTTGTAATAGGCCAAAAATAAGATTGAAAGACAGCAGAAACTGCAGCTGTACCCCTTTCCAGTATCTACATCACCCCTGGAAATGCACTGCTACTCTGAAAGCTTTTATCAATTTTTGATATGAAAGAGACCTGCCTCTGTTGAACCTTAAGACGGAAATCTGGACCCAACTGTGTTGTTCAATGGGTGAAGCATCTTCTTCAGCAGAACCAAGAGGCAGTTGTTTATCCTCTTCTCACTCTGCAAATTTGCTCTGGAGGGCTGCATATCCATCTAGAATAATTTTGGGGGGTAGCGGAGAAGAAGTGAAGAAGAAGTTCCACTGAGTGTGCAGGCAGGGGTATGTTGCCACAAATCAAATTCTGGCTTTAGGAAATTTAGGTCCAAAACGTCACTGAGAAGTATCAGTGAAATCTCAACAAATTATCAGCATTCATTGTCCTCTAAGGGGACCACTGGGCCCCTTAGAAAATCACGGTTCCCGCAACTTTATACCTTCTCAATGGCAGATTTTTTAAAAATCTGTCAGACCTCACCTGGAATCCTGTGCACTACAGTTCAAGGAGGATATTGACAATTTGGAACATGTTCCAAGAAGGGCGACCAAGAGGATCAAAGGTCTGGAAACCAAGTTTTATGAGGAACAACTTAGGGAGCTGGTTATGTTTAGCTTGGAGAAAAGAAGACTGAGAGGTGATATGATAGTCATCTTTAAATATCATGTCATGCAGAAGGTATGTCATGCAGAAGATGGAGCAAGCTTGTTTTCTGCTGCTCCAGAAACTAGAACATGAACCAATGGATTCAAATTACAAGAAAAGAGATCCAAGTAAACATTGCGAAGAACTTTTTTTTACTGGAAGAGCTGTTCATCTGTAGAAGAGACTGCCCTTCTAACTCTAAGGGCCGGTCTAGGCAAGGGAATAAAATGTGAATTGGGGTGCAGAAATGCCAATTAACAGCAGCTGTCATGTGTCTCAATGATTTATTTATTTTTTGCAAGATTGCTGGTGTACGAAGCTCTCCATGTTTCCTGTTCACATGGAAGCATGTCAGCAAATCAAGACGGTGGCCATGAGTGAATTACGGTATTTGTGGTTTTGTACTCCCCAACTTGCCCTTGCTAAACAATTAAAAAAAAACTAACTCCAAGAGTGATCTTTTGCTTAAATATTTTTTTTAAAAAAGGAAAGAAAGCTTGTTTCACTGCCTCAGCACACGATCACTACGGTGACAATCCAACATGGTGGTTCCACAATCTGCCATCTTATCAAGCTCCACCCTTCACACATCCAACCAATCAGCAGTCCTCTTCAGCAATGCAATGCAATGCAATGCAATGCGATTCAATTATCCTAAAAGGTGAGGGTGCACATTTCTATCGGGTTTTTTTAAAAAACATAGGGAATGTTCCGGAAGCATCTGCCGAGGACTTTCCCTGATTTTTGCTCCCCCTCACTCTGAGAAGGACAGGACACTGCAGGATCCCATTTGGATACATGGGATTCCCCACAGATTCTAAGAGGGTTTTTTTCACTGTCTGGACCTAAGATTCTATGATTTTGATGTACTAAGCACTGGCTAATAGTGTTGACTGTGGCTGATTACAGAGCCCACTGCTCAACTAGTTGCCCATTTGTTTCTGGGCACAATTCAAAGATCTGGTGATTACCTTAAAAAAAACCCTATACAGATTGGGTCCAGGTTAGCAGGCAAACTATATCCCCCCCCCCTTCTGAGCCTGTCTAGACCTTGAGATCTTCAGAAGAGGCCCTTTCATTCCCACCACCTTCACAGGTACAGCTGGTGTGAACCCAAGTTAGGGCGTTCTCTGTGGCTCCCCCTAAATTTTGGTTTCCTAGAGAGGCTAGAATGGCCCCCTACTTGAGTTCTTTCCAGCAGGCAAAAACCTTTTAGTCCAACAGGCTTTTAGAACTGGAGGTTTTGAAAGAAGGGCCTTTAAGAGGGCACTATATTGTTTTAAATTGTACTGGTTCTTAACTGCTTCTTAGCCTTTAAAGTACTGTGTATGTTATAAACTGTTCTAATTGTTTTACTGTTATTAATAGTTAAATTCTATTTTCATGTTGATGCTTTATGTTTTTAACTATATTGTAATTGTTTTAACTTGTAAGCCACCTTGAGTCCCAATCTTGACAACACAAAAAGGAGAGTATAAATAAAGACAATGATGATGATGATGATGATGATGATAGCAGCAAAATTAGATGGCACACAGGATTTCTGGAATTAGGATCTCCTCTTGGGGAGGAGTTGTGTTTATTTTAAAGATCAGGAAAGAGGCACTTTGGGAAAGATTGCTCAAGCTCTTCCTTCCTTTACTCTTTCTCCAGTCTCAGAGCTTGGGAAAGTTACTTTTTGGGACTACAACGCCCAGAATTCCCTAAGCAGCTTAGCCAGTTGTAGTCCAAAAATGAACTTTTCATTGCTCTGCCCCATCTAAATTGTCCCACTCTTTAAAAAGAAGAAAAGAAAAAGTTTCTGCCAACTCCATCAAGAAAAACAAGACATTATTGGATCGGTGGACCTCAAGTGTCTTCTCTAATTTGCACGTCAGCAAAGTAACAGGACCATCTTTCCCTCTCATCTCCCTAACCACTATATGTGTTTACATCTCAGGAAAACCTATAGTTCTTGCCATCCAGCTTGTACTACTAGAGCACTAATGAAAGCTGTGGTCCATTGACCAATTCCAATCTATGAGCCATCAGCTGCTAGTCCCTGGAGAGTTTCTAGGAAAGAAAGAAATGAACAGTTGTACCCAACAGGCATAAATATGATAACCTGTCTCTGGCAGACTGGGGGGGAAATTTGGCAGTTGCACAAATCAGCTTGAGAAGCATTGTTCTACCCCACCAGGGAACTGATGTTATGAACAACCACATGGATCTATGAAGCAGGGTAGGTATATCAAAGGCACAAATCCTTTCACTAAAAAACAAAACAAAACCACAGACACCAACTGTTTTACATGGGTGGATAACAATGTAAATAAAGGAAACAGCAACAGTAAAACAGAACAATTACCTGATGAGGATGGCAGATGCAAAGCATCCAATCCAGCTACTGGATAGGTGTGAGAGAGAAAGGGACAGAGAGATTTCTGGCCCACAGCATATCTTGCCCAATTTCTGAAAGTGCCTTTTGTGCAACAAAACTGCTATCATTTCTCTTTCCCATTGTTCCCCCTGATTTCTCACAGCAAAGCTTTTACTGCAGAAGTTACACCACATCCCTGAATTGGCAACAATCAAATACCTCAAACCGTCCTGTGGCACCTTCAAGACTAGCTACTGTAATTGCACCATAAACTTTCCTGGATTAGACTGAGCACATTTTGCCAGGTGCACAAGGAAACGGCCTCTAATCCACTCAGGCTTAGGCTACAATAAGAATGTGAGTCCTGAAGGTGCCATAGGACTCCTTTGTTGTATTTGCTTTAATAAAGTACTGTAATGGAAACAAATGTTATAGAATTAAACAACTGCTGTTACCAGCCATGTTCTTCTCCCAACACCCCGTTTCCTTACCTTTCAGAGACAAATAGTGGAGAAGAGCAGGCAGAGACTTGTCCTTTTGCATTACATCAACTTCAGCTAACCATAACTTGATGCTGCACAAGAGACTCCTCTAAGCTTAAAATACTGAAAGAATTTTGCTGATGACAAGTCAAGCTGTTCCTCAGGCCTATATTCTCATAATCTCTCTCCCTGCAGCCCTCAGCCCAGTCTTTCATGGACTTCAATCAATCCACAGTGACAAAGACTGTTGCGTGAGAGCCAAACCCAATAGCAAATGCAGACCGCTGGGTGTAATGGTCAGCTATCACACAACAGCCTTAATACATGGATATGTTGCTCAAAACTAGAAAGCATGGCCTCCAACATGTCACAGATGAAAACCAGGACACATGGGGCCAAGCAACATCAGAGTGTGTTCAGGAGGGCAAAAGTTATTAATGAGGAATGACAGCCAAACTAGGAGAGGCTGCAGCAGTTTGCTTTTGTGTGAGTCTACAGGAAAACTCCTCCTGCTGAGTTAATTGAGTACAAACAACTTTTCTGCTTTGAACTCAGTTTGTAGCAACTGAAGTAAGTTGAGGACAAGGGGGAAAGCAGTAGAAGAAAAGAACAACATTTTAAAAGCCACAGAAAAAGAAGGACATCAGAGGATTAACTGGGACTGCTGCACTGACACTTTACTTTGGCACATAGTAAGCCCCTTTAAAAAGGCATTAGCTCTGGTTTCCCAGCCATAATTATTTTTGTTGTTGTTTATTTATTTATATAGCACCATCAATGTGCATGGCACTTTACAGGTAAAACAACAACAAAAATAGCCAGCCCTTCCAAGGGCATAACAGCTCTAATGTATTTTTTTAATCTGTTATAAGCTGATTTGAGTCCCAAACTGGGAAACGGGCAGGATAGAAATAAATATTGTAACAATAATAATACACACTTACAAACATAGAGGGGAAGGAAGGAGTAACACACACATAAAACTATACTATACCGTTTGTTGAAGATCTTTTGTTAAAGAACACCAGAGCTTTCTTTAGGTTTCAACTTTGAACATGTGAAGTGGCATCTTGGAAAATGGGGGGTAGAATCTGACTCTTTAGTGATGCTTTACATGCTGAAAATGATCCCAGGCTGATGTGTGAGGAGGATCGTTATCACATGAAGAGCTTCTTACACAGAGACTGGTGCCTTGGCTGATCAGGGTCCCTGTGTTGAAAGCCACAAACAAAATGATGTTTCCTTCAGACTCAGCCAACCACATGCCATGTAAGGAGCACTGCTGGTGTATGTATCATCAGCAGAGGGGTGGAGCCAGTCCCAAACAACCTTGGAAGCCATTTCGCATGTTCAAAGCAAACACCTGGAAGACATTTCAGCTGTCTCACCAATTGCTTCTAAAATCTTATTTAGACAGTCAGCTCAAAACATACTGCCTCCACATTTGGCCTGCATGGGATACTCCTGGAAGTCCAGAATCAAAGGTAATGTCCACTTCACATGTCATAGGTAAGGGAGGATGTGGCCTTGCTTTTGAGGAAATAACCTCGCTTGGAAGAAGGCAAGGGTGGGATTCAAATTCAAGATGAAAGGCGCTCCCCGCAGATGACCACTATTCACGTACCATAAACTAAATTAATAGAGTTTGCCACAGTCACTGAACATCGAACAAGAATTAGTAACTCAAGTCCACAATCTCATTCACAGATTTTGCATGCACAGACCACACATCACACAAGTCACTAAACAAGGATGTGAATTACGTGTTAGCCCCATCACCACCTGCAATGTTGTCAGACTACAACTTCCAGCAGGGCTAGCAGCATAATCAATGGCAAGGCTTTTCTGGAAAATATAGCCCAATAATATCTGGAGGGCCAAATGATCCCCATCCCTACACTAAGTATGTAAGGATGGCTTGTTTCCTCGGAATGAATGCCTGGAGGAGGTAATGGGTTGGATAAGGAAAAACAAACTGAAGCTGAATCCAGACAAGATGGCAGTACGATGACCAGGAGTGCTTACTACCAGCTTCTGCTGTTACACCAGCTGCACCCCTTCCTAGAGTTGGAGAACCTAAGATGGTAGTACATGTGCCGGTAAACTCAAGGCTGGACTTTTGCAATGCACTGTACATTGGGCTACCTGCTGCTTCAAAACACAGCAGCCAGATTAGTCACTGGTACATCCAGGAATGATCATATCACACCAATATTAAAGTCACTCCACTAACTGCCAATTAGTTTCTGGGCAAGGTACGAAGTGCTGGATATTACCCTTAAAGCTCTACATGGTTTGGGTCCAGTTTACCTATGAGATCGTCTTCTCCTGTATAATCCACCCTATACACTTAGGTCCTCTGGGGGACATTTGCTCCAGTCAGCCAGAACTAGGTTGGCAACTGTCACTCAGAGGAGTTTTGCTTCAGTTGCCCCTAGACTCTGGAACAGCTTGCTAGAAGAGATACGATAGCTGAATACACCATCTGAATTCCTAGGAGCATGAACAATCATCCTCTTCTGGCAGGTGATTCTATCTATCCAGATGATTTTAAAGTGTGGATTTTAAATTGTGTATTGATTGTTTTAAAATGTCTTGGTTTTATTTGTTCTTTTAAATTGACTTATCTTTTCAACAGATATGTGTTTTAACCAATCTTATGTTTATGTGTTAATTAGTTGTTCCTGCCTTGATCCATCATCATCATCATCATTATTCCCACCATATATGTAGTGTATTATCAGTGTAATGTAGTGGTTTGAGTGTTGGACTAGGACTCTGGAAGACCAGGGCTCAAATCTCTACCAGCCATGGAAACCCACTGGGTGACCTTGGGCAAGTCACATTGTCTCAGCCTCAGAGGAAGGCAAAGGCAAATCCCCTCTGAACAGATATTGCCAAGAAAACCCTGTAATAGGTTTGCCTTTGGGTCACCTTATGTCTAAAACAACTTGAAGGCACACAACAAGAAGTATATTATCAAGCCATTTAATCATTTCTAAAATGTATTGTTTTTTCTTACTTCTTGTTAGAAGAGAGGCTAGAAGTAAAATTTCATTTTTCTGAATATATTTCTCATTTTATGTTAACCTAACACAAACAAAGGATTAAATGTTGCGATCCCACAATAAAACAACACAGTAGGCTGGGCCCACCAGATTCCCCATGAATTCAACCCTTGGGGACACAGAATAACTTCATCATTATAGAAAACAGATATGACAATTAAATAAATTCCCCCATGTCCAAATGAAGTAGAATACAGTATATGTGAGTACCAGATGCTGGAGATAGACAACAGGAGAACTTTCCAGAGGCAACTAGCCTCAGCTGGAAAAGACAAAACATCTGTCCATCCATCCATTTGTTGTTGTTAACTGCTGTCAAGTAGACTTCAGCCTATGGTGACCCTATGAATGAGAGATGTCCAAGTCACCCTACCCGCAACAGCCCTGATCAGCTTTTGCAGATTCAAGGCTGTAGCCTTCTTGATACAGTCGATCCATCTGGAATGCGGTCTTCCTCTTTTTCTACTGCCTTCTATCTTACCAAGCATCATTGTCTTTTCTAGTGAGTCATGACTTCTCATGATATGGCCAAATTATGACAGTCTCAGATTAGTCATTTTGGCTTCTAGAGAGAGTTCAGTGTTGATTTGCTCTAGGACCCATTTATTTGTCTTTTTAGCAGTCCATGGTATCCATAGAACTCTTCTCCAGTACTACATTTCAAATGAGTTAATTCTCTTCCTATCAGCTTTCTTCACTGTCCATCCCTTTATTTACATCCCACCTTCATCCCAGACTGGGACTCAAGGAAGCTCACAAAAGACAGAGAATTACAATTAAAAGCATATGTAACTAAAACATACAAAACTGAGAGTGAAACAATATTAAACAACAGAATTAAAGCCATTTAAAATATACTATAAAACAAAAATGTAAAATAGTACGACATCATAAAAAGCCCAAAACCTTATTAAACTTTGGGCTTCAGTCTAAACCAACAGTTCTCACATGTATCGCGTTATAACTAAGGACTCCACTGAAGTTGATAATTATTTGGTTTAAAGTACATATTTGCCTAGCCTGTAGTGCTTGGTTTTGATATGATTGGAATAGTCTTTCCCCTCAGATACCAGCTGTGTCCTGAGCAGCCTGAACTTACAGATATAGTGTTCCTATACTTGGATGTTTTATTTAACTATTGTTTCTGTCTCCTCTTTAAAAATAAATAAATAAATCCCAGAACTCAAAAGTAGGAATCCCCAACACACAACATAGAAAAGCTTCCATAAACAATCTGGATCTCACATTGAAAACTTCTAACTATAGCACATTGGTTGAATTCTGAATTAATTGTCTAGGATGGCACCACTCTTAAATGGACTAGTTAAAAATAAATATTTTATTTTGTCGCAGATTGACATAAATCAAATACAGTACAGGATTGTTTTACTGGAATGCCCAGGAAGGGAAAAATCCAGAGCCATCTGATGTTCAATTTTAAATTATTCTTTTTCACAGAATGTTTATCCAGTCATGGGCTTACACATAACATGATACTGCAAGTTGTTAATAACCAGCAGTTCAGATAACTGAGAAGAAATGGGAAAATCTATGTGAGTTCCTAAGACAGAAGGTGCAGCTTCTATCATTAGAGTACACTTGATTTTTGTTTGTGTATTCTCATTCTCATTTATATGTGCAAATCAGCTCCTTTTTGCTATACAGAAATCGGGGAGAATACGGAAACTGTATTCAGTAAGTATAAGTGGATTATGTTTCATGACAGCAGTCGGATTTCCTGATTTCCATGGTAATTTCTCCTTGGGCAAATATTTATGTACCCCATACTTTGGCTTTCATGCCCCAGTCAATCAAGGGTTTTCTTAATTAACTCTGCCAGAACAAAGTGAGAGACAGGCTTTAATGGAAAGGGTGTTCACTCGTAAGACAAAGTGGCCGCCTTATTTCTGGTACTACAGCAAAGATCAAACAGCCTACAGAAACATTTTCTGTCCTTTTAATTTTTGTTTGGATTTGATCAGGCTCCTGATCCCATTACACATCCGACAGAGCAAGGGAAACCTATGTTGCCTGCCATTTCCTCCTCGGTTATTTTGTAAGCTGTTTTTCTGTGGGCTGGTGATTTTTTTGTTTTTTAAACTTCTAAAGATATCCATTCATAGGCAGAGAGAATGAATCAGTTGTTTAGCCATTTAATTTGCTTTTAATTGCCACTTCGGGTCTGAATTCAAGATGCTGGTGAAGACATTCAAAGCTCTAAAGCTTGGGACTTCAATAACTGAAGCACCTCTACTTATTTGTACCTGCCAAGAATGGAAATCTGCTGGTGGGGTCCAGCTCCATGTCACACTGATGCGAACAATATACAGGTTGAGTCTCCCTTATCCAAAATGCTTGGGACCAGAGGCATTTTGGATTTTGGAATATTTCAGATATTGGAATATTTGCATATCCCTAAGGAGATATCTTGGATATGGGACCCAAGTCTAAATATGAATTCATTTAAATTTCATATACACCTTATACACATAGCCTGAAGGGAATTTTATACATACTATTTTGAATAATCCTGTGCACAAAACAGTTTGTGTACACTGAACCATCAGAAAGCAAAGGAGGTACTATTTCAGCCACTCATGTGGACAATTTTGGATTTTGGAATATTTTGGATTTCAGAATTCCGGATAAGGGGGACTCAACCTGTATCACACAGGGACATGGGAGTGGGCATCCTCTGGTATGGCACCACATGTATGGAATGTCCTCCCCTTTGAGATCCATTTGGCACTAACATTTGTCTCTTTTAGGCACCAGGTTAAAACATGGCTTTTGATGTCTCTGGTATATAATCTTATTACTATTTAAAGTGTGCATGTACATTGTTGTTGCTATTGTGTGCCTTCAGATTGTTTCCAGCTTATGGCACCCTAAGGCAACCCCATCACGGTGTTTTCTTAGAGAGATTTGTGAAGAGGGAGTTTGCTTTTGCCTTCCTCTGAGGCTGAGAGTGTGTGACTAGCTCAAGGTCACATAGTAGGTTTCCAGACCTGAGAAAGATTCACCTCCTGTCTCCAGAATCCTAGTCTAGTGCTCAAACCACTATACTACACTGGCTCTAACGGCCTTTTCTGCTCTTTTAACCTGGTGATGTATTTAATATGCTTCTATCCTATTGAAATTATTCTGTTGTTTTCATCTGGAATAGTTCTGAACTATTTTTCCTGTTTTAGTTGTATGCTGCCCTGAGATCTCATGACAGAGGGTGTGATAAAAATATTTAAATCAATAAATTTAAAAATAAAAATGAATAACTTTTGTTGTTGTTGTTTGTTGTTGCTGTGTGAGTTCAAGTCATTTCTGATTTATGACAACCCTAAGGCAAACTTTTCATGGGGTTTTCTTGGCAAGATTTGTTCAGAGAAGGTTTGCCTTTGCCTTCCTCTGAGGTTAAGAGAATGTGACTTGCCCAAGGTCACACACCCAGTGGGTTTCCATGGCTGGACGACGATTGGAACACTGGTCTCCAATGTCATATCCAATGCAAAAACCACTACACCAAACTGGCTCCAAATAAATAGCATACTAGTATTTATTGGATCAATGAATATGGAGTACCTTTACAAGATAGCTCAAAAGCTAATGCATGATAAGGCAGTGGTTTTTAATCTGTGGTCAGCAAACCCCCAGGGGGCCTCAATATCCTCACAGGGGGTCCACGAACATTGAAGACTGCTCAGCCCATGTGACAGAAGCCAAGGCAAAGGCTGGCTAGCTTGGCCTGCATGTTGCTGTTCAATCCACACCAGCCACAAACCTGCAGGAAGAAGCAGGAGAAAAATCTTCCCTCTCCCTCCAGTGCCTCTGAGGGAAGGTTTCTCTCTCTCTGGCTTTTCTTCGCAAACAAATATTCATGAAGGACTCATCCCGCGCTTTCTGCAAGCGCGCTGATGACTAAAAAGGCCAATCCGAGATAAACAAGTCCGGTTGCAGAAAGCACAGCAAAGGGTCTCCTTGGGTGATGTTTCCAGGTCATGCTTCTTTCTGCGTTGTCATTTCTCTTCAAGACTTGTTTGGCGTGAGTTCTCAAATAAGGCTGCAGCATTGTGGATAATGCGTCTCCATGCCTCCCAATGTGAGGCCAGGGCAGACCATTGTTGGTGATCAATTTGGCCGAACCTGAGATGTTGTTTCAGGGAGTCCTTGTATCATTTTTTTGGAGTGCCCCTCTTACGCTAACCCATGGCGAGTTTACCATAGAGTACTATTTTTGGGAGGTGATGGTCCTCCATCCTAGAAACGTGCCCTGCCCAGCGCAGCTGTGTTCTCAATATCATGGCCTCAATGTTGGTGATCCCTGCTTGCTCAAGGACAGCAACATTTGTCACGTAGTCAGTCCAGTGTATATTTAGGATTGTGAGTATACAGTGCTGATTAAAGAAGGTTTAATAGATGGTCTAATTGTATTGTTTCAACTACTTACCATGTAGCTTCTTGGTTTTGACAGTTACAAAAGATGGAACAAAAAATGCCCCCCACAATCTATTAATGTTGTTTTTTGCTTGCTTGCTTGCTTGTTTTTTATTTTGCCATTTGGATTTATTTATTTTTGTCCCAGCTAATGTAATGTAACAGGAGAAAACATACTCCATGCAGTTTCTTCGGTGACTCATGATGCTGTGGAGCACAAGAGACATAAAGCTGACCATATTAAAGGAAAAACCAGATTTTTCTCAGGAAGATAACATTGGAAACAAGGAGGGTCAGGAACACCTCAGTGGCTATGCTGGATAGAAGGGATTCTGGGAACAGTAGATCAAAAAAAGGGGGGAGGCTTTACCATGGCTTGATTGGAACCATTAGTCCCTTTCCCTTTTGTGAGACTTCCCTCTAGTCTATTGAGCCAGGAAACAGACAACTGCATAGCATGGGAAAGACAGGCAGAGAAAGTTCAGGCCAACCCCCAAGCCACAGCCAAGCCTGCCAAGACCTCCCACTCTGACCCAGGCATGCTGCAACCCTCTCTTGCAAGTGCTACTTATGAAGCCCTTGCCATAGGCTGGCTATCTGTGCACCTTATCTCAGATGCTTCAGGCATATAGGCTCAATGGGAGGTTGCACTGCAACACTTCTATTACTGTAATCACAGTTTCAGTCAACGGACTGTGTTATAACAACCAGTTGTTACATCTAAAGGACTCTATATATACACAAAGTGTAAGCGAGACAACTACAGGGATATTATTATTTTATTTTTGTATGCACAAGAGACTGCTGGGCTTGGATTGTCACATCTCTTCATATCAAGTACACATCCCAGTAACAACAACCCAGTTTCCCAGGCAGCAATGGAGGCAGTGGCTGCTTTCAAAAGCCAGCATTTTGAAAACTTTGCCCTCCTCTCTCTGTGCATTTCATCAGCTCCCTAAAGCCATGATCACAGACACCTATTGAGTCAGAATCCCCTGTTTAAAAAGCCTTGGATTGTGTTGTGTTATTTGTAATCTGGATGTAACACATTGACAACACATTGCTGCAGTCCAGGCTTCAAGGCTAAAACAAATGAGGTCTCAGCACAGAGAACGTACCTTGGGCATTGTTTTAAAAAAATTAAACTAGCTTGCATTTCTAAACTGTAGGAACATGAGATGGCCTCTTGTCTCTTCATTGTATATTCAGCTCCCCACTTAACTGAAGAGGATTCACATCATGCAAATGTTGTGTCACAGAGATGCTCTGTTCTAGAACAGGATTTCTACAAGGAGAATCTGTAACAGGCTTGACCATAGGCCCAATTTTCTGTCCCTGGCACCTATTGCAGGGTACACCAAGCCTGAGAAATTCCATCCCCTGCCCGCCAAAAAAAGAAAAAAAGAAAAAAAGAGAGAGAGAGAGAGAGAGAAGAAAAGACAAAAAGAAGCATGGTTAGGGGCCAAAAAAGTCTACTGATTCCATAAACCACCCTGGGGGGGGTGAAAGATACAAGTGCAAGTGAACCTCCAGGGACAGACATTCCCATTTTAGGTTTTAAAAATTGGGTGGGAGGTAGAGGAGCAGCTAGGGTTCTGAGAGTGCCCTGAGGTAGCTTGTGGCTCCTACATTTCATGACCTTCATCTTAACAAATTGGTATGTTTTGGATCTTGCCTGTCAGCCAGCCAGTCATGCCCCTTTCAAGCTTACTGCATTCCACTCCCACCATCTTGTCACGTCCCCCACTCCCCACTCAGTATTTTGTAGCTACCAAACACTACATTCGGGACTGGGGGGGAGGTCTTCTCTACTGAACAGCCACTGAACTATACCACTGAATAGTCTCCCAGACTTTGGAATTCTCTTCCAACATGCAGCCCATGGGGCACAGGCCTCTCAGAGCCATTTTTTGGCCCCTAAGACCCCCCCAGGTATCGAAAAGAATTTGCTCTGAAATGCCCAAAACTGATCTTCGAGGGGGTGTGTAGAGGGCATTTCCATGGTGCCCCCTGGTCCCCCCTCTCCGGTTTTTGGGGGAAAATCAATTTTTGGCCACAAAATGCCCTCTAGGTGCCCTCCAAAGCCCAAGAACATGCCCCCATCCTCCCACTCACAAGGAGTAAGTAAGTACAGTTGGAGAACCAGTGTGGTGTAGTGGTTTGAGCACTGAACCACAACTCTAGAGGCAAGGGTTTGAATCCCTGGATCACTCATGGAAACCTGCTGGGTGACCTTGGCAAAATCACACTCTCTCAACCTCAGAGGAAGGCAATGGCCAACCCTCTCTGAATAAATCCTGGCAAGAAAACCCTGTGATAGATTTGCCTTAGTGTTGCCATAAGTTGGAAATGACTTGAAGGCATACAACTACAAGGTGTAGTAGGGGATGAGGCCTTCCAAGGTCTTTTGGAAGGCTAATGAGACCCCTTAGTCTCCCACAGTTGCCCACCTTGTCGTATGCTCCTTGTTATCTTGACTAGGCAAATGGAAGTTTCTGTTTGTTCCAGCAGGTTTTTGAGGAATAACTGCTCAAAAGCAAGGGGTTAATAAAGTGCTGTATTGTCTCTATTTGTTGTTCTTCTTTTTAACACATATGTTTGAAAATGGCTATTAAATCTATTCACAGTTTGATTATTATGATTCCATGATGTGTACTTTTAGCTATCTCTCTTTTAAATTTTGTCAGCTGCTTTGAGTCCCAGGGTTGGGGAAAACGTTGGATGGTATAGTTGTTCTTGCTGTTATTACCATGGAAGTAATAACTGTTATAACTTGAGATTAATAACTAGAGAGCCAGCATGGTATAGTGGTCTGAGTATTGAACTAGGGCTCTGTGAAACTTGGTTTTCATAGAATCATAGAACCTGAGGGCCTGTCTACATGTGAGGCAAAAACTCTGAATGGAGTTCTGCCTGCATACCTCTCTCATTTGCCCTGAAGCCCTGCACAATATTATTCTCCACAGGGATGTGGGGTACCTTGTCTTCATTGTCACTGTGGAGTTTCATCCACCACCATCACCAGCACTGCCAACTTGACTATAACTTAAAGCTCAGGAGGCAGTTCCTGGCCAAAGGGAAGGGTTTTCTTTCTTTCCCTGGCTCAGAAGCGTGTCCCCCACCCACTCTCCCACTCACCCATCACAGGAAGAGGTGCTTGAAGAAAGCGACGGAAACATTTGGAAGGAAGTAACAGGTGGAAAGAAATATAGATCAAACAGAAAAAGAATGGGAACCGGTTAAATGCTTTCTGGAAAGGGGAAGTGACAAGGGGTGTATAAAGGTATAATGGGAAATAGAAGAAGAGGAGCTAGCTAAGTAACAGATGAGTAAAGTAGGAGACTTAAATTAGAAGCCAACAAGTAAAGAGGACAGATAGGTGGGCAAAGTAAAAGGAAATCGGAGATAGCAAAAGCAATATACATAAGAGGAAGGAATGAAGGGGGAGGGGGGATGAAAATTTCCCGGGAATTTTTTGGATGGAATCAAATTGGTTAAAAAAGCAGTTACAGATGTTAAGACGAGGCATGAAAGAATTAACGTATGAATGTGGATAAAAACAAAATAAGAGAAAAGATATATGAGGATATATATGGAACTTGTTTATCTGTATTGTAATTGAATATAACTGAATGTAACTAGGAGAAGAAAAAAAAGGAAGGAAGTGACAGGTGAGCAGACAGCAGGTGGAGGCAGTGGTCATAGTGGCGGTCCAAACTCTGCATCTAGGTAAAAATACCCAGGAATGTCCCACATCTGAGCCATGCAATGTGTGGCCTGATCACTCCAGATTCAAGGGAAAGGCCATACATTGTATGGCCTGATCACTGCAGATTCAGATAAATTCGCAGGTGGATTCAGGGTTTTTAATAGTGCAGACAAACCCTTAGAGTTGGAAGAGACCACAAGGGCCATCTAGTCAAACCCCCTGCCATGCAGGAATAGACAGCTACAACACTCCAGAAAGATGCCCATCTAACCTCTGTTTAAAAACACCCAAATAAGGAGAGTCTATGCCCCTCTCCTCAAGGCATTTTATTGCATTGTCGAACAGTTCTTACAGTAAAGAAATTCTTCCTAATGTTTAGGTGGAATCTCTTTTCTTGCAATATGAATCCCTGCTCAGCTACAGAAACCTGTTGGATAATCTTGGGCAGGTCACATTCTCTTAACCTTAGAAGAAGACAATGACAAACCCACTCTGAACAAGAAAATCCTGTAACCTCTTGAGGATCACCAAAGTCAGAAATGACTTGAAAGCACACAACATATTAATATTCCTCTCATTCTTATTAAATTCCCTCCATAGGTTCTTCCCCTTATTTCTGCAAACATTGAGACTCACCTTACACCTAACTGATACCTCCTTCTAGTATGTGGAATGATGTTCTTTTGCTTCTATAAAGACTGGCACTTGAAGACTGACTTTGCTAGGGAGAGTCCTGGTTAATACTCCTGTCATCTTGACCACACTCTGATGTTGCTTGACCAGACATGTTCCAGTTTTTATCTGTGAAAATGTTGGTGCTATGTGCTATTAGAAGTTGTAATCCACACAGAATAGGCTGGGTTGTGTCCAGTCATCCTTGATTCTGAACAAATGCCAAAAAGGCACACAAATGTGGGCTACACTGCTGAACAGCTTCAAAATTCCCAGACTCTGTGGCTGCAAATATAGGCTTCCAAGTGTGTAAGCTATGCCTATTTGACTGGAAGAAAGAGGAGAAAAATATATACAAACTAAGAGTTCAATTACCCCCCCCCCATAAATACTGCTACATACATGAGAAGGAAATGTTACAGCTTCCCCCACACCCCCAAAATCGCTCTTTTCTTCCCCACCCAGGCTCCTAGGGCTTGTAAAAAAAAAAAAAAAGCACCTTGTACTCATCCCGTACTCATGGCACAGATGACACACAACTTTTTCAATGATGCACATTTTCACTGGGGCTTCTTCAGGAAACTAGGGATCTGATAGATTCATGGTTTGCTCTGCATTTGAGGGGAAAACCTGGATTTGGGGCCATGTGGGTGCTGCGGACTGGCTTTGGAGGAAAGCCAGGGGGAACTTCTGGTAGGCGGGACTCCATTCTGGGTTTTATTTAATTAATTAATTAATTAATTTGCTTGCGCACATCTGGATAAGTGTATATCTGCTTATCCATTAGTATATTTCTCTGGGACAACGAATATTCACATATTAGCATGCACACGTAAAGCCCCAGCCATGTGGCCGGAAATAATATGACATATGGGACACAAGATCAGCATAGGACCACCCTTTTACTCTGGTGTGGGTTACAGTGTGGCAGGATATTCCAATCTACATTCAGAGAATTCCAGTGAGTGTGGCATTTACAGAGCTGCTGCAGATCAAAAATATCCGCCACGGCTACGAGGTAAGTGTGGGGTTTCCTGCCAGTGCAGACAAGCCTTCAGTCTATAGGATGCATCTATAGCTTCTCCTTATACCTAATGTCCAGTATGGAGCAAAGGAAGATGAAGCTAGTTGGGCCTTATAGCTGCTGCACAATTTGTGAGAGGCTATGTTTCTTCACACCATTATCTGAAAATTTCCCTACGCTATGCAATCGCTCCTTTTATCTCTGATGTTCCAAGATGAATATGTAGCTATCCATGCCCACAGCTTAGAACATTTACTTTTTGGACTACAACTCCTATATTTCCCCCAGCCAATACTCTGCTGGTTTCTCAGAATGTTGGAGGGATACTGAAAGTTTTAATAAGAGGAGGAGGAGGAGGAGGAGGACGGAGGAGAGCAGTAGCAATTTTAATAAAATTACTAAGTAATTAATACTACAATTTCTACTCTCTCACTCAGGAAAAAACTCAGGTTTTCCACAATACAACATAAAGTCATACGGGATAGCTCCAACAGTGCAGTGAGAACAGAATATGTTCAGTCAACATGAACTCCTGGTAGACTGTTTGAGGGAGATAACAGAAATAGAAAAATACAAGTCCGGGCCTCCAATGAGGCAGTCTGAATCCCCTGCCTCAGGGGGTGGAACATGAGGGGCCATGAACTGTACTTGGTCCCACCAGAAGAAGGGCCCATCCTTGCCACCTTGCTACACTTCAGTGGAAAATACTGCCTAGTCTCTGTTCTTGCCCTTCAGAGCAAGCCAGAGGGCGAATGAGCAGGCTTTACCAGGCAGATATCCACCCTCCACTTTGCCCTGACAAAATCCTCCAAGTGAAATAGAGGATAGGTAGCTGCTCTCAAGGAACCAACCATCCTTGAGTTCATTCTGAGGACTCTCTCCCATCACCAGAACAACCAAGAAGGCAGGCAAGCTGTCTAGAGAGAGACATCAGCCAGTGGTTCTCAACTTGTGGGTCCCCAGATGTTGTTGGACTACAGTTCCCAGGAGCCCTCTGAGGTCTCACCTTGACAGCCAGGTGGTCCTCCCAGTCATTAGTGAGGCTGTAGTAGGATTGAACTCAGAGCCTCACTAATGACTGGGAGGACCACCTGGCTGTCAAGGTGAGACCTCTGAGGGCTCCTGGGAACTGTAGTCCAACAACATCTGGGGAACCACAGGTTGAGAACCACTGCATCAGATGGACAGTAAGAAGACAGTTCTGTCTGCTTACAGGCTTCCTGGAGGCAACGGCTGTCCCCCATCAAGAACAGCATGTTGAGTTTACCTTGGTCAGATCCTCTGGGAAAAGACATTTTTGGACAATAGTTTCTTAAATCTCCATGCTTGCCCCTCCCTGAGCTCTGCTTCCTATCAGGTCTGGATGCCTGCCCTCTTCAGTTCAGATCCCTCTCGATTATACAGATGGGGAAAGAACACCTGCATTCTCTCACAGCAAGTGTGCTCTATGAAGAATTGCAAGGAATTTAAGAATGCCAGGAAAGGAGGAGCTTCCAAGCCCTGTGCCCCATGAGTGAGTAAGAGCAGGCTAATTTGGTATCTCTAAGTAAGATACAGCATGATCTGATCCTACATGACTTTTAAGGAGGTCCCATGGGATGTTGCACCATTTGAGATCAACATTGACCTCAGCTTGTTTCATCAGATGGAGCTGATGAAGTCACTTCATGCCAGTGACAGCTCATGCCACATCACTTTTTGTCTGTTTGAATTATACAGTTTTTGCTTAAGGGCTCTACAACCAAATCCCAAGCACAGGGCAGCAGGGGAGTGATCTGACTCACAGGTACAATGGGGAAACTGGCTGAATTATTCAGGAAGGAGTGTCTGGGAGCTACATGCAAAAGAACATGCCAAAGCAAATAGTGCACTAATCTCCCAGGATACATGCATCTAACATGAAGGCCATATTTTTACTAATTTGGGGGGGGCAATTCCTACACTGAAGTAGAAATTAAGTTACCGAACAGTCATCTTGTGTAAAGTAGATCCTGAAAGTCATTAGAAAGGCAAAGAAGTATTGTAATAAAAGTGAAATCAAAACAGGGTAATGCAGAAGACTTTCAAACAATTATAGCATAGTACCGTAGTTTCCATTCTATGCTACAACATGCCAGTAAGAAATACTTTGTTTTGTAACTTCAGGTTTATAGTGCATTAGGGCTGACTTGAGAGCACTGAAATACAGTACACTGGAGTGCTTTAGTTATATCTTTTTCTGTTTTATTTAGCTTTGCATCCAGAAAAACTTTGGTAGAGAATAGGCCTGAGATAAACCTAAAGCTGAGACAAACCCAGGAAGATTTTCTCCAAACGTTTGTCACTATCAAATAATATCAACCTTTCCTTTTAGGAACTGCTGCAAAGTGGAGTAAAAGTTTTTATTCAGGAAGCTCTGCTCAAAGTGGACTTTGCATTCAGTGACATCACCTCATTCAGTACATCAGGAAATATTTGTCCCTCTCCCATTCCTCTATCCTGCATACTTGCAAAGTGCCACTTCATAAAAACAGAAACAGGAAAATATTCTGCACAGGCTTAACAGCAAAGCCATAGAAGAAGAATCTGAGTGATGGGCTCAGCAACTGCTTTCATTTTATCCATAAGTTCAAAAAGACAGCTCATGTGAAGCAAAGAACCTGGTATAACAGAAACCATTTTTTTCCATATGCATACATCAGTGCGTGAGCACTCCTTTTCTTCTTCTAATTACCTGAATATAAATTCAGGAGCCCCAAGTTATTCTTCAGAAATTATTCTCAGTTATTATTTTTGTAGAAAAGAAGATAGGAAAAAGGAAGAAATATTTTCATCACTGGATAAGTCAGTATAATGATATTACAAATAGGTCAGTGAGACTGCAGATTATTTTTTTTATTACTTTATACACTTAGCTGTAAGCCTAAGAATTAATGTACAGCACTAAAGGGACTGGAATTTCACAATCCACTAATGTGCTAATGCACACTATCTAACATTTGCCAGATGAAAATAGGAAAACATATTTTATTTGATGCAAAAGAGTAGCAAGCAAAAGGCATGAAAAGGTCTCCTCAATGAGTTCTACCAGTTCACAAAATTAATCACATGCTGTTGGAAGAAAAAGTGCACGTTTTTTCAACTGATCAAGTTCTTATTGTTAGCCAGCACTTGCACTATGGGACACTGGATCATGTGTGTGCCTACAACTGTATGTGATGAAAGATGCGCATGGGTCAATGCATCCATGCACAATCCTTCACAACATCCATGCACAATAATCCTTCACACGTCAGCAATGGAAGGGTGATGAGAACTGGACAGTATAGCTAGAGATAGAAATAGAGTTATGGAGATACACACACAAGTAAGTCGCAAACTGATGGCTTATTTGATTGACTGACTGACTGACTGACTGACTGACTACAGATTTGGAACACCTAATAAATAGAATTCTCAGAGAAGTTTATAATACATTTAAAAGAATTAAACAGAAACATCAACCAGAGACAGCATATAATAAAACCAAGAATAAAACCAGCAAGAAGTTTTTTTCAAGAACTACAGTGCATAAATCCAAAGCAAAAGCAAAATAGGAATGCTAAGATCTACTGTTCTATCATACATGCAGACTGTACAACATACACTAATCCCAGATAGCCAACCATCTAACCCAGTGGTTCTCAACCTGTGGGTCCCCAGATGTTGTTGGACTACAGTTCCCAGGAGCCCTCTGAGGTCTCACCTTGACAGCCAGATGGTCCTCCCAGTCATTAGTGAGGCTGTGAGTTCAATCCTACATCGTATCACCTCTTCTCCACACTAAATTTATCCAGCTCCTTAAACTGTTCCTCATAGGGTTTGGTTTCCAGACCATTTATCTTCCTGGTCACCCTCCTCTGTATATATTCCAGCTTCTCAACAATTCCTTCTTGAACTGTGGTTCCCAGAACTGGACACATATTACAGGTGAAATCTGACTAAAATTGAGCAGTATAGAATCACAGAATCCTATAAAGGGTGATATGATAGCCCTGTTTAAGTATTTGAAGGGGTGTCACATTGAGGATGGAGCAAGCTTGTTTTCTGCTGCTCCAGAGACTAGAACACAGAGCAATGGATGCAAGCTCCAGGAACAGAGGTTCCACTTCAACATTAGGAGGAACTTTTTGACAGTAAGAGCTGTTCGGCAGTGGAACACACTCCCTCGGAGTGTGGTGGGGTCTCCTTCCTTGGAGGTCTTTAAACAGAGGCTGGATGGCCATCTGTCAGGGATGCTTTGATCCTGATTTCCTGCGTGGCAGGGGGCTGGACTGGATGGCCCTTGTGGTCTCTTCCAACTCTACAATTCTATGATTCTATAGTTGGAAAGGGCTGCTAGGGCCATCCAGTCAACTCCCTTGACATGCAGGCATATACAGATAGAGCACTCCTGCAAAATGCCCATCCAACCTCTGTTTATAGACTTCAAAGAAGGAGAGTCCACCTCCCTCCACAGCAGTCTACTCCATGGCTAAATAGCTATTACAGTAAAGAAGTTCTTCCTAATGTTTAGGTGGAATCTCTTTTCTTGTAATTTAAATCCATTGGTTCTTTCTCTGGAATAGCAGGAAGCAAGCTCACTCCATCTTCTATACAACATCTTTTCAAATATTTAAATCTGGCTATCATGTCACCTTTCAATCTTCTCTTCTCCAAGTTAAGCCGCCCCAATTGCATTTCGTAGAGGGGCGGGATAATAATGATGATGATAATAATAATAATAATAATAATAATATTAAAAATAAAGCATATCCAGCTCCCTAAGTCCTTTCTCACAGTGTTTGGTTTCCAGAACTTTGACCATCCTGTCCTCTGGAGTATTAGCTACCCCTACTAAGTTGGTATCATCAGCAAATTTGATAAGCATTCCTTCTATTTAATAATCTAAGTCATTTTTAAAGATGTTGAATACCAGACCCAAGACAGAACCCTGAGGCACCCAACTAGTCCAAGACAAAGATTAACCACTGGTGGTTTATCAATTTGTCAATTTGAATTTGACAGTCAACCAATTACAAAGCCATCTAACTACCACACAGAGGTCTAGTCCAGTGGTTCTTAACCTGTGGTCCATGGACCCCCAGGGATCCGCAATGTCCTCACAGGGGGTCTGTGAAGGTTTGAAGGCTGCTCTGCCCACCTCCTGCCTACAGTAGAGTGGCCATGTGACAGGAGCCAAGGTAAAGGCTGGCAGGCTGGCTTGGCTTGCACATCACCATTCAATCTGCTACAGTCACAAACTTTGCAGGAAGAAGCAGGAGAAAAGTATTCCCTTCTCCTCCAGTGCCTCTGAGGGAAGGTTTGGATGGATGGTGTAATTGTATTATTAATTATTATTACCACCAGGTGGTATTATTATTGTTGTTGTTGTTTTAAATCCTGGGAATCTGCAGCAGCAAAAGATATTTAAAGAGGTCCCTATACAGAAAAAGTTAAAAGCCACTGATCTATCCCACAGTTCATCTGCTTGCCTGCTGTTTTCTCCTTGATCAGTACACTGAACTCCTGTTGATGCAGCCTAGAACTACACCAGAAGAGTCGCATTCTTCCCACAACATATAATCTTGTCATTTACAAGGGCCATCTCAACATGTGAATTGAATAACTGGTTTTATTTTAGTGTTTTAAGCTGCTGTTAGTTTCAGTTCTGAGAATGGTGAGACATAAATAAAATAAAATAAAACAATACAGATAAAAACATCCAAAGGACTATCACTGTTAAAATGCACTAAGATTAACTATAGTGTATATTCACATACACTGTTATAATGCTTTGATACATTAACTGTCATGCTTCTTTTCTAGAGTATGCTGGGATTTGTTGTTTGGTGAACTTGGAATTCTCTATCAAAGAGCTCTACAGTACTGTAGGGAGTGGACTAAAAGCACCTCCTGAAACTACGAATCCCTGGATTCCATGGGTAGAAGCCATTTTAATTAAAGTGGTATCAAACACCCTATAATATTAAAAAACAAATGAATTTAAAACAACTGGAAACATATCCATCCACATTTATTTAATAAATAAATTAAAGCAGCACAAGTCTATCAAAATCCCTTTCCTTAAAACAGCCTATTGTTGCCAAAATCCAGGCAGATTTAAAAAAAAAAACTTTTCCCAACAGCAGAAGAATAACAGGAAGAAGACATACACATGAATGTGAGACCTAATTGAGAAAAGAGTTACTACACAGAGAAGAGGTTCTTGCTTTGTGAGGTGTCATCATAGTTGACAATAGAAGACAAGAAACCAAAGCACAGGAATCAAGTCAGAACCAGGTAACTGAGTCAATAGGTCAAAGAACCAACAATCTAGAACAGACAGAGTAGACAGGTTAGAATGGTAAGAGAAAGATCATGGTTCATTAGATGTAGAAGATATACAGAGTTATGTTGTGATGACTGGAAGTAGCTCCCATACCCAGCTACCATGATGACATAGAGAACAGGGCCTCAGATCCATGGCTCCAGACAAGGTGTTTAAAATGTACAGTTCAAAGGTATGCTAAAGACCGTGGTGTCATTATATATGCAACAACTTCTTCCAAGCCCACACACAGAGCACTTGCAACAATTGAGCCATTCCCCCCCCCCCGCCCCAGTAGAGGCAACAAATTAGTGCATGCTTTTTCCTGCATGCAGATATGTGCCAATACATGGAAATGAAGGGGGTGAGCCTGCTTATATAAGAACTCTGTGTGCCTTTATCAGAGCAAAACTCAGGCTCTGGGTCACAAGGATGTTTCACCATGCACACTGATAGTAAACATGTAATTCTGAACCAATACAGAAAGAGACAGGAGATAGAGGGCCGTTTCACGCCACACAATTATAGTGCTATGATTCCACTGTTAACTGCCATTGCTACCTCCTATGACATTCTGGGGTTTACACCCTGGTGAGGCCACTGGGTATCTCTGGTTGAGAATTCTAAATGACCCTCCCTAAACTGCAGATCCTAGGATTCCATAGGTAGCATCCATGGCACTTAAAGTGGAATCACACCACTATAAATATGTAGTGTGAAAGAGCCCCTTCTCTTGAAACAGAAGAGCTGCTTTGTTAACCATGATTACTGGGAAGTGAGCACCACCACACCATCTCATCTATCCAGTGGTATAGCTATGGGGTGGGGCATAGTGTGGCTCCCTCAATAAGAACTCTGCCCCCTCCCATGAAATTTTCCTTCAAATTTCAAGTAATGGAAAAACAGAAGCACTGAAAATCATTTATACCTAGATGTCTTATATTTCCTGTGTTCTGATCCCCTTGGTATTATCTCTGGCCCTTTTGCTTTGGTTGCCTAAATTGTATTTCTAAATGCTCAGCTGAAGTTTTAAGTTATGGCAATAACAGAACTGGGGGGGGGGGTTGTATGGAAACTTCACGGGAAGGGAGACAAATTCTTATTTGCCCTCATTTTGCCCCTGTTCCCATAGCTATAGCCCTGAATCTACCAACATATAGGAAACGAGAGATTAGGAAAATTATTTTTTAGGCATGGTGTCTGGGGGATTCTGGGAGCTGAAGTCCCCAAAAGGTAAGATTTCCTAGCTCTGCTCAGACCACAAGAGTTAGTAATGTCAGTCATGGGTGCCTACCTCTTGACCAAGTATCACCATTCAAAGGACTCCTGTTCTTGAGAACACTCTATGAATCTTGTTCAATGAGACCCTGATTGCTGGCAGCTTGTGAGTAAGTACTGCAATATTAGCCTGGAGGGAATTTAACAGCGACGTAATTGCCAATACTTTTATGAGCTAGTCAAAAAATATTTAGTACTTCTAATTTTTTATTATTATTTTTTACAGAAAAATTAGAAGGCTTATCCCTTTACATGTTCATCTCATGGGAATTTGGAATCTCTTTAATAATTAACTGAGCTGGGACAAATGCTAATTGGAAATAGCAACTGAAGCTCGGTTTTTATGAAGACTTCTCATATTTGCGCCAACTTTGATCCATTTTCCTAATAGACATCAAAATTAAAATATTTGGGGTCGATGGTGCATTGGACTTGGATCAGAGAGATCAGAGTTCAAACCCTTGTTTAAGCATGACGCTTATGGGCTACCCTCAAACAATTTGGTCTAATCTACATCACAGTGGTATGCTGCTATGGGCTTAAAATGGGGTAACCTCAGGTATACTGCTCTGAGCTTTTTATGGAAGTGTGGGATGCAAATGAGAAAGGGCAAGAGAAAGAGAGAATTATTCTCCATTTGGAAGAACAGACTGTACAGTCTGTCCTTGTGATGACAGATGTGCTGATGTGCGCTGTCCTCTGGCATCCAGATGCACAGCTTGAACATCTGAAAGGTTAAGAGCCTACACAGATACAGGTGTGCATTCAACCCTTCCGCATGATATGGAATCCTACATGATTGAGGTTCCAGATTGTGTAGCAGCCTTTGCGCCTACAGCTGTTCTGAATAGGACCTGAGAGTCGCTTCAAAGCTGAACTCTTCCTCCCCCTGCACCATTAAAAATGTGCTTCACCTTGAAAAGTATGTCAAAACCAGCTAAACCCTATGAATTCCAGGGAATTCACTGTGGCTGAATGAACAATTCAACCAAACAAAGGCAAGAACAGCTGTTTCAAGTGTAATTGTGTGTGCGTGCGTTTTTAAAAGCACTGCTCCTTGGTTTAGCTTGCATTGTGTCATCAGCCTTTTCATTATAGTTTTGGACATGATATGCAGCCTGGACCTATACCTGTTTTCTCAGATGTCAGCCCCAGTAAGCAATGGATCTTGCTTACTCACAGGTCTGCCAAGATCTATAGCCTTACATAACAGAAACTCAGATCCTTAAATTTGTATCTTAGAAACTATAGTTCAATGGATGAGATGTGCATAAACCCTTCCTGATAATGAGGAGCATATGGAATGATGGAGATTTTTGAAATGCTTTTATTTTATTGTTTATTATGTTTAAATTGTGTTTTAAACAGTTTTAACTCTTCTGTGTTTAAAAAAATTGATTAAACTGTTTTTTAAATTTTGTATGTTTTTTTTTAGTTGTACTAAATTGGATGTAAACTGCATTGGTCCTATGCAAGGAGAAAGATGGGATACAAATTAAATTAGATTAAATTAATAAATAATATTGCATATACCAATGATTGCTGGCATTCTGTATTGCAGCTAGAGATTCGTAACCTGGAGTGACAGTTCCGTAGATGCTCTGTATACAGTAAGACTACGTAGTCTTCCTGTAAGACTCTTATGGTATACAGAGCAGTTACAGATCCATCATTCTAGGTTACAAATCTGTAGCTGCAATACTGAATGCCAGCAATCATTGATACTGTATATGTAACATTATTTATTAATTTAATTTAATTTAGCAAATCCTTGTCACAGCCTCATGGGAGTAGGATGGAAACACCATCCTCCCTGCACCCTGATCACCTGCTCAACACACCTCCTTCATCTAATCCAGTGTCTGGCTTTTAAGGTGGACTTGGGGCAACTGGGCCAGGAGATGTTACTGGCTGCCCATCAGTTTCCGGGCCCAGTACAAGGTGTTGGTTATTACCTTTAAAAGCCCTAAATGGCTTGGTTCCAACCTTTATTCGGGACCTCCTTCCATATAATCCTCCCCGTGCACTCAGGTCCTCTGGGAGGAATTTGCTACAACCTTTAAAAACTAGGCTTTCTACAACCTCCAAGAGGACCTTTTTGGCTATTGCTCCCCGACTATGGAATGGCCTGCCGCTCCATCACATTACCACTTTAAATAGCTTTTAAAAAGCTCTTAAGATGGATCTCTTCTGGCAGGCCTTTCCTGAATAGATACTTGGCCATCAGAAAAGAAGAATCTAATTTGTCCCGACTTCACCATAGCCACTGTTTACTATTTAATTTTTAGTATTTTTAAGAGTGTTTTAATTTCTGAATTATCTAATAGTATTTTAAGGGGGTGGGTGGGATGGAGGGTTTTGGATGTATATTTTAAATATTGTAAGCCACCCCGATTGCATTTCGTAGAGGAATGGGATATAAATATTATGTATTTATTTATTTATTTATTTATTTAATGTATTTATTTATTGACTTTATATCCCGCCTTTCTGCCAAAAATGGGATTCAGAGTGGCTTAGTTAGACATATATAAGTAAGCAGCCAATGTAGACTATTAGCAGATTTATTTATGGCATACAATCAAACCTTCTACATTGCCTGTCTATCTGTGCTACAGCTCAGTTAACATGGGTAGGTTTGGGGTGGGGGTACATTTGTAACACAAATGCTGCAGTGTGGTACGGTCATTCTAAATTTGACTTGTGGCTAAATCGGCCACATATGCCAGTAAATTTATTATGCCTGGACTGTTGCATAACTATTGAAAAAGAGCAAGAAAAGTCAACATAGAGATAGAGACAGGGCTTTGCAAGGGATAGGAATAGCCCCTCTGCTTCACTGGCAGCCATAGCTGCATACACTGTTACTAAACTCTCAACAACTTACTTCAACAGACACATGTACACAATGTCACAAGCACATACTGGGACCTAAACAATCTGTTCTCAGGTCTTATTTCCACCTCCACCACTGCCAGGCACCAGAGTACAGCTTTGCTCAATGGCAGCATTATCACAACTATAGGACTTATTTCTTCACTTCCAATTAAGTTGCATGTTCTGAACACTAAGGACTTTATCAGACAAACTCCATTAACGTTTCTTTCCCACTATATTTTAAAGCATTTTTCTGCTAGCAAAAGAACCCTTTCTACCAGACCTACCTTCAGTATCGTTAAAAGGCGGCCCCAGCATTAACGGAGCACAAACAGGGCTCAGTTTACTTCCACATTTGTGATCTCGGCAATTCTCGTGAGAAGACACGAGCACCATAAAATTTTAAAATACTGTACACCAAAATTAATACACCAAATGTACAGACAAGCATAGAAACACACTTTAAAACTTCCAACTAAACCGGGGAGGTTCATAAAAAGAATGTCCCATACCTGGTTTTCATGACCTCAAAACAAAAACAAAACAAAACAAAACAAAAAAACACCACAGCAGATCTATTGATAGCTTGGGCCATCAATAAAAAGGAACGCCTTATTCACCTCTTAAAATCACCACAGCATGATGTCGTGTAGTATAGACACTCTTTCGTGTTAATTAGGCGTTGTTATGACACCATATTTGCTGCATCTGATAAAGCCCTAAGAAGAGAAAGCCCACTTTCCATCAGTGATAAATCACACAGCTTTTGATTTCTAGCCTAAGCTCTTAAAACTATCCGTGCTCTTCAAAATATTGGGCTAGCATTTCCTGAATGGGCAACAGTGCACTGGATGGTTGCCATATGTCTTCAGCATGACATATATAAATTAAAGCTATTATGTATTCTACCTGCACAATGACGCCGTTCCAGATTTAAAACTGTAGCCTTTACTCAGTCACAGTATGTCTTTCAAATGCAACAAGGAGACACAAGAGGGAGAAATTGTTCTGACACATGTGCAATGAGTGCTGAAGAAGTTAAAAATCCCCCCTCCAAAAAGAACCCCACATATACACACACTTTTCAAGAGTAATAAGTCAACTGCTTTCCAAACAAACATGGGTGAGAGTAAAATCTCATCTTAATGCACAGAACACAGTCATCAAACTTTTAATGAACGGAACTGAAAAGGGAGGATTTTTGCAAATATACATTGCAAAGCCACAGTAACCCTCTTACAAGTTATGACGAACCTGAAACTCAGCAAAGTGTGAATGCATCTCTGTTTCTCCTTCTTCCCTACTGGACAATCCTTCCCTGCTAGCTAACTACCACAGGATGAAATCCAGCCACATCAGATGAGAAAGAACTCCTCTTCACTTACAGTCATTGCTCCACCTGCCATTTCAAAGGTTTCCTTCCTGTGAGGAAGAATGCAAGGCATGCTGAGGTCCTGCCCCGGACTTCCCGCTGATGAGCCATGCTCCAAGCATGCCCCAAGTATGATTTTATCTCTTCATCCACCACCCTTTTCTACCTCACCTCCTCTGGCACAAGCATGCCCCGCCCAATCCATGCTGAGCACTTTTCATGTAAGAATGCTTCCAGCTAAACGGCATTCATAAGGGAGAGTTATCTCTTGCTTTGGCTGAGCTGCAAGAAAAGGCATTTGGTTCCAACTATTACTTGGCACACACAAAATGGAAAAGAAAAAGCTGCAAACACTATTGGAGATTACTGGGAAAGGGAGGGAAGATAACCACCTGGAGACCATTAAGTTTAAACATTAACAGATATTAATTAATTAATTAATTAAATAATATACAGTTGTCTCTCTGTATCCACTGATTTGGTATCCACGGATTTAAGTATTCATGGCTTGAAAATATTCTTTAAAAAATAATAATCCAAAAAGCAAACCTTGATTTTTCCATCTTATATAAGGGACACCATTTTGCTATGCCATTGCATATAATGGGACTTTAGTATTCACGGATCTTGATATCCATGGGGGGGGCCGGTCCTGGAACCAAACCCTAGCAAATATCGAAGCTGTACCTCTTTAGACTGAAGGGGCTGCTTTAATGCTCTTTCATTTTTTAAAAAATATATCTCCATATAGAAAATAAGTAATACAGTCCTCTGCAAGTGCACACTAAAGCAACTATCTGATGTGGGGGACCGGCCCCATTTCTTCCACACACAATGTGCCAAAGACTGCTACTATATTTGTTCCCAGTGGCTACAATTTGTTTTTGTTTCTTCTTTCCTAGAAGCTCTTCAGGGGCTGTCAAGCAGATCACTCAGGGACCGGCACCAGTCTATGTATCTCCATTTTGAGTAGCATTTCTCTCCATTATGTTCCACTCTAAGCTCTACCCATGGCTTATATGCAGTCCCCAGGGATGTTCTGGTGCCCACCAAATACCCCAGCACCCCTCATTTCAGCATTTTCCCCCTAGAGACCTCAAGAAGTAACAGGTTTTGCATGGGAGGTCCACAGGGGCCACAAGTGTGGAAATAACTCTCAAAATCAAAAGCAGAACTGGACACCTGGATACTTCTAGTTTATTTTAGGCTGTTGTTGCTGTTGATATCATTTGTGGTTACTCCTGGTGTGGGCATCGGCAGATGTTGGGGGTGAAAATTTCACCTACCCCAGGCTCTAAACCAGGGCTGGCCAACTACATGAGAGGTGGGGACTAATTCCACTCCTGAAAACACCCCCCCCCGGGCCACACTGATAATTAGCTCATTAGAAATGATATCATACATAACCTCCAGCCATCCCAATTTGGCAGGAAAAGTCTTGATTAATCCTCTGTCACTCCACTTTTTCAGTTATTTTTAAAATTTCCCAGTTTCTCTCTCCTCCATATTTGCAAATTGTTGGAATACTTTGAGGCTGTTTGGGGCAAGAAAAAAATGTTGCCAAAGAATGCCCCCAAATTGATTATGGAGTGCTCTGAGAGCTACGAAAATTAGGGTTAAGGGCTGTCCGCTGCCTGCAAGCCACAGTGCCTTGCTCTGACCCTTAAACTATGATTAACTCACTATGGTACACTGGCACAAACCAGATTCATAAACCATGGTCTGAATGTTCAGCATAACACAACAAGATGAAATTAATCTCAGAGATGTAAAATATTTGAGGTGGGTGTGTATATCAGGCTGAGGCTGCTGGTGGCCCTCGTGGTCTCTTCCAACTCTACAATTCTATGATTCTATGATTCTCTTAACACTAAGTGAGAGTTTAGCATTTAAAGAGCATAACCATGCTGGTTGGAGGATTCTGGCCATTGTCATCCAAAAAAGTTATTTTCCAAACTTTGAGCATTTCTACTAAATTATGATTTAGTCCTCTTTCCCAGCAAACATGGATTAGCGAGGAGTGATAGTACAGCAACATTTGAATAAACAAGATCAGGGTTTCTCAACAGGTGCATCTACACTGTAGAAATAATGCAGTTTGACATCACTTTAACTGATGTAGCTCCATCCTATGGGATCATGGGATCTGTAGTTTTACAAGGCCTTTAGCCTTCTCTGCAAAAAGTGCTAGCGCCTCACAAAACTAAAAATCCCAGGATTCTGTAGGATGGAGCCATTACAGTTAAAGTGGTGCTATTTGTTTAGTGTAGATGCATACTATGATATAAGCAAGGCTGCTAAAAAATGATAAAATCACAGTATTGTGGATAGTATTAATTTATGCCAAGAATTTCAAGCAATAATATCCTCATTTCAACAGTATAGTTCTTCACTTCAACATTACTTTGGCCTGATTCAAATTGTCAGTTTTTAACCTGATTACCATGAAAAAATTCCAGCTAAAGAACATTTAACTCCCTCCACATGCGCATCTTCTGGGATGCATTTGAAGCATGCTAGCCATGTCTCTCTGGGGATCATCAGCACGGGTACAGTTAATTACCTCATGATCTGAGGAACCACAGGGAACAGTATTTCAACAATTGACACCTGCAAGAATTCTCAATCTCACCAATGTGTTCTTTTCCTTGTTGGCCACACTCAGAACACAGCTTTGGAAGTGAGTTTCTGTTCCAAGGAGAATCAAATGCTGCTGTCTCCTTCTACATTGCCTCCATAGGAAAAGCAACCCCACCTCATGTCTCCTTGTATTATGCAACAGAAATGGAACCTGCTGTTTCTGCAAAGCACATTCTGCCCAAATCATCCTGCTCAGGGACAGATAAAGTTGTCCTACACTCAAAAACTTTTTTATACTCACCCCGTTTTCTACACCCCCAGATCCACACAGGTCATATAAACTCATTTCCCCCAAACCAGAATTAATCCGCCTGAAAATGACACCACTTCCCCCTAAAAAACAAAAAAACAAAAACAAAAAACCCCACTGGGGAAAAACAGAAACATATCCACTTCCATATATATTTTTGGTTGTTTTTTAATTGGGGTGGATTTGGTGGTATACTGTAGAACTATAAAAATCACCTTTTTGGTAGCCTCCAGGGTTTGGGGGTTTTCTTGGCAGGGGGGCATTCAGGGAGTCTGATGGGGCCCCACCTATGATCCATGGGCCATACCTTGCCCATCCTTACTGTAGGGTGACATACAGCCTGAACTTCTAGTACTGAATTGAAAAGCACCTATCAGAACTCTACTGTGAGGAGGAATCTAAGATGAACCAGGAGCTGGAAACCAGAAGCTACAGACTACACGTTACACGTGTGTCATTAGGGGACAACAGCAAGCTAGCAGGACCCGTGTGCAAGCCAAGAGGCAGCTTTATGGATCATATCAGAAGTCAAGGGATGAAGAAAAGCTCACAAAGACCTTGTTGCCTGATCAAGGTTCACCTGGAACATTAAGCAAGGCATACATTTTCCCATCCAGAAGAATCTAGTGGGCAATTACTAAATGTGGAGGGTGCATCCTGCAATTCATTATTTCACCACATGGGGCAGCAACCACACACAAATCCAGTAGCTCTTTACATTACCATTAGCCATGATAATCTATGATAGTGATTCACAAACATGAGATATCCACAAATGTTGTCAGATGTCTCCGCCAGCATGCCCAAAGTATGGCAGATTCTGGGAGCGATAATCCAACAACATCTGGGGAACCAAGACTGGGAACTACTAATCTATGAAATGGCAGTGGTAGTGGTGGTGATGATGACAATGATAATGGTGATGGTTATGAAGATCCATTTATATTCCACCTTTTCCCCCAATGATGGAACTCAAGAGAGTTTACAAATTATTAAAACCAATGAATATTAAAAACCATAGAATAACACATGAGTAATGTGTGTGTGTGTGTGCATGTGTGTGTTTATTCTGAAAGGAATTAAACAATCTATAGAATTAAAACTGTTTAAAATTCATTAAAAGACTATTAAGGTACGAAAAGAAAGTCACCTACTCCTCACCCATAAAAAAATGTTTGTAGTGCTAGCAATATTAAGCAATTGGGACTAGCATATTTAAGTGGTATGTTCATGTTAATCCTGGACCTGGCAATTAAAATGCATTGGGACTGATTTCTTGATTCCCATGATCTATTTCAAGCCCATCAAGAGAAGTGCATTCTAGATCTTCTAGCTATAATTTTATGATTAGCCACCACTGGGCAAGTGTGACCCCTATGCTAGACCATGCGAACAGTACACTAGAATTCAACTAGCTCAATAGCAGCAATGCTTCCTCTCTCCCGCCACACACACACACACACACACACAGCAATACAGAAGGACCCCCATATCCACTGATTAATTATCCACTGATTCAATTATCCACGGGACAAAAAGCAGCAACCCTACCATAGAGTCTTCCTAGAAAATGTGTCCTCTCAAGCCATTTTCTAGGTCCTCCAAGGCAACTCTATGGTATTTTAAACCTGAAGTCCCATTCAGGTGAGTCCCCCAGGGATGCTGGGAGTTAGGTCACTTGTGAGCAACTGCCCAGCTGCCCCTGCAAGGGATCTCCCCCTTTACAGGTTACATACCCCAAGAAATATACAATAAATAGGTGAGATATCAATAAAGTGGCCCGCATTTCAACCCATTCTTCTGTGTCTGGTCTCGTTATTTCATGCGTCAATCATTAAATCCACATTCATCACCATCTAGGCTCTTGATGAAGTGACTATTCAGCAGATAAAAGTTCGCTTCTTACACCATTGTATGTAAACCGGAAATATTTTTAGATGTTACCTTACGCAAACCACTAATCAAATTAATGAAGTTTCTCTTGCTTGCACCTGTCATTCACTCATATGCCAACCCTATGAAAACTGGGAGCTGGCTTGCTCTGATAATGAAAATTGCACAGATAGCAACTGCAGTGAATGAGCAACTAGCTAAACACAACAGTCAGCACATACAAACAAATGTATGCAAGTACTCATGTGCATGCACACAGACACCCCCGCCCCCAAAACCAAGTGTCTTCATATTAATTCATATTGTTGTATCAGCCATGAGCTGTGCTATGAATTAGAATGCATTTGTTAATAAGAGGAATGAAGTGAAGATTAGACTAATTATACTGTGACTTTTATAGCATTACCGATAAGTAGTTATCCAGCTAATATACTAACTACACCAGTTTCCTACCTCACCCACCCACTACCCACAATCTGAGAGAAAAGGATTGGACAGCCTCTCTTTCTGGAGAGGAATGTAAGAAATCTACCTTATGCTAAATCATGGGAATGCTACTTTTATGAACTATAGCTCCTAAACCAATATCAGCCAGTATGGGCACTGAGCATACCGACTGAGGCAATAAAGAAGTTGTGGTCCAAAAAAGGTAACTTTTCAAAGCTCTTCTTAGGCCAGGTCAGATTACTTATGCCTCCATCTAGCCTAGTACTGTCTAATTTTGATTTACAAATTTATCTACTTCTGCACACATAAGGAGACACCTATTCGTCAGTGTCTTTGTTATGCTAAAAAACTAATAGACACTCCACCACTCGAATTGGAATCAGGGGGCTTAGGTAGAACCTGCAACAAAACGTTAAAGTGTGGAGCATTGCTTTCAGTATTCCATGTCCTCTTTCACCATACTCCATCCCATTCCCCATCCCCAGGTTTTCTGCCTCTCTCCCATTTCATATTCAGCCTGCCTTTCAATGGGTAAGGTGGTATACATAGCTCTCCTGATCACTGTACAGGACATCCCCAGTACCCATGGTTTCACTTATCCATGTCTGGGGGGAAATGTTCTCTCTAGCCATTTCTAGGTCCTCCAATGCGACTCTATGGCCAACTTCCAGCATTCATCTAATTGAAAATAATAGGGTTCCCTATTATCTACTGTTTCAGGTATCCACAGGGGATCTTGGAATGTATCCCCCGCTGATACCGAGGTCAAATGGAATTCTCACAACAACCTTGTGAGATAGGTCAAGCAGGCCTAAGTTTACACAGCAAGTTTCGCAGTACTGCAAGTCACCACGTTGCAAGTTCGATTCCAGAGGGCTCCAAGGTTCACTCAGCCTTCCATTCTTTCGTAGGTCGGTAAAATGAGTACCCGGCTTGTGGGGGCACTTAGCTAACACACATTGGAAACTGCTTAATGCAGTGTAGATGTGTAAATTTGCTGTTGCTTAAAACAATTTGTAAGCTGCTCTGATAGCCTTGCGGCTGAAGAGCTGGGTATAAATAAATAAATAAACAAATAAATAAACAAATGAATAATGGAGACTAGAAACTGGACCTTCCAAGTCATAGTCCAACATTCTAATCACTACATTAGACCACTTCTCTGTACTTTTTCTAATATATAATGATAGACTGTTGAAAACGTCAATGTTATTATTATAAAGTGTGACTACTACTTATTAATTAATTACCTTTTTATAAGAGAGTTTATTTTCTGATCTTTATGTCTAGGAATATAACTTTCTTCTATTTCCGTAAGATCATGCTGAGGCCTGTATACTGTTACCAAGCCAGATAAAAAAAACTTCCAGTGTTTACTATAATGTTTACATTTTCTATTTTCAAATTCTCTCCATCTCACTCAGAGTTTTTCCAACTGGCAAACCCAAGCTGTACTTAAGTACCATACGGTACAACGGCTTGCAGTTCCAATGCCAGCATGGGATATATTTCTAATTATTGTTTGAATAAAACCAAACCATTTATGTTTTGTGGTTTTGTAAATTTACATAGTGGTAAAATGTTATGTACTATTTTACACACAATACATTGAAAATTTCATGCTCTTACAGGAGTAAATTTAAGCCTTGTTTTAAAGGAGGGAATAAGTGTATATATATTTCAGTTTCCTCACAGATGTCAATTTTTCCCCTGAAAAACAAAAAGAAAACCTCTCTGCCCAAAATTCCTTTAAAAAAATTAAATTAATTCAACAAATGTGAATAACAACCAACTGAGCCATACAATGCCATAGGATAACATTACGAAATACAATAGTTATTGAATACAGTTTTACAAAGGGCTTCAACAAGGATTTCCCAAATCCCTTTCTAGTGTTCTAGCCACATTGGCTCTCCAAACTGTTCTAAAGGATCTCCTTATCACTTATCCTATACTCATGTGGACCACTAGTATTCCATCTGGTGAAGTTGAGAGAAACCTCTTGTGAGGACAAGATGATATAAGGAAGAGAAGCAGAGTGCAACTACAGTCACATTTACCTGGGAGTCAGTATGATTTAATTCACTGGAACTTACTTCTGAGTAGACATCCATGGGAATAGTCATGTAAAGTCATACTATGCTGATCAGAGTGGTCTATGTCTGTGATATGTGGGCCAGAGCTACCAAGTGAAGAACATTTCTAAATAGAGCAATTCTAACCCTGAAGCAGGTTCAGTTCCAAGGAAGTTGATGATGATGTGTAAAAGTACATAATCATTTTATCCAAACCGTAATCTTTCCCCCTACTTTCATCATCATGTTTAATACATGACTCTGAATGCTATTTATCCTCTTAAAACTAATCTCTGTGATTTCTATCTAAAACAATTACAGGGTCAGCAGTGAACTATTTCATCCTGGATTTCACAATTTTCCACCAGCATTTAAATATTTTATATCCTCCTGGAGTGTATGGTTTCAACATCTCCGCCATTATTCCAGATGTTAAACTTAATATAGTACCCATGACAATTTCTCTTTTCTCCAGATTTAATTTCCAACGTTCATATTTTTTAGTACGGTATGCTCTGCTTTTGTATTTTGATTATTTCTGATTATCTACACTGGTAGATAGGCTAAAGTTCCTTTAGTTTGCATTTTTGGCACAATGATTTTGAATTTAGTGGAGAGGGGGCTGCAATGCTTCTGTCAACCTGGGGGGTGAGTGCAATCCGTACGTTATGTGGGCCCCCAACATCTTTTTCATACTGTCAAACCTCTACAGTCCCATTTTCTTAACTGCTTTTAAAATATCTCAGATTCCCTCTCTTCCTCCCACTTTTCTTCTTTGTCCCCAACTTGCCCACCTCTGCTATATTCCTACTATAATTCATATCTTTAAAATTTGCAAAACATTAAATCTAAAACAATGTACCAGTCATCTATGGGAAGCTAGTAGGCGCTTGAACCTGCAGTCTCTGCTTTTGCATCCTTAGATAGCATGAAAACCAAGAGGTAAGCAGGGCTTTAAAAAGTTCCTTGTTTGGATTACAGCTCCAAATATCTGCTAGTTGAATGGCCAGTGGCCATACTGGCCAGGGCATTCTGGAAATTATACTCTGAAAAGCAACTTTTCCAAGTTCTGACATGTCCACAAAATATACAACAGCAACAACAACAACAACAATAATAATACTGTGTGATTTATTTCCCTTCTCTCCCCTCAGGATCGGGGCGGGGTACAACATCACAATGCATCACGTACAATTCAGTACACTTCAAGTAAGTTATACATTACTATACAATCCAAGCAGGTTATACAATTTTTATACAAGTCAGAAATCAATACAGACAAACATTGCAGACAGTTACAAACAGCTGTACTGTGCAGACAATATAACTGCCAGTTGATGGTGCTGCTGGCACAGCAGGAGTGACATTTTTTTCAGAATGCACTGTAAAATGATAAGCGACAGGCTGCTTTTTAAGAAACCATATTACCGTACCAGTTTCCACATCACATCGCCCCAGCTCTTAATATGCTGGTCCTCATTTTACTGACTTACAGAAGGCTGAGTCAATTTGGGGGAGGGGGCTGGGATCGAACCTATAGACTCAAGATCTAACATGAGGTTTTTCTGGCTGCAGTGTTGGCTGCATTTAGCTTACTGCGCCACCAGGGTCCCCTGGGCCCCCTGACTGCGCCACCAGGGCCCTGACATAGATGATCACTTCAGCCAGTCACAGCTTCTGCAGGATTCTCATATGTTCTTACCTAACTCACACACAAATCCCCTTTTCTGCTCAGAAGACAGAAGCAGCCTTGTAGTGAACCCTCTGTATTTGCTCCATGAAGTCTTGTCTTTATGGTAGACTTGGATAATTTTCAAAACCATGGAAAGGATCATCCACCACTGTTGTCTTCTGTGGGCATCCAGACCTTTTTGTGTTTGCAGAGTTCACTAGTGTGTTCTTTTTTTCTCAGAATGTACCAAATGGTTGATTTGGCCACTCCTAATGTTCCTATCTCTCTGATGGATTTTTTAAATTTCAACCTAAGGATGGCCTGTTTCAGTTGCATTCAGAGCTCCTTTGATGGCATGTTGTGGGTTCACAGCAACAGCTTCCAAATGTGAATGCCACACCTGGAATCAACTGCAGACATTTTACCGCTTAATTGATGAAGAAATAATGAAGGAAAAGCCCACACCTCTCCATGAAACAGCTTTTGAATCAATTGTCCAATTACTTTTGGTCCCATGAAAAAGAGGGGGTTACATATTAAAGAGCTGTAATTCCTAAATACTTCCTCCAATTTGATGTGAATACCCTCAAATTAAAGCTGAGAGACTGCACTTTAAGCCCATATTCATTATTTAACTGTAACTTGAATTTATTTTGGTAAACAGATGAAATAACAACACGTGTCAGTGTCCAATTATTTCCAGACCTAACTGTATGTCTTGCCTTGATTTAAGAGGAAACATCTTTCCTGACAAGCAGGCGAGTTCTGTCCATAAACAAGATACTGCAATCAGGTCAAAAGGACACATGACTCTCTTCCCAAGAAAAATCTTTGCTAGAATTGTATTGGATCAAAGTTTATCTAAGTCCTCAACTTTGGGATGTTCTGGAATGCAGGGCTTGCTGGCCCCAGATATTTTGCTACCTGAGGCAAAGATCAAGATGACATCCCTTTCCAATTTCTTCTGCAAAAGCTGACTGGTAAATATTTCTCAAATGCTGGTGAAGGGACAGTCTTCCACTGCACTGAAAAAACGCAGGCTAGCTTATGAGGCTTAACACAGAGCTTAGAAAAGTTACCTTTTTAATGACAATTTCCAGAATCCCCCAGCCAACACAACCAATGCTGGGGAATTCGTTTAGTCTAAAACAGTAACTTTTCCAAACTCTGGCACAGGGCCATGCTTGTAGCACATGCCTTGTTGCTGCCTCCCACCATAAACTGCTTGAAGCAACTGCCTCATTCAGACTAACAGCAAATTGGGCCACAGAGATAACACCCCTCTTGTTTGTCCCCGAGATCCAGTATTCAAATCTATATAGTTCCCCCCTGCCAATGACACTGCCACCTGAGCGTAAGAACCAGTGGCAACCAGTAGACCTATTCTATAGGAAAACCATCTGACTTTGGAACCATCATCCCATTTTGTGGCAGGGAATTCAATGAGTCAGTTTGGCAATGTGTGCCAAACTACTTTCATTAATCTGCCCTTAAAAACAAAAGTAAACACTAGACTCCATTTGGCAAGCTAGCTCTCCCTCAACCCCCTGAAAAAACCCTTCCCAATCTCAGTTTTCATTAACAGCACATTCCAAGTAATTGTCTGGTTAACTCTGGTTATGCAAAAATGTGCACCCAGATTAAAGAATACTTTCCAACCTAATCTAGGCCATTGGACAGAGGAGAACACTTGTTCCTCCCACCTACCTGGAACACTGGCTTTGCCTCCACCATCCCTAATTGTCCACAGAGCAAAGCTTTACCCAAGTATGCTGTAGTACTGAGCACTTTTAGAAGATTCAAAGATATATGATCATGTTTCTCCTTTCTTCACCTACCAATTTCTCCAGCTGTTATAGCTCTCAAATATCTACGGATTTGTGACAGCTGCATAATCCCTTGTTTTCTTGTTTAGCTTCATTTCCCACAACCTTCCCTAACAATGAATTGTGTGCAATTTCCGTTCCCTTCCACCAGCTCTTGAGCCTGCTGAACTAGTAGTGACCTCAGGAACAAATAGGCCTCCGTGCCAAATGAAGATTTGCTGAAACAAGCAAGATTTCATGTTGAATTCTAGCATGAAAAGTGCAGGGGTATCACACCAGAGCTCTGAACAGCCTGTGTAGGGGTTGATGCCATAAAAGCTAAGATTATGTTGGTTTGAACTCTGCTTTCTAGATGTCTAATGCTTGAAAGAGAAAATATGTGTTGTATTTCATTGCTTTGTTATGCAGCTTTGTTCAATTGTCTTCCTGCTCCAGAAGGCCTAGATATTAGAATTCACCTTTACATTTATATCATTTAGCGCCTGCTTGAGTATTATTTCATCGCCTCCCAAAAATAGTACTCTATAGTGAACCATAGTGAAATAGAACATCGCCTCCCAAAAATAGTACTCTATAGTGAACTCTATAGCCACGGGACAGCGTAAGAGGGGCGCTCCAAAAAAGCGATACAAGGACTCCCTGAAACAACATCTTAGGCTTGGCCAAATTGATCACCAACAATGGTCCGCCCTGGCCTCACATTGGGAGGCATGGAGACGCACTATCCACAATGCTGCAGCCTTATTTGAGAACTCACGCCGAACAAGTCTTGAAGAGAAACGACAACACAGAAAGAATCACAACCCAGAAACATCACCCAAGGAGACCTTCTGCTGTGCTTTCTGCAACCGGACTTGTTTATCTCGGGTTGGCCTTTGTAGTCATCAGCGCGCTTGCAGAAAGCGCGGGATGAGTCCTTCCTGAATCTTCATTTGCAAAGAAAAGCCAGAGAGAGTCCACCCTGCACAGGAATAGGCTTGGCTTGGCTCCATTCCTTTTCCTCACAGGACCTAATCACCCAAAATGAGAATGAGTAGTTAGGCTGTAGTGTTACTTCTTTCTGTCCTAAACACTCCTCCTCTCCACAGAAAAACCAGCCCTACCATTAGACAGACTGAAGCACTTTCAGGCGGCAGATTGTGGGTGTCATGAGAGCAGTTAATTATTATTTATACTCTTACTACTGCAGGGGGATGATGGATGGTAATGAAGATAGGCATGGGGATGAGGATGATGGATAATGATGAAGATTGCCAGGGGTTGCGAGAGATGCAACAAAACAACTTGGCTGTCTTTGGATACTATGCAACTTGACCTTGGTGATGCTGTTATTTACTTTTTCTCAATAAACAGCATTAAGAATTTCCTACTGAAAATTTGCATGGACAAGTTTTTAAAGATTTTCTTTAAAAAGATATGGGTCAAGATTCAACATCACCATCTACACTTTGTCATTTTATAACTCTGCAGCTACACTGCAGAAACACAACAAAACCCTATTTAATGAATTGCAAAGATATGTATCCAGGTACAGGTACGAGTGTTGCGATGCACTTTGGGTGCTTCTAATGTTCATTAGGCTCTTCTGCTGAGCACTGGGCACCTCTCATGCTCACTGGCCACTTCTTATGCACATTAGGCACTTCAGTTGCACTCTAGTACTTCCCAGACAGTGTCTGGATGCACATCGTGGGTACTCTGATGCACATCAATGCCCACTGCACGTTGTCATGCGTCAAGTCACTCCACTTGCTACCACTGCGCATTGGATGCCGTACATTGTAATATGGCAGCCCCAAGTGAACACAGACATTGAAAAACTACTCTGTTCTATTTTCAACACGTGGAAGTGCACTTATGGAAATGTTAAGTCCCATACTGAATTACAGTACAGGCAAATCGAATTAAAAAGAGCCCCAAGAAAAAGTAAACAAGCCCAAGGCAGAAACACGAAGTGCAGAACTTGAAAGATTGATTGATTGATTGATTGATTGATTGATTGGGATTATAGTTCCCAGAGCCCTCCTCCCTCACCAGCATGACCACTGGCCATGCTGATGGAAAAGGGAGTAGTTCTAAGAGCTGTAGTCCCCAAAAGTAACTTTCCCAAGCTCTGTGTTAAAATCTATCAGCCAAATAAGAAGGTGAAATGTTCATATGAGGAAATGGAAAGAGATACCCAAAGCAAATGACTCTATTTTCCAAGTGCTCCATTGTTTATGGAAAGGATAATGATACATACAGTGCTTAAATGAGGCTGCATCAGCAAAGGAAATGCCTGCACAACAGGTAGACACTTCTAAAAAGGCAGAGGACCACAAGAAGCCAGCAAAGGGGTGGGTGTTGATGCCATGTTGTTTGTTTACCACAGACCTACTAGGCTTGGGAGGATGTGGAGGGATATTAAGAACTTCCTGAAGCCAGCCAATCACAGTTCAATCATGAAGAGATACAGGCTAGAAATTTTTTAAAAAGGATTTAATTAACTGCTTTAATTGGACAGGGAAGAAGAACAGCTCTTGTCAACTTTACATATGAGGCAAAGGCAGCAGAGCCTTTTAGCATAAGCCAGAACACCTAGAGAGTTATTAAAGTCTGCATGCCTTTCATGTTTCTCAGTAAAAAGTTCCAAAATCTATTTATTAGATCAACAAAGGGAAATGGACACCATTAAAAAAAAAAAAAAAGAGGAGAAACTAATTATTTTGGCCAGATAGAGCTGTATTGTGGAGGGCTCTCTAAAGTTCCGCTCTTGAAAGGATTTAAAATTAGTAATGGTTTGCCAATTTGAAACAGAACAAGAGAGTTAATGTACATCAAGAGATTTTTGTTCTCCTACTTATAGATGAGAACAATGAACACATGGGGTCACCCAATTAATTAATCGGGGACACCATTAATTGATCTGAAGTGCTTTGCTGTTTTAAATTTGTTATTCTAACACAATGTTCCCAACATGATACCTCCAGATAGGTCAAACTACACTTCCCACCACCACCCCACTGGCCATTTTGGCTGTGGAGGGTGGGAGTTGTAGTCCAACACATCTGGAAGGTACCAGATTGGTAGGTTGCTTCTCTAATAAATGAATCACCAGTCCAGGGTCACCTATCGCCACCACCTACGACTCCTTGAACGCTTTCATCAGCACTGTCTACGCACAATCCTAAATATACACACTGGACTGACTATGTGACGAATGTTGCTGTCCTTGAGCAAGCAGGGATCACCAGCATTGAGGCCATGATATTGAGAGCACAGCTGCGCTGGGCAGGGCACATTTCTAGGATGGAGGACCATCGCCTCCCAAAAATACTACTCTACAGTGAACTCGCCACAGGTCAGCGTAAGAGGGGCGCTCCAAAAAAGCGATACAAGGACACTCTGAAACAACATCTCAGGCTCGGCCAAATTGATCACCAACAGTGGTCCGCCCTGGCCTCACATCGGGAGGCATGGAGACGCACTATCCACAATGCTGCAGCCTTATTTGAGAACTCACGCCGAACAAGTCTTGAAGAGAAACGACAACGCAGAAAGAATCACAACCCAAAAACATCACCCAAGGAGACCTCCTGCTGTGCTTTGTGCAACCGGACTTGTTTATCTCGGATTGGCCTTTTTAGTCATCAGCATGCCTGCAGAAAGCGCGGGATGAGTCCTTCCTGAATCTTTGTTTGCAAAGAAAAGCCAGAGAGAGAGAGAGAGAGAGAGAGAGAGAGTCCAGCCTCAAGAAACAATATATATAATATCAGTGTAGTATCACTAAGATATTATAATTGATTCTTTATTGACTGATTGTTTATTAGTAACAAATTATTTACTAAGGAGTAGCTCTTCTAAAATCAGGACACAATAAAAGTTTACTTAATTTACAAAAAAAAGTACCAAAGCCAAGTACAACCTGTTATAAACTAATCATTATATGCAACCCCTTATTTGCTAATATAATTTTCCATTTTTAATGAAGACAGATTTAAAAAAAAAAAAAGTCAATGTACCAAAATATAGAAAATTTAGATATAAGGGGAGGGAGGGGGAGATGGGTAAACCAGAGGTAAATCACAGTGAAAAGCCTCTGAGCAGATGTTTGTATCAGATAACAGATGCTTATCACACAAATAAACAGCTTTACTTATTGCCAGGATTTACTATCCCCAGCAGTTCTGTTAATGGTCAATGGTAACACTACAATTTTCACTTTCTTCATCCAGTTTCACCCTGACCCCACCCAGCCATATACACTGTGTATGCATCCCTTAAGTTCTAAAATTATACTCCATGCATCTAAGCAGGTGGGTGGTGATCCATAAAAGTTCATGTTACAGATATATGTTAATTTTTTATTTTTAGTGAACCTTGAGAATGTGCATCATCTGAAAAGTAATGGTACATGTCTAGCAAAGAAGTAAGCATATAGGTCAGAATCCTGTGGGTGTGTGACTCTACCACAAGGATAGGTAAAATGTGGCCCTGCAGTCTGCATGTAGCTCCTGGGCTGTTTCTGTGGCCCGCAGGGTTTCCAAGGAGTCCAGAACTTCATTTTATTAAAAAAAATCTACCAATTTTTGATACAAAGATGTCCCCAAATGACTTCTGGGGTGTGTGGAGGGTATTTCTACCATGTTTGGAGCATCCCTTGACCCCCTGGGATCAAAACAAATTTTTGCAAAAAAAAATTTAAATCTATTTTTGCCTCAAAATGACCCAAAATGTCCTCTAAGAGCCCTGGGGAGTAAAAAAAATAATAATCATGGTGCGAATTCCCCTATAGAGGACATTTGGGGACAAAAAAGTTTATTTTTTTTGTAGGAATGGGTGTAGTGGGTGGTGCAGCCCTCCAAGATCTCCTGGGGTGTTAATACACTAACTACACTAGCCTTCCATGGTTGCCAACCCCTGCTCTAACATAATGCACTTTTTGCATGGTTGCACAGTGTCCAAAAAGGAAGGCAAGCAACGTGATCTTTGTTTTCATTCGGAGAGGGCTCCCCACTCCAAACAGCCTATTTTTTTTTTCATTCCTTGGAATCCAGATTGGTCCATGGAGCCACGCATGGTAGGAAGGCTACTTTGCAAAATTACTTGCCCCATGGCACAGGTGATCATCCAAGGCAGTCTTCCCAGAACACTCTAGCTTTGAGGACCAACCCAGAAGCCAGGCACTGGAGAAACAGGCTGCTTGGAGGCAGGAGCTACCTTCTTCCAACGACAATGGCAACAACAGCTTTGCCTGGCTTCCCTTGAGGCCACTGCAGGCATGGGTTTTTTGTCTCCTGTTGCCTCCGCACTGCTGCCTAGTTATCCTGGAATACTGCATCTATAGGATTCCAGTCATAATGTTGATTCAGGCGGCATTGGACCATTGCTCCATCAAACCCAGCACTGTCTAGTCAAACTGGATGTAGCTTGCCAAGGTACTAGACAGAGCAAGGTCTTTCACATCATCTGCCACTAGGGATCCCTTTTTAAGCAGAGTTGCCAGGATCTGGACCAAGTCTTCTACATGCAAAGCACATGCCCTGTCACTGTCCCATGGGTCCGTTCCTCAATTCATCAGAGAACCCAGTTTAAATACAGCTCCTTCCTACATGTATACTCTGTGGAAAACCTGGGCTTGTCACTGTTGCAATGTGTGAAATACCCGACAGACTCTTTATTGAAATCCACTTATCCTTTTGCTATCTTCATGAAACAGGAAGAATGATGCTTTCCCAGATCTGTACTAATTGCCTTTTTAATTCTCATGAATGGGATGTTTCACATACTTAAAGCTCAGCTAACATTAGCCTGCCTGCCTGCAGGCGGTCTCAAAGAGCTTAGCTAAACGTGAACTGTAATAGCTAGGTATTCATATTACAACTTTCAAAGCAACCACAAATGGTCTCTCTTGGCCACTTACCCTGGCCTAGGAAACCAGTTAGACAATAGTATTTCATTTAAACAGATACTATTATATTTATTTTTTCCTTTCAAATCTGACCTGGATTATAACTGTCTTCTGTGTTTAAAGAGATGGGGATACCCTGGGAAAGTTTTGTTTGAGGGAGTTTTTGGACTACAACTCCCACAATATCCTTGGCCAGCATGGCCGTTGTGTTTATGTCTGTGTGCACCAAACACAAAGTGATTCAGTTCCTTGTGATTCTCCTGAAAGAAAAGTTTTCTAATTTCCTAATTCTACCACAGAAAATTAAGTCATCTGCATATTTTGCCTTGATTCCAGTCAGGCACATTCAACCTAATATTCAAAGGGACATAAACAACAGTTAGGGCATTAATAAACAGTCACCATGACCATCCCTGTCACTCCCAAGATAAGTCTAAACATAAAGGCAGCCGTATTACAATATAAAGACAGCTAAGTGTGGTGCAGTGGTTTGAATATTAGACTGGGCATTCAGGAGACCATGGTTTGGATCCAGCCATAGAAATTCACCAAATGACCTTGGGAAACCACACTCTCTCGGCCTCAGAGGAAGGCAATGGCAAACCTCCTCTGAATAAATCTTGCTATGATAAAATTATAGGGCCTAAATACCCTAAAGGCACCAGATCCTATCTGATCTTGGAAGCTAAGCAGGATCAGTTCTGGTTAGTACTTGGATGGGAGACCACCAAAAATACCAGGAGATGTAGGCTATATTTCAGAAAAAGGAACTGGCAAAACTACCTCTGAGTATTCCTTGCCTAAAAAGAACCCTATGAAATTCATGGGGTCACCATAAGTCGACAGGCAACTTGAAGGCACATATACACACACATGATAAGATTGCCATAAGTCAAGAGTCCACTTGAAGGGTCATAACAAGAACAAGAGTGTTTCCATCTCCACCAGGAATAGATCTTCAAGACCTTCAGAAGAGGCCCCTCTTTCAGTAGCATCACCTTCCAAGGCACTTTGGGTGGGAACATGGGGAAGGGCCTTTTTGGTGGCTGCTCTCAGGCTTTGGAAACCCCCCCCTTCCCCGCTCCCAGGGAAGCAAGGACGGCTCCCTCCTTGCTGCCATTTTAGGAATTGACTACAGTGTGCTTTTAAGGGCGTACTGTTTTGTTAGTGTCTATCTGCTATCTTTTAATGGATTTTAAATGCTTTTAATTATATAGACTGTTTAACTGCGTGTTAAAAATAACTGTTATATGCTTTACTAATGTATTTCTATTTATTATAACCTTTATTTGTTTTATTTTTTGCAAGCCACCGTAACTCCCAGTTTTGTGGGGAAGGGCCGGATATAAATGAATAATCATTTTCATTATTTTGTTAGGCCAATGGGTACTAAATGTCTATTCAAAACAAAGGTACTTCTAAACACAATGCAGCAAGGACAGTTCACAACTATATAGTGTTGCTTAAAGAAACCCTGTGACCAGACTGTTGACTAGCACCACTTCCAGGGGATATGTGACTCCCTTATCATGATGCTGGAATTCAGGACAATTCTGAGCCCTACTTATTGCCTACAATTGTGCTACTCAAAGTGGCAGTCCATGGACTGGTGCTGCTCCATGAACCATCAGCTGCCAGTCCCTAGCAAATGTCTAGGAACAAAAGAAACAGTTGTAGCCAATGGGCACAGATATGGTACCAGTTCCTGGCAAATGAGTGGAAAAAATGGCCAGTTCCTCCTCCCAACAGATAGCCTGAGAAGCACTAACCTGGGGTCCTTTCACACAATTACTGGTATAACACTATAATCTAGCACAGTGGTTCTTAACTTGTGGTCCGGGGACCTCCAGGGGGCCACTATGTCCTCACAGAGAGTCCATAGGCAAAGGCTGGCTGGGGATGGATAGTGTATTATTACTATTATTATTATTGTTGTTGTTGTTGTTGTTGTTGTTGTTGTTATTAAAATTCTTGAGTTAAGTCTTGGGGTCAGCAGCAACAAAAGATATTTAAAGTGGTCCCTGGTAAAGAAAAGGTAAGCGCCACTGATCTAGCACTTTAACTGCCATGTTTCTATCTTGCGGAACCCTGGGATTTGCAGTTTAGGGAGGAGCATTTAGAATTCTCAGCTAGAGAGCTCTAATGTTTCACTGAACTACACAGCCCAGGATCCATAGAATGCATCCACAGCAATTAAAGAAGAATCACTGTGCTATAGAATCATAGAATTGTAGAGTTGGAAGAGACCACAAGGGCCATCCAGTCCAACCTCCTGCCACGCAGGAATCACAATCAAAGCATCCCTGACAGATGGCCATCCAGCCTCTGTTTAAAGACCTCCAAGGAAGGAGACCCCACCATGCTCTGAGGGAGTGTGTTCCACTGCCGAACAGCTCTTACTGTCAGAAAGTTCCTCCTAATGTTGAGGTGGAATCTCTGTTCCTGGAGCTTGCACCCATTGCTCCGTGTTCCAGTCTCTGGAGCAGCAGAAAACAAGCTTGCTCCATCCTCAACGTGAAACCCCTTCAAATACTTAAACAGGGCTATCATATCGCCTCTTAACCGTCTTTTTTCCAGGCTAAACATACCCTGCTCCCTAAGTCTTTCCTCATATAGTTGTGTAGTATGAAAGGGCCCCTAGAAAGCCTTGTATGGCTTGTGATCAGACTATCTGAAATCTCTCGGAAGAGCCTGCCCATGTTGTAAGATTCAGGGGGAGGGCCCTCCTACCATCAGAAACACATTGGGTGGAGACATGAGACAAGATGACCACAGCAGCTGCCTCCAGGCTCTGGAACCCCTACCCAAGATTAGCTAGGCTGCTCCCCCTTTGTTGTCCTTCTGCTATCTTGCCATGTACCACCTCGCTGAAGTTGCACCCACCAGCTGCCACTGATGATGGAAGACTGTTATTAACAGTGATAGATTTCCAGAAAACTGAATGGGGAAATACAGTGATCCTTTGGTATCCACTAGGGTTTGGTTCCAGGCCCCCCCATGGATACCAAAATCCATGGATGCTCAAGTCCCATTATATCTCCAATGGCATAGTAAAATGGTGTCCCTTATATAAAATAGCAAAATCAAGTTTTGCTTCCGTGAGAATTTATTTTTTGGGACTATTTTTCAAGCTGTGGGTGGTGGATGTCAAATCCATGGATACAGACTCCTGACTTATCAAAGCGTATTTTAGCTACCGTATATTTGATGCTGGGAATACCTAACCTTTCATTCTCCAAATGGGGTAACGTCAACATGTTCTTGGATGCAAGTGACACAGCAGCTGTGTTTCTGGGTGAGTCATCCTATTACCAGAGTAACATACTAGCTCTCAACCGTGAGAAGCCACCCTGTAAGGTGCCTTAATTCCACAAACAGGCCCCAACTTGAAATGCAAGGGAAAGACACATTATTCATAGCTGCCAGCCCTAATTGATTGCGAGGACACCTTGCCTGTACCTTGTGGCATGCAGGAAGGATCAAAGCCAATGGACTCCTAATTACCTGAAAGAGCAACAGCCAAGCTGCTGGATCAGAAATTCAGAAAGGGCTGTTGGCTCACTGGCACCCAGGAGTTCCAAGCGGCCAAGATTTCTCAATGAGCTGGGCAACCATCTCTGAGGGATTTCTTTAATTTAATAAGACTGAGCTTCATCTAGTTCCTAGTGAGCGAAATGATTTTTTTAAAAAAAAAAGTCATTTAAAATCTAGCAAGGAACTCTGCAGTTTCTAGGCCTGTGGTTAATTAAGCGAAGCCATCTTTGCAAGTGCTGAGAATATACCAATCAACTCAGTTTTGACAAACATTTACAGGGTGATGAGATGAAGTGTTTTGTGTGTGTGTGTCTGTGTGTGTATGTCTGTGTGCATGCGTGTTCAGCCTTCTAATGACTAAAGACTAAATCTTAACACTACAGGCAATTCAGAGCAGAAAGAACTAGGTCAAATGTATTTTAACCAGTGCTTGGAAAAGTTGCTTTTGCATACTCACCGCCAAGCTGGCTGGAGGATTCTGGGAATTACTGGCCAAAAAAAGCAACTTTTTCAAAAATATTAATATAAGCATTTTCCCATTCCCAGTCCTGATTCCCTTGTAGATTTCCCATTGGCTTTGGATTCTCCTTTTTCTTTAATCAGGAGCAATGCATGAAGAAGGGCGACCACACAAAGTTCTTCACGACACACCCAGCATGCTACTCTATGTGCATATGGATTGTATGACTGCCACCCATGCAACACGCTTAAAACAATTTGTAAGCCGCTCTGATAGTCTTGTGGCTGAAGAGCGGGGTATAAATAACTAACTAAATAAATTAGAAAAAAACACTTTGCTAGTTTAACATCAGACATAATCACATTATTTGTAAACAAGCCATGTGATGTCTTTAGGTGACAATTGGACAACCTGTACCTGTGTGTACAGGTTGGGGGAGGGCAGCAGTGACAACACTGAATATACACATTTTCACCTCCTTCAGTGGACAGGGCCAGACTGGGGAGAAGCAAACAGAGTTGGATTATCAATGGTACAAGTGATGCAACTGCTTTAGGAGCCCAGTGTTACAGGGAAAAGGTGCAGCTTGCTTCCTCTTCTTCCCAGTCACTTCCTGAATCTTTCAATGGGCCTGTCTATACAAGCCCCCCACAAAATGGAGTGACCCACAGTAAAGACAAGTTGCAGCAGCTGCGACATGTCATAATATGGATCTTGCAGCCCCCATAAACGTCACATGTCCTCTTGCGCAGGGGAGGCGAAGGGACTATCATCCCTTTCCATTCTCCGAGGCTGAAAAGGAACATCAGTAGCTGCTTGGCCAGCCATAAGGAGGAGGCGGGAGAAATGCCCCCTCCACCTCCCTCTCCAAGCGACTACCCAGGCTAAGGTGAAAAATCATCATGGAGACCCTGTTAGCAAGCCCCGCCCCTGCACTCATCTGGCCAATCAGTTAGTACTTCCTCTCCTATCAGAAAGTGATTCAAAGCAAATCACTTGTCCCAACAAGCAGAAATGCGCACCCCCCTTGCTGTTTTTTAAAAACTCCAGGAAAAGCCTTTCCTTTGGAGTTTATTACATTTTTACCTCCCCCTCTTCTGAATAAGGCGATACGATGCAGAATCCCTTTAAGACAGTTAGGCTTCTCCTCACATTCCATGAGGAGTATTTTCACCATTTAGACAGCCCCAATTTTTCTGTTATCATCCACATTTTGGCTGAGATCCTACATCTCTAAGCATAGTGCAAAAGTCCCACAGGCAGAACTACACTACAGCTTCCCCTCTCACTACCATGAAGACTCATCATTTCACTGTGACAGCACCTTTTTCACTGGCATTCAAGGGAAGGTGGTTCAGAGAAGCATCATATCCCTCAACTATCTCAATTAATCCACTGTCATCCCACTTTTTCAGCTGCTTTTGAAATGTCCCAGTTTTTTCTCCTGCTCCCATTCTCCCCTTTGTCCTCAGCTTACTTCAATTTCTACAGAGTTGCCCTTCCCAGTAGAATCCAACAAAAGCAAACTGCTGCAGGCACTCCAGCTTGTGTGTCCTTTCTTATTAATAACTTTTGCCATCTTGATGACACTCTGATGCTTGGCCACACACGTGCTGGTTTTCGTCTATGAAATGTTGGAGGATATGAGACACATGCAGGTGTACACTGGATCTAAGCTTGTGTGTGTCCATGACAGGATGATGGCCTTTGTGTGTTACTTGATTAACTGAGTAAAACTGAATGTGATCAGGATGTTAGTCTCACCCAATAGTGTACAACTTGCAGCCCTTCCAGGTATTTTGGCCTTCAACTCCCAGATGCCTGAGCTAGCTGGTCCAATGATCAGGAATTCTGCGAGCTAGGGGCCAAAACATCTGGAGGTCCCACAAGTTAAAGCTGCAGGACTACAAATGGGTTCATATATGGAGACTTGCTTTGTTGTATTTAATTCCTATGCCATGCATGTATACAAAGGGGGGGGGGTATCTTAGGAATTGCTCTAGGACGCTGACCACATTAATCTGGCCTTGGGAACAAGCTTGGAAATATTATTTTTTTGCACCACAACTTCCAGGACCCCCCTCCCCCAGCCAGCATGGCCATTAGCTTTGGAGGCTAGAGGTTTGAACTATCATCCCAAAAAAGTAACTTTCCCAAGCTTTAGGAAGGAGGATCATTGTACCCCGCCCCTTGCCTTATCACTTTAAGCCTCACAATTAAACATTATGTTTGTCAACTGTTGTGACAGTTTGCTACCTAGCTGACTGACTTCAATCAAAGTAAAATCACATGAGACCATTTAAATAATATTTACTGAGTTAGCATGATGCCACCTTTAGCGGCAGCAAGCAATATTTGCAATGAACTCTGCAGGCTTTCAACACCGACAGAATCCATCTTTTCCTGGGTTTTCTCATTGCTTTAATATAAATAGGAAAAGAAATGTTTCTGAGTGAGTGGCTGGTATTAAGCCCTTTGTTAGTAATTAGGATGGTAATGGAGGGAGCTCTGGAAGATAAATAATTACATCAGAACTGTGCTGTGTATTTAAGATCAGGTGCATGTTCAAGAGGTACTATACATACCTCCAGACCTTTGAAAATCCAGATAAAACAGACTCAGGAGCTACATTCACACATTATTGGGCAAGGGACATTTCTGGATTGAAACAGGGACAGAGATGAACTGCTACAACTCCTTTGTCAAATATCCGCACGCTAAGCACAGTTATCTCCAAAGGAATATCAGTGCTTGAGAAGTTGCTTATATAGAAGCTCTGCATGGTTAAGACACCGGGGGTTGTCTAGATGGTGAAAACACCACTCATGGAATTTGCTGGAGATACAACCTGTCCAAATGGGATCTAGCATAAATCCACTGTATTCGGGAGGAGGGAAGCCCAAAATGAGCTGCCAGCCCTCTATAGTAGTTCTTCATAGGTACAGCCTCCAGGAGGAGGGAAGCCCAAAAACAGTGCCAGAAAGGCCTTTGCAGCTTTTCCTGTAGTTTTTTTTAAAAGCAGTGAGGGGTGTGCATTCCTGTTCACTGGAACAAGTGATTTGCTTTGAATTGCTTTCCCATATGAGAAGAAGCATGAAGCTGATTGGCCGGGCAAATGTGTTGCGGGGGGGGGGAAGGCTTGCTAACAGGGCCTTTTTCACCTTAATTTAAAGTTCAGTGGCAGCAAAGTACAAACAAACGTAAATCACGCATGGCTGCCATCTAGCATGCAAAGTTTATGGGGCTTAAGGGGGCAAAAACACTGTTAAGACAAGTCGCTGTTGCTGCAAATTGCCATTACTGTGAGGTACTCTGTTTCCCCCCCTTGTATCGACGGGATCAAAAAAAACCTACATGTGTTTAATGGATGAACACAGCTTCAGTGTTCACTGAAATTCCAATCCTCTGTACCCATTGTTCAGACCTGATTAAGACTAAGAGAAGAATCCAGGAACTGTTATTATTATATTTGGGAATGTGTGCAAAAAGCAAAGACATTATGATGCTTTCTGCCTGGTTTAAGTGTCTCCATTACCCAGTTCCCTTTGCAAGTTATGTTGTCGGTATCTCCTTGGCTTGTTGACAAAGGGACAGGATTTTGTAACATCTAGACATGAGGCATCTATCAGTTCAGGTGCAGCAGAGCATAACTTGCATAGATCCTGAGAGCTTGTGAGATCCTGCTTAGTATTTTAATTTAATTTTTAATTTAAACATATATATATCCCACCTTTCTAGTGTTTACAGCTTTCATTTATCAGATCAGGTTTTGCAATGCTGTTTCCAATCAGCATGCAAAGGTGGCCTCTCATAAAGGGTTTGGTTTAACTTTGGTCTAAGGCAAAGAAACAGTAAACGTTCAATTCGGAGGCTATACCTATGAAGAACGACTATAGAGTGCTGACAGCTCATTTCACAGCAGAAAAACCTGCCTCCACTCCCTTGTGCAGGCATGTCTTTAACCAACCTTTACAATTAATTACAGAAACAGCCAAGAACAAATCAATCCTTAACTTTCCACTAGAGGTCAAGATGACTAAACTGAGTCTGTCATACTTTGGGCTGACTCATTGGAACTCATTGGACTGACTCAAGAGATGACTGACTCATTTGGAAAAGACAGTAATGCTTAGTTAAGGAGTAGGAGAAGAGTGAGACCACACTACAGGTGGATTAATTCAATCAGGGAAGCCATGGCCCTACATTTGCTCTTGGAGATCTCTCATTGCTACGGTCAATGTAGCATATCCTCCAATATTTCACAGATGAAGACTGGTACATGTGTAGCCAAACAACATCAAAATGTGGTCAAGATGGCAAAAGTTATTAACAACGAAGGGGTTGTCTATACGAAGCAATAAAATGGGGATTGGTGCGCAGTAATGCCAATTCGTACCAGCTTCTATTTGTCTCAATGTTATTAAGATCGCAGGCATGCAAAGCTATCCGCTTTCACTGTTCCAACAGGCATACCTGCGAATCAAGATGGCAGGTGCAAGTGAATTATTTGCTTTGTTATTTACCTCAGGTTGGTACCACTAAACAGTTTAAAAAAAAATCCAAGGTGTGCTCTTCCGCTTTAACAAACAAATAAACAACAAAGACCTTGGAGGTCTTTAAACAGATGCTGGATGGCCATCTGTCGGGGATGCTTTGATTGTGATTTCCTGCGTGGCAGGGGGGTTGGACTGGATGGCCCTCGTGGTCTCTTCCAACTCTGCAATTCTATGAAAAAAGCCTATTTTCTCGCTATAGCAATCTATGCTACAGCGAAAATCCAACAGGGTGCTTGCCTTCTTACCAAGCTCTGTCCCCTGTGCACGTCCAACCAATCAGCTGTCCACTCTGAGAATGCGCAGCGATGCAAAGTGGTTGTCCTAACAGGCAATAGTGCACATTCCTACATATTATTTTTTAAAATACAAGAAAAGCAACAAAGGTTGTTGCCACTGCGTATTTGGCATTTTTGGATCCCCTCCTTCTGGATACGACGGATTGATGCATGATCTCATTAAGACAAATTGTATTCTCCTCGAATTCTATGAGGAGTATTTCCATCGTATAGACAACCCCGAACAACACACAATCTATGAGAGGCTGCAGCAGTTCGCTTTTTCCTGAGCCTACAGGGAAGGGCAGGATTCCCCCTACGCTGCTGAGTTAATGGAGTTCAAAAAAGACTTTTGTACTTAGAAATCCATTTTCAGTAATGAAGTATGCTGATGACAAAGGGGGAAAGTAGGGGAACGATTGGGAAAAGCTGTGACTTTTTAAAGGAACTGAAAAAGTGGGATGATGGAGGATTAATTGGGACTGGCCCTGTTAAAGTGGGACAGTTGTAGAGTATGCCATAAGTTGCAGTTGACTTGAAGGCAAATACGGTAACAACCACAAAAAGGTAACAGACTGGGATACTCAAATGAAGCCATATTTGAACAGCAGCATCAGGAGAACACAAGTGAAAGTGGGAAGGTTGAAGTTTGAACTTTGAGCTATTCTTTCTACTCACATGGCCATGGACCTGACCAATAATGAGTCATGGTAAGAAGAGAAATGAGAGACAATTTGTATACCCACAAGCAGTCACATATAGAATACCACAAAGAGAAAGCAAAAGGAAATGATTCCTAGATGGAAGGGCAGAAGGTTATAGGAGACTGATGAAACTTCCATCCTTATTTTAAGCAAGTGACTGAGGTCCAAACATCAAAGTGAAGCTTTAGTCTAGCAGGAAGTAGGGAGAGTAGAATCTAACTGTGAGAATATTTGCATTTGTATGTCCATGCACAAATAGCATTCTCACTTTCCTTAACAAAGAAGCAATCAAAGGAATCTGATTAGTGACAGATTTCTGAAAATAATAATGCCTCACCATTGAGTATCATTTTTTTCCTTTCAATGTGTTGTGGCAAAAGTTAGCTTTTGAGTTGAGGATTATATTATCTTTTGAGTTGAGGATTATATTATCATCTTTAGAGTAAGGGATTTGACTGTTTTAAAGACCAAGGAAAGTAGGTCAGGGGAATTTACCTCCTAACCTAATAAGAGCTGCAATACTTCTTGAAAATCTTAAGGAGGGAGGGAGACACTCCTTCAAAGAGGCAGAAACTGAAAAATAAAAACCCAAGCAAAATCACTTGAATTTACAGAAAAGTTGAGATTAAAAAAAATATCCTGCTTCTTTAACCCAAACTTATTGTCAACTCTCCTGCACAAATCCTTTCCTAAAAGGCACTTTGCATTAAAACTTTTCCTATGGGAAAGAAACTGTCAAGGATGTATCCAGACTGTGTACTTACAGCAGTCTGATCCCACTTTAAATGCCATGGCTCCATTCTGTGGAATTGTGGGATTTATAGTTTAGGACTCAAAGGATCTCTAGCCCACGCCCCTGAACACGAGCACTAGAGCTCTCTGGCACAGAATTCTAGGGTCTCGTCTACAGGGAGGTGGGATGGAGTATCTCATAGTATTGGCATTTCACACCAGCAGCAACGTAACTTGATGGTGGTTTTGGCCCCAAAAGCTTCACAAACCAGATGGCGGCTGCAAATAATTTACTCATTTACTCGCATTAGTACAGTTGTCCCTCTGAATCCACAGATATAAGTATTCACGGCTTGAAAATATTCTTTAAAAAATACAGTAATAATCCAAAAAGAAAACTTTGATTTTGCCATCTTATATAAGGGACACCATTTTGCTATGCCATTGCATATAATGGGACTTGAGTATTCATGGATTTTGGTACCCATGGGGGGTCCTGGAACCAAACCCCAGCAAATATGAAGGGACAACTGTACTTTGCCGCCTCTGAACTTTTTATTTTTAACCTTTGTCTAAGGTGCACTGGAGCAATAGAGCAATTTTCCAAGCTAAAATGACAGGAAAGAAAAAAAACCAAGCACCCCATTTTATTGCCTTAGCAACTGCTCACTAAGGCAAAAATTCAACATGGCAGCAGTGGTTGTTTGCCCCGTTAGCAAGCCCTGTTCCCTGCACTGGCCTGGCCAATCAGCTTTGCACATCCAGTAGTATGGGGAAATGATTCAGAGTGAGTTGCTTGTTCTAGCAAGCAGGAATGTGCAGCCCCTCGCTGTTTTAAAAAAACTACAGGAAAAGCCACAAAGGTGTTGTTTCTGCCATTTTGGGGCCCCCTCCTTCTGAATACTGTGGATTTATGCAGGATCCCATTTAGACAAGTAGGATTCCCAGCAAATTCCATTAGGTTTATTTTCACTGTTTAAACAACCCCTAATTCCCTCCCCAAAATACAAATCCCAGCAGAATGAACAGTGGAGTCATGGCAAATAATGTGGAATAACTGTGCACAGAAGATAAACAAGAGGAAGATGTGAAACTCATCAAAGGGGACACACTAATAAATCCATTTTGGAACAGCAGCGGCACTCACAGGGTCCAAAAGAATATACGGATGAAAAAAGACATAACATTTTAAGAGCAACAGAACCCATTTGAAAACAGCCTCAGTCAGCAGGACATGCAGGACAGGACCTTAGGGCAGAAATCCAGGGAATAACCAAGTTAAATAAATAGGTGGTGAGTCCTGAATACAGCAGTACCTGATTACAGTACCAAATCTGAAAGTAAGTGAAGACAGTAATACACATCATCATCTGAAGAATCGGGGGGGGGGGGGAATAACATTAATTAAATGTAAATTAAATCCAGAGTTTAAATTAATCTCACTGCACTACTGCACTCATCACCTGCAGCACAACTATCCCTTTTTTCTGTCCTGTGATGAGCACTAAAAAAAACAGCCCTGCAGGTTTCTAGACAGGATGACTCCAAGTAAAAATAAGCTAAGTAGGTACGTATTGTCTAGCTACCATGACATCAGCTCCAGCTCCTGGCAGTTCTGTAACTGTTTCTTACTTTGGTAAGGTGAAATATGGATGCATAAATAATTAAAGGTGCTCTTTCAACCCCTCATGTGTAAGAAAGTTGAGATAAGAGCTTTATCATAACAACAGATCTGTTTTGCAGTGACCCTAAAAAGTGGCATAATAAAAGCACCATCCATCTAGGTGATTTTCAACAGATACCTTAATGTAGGACAACAACAAAAAACCAAACTCCTTGTTGGAAAGAACACTACACTCTAAAGTTAGTGGGGAAAACCACAACAAGAAGGAACAGGGCTTGGTGGAAAAGAGGTAAGGGGTTAAAAATGCCTGGATGAAGATATGTTTCTAAAACCATTTTGGCTGTGGAGCTGTGATGATTAGCCCTCCCACCTGCATGCCCCAGAGTTTGAGTGAGTTACTTTTTTGTACTACAATTCCTAGAGCCACCAGTGGTCACATGGACTAGAGCTCTGAACTTTTTCTTTACCAGGGACTCCCTTTAAATATCTTTTGTTGCTATGGACCCCTAAGACTTAACTCAAGATTTAAAACCATAATAATAATAATAATAATAATAATACCTGATATAACAACAACAACAACAACACAATTCACCATCCATTAAATCTCCCCTCAAATGCACTGGAGGGGGAGAAAAGACTTTTCTCCTGTTTCTTCCTGAAAGTTTGTGGCTGGAGTGACAGGAGGTGGGCCGAGCAGCCTTCAAGCCTTCACAGACCCCCTGTGAGGACACTGCTGACCCCTGGGGGTCCCCAGACCACAGTTTAAGAACCACTGGGCTAGAGGATTCTTGGAGTTGTAGTCCACTAAAGTTATTTTCCCCAGCTTTGGCATATATTGATTAGCCCCACTCTCTAGAGTCTAGGCCTTCTGCTCAAATACCTGCAGCCTGCACGCATACAGCCATGAATGGCAAATGCTCCCAGGTTGATGAGAAGATTCCCTGCAAGACATTCATGTTCTACACTTGTCATATCTGTCTATTCCCCCTCACTTGGTCATCCAGCATGTGACAGAAACCTCTGAATAGGTTAGGAAGGCACTTCACACACACTAGCTAGGGAAATGAAAAACAGGGCAGGATACAATCGTTTTTGTACAATTTAATGCCCCAATTCTTCAATCCAGCAGGATTCCCAAAACACCATATCCTAAAAGTAAGACATTTTTTTAAACTACCACAATACAGCACAGAAAGCACCCCAATATATCAAAGTAAACGTAGGAGGAGTAATTTTAAAAAAGAACAGTTGCTCCTGGCTCCAAAAAGATGTCAGGCGCAGCACTGGGCAAACCTCTCAGGAGAGAAAGTTCCCAAGTTGGAGAGCCACTACCAAAAAAGTCACTTTCTCTCCCCGCCACCGCCGCCACCACTACCACCGCCACCTGCCCCACCTGCCTGAACAGCAAAAGAGAAGAGTCTCCGAGGAAGATTTTAATCTATAGGCAGGCAGAGGCTGGCACTCATACTTGGGCCCTAAGCCATTTAGGTTTTTAAAGGTTCACATTAGCAGTCTGAATTGTACAGTATTCAGAAATTCTTTGGGAGTCACTACAAATGTACTAACAATTTACTCAGTCCCAGTCAGTGGCATAACTCCTATATTTAATACAATTCAGCACAAATGCAATTTCCAAAACAGTCATCATGGGTAGCCCCACATAATAGGGCACTGCAGTACTTGCAAACAGGATGTTGCCAAAGCACAGAAAATTGGTGGGAGGGGGCAGGTTAGCTTTGTTAAGGAAGCTAAGCTGGGGAAACTGGATTTGTGCAACGGAAGGCCCTCAAACCTCCAAAGACAATTCTACTAGCACCTCTAAATTACAAAGTTACTCCTTTAGGGAGGATGTAGCCTCGTCCAAAACAGGTAGACTATCAAGACTCCAAGTAGAAAAACCACTCACCAACATCATCTCCATTTTGTCTCAATTAACCTTTAAATTTATTGGACTTACATATTTAGGAAATTATGCAGAGGTAGGAAGATGAGCAGCTTTTTCTACCCTGAACGGCTAGGCTTCTGAGGCAATCTGTTCGGGTGCATTAAAGGCTTCTTCTGTCCTTCAGCTCCTCCATCGTTTTTCTCTTTTGCTGTTGGGGCCTCTGCTCTGGCTGCAACTCCCTTTGGAAACCTCCAAAATGGAAAGCAGATGGTTTGTAAAGTGCTCTGTTGCCAGTGCTTGGAGATCTGCCTTGATCTGGGCTGGAGGATATGCACTTGCAAGTATTTTTGATAGTACAAAGAAGGAAAGGAAAGAAGAACGAAGGCTCCAAAACAGGTCTGATCTCTTATGGCATGGGAGAGGCATGATGGGAAAGATAAAGGACAAAAGAAGTCTTTAATGGACACAGATAGGTTGCCTCTGGAGCCTCGCCTCTGTGGGTGGCTGAAAAAAGGTGTCTTACCTCCCCAATTCTGCATCATTTCCTAAAGATGTAAGTACAAAGTATCACAATGAGGACATTTGGCAGAGATGCAAGCCCTGGTCCTATCTTATGGCAATGTGGTAGATGTGATGACAGGGGCAACAAAGCTGAACATTTATACCTGCCCCTGCAGTCATAGTCTCTCCTCCTACCCTCACCATGTTTGGCATAAATTCTGGGGGCCTAGTTAGTTAGTGGATTAATTAATTGCTTTTCTGCTCATAAGAGCTCACAAAGTGGGCTGGAATCCAGTTTGTATCTTACACATGCATAAGCTCACATATGGAAGCAACTAAATGTTTTGTCTAATGCTCAAATGCCTGCATTCAGCTCAAGGTTGCATGGATGCACATGGCATGTTGCACACAGGTGCATGCTGGTGTGTTTTGTGCATGCAGATGTGCACGCATGTTTGGTATTACAATTCTCTAACAACAGGGCATGTGTAATGACTTAGGGAGCTGGGTATGTTTAGCCTGGAGAAAGTTAATTGGGACATGATAGCCATGTTTAAATATTTGAAGGGATGTCATACTGAGGATGGAGTAAGCTTGTTTTCTGCTGCTCCTGGGACTAGGACACGGAGCAATGAACTCAAACTACAGGAAAAGAGATTCCACCTAAACATTAAGAAGAACTTCCTGTCAGTAAGAGCTGTTCAACAGTGGAATGTGCTGCCTTGGACTGTGGTGGAGTCTCCTTCTTCAGATGGCCATCTGTCGGGAGTGCTTTGATTGTGTATTCCTGCATGGCAGGGAGTTGGACTAAATGGCCCTTGTGGTCTCTTCCAACTCTATGATTCTATGATTCTAACACTATGAGTATAAAGTTACCCTCTGTTTCATTGATGCACAACCTTGGCCTGATATGAAGTAAAATTTATTTTAAAAACAAATTTACAATAATTGTAAAAGCCAACTTTAAAAATCTGTCTTAAAAAATAAATGACAAATGCAATGACATTGTGGGGGGTTTTTTGGTGTTCAGTGGAAGCTCAGCAGGGACAGAACCAAGACTCACTTCCCTTGGGATATACCGTCCTGTTGTGTGTACATACAAACATAGACTCTTGAGGTGTTGGCAGATACAACACAGCTTCTGTTGAGATCTCAGTTTTGGAAAGGCTCATATGGGAGGATGTGTTATTTCAGATATGCTGGCCCCAAGCCTTTTAAGACTTTATACGTTGAAGCTGCCACCCTAAACTGCACTCAGAAACCACTGCAGCTGGTTTAGGACCAATGACTTGGTCCTTAAAATACATGCTACAGAATAGTTTTATGTGCTGATACCAAAGCACGACTGTCCAGTTGGACAACAGCACTCCATTCAGCACTTTTTTCTTGCAGTTTCCACTTGTAAGTGGCTGCACATATGTATGGGGCTCCCAGTTGGAGAGTTCCTAGCACTAGTAATCAAAGAATTGTGAGCTATTCTGTCCTTCTTTAATGTTTTTTTTTTTGTAAGAAAAAAGATGGACGTAGCCATAGTTTTCACACAGGTCTGTTTCTAATGAAAGGTGACATCATCTGGACCATCCATAAAAATGTATGGACAAGGCCATGTGATTTTACTTTTAAAACCTGTATTTGGAAGCATAATTTCTGTTCTTTACTGTAGATGTGAGTTTTGACTATACTAGGATCTGGAGAAATGAAGAGGGGCTGTTGATGACACCATACATCTTTTCTTTAAAGAGCTCTATGTCTCTTTAAAGAACAACAGAAAAGGTAAACTTGTGTGCATATACTTTCCCACCTTCTCTGTCTCTGTCTCTCTCAATCTGTGTGTGTGTGTAAGAGAGAGAGAGAGAGAGAGAGAGAAATTTAGAAACAAACCGCTTCTCTGGATCCCAGAAGAATGCAGTTTATCACAAAAAAATATATATCCCTTTCTGATTTGTCCTTGTTTGGTTTTGAGGTGTCGTCTTCTTCAAGCATTTTGAACAAAAGAGAGAATTTCTGGATTCACAGGATTAAGACCTGATTATCTCCCACCCCCTCTTAATTCTGAGAAAGTCTCCATAGGATTCTAGCTTACCTTTCCTTATCCCTCCCTCTTAAAAACTGCCTCACACTTTTTTCTGCTGACAGTTTCCCTGCAGTTCCTGTCATGGGCACTTAATGGGGCAGAAAAACTCCACTGCCTGGGCTACTGCCTAGATGATAACACCACCATCATTGAAGGATGTTGAAAACAGATGGTTCTAAACTGCCACCTTGGATATAACTCAGTTTTCTCTTTAGCAACTGAAGAAGGTAGAATCTGAAACATTTTGTATATTTTATACAATTAAGTTCTGTCTGTTAATCATTCCTATACACACTTACCAATAATAGAATCTCTAAAACTGCCCATTGGCACTGGACTACCGCATATGATACATGGTTGCCGTGGGGTATTCATTGCCACCATACAACAATTTCCATAGGGCTGAAAAAGTCCTATGGTATATTAAAAACAACAAAGGAAGGAAATAAATAAATAAATATAATGAGTCCTCAAGGTGTCAGGCAACTCTGGGTTGTTTCTCCATTACGCAAAAGGATAGAATGTAATAAAATGTTGTAAGTTTGGCTGCCTCCGTGACTAAGGCATGAATTGCTTGCCGGGTGCATCTTTGGAAGTTTATAACATCAAGAGGTTTACACTGCAGCCTGAAGAAATAATTACTGGGTAGGAAATCACACTAAGAGCACCCTGCTAAAGTAGTTATATTGCATTCGTATGATAAGGTGACTCCAGGCTTATCTGTTTAATGATAAAAGGATGCTATCACTGGGTAACTGGTTACTACCTTCAGAAATGCAAGAAAAGAACTGTGAAGCATAAGATCAGCAGAGATTGCGCATTTAAAGTCTAAAGCGACAAACACTATCTCTCAGCCCTATCTAGAAGTCATACCTTCAACAGGCATGCCGGGAGCTGCAGTCTAACACATATGGAAGGTACCAAGTTAGGGAAAGTTAGTGGGTATGACAGTTAAAACGGGGCCTCAGCAGGGATGGGCAATGCAATTCTGAATACTAGATGCTGTGGATAAGAAATGAGGGAAGATCATCCTATTAGTGCTGTTTTTCTTACCATTCAACTTCTGGCTCTCGTTGGGAATAGCACAGTGCTTGGAAATGACAGGTGTTTTTTTTTAGTATAACTCCAGAATAATAATAATAATTATTATTATTATTTATATCCCGCCCCTCTGCGAACAATCAGGGCGGCTTACAACAGTAAAATAGTACACAGTATAAAACAATTCAAAATCCCTTCCCCCCCTTAAAACATTATTAAATCAATATAAATTAAAATCAGCATATAATACAATTTATTAAAAACCCTTCTGAGCGAGCAGCATCAGTTAGGAGCTCCAGAATCAACCTCCAAAGGGGGTTCCTGAGGCCGGGGTTAGCTATTCCGGAAAAGCCTGCCTGAAGAGAACCATCTTGACAGCCTTTGTAAAGCTGTCTAATGATGTCAATAGGCAGATCTCATCCGGCAGGCCATTCCACAATTTGGGGGCGACAGCCGAGAAAGCCCTCTGGGAGGTGGTTGCCAGCCTAGGTCTTTGTGGCTGCAACAAATTCCTCCCAGAGGACCGGAGACCGCGGGGAGGATTATAAGGGAGAAGGCGGTCCCTGAGATAGCTTGGGCCCAAGCCATTTAGGGCTTTAAAGGTGATAACCAACACCTTGTACTGGGCCCGGAAACCAATAGGCAGCCAGTGGAGGGACCTCAGAACCAGAGTAATGTGGTCCCTCCTAGATGTTCCAGAAACTAGTCTGGCTGCCATATTTTGTACCAGCTGTAATTTCCAAACTAAGCACAAGGGTAGCCCCATGTAGAGTGCATTACAGAAATCAAGACGTGAGGTTACCAGCGCGTGCACAACAGTCTCAAGATCCCTTACTTCCAGAAAAGGGCGCAGCTGGCGTATCAGCCGAAGCTGATAACAAGCACTCCTGTCTGTCGCATTTACCTGATTTGTCATCAGGAGCAACGAGTCAAGGAGCACCCCTAGACTGCGAACACAGTCACTGGAGGAGAGTGTGAACCCATCCAGGATTGGAGATTGCAACCCAATTCTTGGTTTCGGGGCCGCTACCGTGAGCACCTCCGTCTTGTCTGGATTCAGTTTCAATCTGTTTTTCCTCATCCAGCCCATTACTGCCCGAAGACATTCATTGAGAGAAGAAATGCCGTCAGAATTCGAGACCGATGAATGAGATACGGAGAAATAGATCTGAGTGTCATCAGCGTACTGATAACACCCAGCTCCATAACTCCAGATAATCTCACCCAGTGCCTTCATATAGATGTTAAATAACATCAGGGACAGAATAGCACCCTCTGGTACTCCACAGGTAAGTTCCCTTTTACTGGAGCTACTGTCCCCGGTCTAGAAGCTGTACTCCAAAAAAGTAACTTCCTCAAGCTTTGGGATAGTGTTCTGGGCTAGAGAGAAGTTGTCTGGTCCAGCAAGGCACTTTTTCTGTTTTTACATTTAATTTTGGCTGGACTGTGCCCTGTGCATTTAATCATTTCAAACATACCTGTTTAAAGGGGGGAAATTAATGTTATTTTCCAGCCAAGTATTAAAAGCATTCCTAAAACAGACAGACAAAATAATTTTCTATTCTTTTTTCCACACAAGGAATCTGTTTCTCATCTGCCACAACCAAAGTGTACTGGCTCTACCTTTAAGTCAATCTGTCTACAATTGCCAAAGTAAGACATGAAACGAGGCCCAGTTATAAATACACTTGACTGCAAAGCTCTGGCAATGACATAGCTTTGACCTAATCCCAGGCTTCCATGGTGTCTGTCATCTGAGGCTTTACAAAAGAACAGCAGGATTCCTTCCATTTCAACAGCGAGGAAACTGAGGCCCAAAGGAAAAGTGAATGTTCCATTTTAAATATCTAATTCATTTCCTGGCATTTTACCCCACTTTTTCAGAATTTAAAAAATGGCTATCGTTGTTTATAAAATGCAGTTCAAAGCAGTGCCACAGCCAATCCACCTCAGAAACTTCTTTGGATATTGCTATTGTGTGCCTTCACATCATTTCCGACTTATGCTGACTCTAAGGTTGGGTTATCATGGGGGTTTCTTGGCAAGATTTGTTCACAGGGGGGTTGCGTTTGCCTTCCTCTGAGGCTTAGAGAGTATGACTTGCTCAAGGTTACCCAATACATTTTTATGGCCAAGAAGGGATTTGAACCCTGGTCTCACAGAGTCCAAAGTCCAACTCTCAAACCACTACACCACACCGGCTCTATAGTCTAATAAATTAGTTTGTTAGTTGATGGGAAAATCACCTGGAAGTAAAGCAGGGATGGGAATCATGTGGCTCTCCAAATGTTGTTAGACTGCAACTCCCATCAGCCCTAGCTAGCATAGCCAATTGTGAGGAATGCTAGGAGTTGATTTCCAACAACATCTGGAGGGCTGCAAAATCTACACCACTATGTTTAGCTTCGACTAATAGGAAGAATTTTATTATCTTCCACCCCCTCTTAATTCTGAGAAAGCCTCCATGGGATTCTAGCTTACTTTCCTTATCCCTCTCTCCTCAAAACTGCCTCACACATTTTTCTGCTGACAGTTTCCCTGCAATTCCTGTCATGGGCACTTAATGGGGCAGAAAAACTCCAGTAGCTTTTGAAGAGTACTTTGAACTTCACTATACCAATACCAGGTTGCCTGCCTCTATTGAATAAAGTACATCCATGGTTTTCCCCAGAATTTGAAATGTTTACAGTGCATATCCAGATATACCTTTGTATGTTTTCATAATTTTTTATCTGTTATACCTGAGACAATTTTGATCAGAGAAGTTTTTGAAATTTGGCACATTTGTTTATGTACATTTATTCACTGGATTACAAATACCAGGTTTCAAAATTATTAAGTCAACAGGTGTCATCTGTATCAGCAATAAAACTGTGAAGCTTATAATGGCTGAACTGCCCCCACAGTGCCCTTTTAATATACCAGTGACTTCTCTGAAATTTGGGTAGAGCAGCCCTATGTTATGCCAATTCCCAAGACTTTGGCTTTTAGTTATTACATTCATATACACTGCCAAGGCCGCTCCCTGACTCCATTCCAAAATATCACAAGCCAGCTGTTTCTTTAAACTCGGGACCAAGGGTGTGGGTTTTCCCCAGGATGGGATTCTGTTAAAACTGAAGATGTTAGAGAGCAAGAAATTTCTGCAAACAAACATACAAAAGGACAAATGGTCTCAGGTCTTGTAATAAGAACTCTGAATTTCAGTACACCTATGAGGCTTCTCACCTGTCTGCCATTTCTGTTCCTCTACAACTGTTATATCCAGCTGAGATTTCAGCCTCATATCCAGTATGATGAACCTGTCAGTCAAGGCTCCCAAAACCTCAAGGCTAATGTTTACTTGTGAAATTGCAGCTTACACGGATCAAGTTTTCAAAGGGCCTTTGAAGTTTTGGGTTCTTGTTTCTTTTTAAACCTCTGTTTAGAGATAACAAATTTTGAAAGAATTCAGGTTCGACTACAGCATTTCCAGGATTTACAGGGCAAGACATATTTATATAGTCAAAGAGTGCTAATTGAGGCTACGCATACACACACATAACCCCCTTGTGCTTCAAGAAGCCAGGGAGGGAGATTTCCATCAGACGCAAATGCTTTATAGTAGCGTGAAATGGCTACGCTCACAATGTTCAGGAACCATCCTGGGGTAGCAGCAAAGGCATATACCTATAGTAATTGCCCCTAATTTCACACTCAATGCCAAATGTTAGTCTGGCTTTCAAGCTAATAACACAATCACCATTAACTACAACTAGAATGAAAATGTTGCCCCACTTATGAAAAGAATTAACCTCCTATTCATCACGCCAATATTACTATGGAGAACTTTGTGGCTTGTTTTTGAGGAAACAATGTGCAATTGTGGGGAGAAGACCACCAAATCAAGGGAACGCAGCATGGCAGCAGACCTCAGGGAATGGAGAGCAGTGGGGATCCTTAACTTATAACCTCATCCATCAGGAATGTCCACAGAGAAACTGGCACTCTTTAGATTTATGCCTGGCAGGCTGAGCTCTACATGGGCACAGTAACAAAGAGAATACATTTTACTCAGCCATTGCTCCCACTCTATTGGGGAAGGGGGACAGTTTGAAATTTCTCATGGATGTTCCCTTCGTCTCTGCCTCTCAGAATTATCCACCACAGACAATTTTAAATGCTTCGTAGTTCTCTTGCTCTAGTCTGCAGCAATTCTCTAGGTTCTGACTTTGTCTCCAAAGACTTCCCGCGCCTGAAGGAGTGGACTCTAGACAAGGAAACTTACACCAGAATAAATCTGTGAATCTTTAAAATGCTACTTTGTTGTTTTCTTGCCGCAGCAGATGAACATCCCTCTGGAAATAGTAAAACTTCCAGTTAAACCACTTCAGATCTTAGATGGGGCAGTAGTGTGGTGTGGGGTGCCTCCCTTCTGCAAAAACAGCAGTCCCTGGAACACCCTATTGCTAGAACAGAAATAGTTTAAAATACATATATTGGGAGTTTAAAATATAGGGCGAAACATCAGGAAGTCTATGAAGCAGCCCCATAGTTCAAAATGCTTTCTCTCTATAATCCATGGTAAAATCATTGCAACAGCATTACACAAATCCATTATCACTGCTTCAGTACAGCAAAGTCAATTAGCACATCCTTTCATCTCAACCCACTAAAGGGGGTGGGGGTGGGGTAGTTCTTAAAAAGTCTTGCCAAAAAAAAAATCTCTGCAGCATCCCTGGGAATGCTTCAAAATCTTTGGTCTCACATATAAATTACATTTTCATAAACTTTGTCAGAAGGTTGATCATCATTACACACACACACACACACACACACACACACACACACCTATCTTTCTGGAACATGAGAGAATAGCAATGAAGCACTACAAACTTGTCTTTTGGCCAATTCCCAGTCTTCGCACTGCAGAAAGAGCCAGTTGTCACACCTGACATAACAGCTTAATACTCCTGTATTGTCTGCAAGCAACTTCAATCACCAGTCTGCTGGTTTGGATGGCACTGAAATAGCTGGTGTTTGCTAATGACTGCCAGGATAATTGGCAGAGCACTGCCCATTACAGTACTGGAATAAGAAAGATCGTCCCATCCCCACCCACTATTGCTGTCCCCATCATAAATCTGCAATGTAGCCCACAGTCAGGTTTGCAAAAGCATACACCTTGCTTTCTCTGCACTTGATGACTGACAGTTGAATATATATGTCCTGGAGAAGGTACAGTGAGGTGGAGGGTAGGGATTTCTAGCTTAGATCCAATGCAGCATTTGCACAAGGACATTTGTACAAATTGAATTCTCATAGAATCATAGAATTGTAGAGTTGGAAGAGACCACAAGGGCCATCCAGTCCAACCCCCTGCCACGCAGGAAATCACGATCAAAGCATCCCCAACAGATGGCAATGAAGCCTCTGTTTAAAGACCTCCAAGGAAGGAAACCCCACCACGCTCCGAGGAAGTGTGTTGCACTGCCAAACAGCTCTTACTGTCAAAAAGTTCCTCCTAATGTTGAGGTGGAATCTCTGTTCCTGGAGCTTGCATCCATTGCTTCGTGTTCTAGTCTCTGGAGCAGCAGAAAACAAGCCTGCTCCATCCTTGATGTGACATCCCTTCAAATACTTAAACAGGGCTATCATATCGCCTCTTAACTGTCTTTTTTCCATGCTAAGATGAAAATCCAACATGGCGGCAGTGGGCACTTGCCCTGTTGGCAAGCCCCTCCCCATGCTCATCCGGCCAATCAGGTTTGTACTTCCTCTCATATGGGAAAGCCATATCGAAGTGCTTGTCCCAGCGACTGGGAATGTGCATTCCCCACTGAGCTTTTTAAAAAAAAACTTTGGGAAAAGCTGCAACGGCTTTCCCAACGTAGTTTTTATAGTTTTTTGCCACCCTCCTTCCGAATACAGCACATTGATGTATGTTGCCATTAAGACAGCTTGCATTCCCTGCAAATGCAATGAGCATTTTTTTCACCATTTAGACAACCCCTCAGTCTTACAATACCCCATGGCTAAATTTCCTGTGGTTCCCTCTTTCACTGAGGCTTCCCTGTCCCATTTCCCAGTCTTTTGCTGAGATTCTAGCCATGACTACAAAGATGGTAGCTCTGCAGAACCTCCATATTCGGGAACATTATATGTGTGATAATTATTTGCAAGGTAACAATATCAGAAAAGAACTACTGCCATCTTATCCTGCTTGTGTCCTTTCTCACAGGCATCCAATTTAGCCACTGGATAGTCTGATCCATCAGGACTCTTCTTGAGTGCTTATTTTGCAGGGTTTTGCTGTCCAGTTTTTGTTTCATTCCCTAGGTTCCACTGAAACTAGGACAAAAGGATTAAGATTTTAGGCCCTGCAGTGCATTGCATCATAATTGGCCTGAAAGTCATCTAGTTTTATCAATGGTCCTATCACAGGGGGTGGATTCAGATCTGGACAGGTTATTAAGAAGAAATGAGGCACAAGAAAGAGAAGCCAGACTGCATACAGAGCAACCCAAGCAAAGTGTAAATGATTTAATGAGGGGGGGGGAGTCATTTGTGCAGAAACCTCTGCACTTTTATTCATGCAGATTTAACAATGGAAGTGTTAACACAGCGGCATGCCTCTTAATGAAGCCACAATGCAGCATTCTCTCTTAAATGAAGAAAAACTACCTTCCTCTCAACTTTCTGCAGGAAAGCTTATACTTATGAATATTGCAGTACTTCGGTTAATGCATTCACTTGGAGTATGCTAAGCATATGCAGCATGCCAGTGGACTTGATAAAACAGAACCTGACACTACGAGGATGCAACTATTTTAGGGACTCTGAAGGTAAATCAATCTCCACTCCCACCCTTACCCCTGTCTCCAGTATCTAAATTTAGTCCTAAAAGCTCCTTTGGAGGGGGATGTCAACCCCCCTCCATTTTGCTCATGTCATTCTGTAAACCACTTGGAAAAGTTACCTTTTTTGCACTACAGAATCCCAGAATCCCCTTGCCTCAAGGATAATAAGACCTGCAATTAAAAAAAAATTCCAGACTTTGTAAATGAAGGTGCTGTGTAATTAATACATAGATTAACATCCTGCAGGGGGCTAACATGGGATGACTTTAACATGGACTAGCTAGAATATATGTTTGTGTCAGCATACATAGGAGAATCTATGATGCCTCCCACTGAATGGGTCTGGATGGGGCTACAGGTCACTGTAGCAGATTCACACTTATATGTGTGTACACATTCTTTTACACCAAAAACAATGAATTATGCTGTGTGCTGTAGTTCACAAGAGGGCACTTGAACTCTCTAGCAAAAAATTCTAAATACCTTGACAGACTACAAATCCCAGGATTTCATAGGCCAGAACCAAGTCAGTTAAACCAGTTTCAAACTGATATAACTACATAGTGCAGACATGGCTGGCTTTTCTTCGCAAACGAAGATTCAGGAAGGACTCATCCCGCGCTTTCTGCAAGCGCACTGATGACTAAAAAGGCCAATCCGAGATAAACAAGTCCGGTTGCAGAAAGCACAGCAGAAGGTCTCCTTGGGTGATGTTTTTGGGTTGTGATTCTTTCTGCGTTGTCATTTCTCATCAAGACTTGTTTGTCGTGAGTTCTCAAATAAGGCTGCAGCATTGTGGATAGTGCGTCTCCATGCCTCCCGATGTGAGGCCAGGGCGGACCACTGTTGGTGACCAATTTGGCCGAGCCTGAGATGTTGTTTCAGGGAGTCTTTGTATTGCTTTTTTGGAGCGCCCCTCTTACGCTGACCCGTGGCAAGTTCACCATAGAGTAGTATTTTGGGGAGGCGATGATCCTCCATCCTAGAAATGTGCCCTGCCCAGCGCAGCTGCGTTCTCAATATCATGGCCTCAATGCTGGTAATCCCTGCTTGCTCAAAGACAGCAACATTCGTCACATAGTCAGTCCAGTGTATATTTAGGATTGTGCGTAGACAGCGCTGATGAAAGCGTTTGAGGAGTCATAGGTGGTGGCGATAGGTGACCCATGTTTCAGATCCATAAAGGAGGATAGATAGTACGATGGCTCTATACACACTGATTTTTGTGCTTTGCCTCAGGTGTTTATTGCTCCAGACTCTTTTGTGAAGTCTTCCAAATGCACTATATGCCTTTGCTAATCTGTGATCGATCTCTTTGTCAATCTTGGCATCTGAGGAGATGATGCTTCCCAGGTAGGTGAACTGCTGAACGGACTTGAGCACAGATTTGCCAACGGCAATGTGGGGATGGTGGTGTTCGTCCTGTGGTGCAGGCTGGTAAAGAACCTCTGTTTTATTCAGGTTGACTTCTAGCCCAAACAGCTCTGCAGCTGTTGCAAAGCAGGACATTAGGCGCTGCAGAGCTGCTTCTGTGTGGGCAACAAGGGCAGCAGCATCGGCGAAGAGCAGCTCACGGACTAGATAGTTTAGAGTCTTAGTACATATAGAAAAAAGAAACAGTAAAAAGTGGGAGGGAATTATGTATGCACAGTAGTGAACCTCCCATAATCCAGAGCCTGGAGAAAAGAGTATTTTGTGAACCACACCTCCTGCAATTACAAAGCCAGCATAGCTACCACCCATGGTGGGTGGGAGATTCTAAGAAATGGGGTCTCCCAAAATAATTTTTCTGAGCTCTGCTTTACCCAGCAATCCACATTCTGCTTAGCCCCTCTCTAGACTGCAACTGGCATTGCCCACACATTTTCTAGTTTCTTCCTGAAGCTTATAAGAGCTGAAAACTTGACAAATGATAATATCTGGATGTTAAAAGAAAAACAGTTTCCAATTATGTGTTAAATCAACACAGGCAGGGAGCAAGCACAACCCTGGTCTCATTCACTGTATGTAACAGAATCCAGTAGCACCTTTGAGACTTGCTGGGAAGAAGACATTTCTAGCATAAGCTTTTACGGACTACAGTCCACCTCACCAGATGCAAGGAGGGGAAGCCTCTATGAACAGATACATATACAAACAGGAGCAGGAAGCAGGAAGAGTAATGGAAATTCAAAACACTTGAGTATGTTGTGGTAAGTATCAATTTAACAATGGTTGTAATGAGTAGTTAAAAGAACAAAGATGAGATGCAAGTTTTGCACACAAACTCAGATAAACAAGTAAACATATGTAGAATAAAGTGCACTGGAAGAGGAACTGTAATGGTGCAGGAACAGGAAAATAGTATCATAAAGCAAGCATGGGGAGAATCCTATTGTGTGTATAACTGTGCTGAAAACTTATGTTTTAATACAGCTAGTGTGCCAAGAAACCATTGTCTCTGTTCAAACATTGCTAATGGACTGGAATGTCTTAATTCTGCTGCTTTTCTTTCCAATCTTCTTCTATTTATTATTTTTTTATTCAAGAACTGCTACTTGGAGTTCCAAGACTGTCCAGGAATGTTGCAATGCTATGCAACTAGATTGAGGGTATGCTCCTTTCTCATGTCAGATCTTATGAAGTGGACTTAGTCTATGAAAGCTTATGGTAGAAATTTCTTCTTGCCAGTTACTCTCAAGATTTATGAGTTTTTTCATGCTAAAGAGTTATGGTACTAGATTTATGTCTTTTATGCTAAAACAGACAAACTCTTCTGTCTCTTTGAATATTTATTAAATCTGATGACAGCGGTGTGGTGGTAAATTCTGATGTGTAATTTGTACATTTTGATAGCTCCCACAGCCACATATCCAGGAGGAATCCAAAAAACTCAGGCAACTATTTTGATCTGGATCCATAAACCAGTTCTAGTAGCTTTGATCTCTACCAGGAACACATGTCTTGAAAAGTCTACGGATCTAACTTGCCCGTTCAAGACCCAAGCCACACTAAAATAGTTGGCATGATAACTGAAGTAGCTCACAACAGTGAAATCCATTCCTGACCATCCTCAGATAATGGCAGAATTACAGTTCAAGTCAGAGAGAACAGGGAAGTCTGTTCTTTTTAATGTATGTTTTAAAACTCAATACTGAAGATGAACCTCCAAACAAACAATTGGATTTTTTGCACTGTTGTTGTTGCTATCTATCATTGTTTAGAAAGAGGGGGAGCCTGGGGTGTGTGATCATCCTGATTAATCTAAAAGTCCCAGCACTTCAACCCTCCAAGCCCTGACTGCGCTACATCACTAAGGAAAGATCTTTAAGCTGGTAGCTTCCAACATACATTTCCCCAACAACAGTTCTCACGTTTTAATTTTCCATGCACTAGTAACTGCAGGGAGAAATTCTAGAAATCTAGATCTTATGTTACAGGAGAGTAGCTTTTGGTTGAACACTGAAAGAAACCATACAGAACAGAGGAGTGGCCTTTAATACAGCCAAGTGGTGATTCCTCAACCAAAGAAGCAATGCCCCTGAGTTTGCAAGACCTGAACAAGGCTGTTAATGACTGGAGGTCTTGAAAGTCTCTCATTCATAGGGTCGCTCTGACTTGAAAGCTAATACAGTGGGCCCTCAGTATCCACTGGGATTAGGTTCCAGGCCCCCCATGGATACCAAAACCCATGGATGCTCAAGCCTCATTATATACAATGGTATAGTAACATGGTGCCCCTTATATAAAATGGCAAAACCAAGGTTTGCTTTTTGGAATTCTTTTTTGGGGGCAATATTTTTAAGCTGTCGATGACGGAACCAGTGGATACAGAACCCATGGATACAGTGGGCCAATTGTAACAGCAACACGTGATTTCTCCAATTTCAACAACCGTACCTGTGTTTTACCTATTTTATAACCTATTTGTCTACGTATTTACAATAAACTGGGCTGGCAGAGCCACATTAACTTCTTTTGGTTTGTTTCTGGGGTGGTTTTTTTTTTTTTTTTTTGGCATGCAGATACTGTTAGTTGATATGAACCCACCTGAGCTGATGTGTTTCAGCCCAAAGACATGCTGCAGAGCAAAAGCACACACATCCATGATCTAAGCCAAATGGGCCCCATTTCTTTCTCCCATTTGCTGACTCTCACCCTTACTCTCCCCTTGGCTTCTTGAGGTTTGCACACAGGTTCTATTGGCTGCATGGAAATCTCCACAGAACGTGACTTGGCTTAGCCCCAATACTCTCAGGGATCAGTTACTATTATATACATCAGTATCTCATTACAGAGCTGTAAAATCTGCTCTAGCCAAACATAATATGGAGTCTCTCTCCACATCAGATGTTGATCTCTCTGAAAATGAGGAATTTGGCAGAAGCTCCTACAGCAAAACAAAAAAAGGAGCCTTCTCCTTGTGTGATTCTTGAATAGAGCCATCATCCATTCACAAATATTTCCACTGTGTCAGACAGCCATCTGTCACAGCCATTCAGGCTGGGGACACATGATGGCTGTTGCAGGGAGAAGCACTGTTTCAGTGAGATCACTGTACATAGCGTGCTAGTTCAACCCACTTCAAAAAGCTTACCTAACCTGTTTAATCAATGCAAAAGCAAAGCAAAAGGAATGAGGGTGAAACAATAACACCTCTCTCGGCTCACTTACAAACCATCACCCCTCTCCCAGCTTTTGAATACTGGTAACCCAAAGAAGACAGTTTTCAGAGGAAGTTCATAGAATCATAGAGTTGGAAGAGACCACAAGGGCCACCTAGTCCAACCCCCTGCCATGCAGGAACACACAAGCAATGCATTCCAGACAGATGGCCATCCAGCCTCTCTTTAAAAACCTCCGAAGAAGGAGACTCCACCACACTCGGAGGCAGAGCATTCCAACACCAAACAATTCATACTGGCAGGAAGTTCTTCCTAATGGTTAGGTGGAATCTCTTTTCCTGTTGTTTGAGTCCATTGCTCCATGTCCTGGGGCCCATCTACACGAGGGGGGAAAATCCAAAGCACCTTGTAGTATCGGCATCCCGCAGCAGCAACAGCATGTCTAAACAGTTTTTCTGGCCTCGGAAGCCCCCATAAGCCTCACATTCCTTGATGGTGACCGCAAGTTATTTACTCACGTTAGTTCTTCACCGCAGTCTTTTTTTTAAAAAAAGTCATCCCAAGGTGTGCTGGTATGATAGGGCGATTTTCCAATCTTATAGGACAGCAAAACAGAAAATATTCATCCTGTTTTAGCGATAGCTCGCTAAGGCGAAAATTCAGCATGGTGGCAGCAGGCACTTGCCCTGCTAGCAAGCTCTACCCCCACTCTCACCCAGCCAATCAGCTTTGTGCTTCCCTTCGAAAAAGTATGGGAAAAGCTACAAAGGCTTTTACCCCATTGTTTTTTCCGTTTTGGGCCCCCCTCCTTCCGAATAGTGTGGATTGGCGCTGGATCCTGTTTAGATAGATAGGATTCCCAGCGAATTCCATGAGGGGTATTTTCACCATTTGGAAAGGTCCCTAGTCTCTGGAGCAGCAGAAAACAAGCTTGCTACATCCTCAATATAACATCCTTTCAAAATATTTAAACATGGCTATCATGTCACCTCTCAACCTTCTCTTTTCCAGGTTAAACATACCCAGCTCCCTAAGCTGTTCCTCATAGGGCATGGTTTCCAGACCTCCCACCATTTTGGTTTCCCTCTTCTAGACATGTTCCAGTTTGTCAATATCCTTCTTGAATTGTGGTTCCTAGAACTGGACGCAATATTCCAGCTGAGCTCTGACCAAAACAGAATAGAGTGGCACTATTACTTCTCTTTAGGGCACTATGACACAATCATTGTTGTACACATAAATTTAACATTAAAAGAAGGGAATCTTGTGGCACTATAAACAGTAACCAGATTATTTTAGCAAACAAGAACCTTCATGGAATACAGCTCCCTTTGTCAGGTGACTTCAACGGAAACCTAGAAGCTGCTCTGTATCAGGCCTGTATCAGAAGCTGCTCTGTATCAGAACTCAACACTGTTTATTCTGATTGGCAGTGGCTCTGTTTAGGGTTTTGGGAAGAGGGCTTTCCCAACACTTCTTAAGGGATACTACCAATCACAAATGTGAAAGACTAATCTGTTACCTCTGGCATGCCAAGTATGCTCTCTGCTCCTGATTTTTGGCTCTCTCTTCTCCTCCCCACCCTGCTAGTATTCCCTCTAGTGAAACAGGAGTCCAAGACTCAGAGAACCTAACCTAGCAGAGGGTAAACTCCTACAGAATTCTAGGACTTGTGATACAGAATATTCATGGATTTCCCACACCGGTTCCTAAATAGTCCCAGGGTGCAGACACCCATTTAGCACAGCAGGGAGGTAGGGGAGACAACTGGTGGGGGAGAAAATCCACCCAAGTGACTCAGTCCAGAGGAACTATTCCGTAGTGGTCTACTGAAGTTATTTCCACTTCTAGAGACCAAATGAAAAACAACACTGATTAAAATACTTGAAACACACAGCAGTTTCAGTTTGTTTGTTTCTAAAAAGCAAACCAGTCATGTGATAAAACTGTTCTAGACTGTATCACTTCAGACTGAAGACAGAAAGATAGAATTGTATGTTGAAATGTTCCATGTTGAGCAAGAACTCCTTTGCACTTAGAAAACTAGCATGAATTCTGAAATAGACCACTACTCCCCTCATAGCTACCGTACTTTTCCACGAGCAAAGAAATCTTTTATGGGATAATTCAGTCACACAATTCTCCTCTTTAAACAGGGTCTACTCAATGTATGACTAAATCTTGATCCGACCAACAGATTGGCTTTTGTTGTCTATAAAAATAAAAGACAATGTATGTTTATGTATAGGTCTGTTTCTATATGTGCTCCAAGACAGATGCCTGAAATTTGACATAGACACGAAAGGACCCTAGGAGTGTGCACCTTGGAGTCATTTGTTTTTTTTTTAATTATTGCATAGTTTAATTTTAATTACAGGTTGAGTCTTCCTTATCTGAAATACATGGGACCAGAGGTATTTTTGATTTTGGAATTATTTCAGATTTTGGAATAGTTGCATATACATAATGTCTTAGAGATTAACCCAAGTCTAAACATGAAATTGATTTATGTTTCATATATATCTTATACACATAGCCTGAAGGGAATTTTATACACAATATTTTTAATAATTTCATGCATAAAACAAAAGTTTGTGGCTATTTAACCATCATTGATCAGAAAGTGTTAGCTTCTCCAGAAGTAAATTTCTCAGTTTTTAAAAAAGAAGAAAAAAAAGCAAGCAAGTAAAGGTATCACTAGCTCAGCCACTCATGTGGATAATCTTGGATTTTGAAATACTGTATTTTGGATTTCAGAATTCCAGATAAGGGGAGACAACCCATAATTTAAATCTGTCTACCACCTGTAGTATCACCTTCAGCCACTCAGTGGCAGGTTTCTCTAACCACAACATACCTTCTCATAGAAAGGATTTGATGAGAAGCCAACTTGTGAAAATGTGACTACCCAAAGTTGTAGGCAAAGTAACTGGCAAGTGGATGTGGCTTTATCCAGAGCAGAGGCATGAAAGACAGGAGGAAGACATTGTGGCAATAGCTGCAAGTGGAAGTAGTGGTTTTCCAGAGCAGAATGCAAGATAGGAAACAAATTGTGTACAAAGGCTGATGCCAAGAATCATCTCTGAGGGAGGAAAAGAAAAGTCTCCTGCAGTCCAATCTTAATTATGGTTCTCATCCATTAATTACAACTTGCTCAGTGTTAACTTCTTGCACTCACTACCATGGTGGAACATTCGGAAATATACTTCAACAATGGTAAGGTGCAATTGCTCCTACAGATCCTATAAATCCATGGCTTCAACTCAAACAACACACCTATAATCAATGCGTTCAACACTGACAGCTCTACAATGTTGTATGAAGCTTTTCTTGTATTGCATGATTAGGTTTATTTCTCTATGTCCAGAGTTCAGTATTTTTGAGTGGCACAATGAAAACCTTTGCATGGAAGTACCCTGGCTCTCAATACATATTGTGAAATGGGACAGCATAAAATTATTGCTGGCTTTCTTCCCACCCAGCGCAGTCCACGGCTGTCCTTTAAAAGCAGCTGGACTTCTTTAAATCTTGCATGATCTTATTGGAGAAAATTGAATTTGCATCTGTGAAGAAATGTTTGGGCTTTCTAACAGCTGTTTCTGGAAAACAAACCCCCACACCAGTCCAGGCAGGAGAGAATGCAGTTAAGAATGCAGGAGAGTCTTTTGAAGTACAGTATTCCCATTGCAAATTGCTTCAGATAACACTGGCAGTGCTACACTTTTGATTTTATCTCTGGACAGAAAGCCATTCACACTTCCTCGGTGTCCCATTCCCTCCAAAATCTTATGGAATATACAACAATTTAGAAAGATTGAAGTGGCTGACTCTTAAGGTACACACAGGGGGACGTCTCTATCAGATACTGAATGGAAATGGGCTATGCAAGTCTTTATGATTACCTTTTACTAATACCGCTCCCCGTTCCCTTTTTATGTTATTGATTTTTTATAGGACATTTTCCAATGTGCTTTGAAGATCCTGGCTACAGACCACTAGAGGTTAGCTAGGCATGTTTCCCAGCCAAAATACACATAACTGAAAAAGCAGAATCTTTACAGATGCCTGCAACTATGAGAGGCATTCAAATAAGAATTTCCCCCCCTTTCTACAAATGACATGTTGTAGAAAATTATGTGCCTGATCCTATGGTCCCTATGGGCTAAAAAGGAGATGCAAGAGTGTAAAAGCAGGTCCAGTTTCCCCCAGGATCTCTTTCTTATGGTGGTGGTGGTGGCAATCTTTGCCACTATCTGTCTTCTGCTGGTGCTCCAATAGTGGCAAAGAATGGGAATGGGCATGCCTAAGAGTGGACTAAGGAGTGGTTTGATTTCTTTTTGTTTTCTCCTGAGAAAGGAGGTATAAAATGTCTGCTGTGGAAATGTCATATTTACTTTCTTTACAGCTGCCCTCCCAAATTCCACCTTGGAAAGGATGAGCCCAGGACCAACAAGGATTCTTCCCAACCTCATGCCTACAGGATTTCTCTCTCTGAAAGCTCTAAAGTGGCCTGGGGCACCATGATGAGGACTTTCCATTTATCATGGCCGTTGGTGTCTTTTGTGTTATGGGCATGGTGAATCTGCAGTGGGGTTTTGTCCAAACTTTGAAGGAACTGCCCAAGGTGCTGAACTCTATCTCCAAAATAGGTAGCTCCTTTAAAGGTAGCTTAGGTGCCCTTAAATGTATTTCTTTTAAAGTTCATATTAAAACTCAGATAAGACTTACCACACCCACCAGTTACCACTACCATTCAGTTTGTATCCCACCTTTCTGCAATGTAATCAAGGCAGATGTGGTACACACCCAGACTTTAGCCTATGGCCTCAACACTGCAAAGTTGTGGATGTTGGGGAAACAAGAATGTACCATGTATAAGAAATGGACCAAAACCCTGTAGACTTATTCTGGGTTTTGAGCTTTCACCATAAATTACAAACTTCGCTCCAATGAAGTGATCAAAAGACTAAATGGCCATGGTCAACTTTTATGTTATCTATTGCATTTTAATGCTTTTATCCTATGTTTGGGTAATGAATAAATAAAATTTGCAAAAACTATTTTTTACTAATAAGATTATTTTAAGAGGACACCCATTATCCATAATTAAAGTTTCAACTCTACAGGCATATTTAACTGTAAGTTCAGATATATGTCTGTTTTGAATTCTTAAGGTGGCCTAACATTTCCAGCTTGATTATGAATTCTTGCACTGAGGTAGCATAATTAGGCTCTATATTATTAATGTGTAATTACATTTATCTTTTTCCATAGAGTAAAATCACCCCACTGTACTTGCTGAACCCTGTGTTTACAGGATTGCAAGACTGATGTCAACAGAGATAAGTATGGGCTAATATGTCATTAATATTTGTACTTGATAGTGAAAGGTGTTGTGGTACACATTAAGGCCTTTTAATATTTTGTCTATTAAGTTATTTTTGAAAACATAGTAAATTTGTTGAAGACCAGAGATTGGAAAAACAAATTCACTTTATATTATGTTCGTTTAATTTCTTACATTTTCTGCAAATGTTGCGCGTACACAGTTAAACTCTAAACCTAATTTAATTGGACCTACTTCCATTTTAAATGAAATGTTAATGTAAATGGATGTGCCATTTACGTACATGAATCAGTTATTTGTTAAAGACACATCCACACAGTCTTGTTCTTCCATCGCTATATTATCAACTTTATCAATCAGACAAAGAAATCAGTTCCATTGCTGAATAACATTAGGAACTCTTTTCCATATAGTTAAAGATATTTTTTAATCAGTTCATTTTTAATACCAACACAAAATACCAAAACAAGGTTATAAATGTAACATTAGGAACTTCACTTGTATACAGCAAGCTCACAGAAGCATATTTATCCAAAGTCATGTTCCTCAAAGGAAAGTTCTTCTAACCCCCTAATCCTTATGAATGGCCCTTTTCTGCCCCCTTTTCCATCTTTAAAATGTGGATGTTGATGTTTAATGGTGACTGTAGCATGATAGAGCTCTGAAGAAATGTGCAGGGCTGTGGCAATTTGGAGGCAAGATGTTTTTGTTTTTTTTTAAATGTATAGCCTGTCTCTGAACCAAGGATGAAAACTGTTCTGCTCACTTAATCACACTTATCTTGGGGTCACTAGTCAATGGCAATGAAAACAGGAAGTCATAACATTCTAAATAAATATTTGCACTAAGAGAGCATAGGAGAATTTTGGGAATAAATCAATGGATTGAATCCAGACTTAGTCACGCTTCAAGTAGATCCACTGAAATTAATGGAACTTATCTTAATCATGACTAAGTCCTGCTTATTTCAGGGGGGCTACACTAAGCTCAATTAAATCTGGATCCAACTCAATAACTTTCTCTTGCCAGAGACATGAGATGTTTAAAGCAGGCCATTGGCCAAAGTTGGCCTGTCAGCAATTCCACAGTTTCTTCCTTTCATTCATATACTGAGAAGGCTACACTGGTTCCACACTGCTATGCAATAACAGACACTTTGGCTCTTAATGATTGAGGGTCTTTAATCCATTCCCCTACCTCACCTGCTAAACTTAAGCCTGAGCAAAGCAGAAACCCCACATTCCACAAATTGCCTATCATTAAAGATGGATGATTAGTGCTTAACTTACACTTAAGTTCAACACAGTTCTAAGTGGAAGGCAGGAAGGAGAACAAAGTACTGTCTGCACCAGTATATTTAACTCCATTTGCTTCGGACATCAAAACAAGGAGAGGCCACTCTACGTATTGTATCCCAGGATTTGCTTCTGGGAGAACACTTTTAAAAGATGCAAATAAATAACATCACCAGGCACCAGTCCTCTAGTGCACATATTTGCAGGTAGCGTGTATCTACCCTTCAGGTATCTGCATGGCATATTGATGCATCAATAGTTTCATTTGTAGCTGGTGGCTTTTATGTCAGCGGGGCAGCCAATTCGCTCTGTGTCTTAGTCTCAACTTTAAACTGAGCTATCTCAAGAGTTGGAACCCAGCACCTTAGATAGTTCCTTTCAAGTTCAAACTAAAACAGGGAGCAGATGTACCACCATAATAAATAAATAAGAGCCACCAGTTGCCATTAAATCTTTGGAAAGGAAAGGACCCAGACTCGCACACTTCCTTTGTCTACTACTCCCCTTTATATTCCCACTTGTTACAAGCAACTATGAAAGTGGCTGTTTACAAGTCTTGAGTGACTATGAACATGCCTTGATACTGATAATTGCTGCCAAGTTGACTCTGACTTATGGTGACCCTGTGAATGAGAGACCTCCTACTCACCCTGTTATCAAAAGCCCTGCTCAGATCCTACAAGCTTAGGACCATGGATACCTTAATTAAGCAAACCATATGTCACAAAGGAAATGGGATGGTGTTGTGGGTTTCTGCTTTTGTTTTTGTGGAACTGGATCAATTTTATACAATGACCAGGTCGTAATAATTATGATAATGTTGAAGATTTGTGTGCCTTCCTGTTCTTTTCTGACTTATGGTGACCCTAAGGTGTTAGGGTTAGGAAGGCCAATTTCCTCTTGAGTTTGAGAGAATGTGATTTGCCCAAGGTCACCCAGTGGGTTTCCATGGCCAAGTGGAAATTCAAGCCCTGAACTTCCAGGGTCCTAGTCCAACACTCAACAATTAGACAAAGCTAGCATATTATTATCCACTTCCCCCCAGTCCTAGTGGCTTACAAAAATTAAAACAGAAACAGCTCAAAAACACATCATACAAAAGTTTTAAATATGTATACACACACACACACACACACACACACACACATATCATCAATAGAATTAAAAGCATGACCATTGAAAGGAAAAACAAATGCAAGCAATATAGCACATTATGAAAAGCCCTTTCCCTCTGAACAATCAGCCCCCAAAACCTGCTGAAACAAAGAAGTCTTCACCTGTATGAACCTCCATTCCCCAACCTGCCTTTTGAGTGACTAGGATCACCTCTGACCTTGTCTGGATTAAATTTCAATTTGTTCACCTTCATCCAGTCCATTACTAATGTCAGATACCGGTTTAGAACCACAACAGCCTCCTTGGGTTGAGGTGGAAAGGAATAATAATGCTGGGTAGCAACCACACACAAGGAAGCACTGAACTCCAAAATTCTGGACAACTTCTTCCAGTGGTTAGTAAGATTGTAGTAAGACTGATCTCAACATTTGGGCTCAGAATTTGGGATGTGGGGGGACAGATTCTATGCATTTAGGAACTATCCACACAGAAACAAAACAAACCTGTGTTGCAGAGAAATGGGTCAAAATTGTAATATATTACAGTATTTATTGCAGGAAAATACTTAATGGACAATGTCTTTTTCATTTCTCCTCCAACATTTCCAGTTTCATAGCAAACAGGAAAAACTCTTTGACAAGTGAGCAGGGTATCTCCCCCCTGCAAATCCTGATACTGATAGTCACAAGGCAAACCTTTATGTGTGCAAAAAGGGGAATTCTGCAACAAAGTACGGTAAGCATTTTTTCACATTCTAAGATACTTGGATCTCTGAGCATTCCTTGCCTAAGAAAACCCTATGAAATTTATGGAGTCGCCATAAGTCGACGGGCAACTTGAAGGCACGTGCACACACATGCACACACAGGATGCTTGCACAGAATGGGATAATAGGATATCCAAGTTTTTTAGGAGAAAAACCAGGAAGGGGCCGAATAAAGCAGTTAGACAAAAATGGCAAGAAAGACAGCAACCTGGTTTTCCTAGCTTACCAGGTTGGTAAGGTACATTTTTGATAACTAAACTACCAGAAGATAAGTGGCAGGTCTACCCAAACATGTATATGAGCATTCAACTTGTGGGGCTGATGCCCCACACCTGTATATTCATCAAACACCCCTCACCGAGACCTCAAAAGCAATGCATACATTCAGCGGTCTGTCATCAAGTAATGAGTAATCAAATGAAATAAAGCATTGTGCACTTGATATACAGGCAAGGCTGAAGTCCACTGGCAAAGCACATACACTGCATGTGAAATGTCCCAGATTCAATCTCTTGCCTCTTCATAGATTTCATTATTTATTTAAGCATGCAATCCCTCCAAATCTAGCCAGCATATCTAATGTTGAAGGATGATGGAAGTTGTACTCTGACATCTGGAAGGAAATACACCCAGACACACACACACTCCAAATGTCAGAGTGACTTCCATTGTCCTTCAGCATTAGCTATTCTAAATGTTTTTGCTTTTTATTGCATTTTATCTATGATGTTATGTTAGAACTTAAATGTTCTCTGTATTATAATTTAAATTATCATTATGATTTCACTAATTGAAGACTAAAGTCAGGATAGTCCATGCCATCATTATATCCAATTTCTATTGTACAGTTGTGAAAGCTGGACAGTAAAGAAAACTGATAGGAAGAAAACCAACTCATTTGAAACATGGTGCTGGAGGAGATACCATGGACTGCCAAAAAGACAAATAAATGGGCCCTAGAGCAATTCAAGACCGAACTCTCCCTAGAAGCCAAGGTGACTAAACTGAGACTGTTGTATTTTGGATATATCATGAAAAGACATGAAGGAGGTTGAAGGCAATAGGAAAAGAGGAAGACTGCATTACAGATGGATAGATTTATTCAAAGAGGCCACAGCCCTGAGTTTGCAAGATTGGCGCAAGACTGGCGATTTGGAGGTCTCTCATTCATAGGGTTAGCATAAGCTGAAGTCAACTTGATGGCAATTAACAACAAACATAATATTACTGTGATATGCCATAGCAGGCCTTTGACTCTGCAATGTAGCTTTTGAATCTGAGATAGTAAAATCATAACAATAATTTCAAATATAAAACATAGAACATTGAACCTCTAACAAAACATCACAGATAAAAACCAGTAGCAGTTAAAATTATAAGCAGGCAAGCCTTATTTGGTTAAAAGCAAACTGGACTATTTCAGAACAGAGAGGGAGCCAAATCACATGCCATCAGAGTTCCACAGAGATAAGGTTACCACTGAAATGGCCCTTCCTGCCCTCAGTCCATGATACCTTCTGATGGATGACAATAGCAGGTCCATGAGTATAACATCATGTATTGTATGGCTAAAACATAATCACCATCTGAAATCCTGGAAACCTGCTCCAAGTCAGTGTCATCCAACAGTAGAGGACTTATGGCCCTCCAGACGTTGGACTGCATTTGTTATCAGCCCTAGTCAACACAGCCAATGTTGAAGGACATGTTCCTGACCTGTGGGGTAGAGCAGGCTGGAAAAGTTACTTTTTTGACACATAATTCCTCAAATACCCCAACCAACATGGCCAGATAGGTAGTACTAATCTAATATACTAGCTGTACCCAGCATAACATACACTGTTATAGTAGATTTGAAAGGTTCACATAGTTCAGCTACACGCTATTTTAAGAAAAAATATTGCATTGTTTTACATGTGGATGGTAAGTCGCTGAGGGAGGGAGAGGAGGGAGGGGCCCTTGTGAGGCTGGGGGCGTAGACTGAGTGGCAGGAGTAGATTGTGAGGTAGAGAGGGAATTTGCATATGGGTGGTGATTAGCTGAGGAAGTGAGAGGAGGGAGGGGATTGGTTGGGTATGTTTCCTAAGCAGCCAATCAGCACACTGGGAAAGGAAACATACCCAAGCATTTTATATGGATAGATAGATAGATAGATATTGCAGCATAACTTCTTATATTCATATATATGAACCAGCCCTTGATAATTTCAAATAAATCGGTTTGCTCAGCCTAGCTCAGTTTTATTTGTCTGTGGCACAATGTCCATTGTAAAACATTCTCATAATACAGAAGCCAGTTGCATGTTCAGTGCCAAAAATTGTCAGTGAGCTGACTTAAAGAGATATGAAAGTTTTGTCTGTTGCTCATTCACATGCTCATATCTTCCTTCCACAATGCCATGACAAATTGTTGAACAATGGTAAATATGAAGCAAGTCCTGGATAATGGGCATTTTTGCACATAGGGCCACCACACCTGAGAATGACTGAAAGAGACCAATGGATTTCATAGTTCTCACTCTGCATATCAAAAAGATGCACAGATGTAACCAAAGTCTATTTCACACCCGCAAAAATCAAGGCTACGGTTGCAGAAATGCACACAAATTCACACCCCAACCTGCAAGAAAAGCAGAGTGGCATTTTAACACAGTTTGTTTTGCTGAGCATAATGGAGCATTACAAAACTAATTGAAACCACAATGAAAGCCAAACAGGGAGTCAGTGGCAGACACAGGATTACTGAAAGTTATTTCCTGGTTCATAGCACCCTGCTCAATACACCAGACCACACAGTCCTTGTCTTTTCTACGTAGGTCTTATTTCATATGCCATCATTTGTTTCTTTGTGCCATGCAAGCTGAAATTGCTTTGGGAGGCTGGGTTATTATTATTTTTTAAGTGAGATTCCGAAAGGAGAAGAGATGTAGCATTGTTTTGGCTGGGGGGCACATAAAGAGCCTTGAGGTGAAGGCAACTCACCAGGGAGCCAGAAGCTGGAACAACTTTCCCCAGCTGCAGCTCAAGGCAAATCCAGCTAGAAGGCATGACTTCCTGCTAAGCGAAGCAGCAAATCAGACTTTCACAAGAGAAGGAGAATGGCTGGTGGAGGCAAGAGGCCACAAGGACTAGAACAGCCATCCCTGATCTGGTGCTATCCTGATGCATTGGACTGCAACTTCCAGCATCCCCAGTTTAGCATGTTGTGGCATGTTCTGCATGCATCAAGTCTCAGCTTCAGTCTCCACTATCTCTGGCCACAGTGCTGAGAAAGATCTCTTGCTGGACCACTGCAGAAAGCCAATCAGAACAGAAATTTTCCTGGGCTAAAAGAACCAGGTATGTGTGACTACATTAAGCAGTTTAAAGTACCAACATTAATTCTGCAAGAATAACCCAAATACATACAAACACTTTGAAGCAGGGCATCACAAATAGTGCCATGCCATGTGGAGCAGGGATATGTATGCCAGCAATAAAGACAAGATAGACGAGAAACAGAAGATTCCAACAGGAGTCTACAACAATGCCACTGAATAGATCTTAAGATTCTCATTCTGTACATACTTTTAAAAAGATAATCGGCACACAACAGAAAATGATGCTAATTGGTTGTCTTGTGACTTACTTTTTATTTATTTACATATTTATCCATAAAAGCAGCCCACAAACTACTGATACGGGCATTGATCTATGCCATGACCATTCCAGAAATAGGACTCCCAAGTGCAGAAACTCATTTGCCAAAAGTTGCTGCCATGGGAAAGATGCTCTTGAGCAATCTAATATTTAACAGTCTCAGCTGCCTTTAATTTCTAAACCACATTTTTCTTATTAATTTCACTTAAAATATTCCTGCCCAGCCACTCCATCCAACTGTGAGCCAAGACTCTGCCAAAATACAGCGTTAAGCAGATATTATGCATGTGCATTTTGAAGAAGTTTATTTTTAACCACACCTATTTTCTCCAAGTGCAAGATAAACATAAAAAGTATAGTTTGCAAAACATTATGGAGAAATATCCATGCAAATCAAAACCTTCTTAAAAAGATCTTCGAATTGTTTCTTCTATGAATGATTGATAGGTAGATAGATAGAGCTACAGATATAGGTGAAGATATGGAATGAAGCTTATGATGGACTTATATTCAGGGGGGGAAATGCTTGTGATCCAACACAACATAGATGTCAAGAAAGTGAAAATCTCCCTTTCTTCTTTAAACTTTTCCTCCCTTCCCTCTCCCATTTTTTTTTCCCTATGAAGAACTACTGCATATTCGGAGATGTGATGCCTTCTACATTTTGTAAATCTCAGCTGTAAAACAGTTTCCTGCCAATGAAATGTTTAGTTGTTTTGGACAGAATTTTGTTTGCCTCAGGCCAGAACATAATCTCATGCAAGATCATAAACAATGCTTTGCCCAGAACTGGCCAGTTTTGCATTCCAAACTCCCAAAAGCAGAAACACTATGGAAAGCAAAGCACTGACAAAGTGATGCAAGCTCTAGTTTAGCAGGGGTTTTCACTCTCCCCATTTACCCCCTCAACACACACACTGCAATAAATTCTTAAACCAGGGGGGTTATTGCAATATTGCACTGTTCTCTGTTGACTTTTCACCTTGGGGCTGCCAAGTGTCTCTGGAGTTCCAACACACCTTCTTGATTTAATCGAGACAAGATTAATAATACTCCTTCTGAAGCCGAGGATGCAGAAAAATAATGAAGCTGCACCAGTGTATATATACCTGTGGCATGATGCAAAGTTAAACTGAGCCACATTCTTGCAAGCCAAGCTAATAATAATACACCACAGAGATGGGAGTTTTCCGGATATTCCTGGCCATCAACTCAAAAAACCTGTAACATGCTCCCGATGTTTCAGCTGTGCCTTTGTCCACCTTGCGGAAGAAAGCACAGCTGGCATTTGAACTGGCATTTTAGTTACATAACTTTTTTTAGCCTCTGGATCTATTCCAGCCTGGCTGGTGGACCCCAGCCAGGCACCCATGCCCACCTCACTGCAACTCCGGCCATAGTACAGTCCCTCCTACCTCTTTTCCTTCCGAACCCCCTTCACGGGTTTTCCGGCTCTTCGACAGCTTCGCCTTCCCTGGAATGTCTATCCGGAGCAGCTGGCGTCTCCGGGTTAATCCACGAGCGGGTGGTTTAGCAATCCCATGAGTCTGTTAATTGGTTTAATCGCTTGCTGGCACCCAGGACGAGAGGCTACTTGGAGCACCCGGGGAGGTCGATCCAGCTGCTGCTGGTGCTGCTGCTGCGTCCGCCTCTGCCCAAGAAACTCCCCCCACCTCTTTTTCTCCCCGCTTTCTTTCTCCAATGGACTTGTTTACTCCTTTTTAAAAAGCAAAGCAATGCAATGCAATGCCTTCTGGAGCAGCTCTGTTACACGCGTTTCCAGAAGGCTGGGAGAGACAGAGAGCGCTCCCCTCCTCCTCCTCCTCGCTGCCTCTGGCTAGAGGAGCATGAATAGATTTCAGCGCATTCCTGATGCTGCTCTGTCAGTTGCAATGTGCTCAGCTGTCAAAGCTGGCTGGCCCCCATCATAGCAAAGAGAGAGGGAGAGAGAGGAGGCGGCACTGTCCGTGAGCAAAGAGATGAGAGGCTTCGGCTTAGCTAGACAGGTGAATCTAATTTCTGGGTTGCCAGCAAAGAACAATGTTACAGAACTAAACAGAGGGAGCCTGTTTGCTTCCTCACCCCAGGAGGAAGCGAGAGAACTTCTGCTGCACACTTAAGGAGGGAAACCCTTTGCCCTATAAAAATGAGGATCAAAAGAAATATCATGATCTTCGGACTGCCCCCCTCCCTCCAACCCTGGCTCCAATTTAAATTCCTAAAACTAACCCAGCAAGGTAAGAAAGCCAGGCACTGGCGGAAAGATACCCTGGAATTCAGTGGTGGTAAGACTGACCTCCGCTGGCTCCAAGGCTCTGATCCAGTGGTTCTTAACTAGTGGTCCACAGTATCCTCACACAGTCCAAGAAGGTCTTAAACCTGTTTGGCCCACCTCCTCCCTGCAGTGGAGTGGCCACATGACAGGAGCCAAGGCAAAGGCGGACTGGCTAGCTTGGCCTGCACATTGCCATTCAATCCACGCCAGCCACAAACTTGCAGGAAGTAGCAGAAGAAAAGTCTTCCCCTCCAGTGTCTATGAGAGAAGGTTTAATGGATAGTGTATCATCATCATCAACATCATCATGTATTATTATAGTTCTTGTTATTAGGGTTTTAAATCTTGAGTTAAGTCTTGGGAGGCCTCATCAACAAAAGACAATTAAAGGGGATCCCTGGTAAAGACAAGGTATGTCAGAGGAAGTAACTGGCTTTAAAACCACCTCTGAATATTCCTTGCCTAAGAAAACCCTATGCAACCACATGGCAGGAGCCAGGGCAAAGGCTGGCTCGTTGGCTTGGCCTGCACGTTGCCATTCAATCCACCCCAGCCATAAACTTCCAGGAAGAAGCAGGCGAAGAGGGAAAGTTTTATGGATGGCAATTGTATCATCATCATCAGCTATTGTTGTTGTTGTTGTTATGGGTTTTAAATCTTGAGTTAAGTCTTGAGAATCCTTGGCAACAAAAGATATTTGGGGGGGGGGGCTGGTAAAGAAAAGGTTAAGAGCCATTGCTCTGATCTGACCGCACTGCTCAAGCATTTCCTTCCCACCTTCTCTCCCCCTCCTCTGGCCCTTCTTGGTTCTGCGGCTTTCAAGCATCCCCCTGCCTTCCCCAGGGAGCCGGCCAACCTTTTTGCCCAGCCAGCCCCCACCTCCAGCTGCAGATTAGGAAGCATGACCTGGGCAGCTAAGCTGTTTATATCATGGCTCTGGAGGGCTTCCTGTCTTGAATTAATGGAAAGCCAAAGTTGACAAGAAAAGGCAGTCATTTTTTTTAAAAAAATTATGAACTTACAGACACAGGGAGGTTTCCTCATGTTTTCAGTGGACTGTAATCTGAGCAGAGGTGACAAGCTGAACTGAAGCAAGTTTGTTCAGAGGAATAAACCCAGGCATTTAAAGTTTCCTTACTGACACAAAGCAAGCCTGCAATCACCACACCTTTTACTCCAAAGGAGCCCCACTTGACTTTCAAGCAACAGCTCCAGAGGAAGTGGTTGAGGTCTGCAGCCAAAACTGCTCCCTCCAAACCGCCAGTCGTTAAAGTGCCACCACATTAAACCTCTCCATTTTTTTCTAGGTGAAAATACTGTATTTCCCCAGCTGGAGAATGCCCTTTCCTCCTGTCCCCCTTGTTTTTAGGTGTTTTTATTTTGTTCTGACATGCTATTTTGTTATATTGCCTAGGCATATGATGACACTAAACAGGAGCAGGAATCAACTCTTGGTGAACTGGAGGCAGCGTTTGGTTACAGACAAACATGGATACTCAACCCCACTCCTCAAAGCCCAATTTAGGGCCTATAAACATGTCACAGAGCAAAAAGGCTCTAGTACTCCCTTCTCAATACCTGTCATTCCCATATGAGTCCTCCCTGGGAGAGAGAGAAAATAGGAAAGAGTTGCTAGCTCCAAGAGAAGTTGTGGGTTTGCCTACAGCCACAGCTAATTCAAACATACTACGAGGTGGCTCAGGGGTCATTCTGTGTGTGTGTGAGAGAGAGAGAGAGGGAGAGGGAGAGAGAGGGAGAGAGAGAGAAGATTATAGCTACAAACTTAATACTGTAGGATCCCCATATCTGCTGGGGATTGGTTGGGGGGGGCGTGGATACCAAAAACCGTGGATAATAGCAAACAGCATTGAAAATAATGGGACTTCTGGTTTAAAATACCATAAGTTGCCTTGGAGGACCTAGACAATGGCTAGAGAGGACACATTTTCTAGGACGCCTCTATGGTAGGTGTGCTGTTTGTGTCCCATGGATTACTGAATCAATGGATAATGAATCAGTGGATACGGGGGTCCTACTGTACAGATTGCCAAATTTATTGAAGTTTCATACTGTGTATTGAACTTATTGAAATTATATACTGTGTCCAGTCCTGGATTTAGCCCAGGGGTAGGAATCATGTGGCCTTCCAGATGTTGTTGGATTGCACCTCTCAATATTTCTTACCATAGGGTATGGTGGATAAATTTTCTGGGGCTTGCTGTGCAACAATATCTGGGGCCATTTCACACTACATGCTTATAGCACAATAATTCTACTTTAATTGTCATGGCAACATCTTAGAGAACTCTGGGGTTTGTAGTTTATGGAAGGGTATTTTAGAATTCTCAGTCGGAGAGCTCTAGTGCCTCACCAAACTACAAAACCCAGGATTCCATAAGATGTTGCCATGGTGTATGGGCTAATTAGCACATGGTGTCCTGTTGCACTTCCTCATTGTACTGCAGCTTGCTGGCAGGAGGAAGGTGACCAAAATGGTGGGAGGTCTGGAAGCCATGCCCTATGAGGAGCAGCTTAGGGAGCTGGGTATGTTTAGCCTGGGGAAAAGAAGGTTAAGAGGGGACATGATAGCCATGTTTTAATATTTGAAGGGATGTCATATTGAGAATGGAGCAAGCTTGTTTTCTGCTCCTCCAGAGACTAGGACATGGAGCAATGGACTCAAACTACAGGAAAAGAAATTCCACCTAAACATTAGGAAGAACTTCCTGACAGTAAGAGCTTTTCAGCAGTGGAATGCACTGCCTCAGTGTGTGGTAGAGTCTCCTTCTTTTGGGGTTTTTAAACAAAGGCTAGATTTGTTTAAACAAAGGGTTTTTAAACAAACACCATCTCTCAGAAATTCTTTGATTGTGTCCTCATGCATGGCAGGGGGTTGGACTAGATGGCCCTTGTGATCTCTTCCAACTCTGATTCTATGACATGTCATTTTTCAGCACCCAGCTCACCAGCATCACAGGATTCCTCACTTGGTAAGGCTGCCTGACTTTTAAAGAGGGTTTGGGGGGACATTTGCAGTTATGGCAATGGTGTCACAATCATAATTGGGTGACCATAGGCAAGTCACACTCTCTCTGCCTCAGAGGAAGACAATGGCAAACCCTCTCTGAACAAATCTTGCCAGGGAAACCCCATGATGGGTTGGCCTTGGGGTCACCATAAGGTGGAAATGACTTGATGGCATCCAACAACAACAACAGCTGAATCCTTTCACAATTCCAACAACACCTGACAAATATTAAATATCATCACATGCCAGCTACGTGAGGTCTCTTTCACACTGCACAATTATAGCACTTTAACTGCTATGACTCCAGTCTATGGAATCCTGGGATTTGTAGTTTAATGTGTTATTTAGCCATCTCTGCCAGAGGTCTAGTGCCTTGTCAAACTACAAATCCCAGGATTCCATAGGATGTAGTCCTGGGAGTTAAAGTGGTATCAGTGTGCTATGACTGTAAAAGAGTCCAAAGACCAGATACTATTGCATCAGCAATTCAATATTGCCAAATATCAACAACTCCTATCATATACCAAACAGTCAAGTATCCTGGGATTTGAAATATTGCCATTTTCAAATTTTTGTATACCTGACATTCACATTTACAAATAAGAATTTTCCAGAGAACTGGGAGGGAGGGATGTTTCCAGTCCAGAGCTGGTCCTGCAAACTCTCTTGACACATGGAGATATGTTATGCTCTTAGTCCATCATTATTTAAACATGGAAATGGAGTGCAAAGGAACATGCTCACTTGCATCAGTCTTGAAAGAGCACTACATTTCATTTCCCATTTAGAACAGTCCCTTGATAGCCTTATGGAACAGAGAAATATAATTCCCCCCCCCTCTCTCTCTGTGTATATGTGTGTGTGTGTGTGTGTATATATATATATATATATATATATAAAACCAGCTTCAGAGAACCAGCATGTGTCATGGGAGCAAAAGGGAAAGGGAAATATACAAAACATTCCCACGGTGCAACATAAATAATGCATTATTGTGTGTGCATTCTTTGAAAGATCTGGTGCCAATGGAAGCTGAAAGGAAACAGACACACAGTAACACTTCTATACTTACTATCTGGACCTCCTTCATCTGGAACTCACTACTGCACAGAGTACATGACTCATGTGCCCCCAAAGGGGAGGAACCACAGCTCAGGCCCAGCTCTATCATTGGCATCTCCACTAAAAACACACACACAAAAAAACACCTCAGCTGCTGAGGATGGGAGAGATCCTGAAACCCTAGACCGCAGGTAGAAAACTTTAGAAAATGTTACTTTTGGACTACAGCTCCCAGAATCTGCTAGGTAGTGACCATGCTGGTTGGGGAAGTCTGAAAATTATAGACCCTAAAAGTAGCATTTCTACATTTCTGCTTTCTAGACACAGCTTTTCCTGCTGTTAGATAAAATAATGGACTAAGAAACAGTGAGTTTTTTTTTAATTGCTACATGTTCAGGTATACCTCAGTTAACAAAGTAGAAGCATTCCTAGCCATTACCAAAAAATTGGCACCAGAGGCAGAAACAACAAAGAAAGAAGAGCAGCTCAACATGTTTCAGCAAACTTTTAATCAAAAGCAAATGACACGCACATGTGAAATGAAACAACCATGTCAGGTAAGCCTTGCATAAATAAACAAAAACATGTTGAACTTTCTAAAGATAACTTCAAAGCTTTTTCCAAAATGCATCCAGGGATAGTTTTGTTCTTCTACCAGCCTCCCCTTTTTTTATGATTTCCATTTTGATGGCCAAGCTTACTGATAGGTTTTAATGTGCTGGAGTATCTGGTGAGGCAGGATTATCTACTCTCCCCTTTTCTCTATTTTGCTGTTCACACATGCTCAGTAAGGGATTCTGGAGGCAGCTGGCTCTTACCTTGCCTGTTGTAGGTGTCAAGGTAATATTGCTTTAAAGTGCAAAAAGAAAAAGGTTGGAGCAGCAGACCACTTACTAGCACAACTGAAGTGGGTTTGATCCCAGCTGTGGTTAGGCAGATGGCTGACAATCAAACACTCCTATATAGTCAAAGCACAAGATTTAGTGTGTGGGGATTGCTGTCATACAGAGAGTAGTGTGGTTGGATGTTCGAGTAATTGCTGTTGAGTTTCTTAATAAGGTTTGCTGTGTATATACTGTGGTTTTTTATACTGTATGTAACTGAAGATAAGGGTCTCCAGATATCTTTGGATGAACCTTGCTGCCTGTAAGTCTTTTGTGTGTGAAAGTGGGTCAGAGCAGTGGAATGGCTGCTAGCTGAAGCCTTTGTTTTTGTGCCCTTTCTGCTGTGCAGTTCTGCTGTTTTTGCTACTCCTAGGTTAGTTCATCCCCTTCAGCTGTGCCAGGTGCCTCTCAGTGGGTCTATACTGAGTGGACAGTAGGCAGGTACACAAAGCTACACTAGGAACTGCTAGATTAGAAGCCCACTCTTTCCCAGTGCAAGCCTTATTGGATTGTGTATTGCAGATATGCAGCCACAACCCTAAACTGATTATCTGTGTTACTCCAGACCTCGTTCACAATCCTTTATTTTTATTTATTTAATTAATTAACTTATATGCCACCTTTCTCCCAAGGCAGCTCACAAAATATCATAAAATACAGTTTAAGAACCATTAAAAACATCACAATATAAAAAAATTAAAATTACATAAATACATAAAAGTTAAAATATAAAAATAAACAAGTTGAAAATAGAAACAAAGACACACCCCAATAAAAAAGCTTCCAAAGCCTAGCTACATGTTAAAAGCTTGCTTGCATTAAAATGTCCTTGCCTGCTGGCGAAAGAAAAACAGGGAGGGGGCCACCCTAGCCTCCTATGGAAGGGAATTCCAAAGGATGGGAGCAGCCACAGAGAAGGCTCTCTCTCCTGACCTCACCAGACAAGCCTGTGATGGTGGTGGGACCTTCCATCCAGTTGAGCAGAACATCCAGTTGAGCAAAAACATCCAGCTGAGCAGAGCACAAGAAGGAAAAGGAGGAGGCTGATAGGGCATTACAATTGTTTGTAAAAAGGTCATAGGCCTCACTGGATGAGGTCTGCATTTCAGTTTTCTTCCAAGGAGCAGAGGCTGGTGTTCATGGCTCTCCTCCTCCCAGCTTTATCCTCAAAACGATCCTGTTAGGGAAGTCAAGCTCAAAGGGAGTGACGGGACACGTTTACTCATTGCATTTCACAGCTCATTGGGGACAAGGATCTGGAACTCCCAAGTCCCAGTTCATCACTTTGACCACTACACCATACTGGCTCTATATGTATCTTTATGAAGTTACACATATAGTTTGTGGCTAGAGCTAGTAAGGTGTAGTGATTTGAATGTTGGACTTGGGAAGACCAGGGTTCAAATCCCCACTCAGCTATGGAAGCCAACTGGATGAACTTGGGTAAGTCACATGCACTCAGCCTCAGGGGACCTTAGGTAAGTCACACAGAATCATAGAGTTGGAAGAGACCACAAGGGCCATCTAGTCCAACCCCCTGCCCTGCAGTCAAAGCATTCCCAACACTTGGCCATCCAGCCTCTGTTTAAAAACCTCCAAAGAAGGAGACTCCACCACACACTACATGCACTCAGCCTCAGGGATAGGGTCACTGTAAGTCAGAGGCAACTTGAAGACACACAACGTAACACATACACTCATATTTTGTGCCCATATGTTTTATGATAATTAAAGGCTGAACTGGGAGGTGTTTCTCTGCTAGTGATCAGGTCACTCATAATCTACTTATTTTAAAAAAACTCACCAGTTTTACAGTCTGAAACAATGCCCTGTCTATGAATTCTCCAGTGGCTTGTTGATTACCACTGTTAGAAACAGCCCACTAGGCTACCTAGATCTTTGGTCTGATTCAGTGATACAGTTCTTCTGTCATTTTCCTCCAGCAGAGGTAGAGAAGTCATAAAATGAAAACATCTCAAGCTTCTTTGCACACTTGCTTGTATCAGCTAAAAACAACTCAGTTCTATTTATACATAGAAGCACTGTGTTCATACTGAGTTCATATGTGTTTATATCAATAGAGGTATAGTGTCTAGATCAAAGGAAGTAATAGTGCCACTCTATTCTGCCTTGATCAGGCCTCACCTAGAATACTGTGTCCAGTTCTGGGCACCACAATTCAAAAAGGATGTGGACAAACTGGAGTGTCTCCAGAGGAGGGCAACTAAAATGGTGAAAGGTCTGGAAACCATGCCTTATGAGGAAACACTTAGGGAGCTGGGTATGTTTAGCCTGGAAAAAAGACAGTTAAGGGATGATATGACAGCCCTGTTTAAGTATTTGAAGGGGTGTCACATTGAGGATGGAGCAAACTTGTTTTCTGCTGCTCCAGAGACTAGGACACAGAGCAATGGATGCAAGGAACAGAGATTCCACCTCAACATTAGGAGGAACGTTTTGACAGTAAGAGCTGTTCGGCAGTGGAACACACTTCCTCGGAGTGTGGTGGGGTCTCCTTCCTTGGAGGTCTTTAAACAGAGGCTGGATGGCCATCTGTCAGGGATGCTTTGATCCTGATTTCCTGCGTGGCAGGGGGTTGGACTGGATGGCCCTTGTGGTCTCTTCCAACTCTACAATTCTATGATTCTATGAGGGCTGTTTCACCATATAACACTGTCAGTGTGTATACGTGTGCATGTTCTGCATTTCCTAGAATATACTGGCAGAGGCAAGCAAACATAATTTGAATGTCTTCTATACACCCTCTGGCTTTCCTTCGCAAACGAAGATTCAGGAAGGACTCATCCCACGCTTTCTGCAAGCGCGCTGATGACTAAAAAGGCCAATCCGAGATAAACAAGTCCGGTTGCAGAAAGCACAGCAGAAGGGCTCCTTGGGTGATGTTTTTGGGTTGTGATTCTTTCTGCGTTGTTTCTCTTCAAGACTTGTTCGGCCTGAGTTCTGAAATAAGGCTGAAGAATTGTGGATAGTGTGTCTCCATGCCTCCTGATGTGAAGCCAGGGTGGACCACTGTTGGTGATCAATTTGGCCGAGCCTGAGATGTTGTTTCAGGGAGTCTTTGTATTGCTTTTTTGGAGCACCCCTCTTACTCTGACCCGTGGCGAGTTCACTGTAGAGTAGTATTTTGGGAAGCGATGGTCCTCCATCCTAGAAACGTGCCCTGCCCAGCGCAGCTGTGTTCTCAGTATCATGGCCTCAGTGCTGGTGATCCCTGCTTGCTCAAGGACAGCAACATTTGTCACATAGTCAGTCCAGTGTATATTTAGGATTGTGCGTATACAGCGCTGATGGAAGCGTTCGAGGAGTCGTAGGTGGTGGCGATAGGTGACCCATGTTTCAGATCCATAAAGGAGGATAGAGAGTACAATGGCTCTATACACACTGGTTTTTGTGCTTTGCCTCAGGTGTTTATTGCTCCAGACTCTTTTGTGAAGTCTTCCAAATGCACTATATGCCTTTGCTAATCTGTGATCGATCTCTTTGTCAATCTTGGCATCTGAGGAGATGATGCTTCCCAGGTAGGTGAACTGCTGAACGGACTTGAGCACAGATTTGCCGCCCACAAAAACACGTCAGGGAACTGTTAGTCTAGGGATGAGGAACCTTCTGGTCTCCAGATGATTTGGCTCAGTGCTTCTCAAAGTTTTATCCTCCAGATTTTTGGACCTCAACTCCCAGAAGCCCCAGCTAGCATGGCTGAGGGTCCAGAATCCTGGGAGTGGAACTCCAAAACACCTGGAAGGCTAAAGTTTAAGAACCACTGTTTCAGACTACATTTTCCCACAATCCCTTGCTGGTTATGCTGGCTGGGCTATTTAAAGTTGCAGGCCAAGAGCCCTAGAAGGCCACCGTATGCAATAGCTGCATAACTCATTGTTCCCACATTAACATGGTATCCAAACTATGTGGAATGGATACCATCAATATAAATAGTGTCTAGATAAGAGAAGTAATAGTTCCACTCTATTCTGCTTTGGTCAGACCTCACCTGGAATACTGTTCTGGGAACCACAATTCAAGATGTTGACAAGCTGGAGCATGTCCAGAGGAGGGTGACCAAAATGCTGAATGGTCTGGAAACCGTGCCCTATGAGGAGCGGCTTAGAGAGCTGGGTATGTTTGGCCTAGAGAAGAGAAGGTTAAGAGGTGACATGATAGCCGTGTTTAAATGTTTGAAGGGATGTCATATTGAGGATAAAGCAAGCTTGTTTTCTGCTGTGCCAGAGATTAGGACTTGGAGCAGTAGATTCAAATTACAGGAAAAGAGATTCCACCTAAAGATTAGGAAGAATTTCCTGATGGTAAGAGCTGTTCAGCAGTGGAATGCACTGCCTTCAAGTGTGGTGGAGTCTCCTTCTTTGGAGGTTTTTAAACAGAGGCTGGGTGGCCATCTGTCGGGAATACTTTGCTTGTATATTCCACAGGGGAGGGGGTTGGACTACATGGACCTTGTGGTCTCTTCCAACTCCATTAAATCAAATATTACAAAATATATACAAAATATCTTGAAATATATAGCTCTTGTTTTCTGCTTCTTTCTTGCTGCTTAAAATTACATGACTTTTCAAGGTGATGCCATTTTTCTTCAATGCTCAATTGGTTTCTAATATTGTATGTGTAACTGGAATTGTTAATTCTTTGTCTCACTGACAATTGTGGATTGCGTGTTTTATTCCATTGTCTGGTGCAAAGGTTAGAATTGCAGAAAATAACCTAAGGACATTTATACTCCACAGAGACAGATTTCAACACAAAACTATTTTTAACTCTGGTTCTGTTCAATGTTAGGAGTAACACAAGAAGGACATATAACCAGAAGGAGGGCTGTTATCAAAAGGTTATGTGGGTTTCTGTCTTCACAAAAAATAATAATAGTAATTTATGTCTTTCAGGAAAATATTCTAAGACCGCATACATTACTCTAATGCCTTATATTTTTCACCACTAAAATCTGTTTTAATTTGAGTTTGTTTCTACTCTAAATGTTGCTGAACTGCAACTCCCAGCATTCCTCAGAATTGGTTTTGCAGGTTAAGGGGGAAGTTGCAATTGAATATCTGCAACAAACTCCTATCCCTGGTTGGTACCATCCAGTACTGTACTCAAATGCATTTATTATACCCTCCAACTCAGCAGGGACAGTCCTAATTAATCCTCTTTTGTCCCACCTTTTAGCTGCCTTTAAAATGTATCAGTTTCTCTACTTTCCTCCTTTGTCCTCAGCTTACTTCAATTGCTGCAAACTGAGTTCAAAGTGCAAAAGGAGTTTGTACTCAATTAACTCAGCAGGTGGGAGAGGAGAGGAAGGGACTCAAGAAAATGCAAACTACCACAACCTCTCCTAGCTTGTATGTTCTTCCTCATTAATAACATTTGCCATATTGACCACTCTTTGAAGTTGCTTAGCCACATGTATCCCAGTCTTCATCTGTGAAATATTGTAGGGTATGGTTTATTTCTCTTATCTTTATACCCAGTGAGTCTCTGATTACTGGTGGTAAGACAACTTGCTAGAAAAACCTTCCAACTGCATTTTGTAGTACAGTTGTCCCTCCATATCCACAGATTTGGTACCCACGGATTTAAGTATTCACAGCTTGAAAATATTCTTTAAAAAATAATAATCTAAAAAGCAAACCTTGATTTTGCCATCTTATATAAGGGACACCATTTTGCTATGCCATTTCATAGAATACATCACCATATCAGATATGGCGATGCTCTTTCAGAACTCTTTCTAATAACTAATGGAGTGAAGCAAGGTTGTGTTCTTGCTCCAACTTTATTTACAATCTTCTTCAGCATGATGCTCCAAAGGGCTACGGCAGAGTTTCTTGAAGAAGAAAACAGCATCTATATACGTTACCGTAATGTTGGTAGCTTGTTTAACTTAAGCGGTCTGAGGGTTTGCACTAAGACTCTAAGCTATCTAGTCCGTGAGCTGCTCTTTGCTGATGATGCTGCCCTTGTTGCCCACACAGAAGCAGCTCTGCAGCGCCTAACATCCTGCTTCGCAACAGCTTGCAGAGTTGTTTGGGCTGGAAGTCAGCCTGAAGGAAATGGAAGTTCTTTATCAGCTGCACCACAGGACGAACACCACCATCCCCACATTGCCGTTGGCAAATCTGTGCTCAAGTCCGTTCAGCAGTTCACCTACCTGGGAAGCATCATCTCCTCAGATGCCAAGATTGACAAAGAGATCAATAACAGATTAGCAAAGGCATATAGCGCATTTGGAAGACTTCACAAAAGAGTCTGGAGTAATAAACACCTGAGGTGAAGCACAAAAATCAATGGTGTATAGAGCCATTGTACTGTCTATTCTCCTTTATGGATCTGAAACATGGGTCACCTATCACCACCACCTACGACTCCTCGAATGCTTTCATCAGTGCTGTATACACACAATCCTAAATATACACTGGACTGACTATGTGACGAATGTTGCTGTCTTTGAGCAAGCAGGGATCACCAGCATTGAGGCCATGATATTGAGAACACAGCTGCGCTGGGCAGGGTACGTTTCTAGGATGGAGGAACATTGCCTGCCAAAAATAGTACTCTACGGTGAACTCAGCACGGGTCAGCGTAAGAGGGGTGCTCCAAAAAAATGATACAAGGACTCCCTGAAACAGCATCTCAGGCTCGGCCAAATTTATCACCAACAATGGTCCGCCCTGGCCTCACATCAGGAGGCATGGAGATGCACTATCCACAATGCTGCAGCCCTATTTGAGAACTCACGCCAAACAAGTCTTGAAGAGAAACGACAACGCAGAAAGAATCACAACCCAGAAACATCACCCAAGGAGACCTTCTGCTGTGCTTTCTGCAACCGGACCTGCAACCGGATTGGCCTTTTTAGTCATCAGCGTGCTTGCAGAAAGCGTGGGATGAGTCCTTCCTGAATCTTCATTTGCAAAGAAAAGCCAGAGAGAGAGAGAGAGAGAGAGAGAGAGAGAGAGAGAGAGAGAGAGAGAGAGCATGAGCATATAATGGGACTTCAGTATTAACAGATTTTGGTATCCACGGGGGATCCTGGAACCAAACTCCAGTGAATATGAAGGGACAACTGTATGTACTCTTTTCTCTGAAGATCCCATCACACAAGTGGGCATGCTATCATGACTCCAGGTAGAAAGAGCCCTGGTGGTGCAGTGGTTAAATGCCAGTACTGCAGCCACAATATTGTGAGTTCAATCATACAGGGCTCCAAGGTTGACTCAGCCTTCCATCCTTCCATAGGTTGGTAAAATGAGTACCCAGCTTGTTGGGGGCAATTAGCTAACACATTGTAAACCGCTTAGGAAGAGTTTTGCACTGATAAGCAGTACAGAAATATAAATGCTATTTCTATTGCTAAGTATCTTTCTGATCAGAGCCAGTGAAGGGACTGCCTCAAAATAGCAGATGCTGGGAAATGCCAAGGCAGCCAATTAGACACACCTCCTAAATTCCCCACCATCCCCTCTGATAATGGAGCCATATGTGCCACTCAGCCTATCTAAACTAGTCAGCTGCCCTCAGAGGCAATGGAGGAGGCTATCCAGTCACCCTTATTGAAATAAGATTCAGCTGGCAGTCCAGATGGCTCCTGATGGCTCCCTGTCTTTGAAATTTAGACTGGAAGCTTCTTTGGGGCAGGGACCCCGATTTTTAATTTATATTACTTAAGGAAAGAGCCAATGAGGTGCAGTGGTTTGAGCATTATACTATTATTCTGGAGAACAGGGTTCGGATCCCCATTCAACCATTGAAACCCACTAGGTGACTTTGGACAAGTCACATTCTCTCAGCCTCAGAAGATGGCAATGACAAGCTTCCTCTGAACAAATCTTGCCAATAAAAACCCATGACAGGTTCTTCTTTGGGTTGCCATGAGTCTGAAACAACTTGAAGGCACACAACAACAAGGAAAGAGCCATACAACATTGGTGGTGCAATGTAAACAGAAGAAGGACAAATGCTTTGATTCCTCTTTTCTCAGGTATCCTAGCTATTATTTGTTATCTAAGCAGTTCCAAATAGATTTGCTTCATGTTTGCATAGTCACTATAAAGGCACCCATGTCTGAAAACAATCTAAAGATAATTCAAAACTGAGTCTCTTCAGAGGTACAGGGATATCCCCAAGGATACACAAATGCATACTATAGAAGGTACAAATGCACAACTGCTTCTTATAGAGGGGGAGGGAATCATGCAGCCCTCTACACATTGCTGAACTGCAACACCCATCAGCCCTTGACAAAGTATCCAGTGATAAAGACGTTGGGAGTTGCAGACCATGCCTTATGAGGAGAGACTTAGGGAGCTAGGTATGTTTAGCCTGGAAAAAAGACGGTTAAGAGGCGATATGATAGCCCTGTTTAAGCATTTGAAGGGGTGTCACGTTGAGGATGGAGCAGGCTTGTTTTCTGCTGCTCCAGAGACTGGAACACGGAGCAATGGGTGCAAGCTCCAGGAACAGAGATTCCACCTCAACATGAGGAGGAACTTTTTGACAGTAAGAGCTGTTCGGCAGTGGAACACACTCCCTCGGAGCGTGGTGGGGTCTCCTTCCTTGGAGGTCTTTAAACAGAGGCTGGATGGCCATCTGTCGGGGATGCTTTGATCGTGATTTCCTGCATGGCTGGGGTTGGACTGGATGGCCCTCGTGGTCTCTTCCAACTCTGCAATTCTATGATTCTATGAGACCAACACCAGCTGGAGGGCCACAGTGTTCTCACTGCAGCTACAGATATACAGCTGTGTAAGCTCTAGTGCTGTACTATCCAGCAAGGCAGTCTCCATTTTATTTTTCTAGAGCTACCCAACATGTGTCTAAAATGTGCTATAAGCGTGTCACTTATTAATGTTTCAAGAATCCTATCTTAAATCTTACATGAGGGCTTTGCTCCAGGATTTTCCCTTGATCACTTTCTCCAGTCAGGGCTCTGGGCATTCTTTCAGATGTTGAATTAATGCACAAGAAGAGATGCTATCTGCACTTTTTCTCCCCTGGGACTTCCCATACCCCACCCTGCCCCAACTTCACCAGAAGTTGTCCTCTCCATCTCCCCCACCCACCAAATGAGAACAGGAAATTTGGTTCTTGAGCCTCAAACTGTAATCCACATTTACTTACTTCTGATAAAGTAATTTTAAAAACCTCATTATGGAAAATTGTAATGTGTAATGCATTTGTTTCCATTTATTTTCTAACACAAATGGGCTGGATCAAATATACCATTGTTACTGTATTAGTGAGATTCCAGGCAGAGGGGTTTCTACAGCTACCTAGTCATTTTTATTATTTTCTACATACACTCCTACCCAGCCATTCTCTGAAGATGCCAGCCACAGGTGCAGGTGAAACGTCAGAAAGAAACTCTTCCAGAACACGGCCTCATAGCCTGGAAAAAAACCCAAGGAAAATCTGTGGATGCCGGCCAGGAAAGCCTTTGACTTCACAATTCTTTGTTTTGCTGAATGCTGAATTGCAACATTCCACATTCCAGCAGCAACTGTGGAATATTTATCACTTTTCCTCCTTGTCTCCCATATTATCCCACTTTCAACAATAGGTGGAGCACAGTTAAATGTAGGCAAGTATCACTTCAATTGCTCTTCTCTTCTTTATGTCCATTGCAAAGTCAGACCTTTCTACTCTCCCAGTATGGCAGGGACTGTCCTGATTACTCCTCCATCATCTTACTTTTTTCAGATGCTTTTAAAATGTCTCAATTCTCCTTCCACTTTCGCGCTTTGTCCTCAGCTTACTTCAGTTGCTGCAAACTGAGTTCAAAATACAAAAGTAGTTTGCACTCCATTAACTCAACAGCTGGAGGGGAGAGGAAAGGACAGAATCTTGCCTTTCACAGTAGGCTGAGGCAAAAGCAAACTGCTGCAGCCTCTCCTAACTTGTTTGTTCTTCCGCGTTAATAAATTTCAACATCTTGACCACACTCTGATGTCGTTTAGGCACATGTGTCCCAGTTTGCATCTATGAAATGCTGGAGAGTATTCAAACTTTAACCTTTCTGGGTATGTGCAGACCTGGGAGGATGGGAGCAGTTACACTTGGGCCCCTGTATCCATGGGGGTTCGGTTCCTGGGTTTACTGAGGATGCCAGAATGTGGATGACAGCAAACCCTATTAAAATAAAGGACTTTCGGTAAAAACATAGCATAGAGTTAGGTTGGAGGAACTAGAAGATGCCTAAAGAGGATGCCTCTCTAGGCATTTTCCACTGTATGGGTCCCTGTTTTGTGTCGCACAGATAATTGAAACCATGGATATTGGTTCCGTGGATATGGGGGTCTGGCTGTACTTTATTTCTTTTATATGTGTTAATGACTTTATAGACTACAGTAGTTCCCGGGGCAATGTACAAAAGACTTAAAACAAATTTCAAAAAACGTAAAATGCACGTAAAACAATGAAACTGTCACAATAAAATTCTAAATCAGCACAGAGAATAACCTGTAATACCAACCACAGGCAAAATTTACGAGGTCACATAATAGAGCTAAAACACAGCCACATTGGGCATGGTGGGGGGGTGGGCAGTACAGTCATATAGTGTTAATTAGTAGGATAAAAGAATCTCAATGCTCAAAAGAATCTTGTCTTATGTTTTTAACTATGCTGGTGTTTTTAACTTATAATTATATTTTAATAATGGCAATGTTGTTATTAATGTTTTAATTGTATCCTAAATTTAAATTATTATAAGAAGCCTTGACTCTCATTTTGGGAGAAAGACAGGATATAAATCCAATAAATAAATAAGTCTTTGCTTGGAGCCAAAAGACATAAATATAAACACCAGAGAGCATTTCTAAGGCAGAGTAGAGATGTGGAAGTTTTTTGGGCAGGGAGTTGGCCCAACAAAAGCCCTCCCTTGTGATGTGTGATCCATCACAAAGCGTCCAGATTGTGTCTCCTTATCTCCCTTCTGAGGTTCTTTTTCCTTCCTGGTTCCGCTGCTTTACAAAAGAAACGCTAAACTTGCACGGAATGACACGCCAAAATGTATTTTCCCTCCTCTCTTAAAAAAAAAAAACTCTGAAGAGGATCAGGTTTCATATAACTGGCTGTATTTTCCTCTGTCCTCGTGATTATTTTTTCATGAAAAAGCACAACATTCAATATGCAGAGTTTAAGCTCTAGGCTTCTGAGCTACTTGGGCTCTGTGGAATAAACCGGCACAGGCAGAAGTTTTATAAATATCATGAGCATCTTTTGTTTGGAAGCCTTTCTTTCAAAACAGAAAACTGGCAGCTTCGGCATCACTTGGCTTTGAAGTCTGAACTGACAGCAAATATAAAGTGCAGTATCTTAGAGCCAAATTTGGGACGTACATTGGCTGGAGCAACAAATGTGCAAAAAAGGTTTATTTCATAATGTATGCACAAGAAGCATAAAATGAGACACAGATCAGGGGCCAAAGGAAAGCTTCTTAAAAGCTATGGAAAAATACAGTCCAGCTATTCCATCAGGTAGACAGTTTACAAAACTTCTCTTGTTTATACAGATTGACTGCCTTGAATAAAATTAGATTTATTTATTTATTTTGGTGAAATTTAAGTTACTAAAGGGGAACTGAGGGAGCTAGTGTGGTGTAGTAGTTTAAGTGCTCTGTTTCTAAATGCTCAAACTGAAGTTCTAAGCTACTGCAATGCTAGAAATTTGGGGGCTGAAGGAAAATTTCAAGGAGGGGAGGAGAATTCTTGTTGGGGGCAATGCCCTCATTTTGTTCCCTCTTAGCTACACCCCTGAAAGATTCACAGGAAAAAATAGGAAGGAGAGTGGTCACATTTTTCTACCGCAGTCCTGCAGTGAGTAAATAGGCCATACCTGTTGAACATCTTTGTGGTTACTAAAAGCCTAGATACCCAATTCAGTCCAGAACTACCTATTGGTCTTATGATGTAGCATATTGGCTACTTTTTCCTTCCATGGCCTGATGCCACCTGTTCATCCCAACCTGTAGGGCCATTTAGTGATGTAATTATTAAAATGTTTATATCCTGCCCTATAGCTGAAGAACTCAGGGAGTTTTAGGACTATAATTCTCATCAGACAACATGACCAATAGATATGGGTTGGGTCAGTCACTGGTTGTGTAAATGCAGCACCCTGCAGTATGATAAGAGAGGACACGGTAGGTAGAAACAGGGCAGTTTCATCCCATGCTTACCTCTCCATGGCAGCCTTTGTAAGCTAGATCCCATGCATGATGGGAGAAGGCTGATGAAGGAAGGTGCTGCTATTGTAGTGGTAGAGTAAGAATTGGGCTCTATATCTGGCATAGTGTAATGCTGGCCTTCTGGATCCATCTGACTCCTTGTCCTCTTCCTCCTAAATGTCAGAGTACAGATCGCTGCTGTATGTCAGTCACGGCATCCATGTGCCACATACACTGACTCCCATCAGCAATACAGGAGGAACACTGGAAACCTCTTTAAACCAAGTGAGGCCAACCATTGATCCATCAAGCCCAGCAATGTTGACACAAACTAGCAGCAGATCTCTAGGGTTTCAGGCAAGGTTTTTTCTTCATCCTAGTACTGCAGTGGAAACACCAGGGAATGAACTGGGGACCCTTGATATGCAAAGCAAGTGCTATCTATGTCCACTGAACTACAGACCCTTCTGCAAATCGCTCTGTTGGCAGAGCTTGGAAAGGTACACATTAAAAGTGTTCCTGCTAACCTGTTACAGCAGGGTTGGGGTTTGCCACCAGGGTCTTTTTGCATGGCCCCTCTATCTTACCTCACCCCCCCAAAAAAATATGAAGCCTCAGAAAGGTCAATTTTCAGCCCTCGAAGCAGCAAGAGCTTTTGCCTTCAATGTCAGTGAGGCAATGAATGAACTAGAAGTTTTAGTCATAAAGGTAAAGGGGCTACCCAAGGTGTTGATGCATATCCCCCCACCACTACCACCAAATAGGCTTGGCATCTTGGATAACTCCTTTACAGTTTGGGCTGTAACACAGAGTAGATTCACCACCCCATTGACATGAAAGCCACGAGCTACCACTGCAAGAAAGGTTCCTGGAGTGGCAATTATACATTTCTTCCAGTTCCCCCGAAATGAAACCAGAAGTAGGTATCCAGCCACAGAGCCAGTGTAGTGTAGATTGAGCACTGGACTTTAACTATGGCTAAGCAGGGTTTAAATCCCTGCTTAGCCATGGAAACCCCTGGGTAACCTTGAGCAAGTTACATTCTCTCAGCCTCAGAGGAAAGCAAAGGCAAACCCTCTCTGAACAAATCTTGCCAAGAAAACCCTGTGATAGGCTCACCTTAAGGTTTCTTTAAATCAGAAACCACTCAAATGCACACAAAAACAACAACACTTCTGGGTTGGATTTTTTTCTCGTTTGTAGTAGTAGCAGTAGCAATAGTAGTAGTAGTTGCTGTTGTTGTTTTGTATTTGCATTTGTAGGGCTGATTGCTTCTCTAAGGCTTGCCTACTCCTTAGATAATTCATTGTCCTCAGTAAGTACCATATATTGCCATAGTAATTCATCACCATTAATGGCTGCAACATTGAATTGGCAGTCCATTGCATTACTTTCTTGTGTTACCCATTACCTTTGGTCTTAACCCTTAGAACTAACAAAAATGCCTTTTAAAATGCCCTTTAAAAGTAACTTTGAAATATAATTAGAAATACATTATTCATTACAACAATAAAGTAATGGTGCTTCCAGTACAGTAGTTCTGTTACTTCTGAAACATGGCTTGTTTATGCTCTCATTACCCAATTACCAAAAGTAACAGCCCAGGTAGTTATCTTATCTTACATTGCTCCTAAGCTCTGCCAGTCAGGTTCAACTCTGTGGCCACGTGGGTTGTTTGGGTACTCAAATTCAGCATATTTGAACTGCCTACAGATGTGACTCTCAGTATTCTGTAGTGAATTATGATAATTTAAAACAGCAACAGAATCTAGTTTTCTCCACTTTGTTATTTAACACGTACTGTAGATGCATTTTGCGTTGAAAACCCCAGGGTGATTCTGAAGACCTCACGATCTGAATACCAGCTTGATACCTTGGCATCAATATAAATCTGTTTTATTGTCTCTTTTTCCACAGCATAAGTAGCAAGTGATTGAATTCCATGGCTCTTTAAATACATTATCTAGTTTTATCAGAATGATGAATTTATGATTCAGAGCTTCCTGCTTTCCTCTATCTCAGTGCCTGGTTTCCTAAATGCAAGATACCACTCCAACTAGAGGAAATAAGTGTCAATAGCTGCTTCACATGCATTTTCTCAAAGTGAAAAGTCCAGTTCTGGAGTTGGGCTGTGTATACAGTCTAGATCAGGTTTATAAGAAGCATGACCACCTTTCTGTTGGACAGGGACTGGATGGCTGGGTTGAGTTATGCACACCAAATAGATAATCTACAGATCTATGGATGACTGAAGTGGCTCCAAATTTGCAGTCCTTGTTAATAATATTAATATAGCTTACATTGATTAATATAAATCAGGAACATGCCCTTATTGGTAGGGCATCTTTCCCACTCTCTCACAGACACTCACACGTACGTATGTATGCAGCAAATACCCAAACCACTATCCTCTTTCATACCTGATTCATTTGAATGTGCACAATACCAGAATGAAGTATTTAGAAATAAGCTTGATTGGTTGAGAACCAGGGCAAAATAAGTGGTACGGTAAATACACATAGGCATTTAATGGGTGAAAGCCAGCATGGTGTGGTAGTCTGAGCTCAGATTATGACTCTGGAGTCCAAGGTTCGAATCCCTGCTTGGCCATGGAAACCCATTAGCTGACCTTGGGCAAGTCACACACTCTCAGCCTCAGAGGGAGTCAAAGGCAGCCCCCCTCTGAACAAACCTTGCCAAGAAAACCCTGTGAAAGCATCACCTTAGGGATGCCATAAGTTGAAAATGATTTGAAGGCACACAACAACAAATTAAATGGGTCCTTAGTTTTACTCTTGAAAAAACAACTCAGTGCCCCAGTCTTTAGGCAGAGAGGTGATGACTTCAGGTGGCAAATACTGGAGGACAGCAGTCGTAAAAACCCTTTGTGCCAATACCTGCTGAGTCCCCTGGACAATCCTCTCTACTAGGGGACAGATTTATGTGTGCCACATTGCCTCTCCAAGCACCCCCTAATCCAGAGGTAGCTAAAGTGCAACTTCAGGGCTGCATTTGCTCCCCAAGCTGTTTTTACAACCCCTCCAAAAGACTTTTTTTGGCAAAAAAGGATGAATTCCCTCTCCTAGAAAAACCCAGGATCAACAATATAAATAGGTTGCACAGCTTACTCAACCTCACACTGTTTCACATGTTAAAAACTCCTCTTTTTGAAAAACAGGAGCTGTTTCATATCAAATAATTTTTACCCAAAGAGGTGGGGGATCTGTGGGGGGCTCACCCGTGATGACAAATCTCAGTTATTAATTGGGTAAATTATTAGCTCAAATGGAAGGTCAGGTAACTTTCAGGATCTTTTCAGCTGTGTATACTGGTACTAACTGCAAAGATTCCCAGCAAATAAAATAAAAATGTTTTTTATTGGAAAATAACATGGAAGCATTCACACACACACACTCACAAGAACCATATAAGGCTAACGAAGAGTTAAAGGTGGAAAGGTTGGATAGAAGAAAAGATTTGGGAGGTAGGGACTATTGTTACCAGTTTTGAGGAGGGAGAACCAAAGGGTTCAGACCAAAATCTGAGTGGTTCAGCTTCCAGTCTAGTACGGTTCTATACACTGAAGGTAGATGGTTAGGGTCTTCTTCTTAGCCTTAGATAACAAAATGTCTTGGGCAGGTCCTGGCCCTGTACACTGCCTATTTGGATCAATTCGAATACAACACAATCTCATTTTTCAGTAGACATAATGAGGAACTAGAAGACTGGCTCACTTTAAATGCTTTAAATAATTGAAACTTACTTAAGGTCCTTAAGGCATGCCACTAGAGGGAGATGTGGTCACAGTCACTGCTAGCACATCAGATAATAATACAATGCTTGCTCCTACATATTTGTGAATGAATTGAATGAGTGAATAAGTATGCGCTAGGTAGGGCAGGTTTCTAGGATGGAGGACCATCGCCTCCCAAAAATAGTACTCTACGGTGAACTCGCCACGGGTCAGCATAAGAGGGGTGCTCCAAAAAAGCGATACAAGGATTCCCTGAAACAATATCTCAGGCTTGGCCAAATTGATCACCAACAATGGTCCGCCCTGGCCTCACATTGGGAGGCATGGAGACGCACTATCCACAATGCTGCAGCCTTATTTGAGAACTCACGACGAACAAGTCTTGAAGAGAAACGACAACGCAGAAAGAATCACAACCCAGAAGGATCACCCAAGGAGACCTTCTGCTGTGCTTTCTGCAGAACCGGACTTGTTTATCTTGGATTGGCCTTTTTAGTCATCAGCGTGCTTGCAGAAAGCGCAGGATGAGTCCTTCCTGAATCTTCATTTGCAAAGAAAAACCAGAGAGATGCAGTCAATCAATCTCAGATTTGCATGTGGATATACAAAAATCCCATCCCTCCAAAACCAGAAATTCTGATCCGATATTCACATGTACATTTTGAATAAAATGCAGGCTTATGGACTACTTGTCAGCTTTTGGTGCATCTGGTAATTGCCACTGATCACATTCTGACAAGATGACAGGAGCTGTAGCACATCCAGCAATTTTGTGTAATTCAACCATCACATTTCTATGTTGCTCCAGTAGTAAATATTCCCTGTAAGCATGAGCTCTGCTATTACTTAATATATACTTGGCATCAACACTGTGCCAGGTGCTTCGTGAAAACATACAAAAGTGATAAGAGTCCCTGTCATGAAGATAGTGCCAAATGACAGCCTCCAAATGGTAATCAGTTCCCACGCAACTGGTAATGTTTAGAAGCATTTACTACATGCAGCTGAAATAATCACATTGAAAGCTATAACATACACAGTTTTGCCAAGCCAATAAGAGGGAATCTGATACGTGCTCTAGTGGATTTCCTTATACAGTGGGGCCAGGACCCACCATGGATACCATAATCCATGGATGCTCAATTTCCATTACCATATATACAATGACATAGTAAAACGGTGCCCCTTACATAAAACGGCAAATAGCAGGATTTATTTTATTATTATTATTTATTTTTAGAATATTTTTGGAATGGTTGAATCCATGGATAAAGAATCAGTGGATACGGTGGGCAGACCATTCAGTACAAACAACACTACACCACCACCACCTTTGGACAGCATGAGGGAAAGGATGGTTGGGGGCAGAGATGGCAACTTGTGCTGTCCTGATATCTCTCTCTCTGCCTTCAGTATCCACTGGGATCATGCTAGAGCAGCCTTCCTCAATATGTTTCCCTTCAGATGTTCTGGCCTACAACTTCCATCAGCCCTAGTTAGCATAGCTAACAGTCAGGGATGATGGGGGTTGTAGGGTAAGATACCTGGAGGGACCTACATTGTGCTGGGGCAGGGGGACAGAATCATGAAAATCACCTTTCACACTGATGAACAGATACAGTGGGCCCTTCGGGGTTTGGTTCCAGGACCCATATACAATGGTATAGCAAACTGGTATCTCTTATATAAAATGGCAAAATCAACGTTTGCTTTTTGGAATTAATTTTTTGGGGGAATATTTTCAAATCATAGAAACATAGAATTGTAGAGTAGGAAGAGACCACAAGGGCCATCCAGTCCAACCCCCTGCCATGCAGGAAATCATGGTCAAAGCATCCCTGACAGATGACCATCCAGCCTCTGTTTAAAGACCTCCAAGGAAGGAGACCCCACCACGCTCCGAGGGAGTGTGTTCCACTGCCGAACAGCTCTTACTGTCAAAAAGTTCCTCCTAATGTTGAGGTGGAATCTCTGTTCCTGGAGCTTGCATCCATTGCTCCGTGTTCCAGTCTCTGGAGCAGCAGAAAACAAGCCTGCTCCATCCTCAACGTGACACCCCTTCAAATACTTAAACAGGGCTATCATATCGCCCCTTAACTGTCTTTTTTCCATGCTAAACATACTCAGATCCCTAAGTCTTTCCTCATAAGGCATGGTTTCCAGATTTTTCACCATTTTAGTCGCCCTCCTCTGGACACACTCCAATTTGTCCATATCCTTTTTGAATTGTGGTGCCCAGAAGTGGACACAGTATTCTAGGTGGGTTCATGGTTGGTTGAATCCATGGATGCTGAATCCATGAATATGGAAGGCTGAATGTACAGAAAACATCACCAGAACAGACAACACCTGAATATGAGTGAGGTGATAGGTTCTTAGCAGACTGTTTTACTGTTACATTTTATTTATAGCCCAACTTTTCTCTCCCAAACCCGCACAAATTAACAATATAGCTAAACCATCCAAAAGGTTAACTTTAAAATGCCATAAACTGTCAGTAACATTTTTAAAAAATAAAATATATAAATAAAAATAATCAAAAACCATTCAAAGACAGTTTAAGTAAAAGCAGAATAACACTGTATTTAAAGTCCTTTCTTCGAAAATATTCTGTTCTCAAAATAAAGCCTTTGATTGCCCATGGAAAGAGAGGAAAAAGGGGCCAATTCTAGCTTCTCTAAAAAGAGAGTTCCAGAGCCTAGGAGCAGCCACTGAGAAGGCCCTGAACTGGAGCACAGTACAGCTAAAATATATAGTACCTATTTTGGAAGTACATAGAAGGTCCTCCATCAATAACTAGCATCTTGACTTAAAAGGACTACAGTACTGTAATTGGCAAGGAAATATACTTGAGACCTTAGGGAGGCACTGTCACATAAGGTGGAAAATGGAAGCAGAAGGACCTGACCATAAGAGCTGTTCAGAAGTGGAATACACTGCCTCGTAGTTTGGTGGAGTCTCCTTCTTTGGAGGTTTTTAAACAGAGGCTGGATGGCCATCTGTCGGGAATGATTTGACTGATGCATAGCAGGGATTCGGACTTGATGGCCCTTGAGGTCTCTTCCACCTCTATGATTCTATGACCACTGGTCATAAGGCAGCTTCCTTTATGCTTAGCCTCAGGCACAGGTCGCTATATTTGGTATCAAATGACATCAATCCTACACCTAGTTAAGATTTCAGCCTTATATAAAAGAGGATGAGTGACTTTCACTGCAGGCAGTAGCTGAGATGAAGGCAGAACAGCTTGTCTTATCTTTACAGAATCTACTTTTCAGGTTAAGATTTCTGAAATGAAAGCATTTAAAGAAAAATGCTGCTGTCTTAACTCATCAGAAAATCCCTTGAGTTTCTAGCTCTGGCCTAATTTGACTCTCTCATGGGTGCAAGAATCCTGTTTCTCAACAACTTCAACTATAATCATTCTACACATCCAGTCCTTTTCTTTTAGCCCCAAGGACCACATCCAGGGTAGACTCAGGGAACAGGCGCCAGGTATGTCCTTTGCCTCACTGGTGGAGACTGTGGGAAGGGGGCATGAAGGAGCACCTTGCTTTTTTCTTGTTGCTAGACACAATTATGGTTGCCAGTTCAGGACCTATGTTTCTGGATCAAAACCTAAGACCTAGGGACAGCTGCTACTAATGTCATTAAGCATTGTGCATTAAGAATCAAACCACAGTTGCTCAGAGTTTATCATTCAAATGGAGAGCGGTTCTCCCTAGGTCTCAGATTTTGATCCAGAAATTTAGATCCTGAACTGGCAACCATAATTGTGTCTAGCAAAAAGAAAAGAGCAAGGTGCTCCTCCATACCCCCTTACCCTAGTTTCCACCAGTGAGGCAAAGCGCATATCTGGCGCCTGTTCCCCAAGTATACCCTACATGTGGTCCTTAGGGCTGAAAAGAAAAGGACTGGATGTGTGGAATGGTTCTGGTGGAAGTTGCTGAAAACTTACTTTCCAGTTTGCAAATAAAGACAGAAAGAGGCTATTCCCAGTTCAAGATGGAATAAAGGGATTATTAGAGAATTAGGGAGATGGTATCAGGAAAATTTAATCAAGCCTACTTGCTTCTAGTCAGAAAATGAATGGAGAGCAGAGTAGAAGGTGACTCATGGTGTCACAACTCTACAGAGTGGAGGGTGAGCCCTGGTGGGAGAGGAGGTAAATACATAACCACCCTCACCCCCTGAAGAGTCTTTACAAGTTGCAGTAACTTATCAATTAACCCTTGCAAATTATAGCAAGATGCTCTACTAGCTCAGCTGGGCATTTGCACACTGCTTTTCCTTTTGCCTGGAACTGAGCTCACTAAACCTGGAAAATCTGCCCTTCATCTCTCGTCTGTGAGATAACCCACAAAAAATGGAGATTTGAGGCCAGGCCCTGAGATCTGACAACTCTAGATGCAATAGCCATACTGAAAGTTAGGATTTTGAAGGTGAATGAGGATCTTTATCCTGCTTGATGGAGCTTTATGGTACCTCGTCCTGCTCCAAGACCTGTTAAGGACTAAAGTTATAGGTGCTCTGTTCTTGGATCCAATGTGGCAACATTATGCCAGAAATTGACCTTATCACTCCTTTCAAGAGACCCTATTTTTTTAAAAAAATTGAAGTTGTCAAGATCTACTCTCCTTTCTGAGTTTCTAGCAGCTTGGTTTCAACAGCTTAAAATGTAGCCCTAACTATGTACACCTGCAGTATCACTTGTTTTGGATTCCTCAAGGCCACAGTGATGGTCTAGTAACTGGGATAGTTTTTTCAATTAGGTTCACATGGGAATCTACAAGTCCAAAAAGTGCTGGAAAGTTCTGGGCTTTTAGGCATTCAATTGGTCAGTTGGCTCTACCTTGATTGCCATGGATTTCTGCCATAAAAGCAGAATTGACACCCTTCTTTTTTTGACTCACAGACTTACAGTCTATTTCATAAATTTTGCATTACATTGTTTATGCTTTTGTTCCAGCTGTTCTGGATCTGTTCTAATGAAATCAATCTGATACATGATGAATTGTTTTAGCTACTGTCTATGCTGATACTTAATCCTGTTTATTATTCCCAAAGAATTATTATTGATTTTTATATAACTACCTATCCCGCCATTGTTTGTAAATAAATCCATCTCCTTTATGTATATATGTGTGAAATTCTAGAATGTATTTATTTATTTATTGAATTTATACCCGACCTTTCTCCCAAGATGGGTCCCAAGGTGGCTTTCAGTAATTTATAACAAGATTAAGTCAAAGTCTTATTTTACAAAAGTTTTAAAAGAATTAAATAACAGTATCATTATAAAAAGCATGGCTAAAGACAGTTAAAAACACATTTAAACCATAATTACTAATGAAACATGAGAACTACAGCTCACCACTTCACACATGGTGCATAATTTAAATCTCAAAGACCTGCCTGAAGAAAAAGGTCTTTTTACCCGCTGGCAGAAAGAGAGCAGGAAGGGAGCCAACTACAATGTCCGTATAAGGGGGTTCCACAACCTGGGAGCAGTCACCCAAAAGGCTCTCTTCTGTCTTCACACCAAACATGCCTGTGAAGAAGGTGGGACCAAGAGAAAGCCTTTCCCTCATTTTCCTTTGTATTAAATCTTGTACTTACTGTTTACTGTTCAAGGTTCTTAGCCTAAGGTTCTAGATCACATTGTGCTAACTTGGTAAATATTTATTTATTTATTGGATTTATATCCTGCTTTTCTCTCAAAGTGGGATTCAAGATGGCTTACAATAATTTAGAAAGGCTGCAGCTCAAACACGAATTACAAACGTTAATAAAGAATTAAATATTACTATTATTAAAACATAATTATAACAGTTAAGACACTTCACAGTTAAAGAATAGTTTCAATAAAAGATTAAAAATCTAATATATATAATCCTATTGGGTATGTTGCTGTATATTGGCCGCTTAGGAAACTGACCAACCAATCAAAGCTCTGTTGGGCAGCCAATCAACACACTGGGGGCGGGAACATGTGGACATTTAAGTCCTTTCTAAACATGGTGGTGGCAGAGGGGGTGTGAGTAGCATGGGGGGATGTGGCATGGTGTGTGTGTGCAGGGAGGGTGGCGCAAGCGTGGGGAGGGTGGCATGGGGAGGGCAGCGCAGGCATAGGGAGGGCAGCATGGGGCACGGGGAGGATGGCGTGGAGCACAGGAAAGGTGGCGCAGGGCATGGGGGACGACGTGGGGGACCGGCATTTGTACCATGGGGGAGTGTAATGCATGGGGGGAACAATGTATATTACACCAGGTATAGCTAGTGTTTTTAAAAACACCAACATGCCAATTACCTACGACTCCTCGAGCGCTTTCATCAGCGCTGTCTACGCACAATCCTAAATATACACTGGACTGACTATGTGACGAATGTTGCTGTCCTTGAACAAGCAGGGATCACCAGCATTGAGGCCATGATATTGAGAACACAGCTGCGCTGGGCAGGGCACGTTTCTAGGATGGAGGACCATCGCCTCCCAAAAATACTACTCTACGGTGAACTCGCCACGGGTCAGCGTGGGAGGGGCGCTCCAAAAAAGCGATACAAGGACTCCCTGAAACAACATCTCAGGCTTGGCCAGATTGATCACCAACGGTGGTCCGCCCTGGCCTCACATCGGGAGGCATGGAGACGCACTATCCACAATGCTGCAGCCTTATTTGAGAACTCACGACGAACAAGTCTTGAAGAGAAACGACAACGCAGAAAGAATCACAACCCAAAAACATCACCCAAGGAGACCTTCTGCTGCACTTTTTGCAACCGGACTTGTTTATCTCGGATTGGCCTTTTTAGTCATCAGCGCGCTTGCAGAAGGCGCGGGATGAGTCCTTCCTGAATCTTCGTTTGCGAAGAAAAGCCAGAGAGAGAGAGAGAGAGAGAGAGAGACATAACTTCATAATTAAAATTCACAATTCGAAAGCTTGCCTAAATAAAAATGTCTTCACCTGCTGGCAAAAATATGTCTTGTAAACAATTCCAGCCATGCGCCAGGACTGTAGTCTGTGTTAACACAGGATAAGCAATTTTACACCCATGGAAAGACTTGATTGTCCTGCCCTAATGTCCATTTGTGAAGGATTTCAGACTTTCTGTTTATTTGTAAAATAGGAAGCCCAGTTTTATTTCTTTGCCCAGATGAGTGATCTCAGAAGCTTCAAAAGCAATGCCTGTCACCTGACTCATACCCTCACACTTCCAAAATATGACATTTCCTGGAATAAGTCTTATAAACCAAATTCACTGCTTTTCCTGTTTTTGAAAGAAACAAACGATGTTCAGTTAGAAATCTTGGCAGCAGAAACATATAAATCCATATTCATTTTTTCTGCAAATATTTTTACAAAGAATTAAAGCACACATACTGTATATGACAGGGGTTTTGGGTTTTTTTGAAGCCCACTCTTCAATTTTATACTGAAATTACATACATTATTCGTACTTTTCTTTCACTTTTCATTTTTTATAATTTTTCATTAAGATTTTTCTACATACAAAAAAAGTTACATATGCTTCAACAATACAACAAAGGAAAAAACCAGAAAACAAAGAAAAAAGAAATAGATAAAAGTAACATTAAAAAAAAGAATTCTAAGCAAAACGTTTCTGTACTAAACCAGTGTCTGATGTCAAGAATGGACTGGATGAGGGCAAACAAATTGAAACTTAATCCAGACAAGAAGGGTGTGCTCCAGGTCAGTCGAAAGGCAGATCAGGGAATACAGATCCAGCCTGTGCTGGTCATATTCCCCCTGAAATCATGGGTTTGCAGCTTGGGGGTGCTCCTGGACTCAAATCTGAGCCTGGATGCCCAGGTTTCAGCTATGTCCAGGAGTACATTTGCAAAGTTAAGACTAGTGTACCAGCTGTGCCCATTCCTTGAAAAGACAGATCTGGCTACAGTGACACATGACTTGATTAAATCCAGTTTGGACTACTGTAACATGCTTTACGTGGGGCTGCCTTTGGAAACTGTTTGGAAACCACAGTGGGTCCCAAAGGCTGCAACCAGGCTGTTGACTGGGTACAGGGATCATGTGACACCCCTGTTGAAACAGCTCCATTGGCTACTGGTCCATTTCCAGGCAGAATTCAAAGTGCTGGTTTTGACCTTTAAAGCCCTACATGGCTTGGGTCCAGACTTTTGAAAGACCATTATCTTCTCATTTAATCTATCACGTTCTTTAACATCTGCAGTGGAAAGCTTTCTCCCAGCCCCATGCCTCCACCTTCACAGGTGCAGTTGGTGAGGACTTGGGAAAAAGCCTTCTCTGTGGCTGCTCCCAGGCACACAGAAGTCATCATCGTGCCTGCTAATAAAACAAGTCACAGTGCTTTAACCCTATACTGCATCTCTGATCTTGCCCCACCTCTATTGCATCACTGCTGTCTAAAGGCACATCTACATTGTAGAAATAATGCAGTTTGACATCACTTTAAGTGCTATAGCTCCATCCTATGGAATCCTGGGATTTGTAGTTTTACAAGGTCTTTAGCCTTCTCTGTCAGAGTGTTGGTGCCTCACAAAACTACAGACCCCAGGGTTCCATAGGATGGAGCCATGACAGTTAAAGTGGTATCAAACTGCATTATTTCTATAGTGCAGATGCACCTTAAATTTAGATTGTATATTCCTAGGGTGAGATCCCATTCTTAACACCACTCTACAAAGCTCTACTGGGTGCACCGATGATACTATATATCACCAGTAGAGGGCTACTTCCCCCTGCTTTCCTGGCAAACCAGTAACATGGACAGATAAAGTGCTCCTCCTAGTACAGGTTAAGTTGAGGGAAAGTTATATATGGGACCTGAAGCTTATATCTGTTGATTTGTTTTAAATTTATTCTAATTAAATTGAAGAGTTTCATATATATATCTCCTACATTCTGTTTAGTATATGTTTTTATGAGAAATCTCTTTTCCTCATCTCTCTCTGGCTTTTCTTCGCAAACAAAGATTCAGGAAGGACTCATCCTGTGTTTTCTGCAAACACGCTGATGACTCTATGGCTTTTCTTCGCAAACAAAGATTCAGGAAGGACTCATCCCGCGTTTTCTGCAAATGCGCTGATGACTAAAAAAGGCCAATCAGAGATAGACAAGTCCGGTTGCAGAAAGCACAGCAGAAGGTCTCCTTGGGTGATGTTTCCGGGTTGTGATTCTTTCTGCATTGTTGTTTCTCTTCAAGACTTGTTCGGCGTGAGTTCTCAAATAAGGCTGCAGCATTGTGGATAGTGCGTCTCCATGCCTCCCGATGTGAGGCCAGGGCGGACCAGTGTTGGTGATCAATTTGGCCGAGCCTGAGATGTTGTTTCAGGGAGTCCTTGTATCGCTTTTTTGGAGCACCCCTCTTACGCTGACTGTGGCGAGTTCACCGTAGAGTACTATTTTGGGGAGGCGATGGTCCTCCATCCTAGAAACGTGCCCTGCCCAGCGCAGCTGTATTCTTAATATCATGGCCTCAATGCTGGTGATCCCTGCTTGCTCAAGGACAGCAACATTTGTCACATAGTCAGTCCAGTGTATATTTAGGATTGTGCATATACAGCACTGATGGAAGCGTTTGAGGAGTCGTAAGTGGTGGCGATAGGTGACCCATGTTTCAGATCCATAAAGGAGAACAGACAGTACAATGGCTCTATACACACTGATTTTTGTTTTTCGCCTCAGGTGTTTATTACTCCAGACTCTTTTGTAAAGTCTTCCAAATGCACTATGTGCCTTTGCTAATCTGTGATCGATCTCTTTGTCAATCTTGGCATCTGAGGAGATGATGCTTCCCAGGTAGGTGAACTGCTGAACGGACTTGAGCACACTTTTTACAGTCAAATTATGTAGGTTAATGTGGCAGGTAGGAAATTTGGAATAAAGTGTGTCCATCTGTCTGTGAGATGTAAATCCTGACTTCTTTCATCCTCATGTGGTAAATGAGACATTTTTTTCTCTTCTATGAGAGCCACACAAAAAGAAGCGGTTTCTGGTTTGTGTCAAAGAAAAACTATACATTTTCGCAAGTCACTTTTGTGCATTTCAGTAAAACATGCAGTACTGGAAAATGCAATAACCATTTAATAGACAATGTTATAGCACTTGGTGGGTTGCTTACATCTTTGTGATATCCTATTGTGCTTGCTGTGTGTGTACGCTCTGCATCAGCAAGGGGAAATAGGCACAAATTCTGCACAGAGACAAGCACAAACTGCAGAAACCTTGTGGGAGGGGAACTGGTGTCTTAACCTCTAAAGGAGGTGGGAGAATCCTAAAGCTGCTTTCTTGCTGTGTGTTTTTGATGCCTTGACTTGAGGATCCTAAGTTATACCACATAAACAAGGAATTAAAGTATGTTAGGACAGTGCCCTCCTGAGGCAACTTGAGATAAAGTTGAGATGCATGCATGTGATAAATAGATTTGTTCTTGATGCAAAAATTAAGCGCTGACAGATGCTTGTAAGTCAAAGATGGTACAACAGAAGATGGACATTAAAGTCCAGTTAAGACACTGGATGCCACCATTGCTTCAAGGATTCCCTTACTATACATTTGATTTTAAGATGAAGAAGCAGAAAAAAGGAGAGAAGATATGCATGCACTAGATCCTCAGCAGGGTGTGGGGGAAGTATGAAGTGTCAAATCAGATAAGTAGAAAGCAAAGCACTTTTGTAGAAAGAAAAGGACTTTACTTCAGACTACTGTATCTGACATACACAGGCTGCTCCTTTCCATTTAGATTTGTTTCCCCTTCTTAAAAAGAGTTTTTCCACATAACCTGAACCCTCCTTAACAGTTTTAGTTCTATGGTTTGGGGGACTACTCTTCTTTGACTGATTATGCTATGAACAATTACTACTACTAACTCTTAGTAGTAGTATAGAGTTGCCAGATGAAATAAGGGAATGAGTTCGTATCTGTTTAATCATTGTGTAGAAGAGAGAATTGCAGCAGATGTTACTTGTTCTTCAAGCAACACCTGTTGAAATTCCCTCTTCTACACAACTATTAAAGGGACATGAGCCCTGTGCCTTATTTCATCTGGCAACCCTATAGTATTAGTAGTACTATACTAATTGAACACATTTTCATTGTACTATGTTATAAGCAACTTCTTTGTCATTGTATCATCATCGTCATCATAACAATAACAACATTACTAAAAAGATACAATATTTGCATGGTATATTTTCTGAATGCTCATCATGTATCATTAACCTTTAGAGCAATTCTTTAAGGTATCTTCAGTGTCTCCATATTACAATTGTGGGAGATGTAATAAAACCACCATGAGAGTTCCTGGTTGAAGAACGAGGCCTCCTTAGTACACAGCTGAACTTTTAGCCATTACAGTGGACCCCTGGTATCTGCTGGAGTTTGGTTCCAGGATCTCCCATGGATACCAAAATCCATGCACGCTCAAGTCCCAATGGCAGAGTAAAATGCTGTCTCTTATATAAAACGGTAAAATCAAAGTTTGCATTTTGGATTTTTTGGGGGGGAGGGGGATTTTCAAGCCATGGACAGTGGAATCCATGGATGCAGAATCCGTAGATACAGAGTGACCTTCAGGATGTGCCCATATGCAGCTTGGGCATTCATACTAGCCTCTATTTGTACAATCTTTCTGCAGTTGCTTGCTTTTGTACCACCCCCCAAATCCATAAGACAACTATAGCTAATGAATATATAGAATCACTGGGCTGGAAATACCCCCCATCTAAAAAAAGTTCACCTAGTACAACCCTTTGCCAATACATCCTGCTCTATCCCACTATATTTTATACTCATCCTTTCCTCATTGTTTCCATCTTGATATTCAAATCCAGGAACACTTTGCAATTTTGCTTGTCAATTGCCCTGACTTGTATTGGCCTGGCCCATCATAATATTCTCCAGGTCTGAGCTGGCAGATTATTCTATTTCTCACAAAAGAGGTCAGGCACTTCATAAAAGCTGCTGCCTGATAGAGCTAAAAGGCAGAAATGGGTAGATCTGAGTGTAGACCCTGGCGATGCATTATATTAAAAGTGGGTGTTTCCACAAATTTTTTAAAGATATAATGATGAAGCAGAAAAGCTTTTCCATAAGGGTGAAACAATTAGTGAACCTCGTACTACACCTGATTCAAATTTCACAGATGGCAGAGGCCAGATAAAACTGTCTTAAGGATTGGTTCTGTTTTGTGGGCTACCCATTAGCCATCTCTGCCCTCTGTGTCCTGATTCTGTTCTGTGATGGCCACTTGCAAAGTCTGTACATGTTATCCTTTCCAATTTTCAAAAAAATACCATCTTTCTAATGACTGATCCACCAAACAGTCACAGAAATTTCGCCAGAAAAACTTGGATGCTTTTCGAACTGCTTCTAGTCACTTCTCAGCGGTAATAATGGCATGGGTTGTACATTCTGCAGTTTCATCTAGGGGTGTCTTCAGAGAGTCACACCCTCATTGTTAGCACAGCATCAAGATGAATAATACCAGATTAGAAGTATGGCACAGCAGCTACATGTGGGAACAGACAAATCAAAGGCCATGACTTGGAGGAGCAAGAGACAGGCCTTCCTCTGCCACTGTGAAATTTTCTATGTAGGCATCATCTTAGCTACAGAAGAAGCAGTTTACTCAGAGGTGTGGGGGGGAAGAAAGGTCTCTTAAAACAGCTGGGGCCCACATCTCCCCACATACACACACACATAGTTCCCAGATCTCAGGGCTTGGCCCCTCTTCTCCAATCCTCAGGGTGAGCAGAAAGAATCTCTAGGGAAGTGGTTTTCTTTTTTGTTTAAATATGTTTATTGAAAGAATAAAAAAGAAAATAATTAAAAACACATTCACCAATATCACTCACATAGCATAAACGCACATAAATCATACATATACTACATTTACATTTCTACCTTTCGTATCGCTCATTCATTCTATCTTAGAGCTTCCTTTCCAGCTACTCATGAAGGTAAGTTGTTGCATTTTCTGATTCCTGATTTAACTAAATATCATTTATACCAGTTTTACCATGATATTATATCTTTATGTCATTTCATTATTTTCCCCTTGACTACAGTTAATTGGAGTGTGCAGAGGATTAATTTTATTTATTTATTTTTTAAATATGTCTTTCTGAAATAACCAGGACTGTGACGATAATTATCTAAAAAAGCATGTATTCTTATCTCCCTAACAAATTATTTCATCTGGGAATTGCTGCAAAATTCCCCCACCTTTTCTCTAAATACTCAGAAAATCTCTCCCATGCTTTCCGATGGTCTTCTACATACTTACCTTTTATCAACATAGTTAATCTGTCTATTTCAACAGTTTCATAAACCTTAAGTAACCATTGATCTGCTGATGGGGTGTTTTGACTTTTTCCACATTGATGCATATGTTATTCTTGCTGCTGCCAGCAGATAGAATATTAATTTTTCACTTCCTTGATCAAATTTTTCTTCATACATCCCTAATAGATAGAATTGTGGATTCCATGGCAAGTTACTTCCCAAAATTTCAATCATAGTTTTCCATACTTGGCTCCAATATTTTTTAGCGTGCGCACAACCCCACCATAAAAGAAAGAAAATGCCTGTTGAATGCTTACACTTACACTTTGACACTTTCTTTTGTCAAACTGATAAAAAAAGTGTAGAGAAGTGGTTTTCAACCTTTGGTCCTCAACATATTTTGGACTTCAGTGCTAGAAAGACACGCTGTGTCCACCACAACCACCTGCAGAATTGTTCCACATCGACAGGACACCAAGGAGAAGGTTTCTGGAGAGACTTCTGCAAAAGACTTCAGGCTGAGAAGGAAAAATTCCTTCACCCCAGCACACTGCCTTGAGCTCTGGCTTGCCAAATAAAGACAGCAACAAGGCCAGCCTTCACTCAACTTGAGGACTTTAATCTTTGTTAGCAGTATATTTACAATATATATATATATATACAGAGTATAGGACAATCTCTCTTAAACCAACAAACTGCTTCACCAACCACCATCCACAACAAACCCACACTGGAGATAATTCCCATCTCCTTTTTATAGGCAGTTAAACAATGCCTGTTACATCAGGCATCTCAGATGTGCATACTCTCAAATGCTAACTCACACACACACACCTGCCACTGGGACTTAACTACTTTCACTTTTAAGCTTATAGCTCCATCTTGTGGTCACATCCATGTCATTTCCTGATATTCAACTCCCAGAAACCTCAGCTAGCATGACCAATGGTCAGGAATTCTGGGAAATGAACTCCAAAATGTCTAGCGAGCCAAAGGTTGAGAACCACTGCTTAGGACTTGTCCATATGATGGGGGGAAATGTAGATTGATGCACACTAATGCCAGTTTGAAGCAGCTTCTATCTGTCTTAATGGTTTTTTGGCAAGATTGCAGGAATGTGAAGCTATCCACATTTGCTGTTCCAACTGGCATGCCTGCAAATCAAGATGGTGGGTGTTAATGACTTAATCACAATTTTATTTTCCTCAAGTTGCCACTGCCAAACAATATGTTTTTTAAAAGCATATCTAAGGTGTGAAAGTGCTATACAGTTGTCCCTTCATATTTGCTGGGGTTTGGTTCCAGGACCCCCCATGGATACCAAAATCCTTGAATACTCAAGTCCCAGTATATGCAATGGCATAGCAAATGGTGTCCCTTATATAAGATGGCAAAATCAAGATTTGCTTTTTGGATTATTATTTTTTAAAGAATATTTTCAAGCTGTGAATTCTTAAATCCGTGGATACCAAATCCGTGGATACGGAGGGACAACTGTATTGTGTCTAAATAAATAAGAAAAAGCCGGGGGGAAGGCTGTTTCATCACCAAAGCACATGATCGCTACAGCGAAAATCCAACAAGGTGGTTCAAGGCGCTTGCCTTGTTAGCAAGCTTTGCCCCCTGCACATGTCCAACCAATCAGCTTTCCACTTCTGCTCTTATTGGGAATGTGAATCAAAGCGAAACGGTTGTCCCAACAATGTGCATTCCCTACGGAGGTTTTAAAAAAATATGGGAAAAGCTGCAAAGGCTTTTCCTGCTGAGTTTTTGGTGGATTTGGCCCCCTCCTTCCGAATACAGCAGATTGATGTGGGATGCCATTTAGACAAATCATATTCTCCTCAAATTCTATGAGGAATATTTTTGCCAATTATACAACCCCTTCATGAGATCACTGCTTTAAAAAATGTTTATGTGCATATTTTCATTATTTGTTTGAGTGGCTTTTTTTAAAAAAAATAGCATGCTTAGTGCAAATGCAGTTGATATTTAAGGCATCGGGCTTAACGACATCACCAGGGTTCACATTTGAGACATCACAAGGGGTCATCTACAGGTCTCATGTTTTGACACTGAAATCTCAAGGCCTGGGATAAAAATATTGACCTGGCAACCCTCTCCCTCAGGGACCCCAGAAGGCCACACATATACACATTTTCAGCCCCCTCCATCCTTCAGTTGCATTTTTGTCACCAATGAATGGTCAATGGCATGACTGACTTTTTCAAGCTCTATTCATTCCCCTATCTCCACCAAGCTCTCTACTCACTTCCAGTCTTGGAAAAAGAAATCATGGGCCTAAAATCACCTGAAAAGGGGGGGGGGAATGGGGGAGAATTGGGGGCGAGGGGTTCAGGAAGCCACAAGCAGACCCATGTAGCTCAATGATGGCACTTTATCTGCCCTTGCCCTAAAACCTAAGATGTGTTATTTGGCTTAAGATGTATTTAGTATAAGCTTTTGTGCAGGACAGCTCATTTAATCAGCTAGCACAGAAAGTTATTGTAGGGGGCCGCAAGTTCCAGAATAATGGAAACCCAGATTACTTGGGTGTTCCCGTTTGTGAGCAAGAAGCAAGGCAGAAGCGCAGTGGAGCTCATAATGGTGCCCGTATGCTGGCATCTTCTTCCCAAGAGCCTTTGTGTGCTTTTGCAGGCTGCCAGGAATGGTGTGAGGAGCTGGCCATTGGCATGTGAGATTGGCCAGTAGTCTCGGGGTGGGGCTGAGCAGGAGAACCTGGCCTTGTCTATATGAAGCAAAACAAAACTTTGAGGCTGAGGCTGTTTGGTTACATCCAGCTTGGGGTGGCGGAAGCATGGGGCAGCCTCACTGCCTGGTGACAGGATAACCACTGAATGGGGTTCAGCTTGCACCCATGTGCTATCATGGCCATGTTGCTCCTGGGAGTTCCTTCCAGCAGGTGGACTAGGAAGGTGGTCTCACCTGATCAGAAAATAATGGGGCTGCCCAATCTTGGTATCTGTGCTCCATACCAAGCCAACCTTTTCTCAGCTGTAGCCAATAAAGTTGTGGCCCACGTTCTATTAAAACCTTTGTGTGTCAGTGTCTTCCATGCCATGCTGGACCCTCCATAGCCACTGAAGGCCATAATCCCTCAGGCACTGGGAGCTGTAATCCAAATAACTACATTCTCCCTGATTCTGCAAGCTCCTCTTGAGGAGAGGGCCATTGTCCAAGAAATCTTATGCCAAATAAAATGTATTAGTCTTTAAGGTGTCACAAGATCCTTGGTTGTTTTTGCTGCAACAAACTAATGTGGTAATTCCCTCCTCCTGGGATAATTTTTTTTAACAAAGACTCAACAAAGACACTAAAATAAAACTGTGGTTTAAATATTAGAAAAATATGAGCCTCTTTTGAAACTCTCCCCCCTATTCTAATCAGTGGGAAGATAAGAACTCAGGAATCAAATTAATCACCAAGCCAAGAGGAAGCCAAAGATCCATGATAGTTTAGAAGATTTGGCAGTCTTTTGTGTGAAGCCTTTCTTCTTGCAAACTAGAGGATGTTAGCAGCAGCTGGAATGATTTCTACTCCTTTCCCCCCAAACAATTTCTTCCCCCTTCACATGTTTGCCACACAGCAGCCACTTAAAATTCCACCAACAAAAGCAACAAAAGTTATCTAATCCTGCCCGATGCTTACTGGGCTTAACACCAACTAGCACAGTGGTTGGTGGAAACCCGCTGGGATTTACCACTCCCACCTCTGGTATTTGGCAAAATCAAACCCATGGGGTGGGGGAGGCTTAAGAGATATTAGCACATAGATTTCATCCAACTTGTTCCCATCTTACATCTGCACCGTCTGTTCATCTAGCTGCAAAAGCTCAGCACTGTAGCTCCATCCTACAAATGGAAAGGGCACTGGTGATGTTTTCATTCCTTACTCTCAAGACATCTGCAGATGGACTCCAAACACATTTTCAGCTGTATCCTCACTTATTCTAACAAGACCCACACTTCAGGTCCCTGGTGATAGCAGTTATAAGCATTGCAGAAAGGAAAGAAAGGAGAACTTTATGACTCGTCAATTAAACTCAGGAGTGCATATATGCACTGCTTATATATGATTCTTTGCTACATTTTCATGAAGTCCTAAGATCTCTACAAACTATACAGATTTAGTATATTAGCATTATTTTGCATAGTTCTGCTCTTCCTAATGGACTCTGTGAATTTTTGTTATTTTGCATGATTCTTTCCAGTTGAGAGCTGCAAGGTGCTGGGCGTCATGTGTAAAGCTTGGAAAGAAAATGTTACTTTTCTAAACTATAGCTATAGAACAGTGCTGCTTGAAGTGTTGGTGCATGGACTAGTGCGAGACCACAAATCATCAGCTGCCAATTCATGGCAAGTTTCTAGGAAAGAAAGAAACAGTTGTACCCAATGGGAAGTGGTTCCTGACACATCACTTCCAGCATAGTGTAATGGTGTGAACGTTGGACTATAATGTTGGAGACCAGGGTCCGAATCCCCACTTGGCCATGGAAACCCATTCGGTGACCTTGGGAAAATCACACTCTCTCAGCCTCAGAAGAAGGCAAGGGCAAGCCCCCCTGAACAAATCTAGCCAAGAAAATCACACAATAGGTTTGCCTTAGGGTCACTATAAGTCAGATTCAACTTGAAGGCACACAATAACAACAGCCCTGGCACATCTGGGGAGGGATGCTGGTCTCCCACATGAGAAGCACTGCTCTAGAATCTCTCCAGCATAGAGAACCTGGGAGGTATAATCCAAAAACATCACTTTTTTTCAGTCTCTGGGTATAAGTTACTTGAATCGGAGCTCTCCACAATGATGAACCAACTGGGTGACAAGACAACAAATCAGGTTTTCAGATAATATTAAAGCAAAACGGCCAATTCTTTATTTGATTTTACTACCACTAGGGTGTGTGTGCCATTTTGATTTGCAGCATGAGCACCAAAATGTTTTGGGCCTGAACCAAACGCACTAAACATAAAAGTTTGCTGTATAGCTAAGAAGCAGCAGTGGAGAATTCGCCCCGATTGTTTTTAGCAGAGGGGTGGGGTATAAATAAATATTATTATTATTATTATTATTATTGTCACAGTTCAGAACCTGTGGCTGTCCAGATGTTACTGGAGTACAACTCTCATCACTGTTCACCATGCTGGCTGAGGCTGTTGGGAGCTGCAATCTAAAAACAACTGGAGGGCTACAAGCAATGGCAGCTAGTGCCTTCTATGTCAATGGAGTAGTGCATCTACTCTGGATTTTATTCTGCACTTGAAGAGCTATCCAAGTGATGAATCGTATTCTGCAAAATAGATTCAGCCCTTTGGATAGCTCCCTTATAGTTTGGATTAAAACCCAGAATAGAGCCACGATCCCCCTGAGATTAGAGCCACCAGCTACCACTAACTAAAGGTTGCCCACCACTGTTGTGCTAAATATATTGATAGCTTTACTGTAAATATTGTTTTTCTTATATAGTATATAGACTGCTTTCTTGTACATACAGGTAGACCCCCATATCCGCAGGGGATATATTCCCAGACTTACCATGGATGCCGGAAACTGCAGATAATAGCAACTCCTATTAAAATGAATGACTTCCAGACCAAGCATACCATAGAGTTGTGCTGGAGGACCTAGAAGATGCCTAGAGAGAACACCTCTCTAGGCTTCTTCTAGGTCTTCCAGTGAGATTCTGCAGTCAGCTTGAGCATACAACAGAGTCACACTGGAGGACCTAGAAAATGCCTAGAGAGACCTTTTTTTTTTCAAATGCAGGTAAGTGAATCCACGGATGCAGGTCCCACAGATACAGAGGTCTATCTGTATTGATAGTTTTCTTGTATATATTGACAGTGGCCCTCAAGATGTTGTTTAATTCCAACCCGCACAGGCAGAGTAAACAGTCAGGGATGATGGGAGCTGTAATCAACAAAATCTAGAGGGCCCCAAGCTCTTCGCTCCTGCTTTACCATATCATGTGGCAATTCTGATATATTATTTATTGCAACTCAAATCTACTTAAAGTCTGTTTACCATCTCTTACCTAGCACCACTGATATCCACCCCGACCATCAATTGTCCATTCAGTGAAAGGATCTCATCTCTCAAGCGAACTTTTCCACATTTCCCTGCTGGGCTGTTTTTTTTCAAGTCCGTGACCCAGATACTTCCAACATCAAGGATGGGACCCTTATGCCCCTTCTTTTTTCTCCCCACTCTCCGCTTGTCTCCATAGTCCCCCAAAGCAGGAATGTTCCCAAAGCTTAGGCCGAGAGACTCTGTTTTCCCCGGATCCTTGGTGAGGTAAACAGTACAAATCTCAGCATCCACAGGGTTCATACCATGTTGTAGTTTGCCTTCATCCACTGGGAAGTTCAACTGGATGTATTCCCTCAGCTTCTTAATGGCGGAATGGCAGAGCCTCTGCTCTGGCTCTTCTGCTTCCCCTCTCAGATGGTTTTGCAGCCATCGATAAAGGATGGGCAGAAACAGCACCGCATTCTCTGGAGTGATGGGCATAGTGGTCGTTCCCGGCTCCCATTACGTGAGGAACTGATTCCTGGATTGGGTGACCAAAACTTGATCAATGTGTCTTTCAGGATCAGGGTGGCTGCCAACTTCATCAACAGCCATGCTGGCAGAAACAAGTGTATACACACACAGGGAGCCAAAAATTATTTTAAATAAAACACAGTTCTCTCTTTCCCCCTTGTTTGGTCAAAATAACAGAATGGCTTTTATAACGAGGAGTGAAAACAGGTGCTCTGGAGAATTCGGCGAGAAGAGGAAGGAAGCAACAAGGACTTCATGTTTGGCTGCTTCCACAGCTGTCCATACAGAAATCACTCGGGCAGCCTGTGTTCTGTTCTCCGAGACAGTAATTGCTCCTCCACATTCACCAACACCTGCTTGACCTAGAAATAGAAAAACAGCAAAGTTAAAACCATAATTCCCATTCTCAAATAAAGGATTGTAGAGCAATCTCCAATGCTCATTAATGAGACCGTTTTTCTTAACATTATTCCATTTGCTCATTAATTCTGTAATCTGTTTATTTTGCTTTCTATATACTCTTGGGTCATCCTCTGTGGAACAGGAACAACAACATGAACTCAAAGAAGTATATTTATAAATATACAAATGGCGGCTATGTTGGCTGTCTGTATCCATGGATTTGACATCCATGGATTCCACCATCCACGGCTTGAAAATATTCCAAAAGGGGGGCGGGGAATCCAAGAAGCAAACTTTGATTTTGCTGTTTTAAGTAAGGGACACCATTTTACTATGCTACTGTATGTAATGGGACTTGAGCATCCATGGATTTTGGTACCCACAAGGGGTCCTGGAACCAAATCCCAGCGGATACCAAGGGTCCACTATATCAGTTTATCTGTGTGAAAGCTGATTTTCATGATTCTGTCCCCCTGCCCCAGCACAATGTGGATCCCTCCAGATATTTTACCCTACAACCCCCATCATATTGCATATTGAGGAAGGCTGCTCTAGCATGATCCTGAAATGGAAAACAACAGTGACCAACAAACAGCTATTATCTCTACAGACCAGGTTGCTGGGATTTACTGCCTTTTCAACATCTAGGTGAATCTGTTGTATTTTCTTAAAGATATTTTGAAGCATGCTAGCTGAACATACAATCAAACATGATCTGTTCCATTGGCACGCTGTTTGTATAAAGCTGCTCCCCACCAAGTTACCCTTTTCTCTATCATTTGGTGAAGTGGCATCTGCACTTAAATTTATTACTTGTCTGTTTAGTTCCCTCCCCCTTCTCTATTTTTCAGGTTTCTTGGCATATTCCATGAGGAACCCCTTTTCACACTCATCTTGGTTTTGCTAATTTTGTCGCATCCTCCGACCCACCACTTATCCAGTAATACAGTAAATATCTCATCTCATCTGGCCTTATATTTTTTACTTCTTCTTTTTATTACATTTACACTTCACTTTTACTCCACTGAGCTCAAGGAGATATACATTGCTCTCTCCCTCCCCACTCTACCCTCACAACAACCCTGTAAGGTAGGTGAAACTAGGAGAAAACAACTGTACCAGGATCACCCAGTGAGTTTTATGGCTCAACGGGAACTAGAACTTGGATCCAACATCTGCACTTTTCCCCTTGGCCCTTCTCTCTCTTCTTTCTACCTTTATAACAAAATAAGCTTCTGCTTCAGGCCAAGCACTGCTTATATAATCTGCATTATACACACTGAAGGTGCGGCTATACGATCATTAAAAAATCCATATGGGGGGGCAAAAATACGAACAGCCTGTCATTCGTATGCATACGAACCAGCTATACGATTTTTTAAATCCCCTAAACTCTGTATGACTCCCTCTTCCCGAAGCTGGCTGGAGCGAGCAAGCCAAGTGGCAGTTTTAAATCTCCCACTGCTTTTTTTTTTAAAAGGTTCCTGGTTTGCGGACAGTCGGTTTTCCGTATTTACAATATAAAATAAAAATAAATAAACATATAAATTCACAGACTTACCGGACGCTCGCTAGCTGGGAAACCAACATGGCGGCCGCTCCCAATTTCCCTCTGTGCTAGCCCCGCCCCCTCTAGTCGGCCAGCCAATCAGATTACATAGCCTGTTCGTATGTGTGCGAATGGACCATACAGACCCGTCAGCTATCCGAACGGCGTATGGATTTCTCTTCATGATCCGCTTTCCCTCCCGAACTCCGCGTGTGCGTATTTCAGGGTGGAAAACTGGGGCCCCCCTCTTTTGCATTTGTGTGCATCCGAATGGCCGTTTGTACCGAAGTGCGAACTTTCGCACGCCGTACGTATTATTTAAATCGTGTAGACGGGACCTGAGTTGCATTTTCATCAATCTTTTTCTATAGCAGGGTTGGGCAAAGTGCAACCTGTGGGCCACATGCAGTCCCCCAGGGCCATTTTTGTGGCTCCCAGGGGTAAATTAAAAAAAAAAATCAAAGAAATATGTTTTACCCCCATATGCTCTCTAATGAGCAGGTGGCATCTCCTCTCTGTTTTTTGGGGAAGGCCCACAGCCATTTTAGGCCTAGAAGAGGCCTTTTTTAAAAAACAGGAAGTGAACTCCAGTCACTCCCTGTTGTTTAAAAAAGGCCTATCCGGCACCTAAAATGGCCCAAGGGGCTAAAAACATGGTGGAAATGCTCCCCACAGCACCTAGGTGGTACTTGGGGGCATTTGGTGCCAAAAGAAATGTTGATTTGTGTTTTGTTTTGTGAGGGATGTGGTGGTTGGGTGTGGCCATCCAAGGACTCCTGGAGGGCTAACACAGCCCCTTAGCCTCCCACAATCAGCTGCTCCTGCTCTATGGTATAATAAAATACACATTTTCTTTTTTAAAAATCTCAGCCTCAGTGCTTTCTATACAATTTCTCCCTTTTGTGAATGTAAAGGGCTCCCCATAGCGTGCTGTGGGTCTAGGCCCAAAATACAAAAATATGTGTCAGATGAATACATACACAGACATACATGCACATGTAGATAAGGACACACATTAACCACATAAAGCAGCCCAGCCAATCAAAGGGAGTTGTATTCAGTACACCGAACCCAGAGCTCTCAGCAATAACTATAAGGGATTAAAATACTGCAAAATGAATTTAGCACAGTATGCTTTTTTTCTTCCTGCAGAATGGGAGGAGACTAAATAGTAAAAACAACGACAACACTACCCCTCCCCTGCAAATCTAACATGTGTGGTCCCTTAGTTTGATCCCTTCTTCATCTCTCTGTAAGAATAATAAAAGCTGGTTTTGACTTGTAAGAAGATGTATAGAGGCATCATGTTAGAAGTGGCTGCAAATTTAGCTGAAAGAAGATGAAAAACAGCCTCTAAAAGGTGGGTAGGCTTGACAAAGAAAAACAATATTTTTCAGGATTACTTATCAAACCAGTCCAATAGCATTTTGGGATATCCTGATTACACACAAACTTTTGTTTCATTCTCTAACAAATTGCGCTTTTCCTTCCTTTATATATTCTTCCCAACAGAATATCTGAAAGCCCTCAAGACCCATTTCCTGGCTCATAGAAAGACAAATAAAAAGCTAATTAAAACATCCTATTACTGACCTTTAAAAATAGGTTTAGCAGCATGCTGCTTTCAGATATTATTTTTACAGACTGCATAATGGTCACATCCAGTGTCCACTCCATCTTAAAATTTTAAAATACCATGTCAAAAGGCTACAATGGTATATCTAAGGTGTTTTTTTAAATCAGTTCTTTTGTTATTAGGCACAAGAGACTGTGCATGTGATGAACCAGTGTCTATATGCAGTGGTAGTCTGGATAGGTAGAGATGGGTGAGAATTTCATTCAGTACATTTTTATAAGAACTTTGCAAAATGTAGAAATGTTGATTTATACCATTTATGCACCTGTCTGTCTGTCTGTTATGCTATACAAATTCACCTGCTTAACAATCACAGTAATCAGCCTGATGCATTCTCTAACAGAACCAAAACAATGACCCCATAAGATTTTGGTTATAATCCAAATTCAGCTAATTCAGGAACTTTCTGAAAAAAATATTTTTCTATATACAGTACTTCTATATTTTTTTCTCCAGAATTCAGTGATGAACTGCACAACGTTGCACAGTGTTGTGTCTTTTCTGCTATATTGATCCATCACTTGTTCTGCATGTCTCAGAGTTTTTGTTGAAGTTTACTACATGTGAGGTGGAAAGCTGCTTTTCTTACATGGCAAGTTGGCTGGGCAAGGTATGCCTGGTGAGCAGTTCTCTTCTTTGCCTTCTCCCACAGTGCTTTGGCAACATATCAAAAACAGTATTCTCCAGTCTGTGGAAGAATCCCTCAGGTTCTCCCACAAGAAAAATCAAGACTGGTTTGATGAAAACAACCAAGAGACAGTGATGAACTAAGCTTGACCAAACTTGACAGGTAGACTTAGGCCAAATCCACAATGAATTCATTGAAACAAGCAAAACTTATCTGGATATTGGAAATAAAATCCATTTGGAAATAAAGTATTTTTGTAGAGGATAAATAAATAAATAAAACCTGGACTATCCAGAGATTCTTTTTACCCCTCTGGAGGCAGCCTTAGACTATTGCTTAATTGCACATACCGTACATAAATAAAGCTGATGTAGAATATTGGTATATGTTAATAAAAAAAATACTGTTAAGTATAAGTACAGTTTTAAGCGTCTTAGCACCTGGAAACCTGTTTATAGCTGCAATAAACATTTATATTTACTACAGCCTTTCAGATACACAAGTTTTGTCCAATGAAGGGTAATATTTGTATGGGATCATTTTTAGTCCCTCATGAGAAATTTGAAAATATCAAGAATTAGCAAACATTTTGGCACATCTGCAAATGTGTTTGATTCCTTTCCCAAGACCTTTCCATGGGAAAAGTCTCCATTAACAAAGTTGCTCAGGAAACAAGAAAAACTTTGCTGTGATCTAACAGATCTCTTCCAAGGGTCACAAATTTAGAATTCAAAACATACATTCCACACATAAGTTTTTAATGCACTCAGTCTTTTTTGGTTTTTACTTTATTCATAATTTGACTACCTTTTTGATGTCGTTATTGTTTTTTTAACTTGTTATTGATATTGCTGGTTATTATCTTTCCTATCTTTTGACTTTTTGTTTTTCTATTTTTTACTTTTCTGACTGCCTTTTCGTTAATTTTGATTTCTGTTCCTTATTATTATTAATTCTTTAACAACGCCAGCATGGCAACTAAGAGCTGAATATTTTTTCTTTCGATTCATTACTGATTCACTGCTGCCAAAGAAGCCCAAGTTACAGTGTGTCCTTGAAAAAGCCGACAGTTGATTATCATTACCGCATGGTTGAAAGTCTGCCATGGCACCTGGTTCTGTGAATGCATGTAGAAAGTTTGGCTTACCATATATTCCGGCGTATAAGACAACTGGGCATATAAGACGACCCCCCCCCCAATTTCCAACCAAAAATCTAGGCTTAGGCATATATTCGCCATATAAGACCACCACCCCCCAATTTGGCTGGCTGGCTGGCTGGCTGGCTGGGGGAGCCTTGCCAGCTGATCCTGTTTGATTCCCAGCTCACGAGGATCACGAAGGAGTGAAGATGCCCCGTTTGGCTCCGCAGCCTCAATTTGGGAGGGCATTTTCGAGTGCTCAAAAGTTGTCTTATACGCCGGAATATATGGTACTTTAAAGACTATAGATGATATTCTGATTGAATACCTAATAAGTCCAGCAACTGTCTGATTTTTTTTCTTTCATTTACCTGTCCCTCTTTATTTACTATTTTTTGTCATTTTGGATAATTATTACTATTGGGGTTTTTTTTGCTCATGTCTAGGGTTTCCCTCCTGTTTATGCTTTAAGATTTTTTTTATTTTTTGCCTTTTTGTCTTTTTCTTGTCTTTATTTTTCATTTTTTATGGTGTTATCTTTTTTTGAAATTCTTGGAATATTTTTGGAATTTTCCCCCCTTCTCCTCCTTTTTACTTTTTTCTTTATTTTTGAACACTTTTTTTTCAACGGGGAGGGGTTTTTTTTTCTTCTTTTTGGAATTGCCACCTCCTCCCCTGGGTTTTGTTGTTGTTGTTGTTGTTGTTGTTGTCTTTTTTCCCCTTCTTCTTACTTAAGAATAGGAAGAAGAGAAAGAAATTAAAGAAGAAGGAAACGACCTAAGAATTAGTAAGGGAATGAGGAAATAAGGAAGCTGAAGAAGTGGAAGTAGGGAAGGAAGAAAAAAAGAAGTAGGAGTGAGTAGGTAGAATGAAAAAAGTAGGGACAGGAGAGAGACTATTAAAAGTTAAGGAAGGAACTGAGTTAAGGGAAGGGGGAAACGGAGGAAAAAAGGAAAGGAAATCAAAGTGAGAGTGAATTAGAAGGGAGAAGGGAGGAAGGAGGGGAAAAGAGGAAAGCTAGATAGAATTGCTTAAGGACAGACTTGGTTAAAGGGTGAAAGAGAGATAAGAAAACGAAGGAAAAGTAGAAGAAAAGAAGAAAGATAAAAAAGAGGAACTGCAATCTTCTTGGTGGTGAAAGAAGAAACATGGCTTCAGGGGTTAGAAGCAGAACAAAAACTTTTGACCCTTACAATACACAAGGATGGAGAGGTTCAACAGAAGAAGGTACACCACAGTACTTGATGAAGTTTATGGAGGAGATACGAAACTTTAGAAAAGATATGACAGTTCAGCTAGAAGATATTAATACAAAGTTCAACGCTCTACATACTATACTAGCTCAAATGAAAAATGAAGTTCATCACACAGCAGTACTGTGTGGATACCATCATTACATAATATAGTCACTAGGTGGCACTGGACTTTGTTGTATCTGAGCAAGATTTATTTAAAGGAGATTTGCCATTGCCTTCCTCTGACACTAAAAGAGTGTGACTTGCCCAAGATCATCCAATGGATTTCATAGAATCATAGAGTTGGAAGAGACCACAAGGGTAATCTAGTCCATGCAGATGCAGAAATACACAATCAAAGCACTCCCAACAGATGGCTATCCAGCCTCTGTTTAAAAACCTCCAAAGGAGGAGACTCCACCACACTCCGAGGGAGCACATTCCACTGCCAAACAGCTCTTACTGTCAAGAATTTCTTCCTAAAGTTTAGATGGAATCTCTTCTCTTGTAGTGAGTCCACTGCTCTGTGTCCTAATCTCTGGAGTAAGCAGAAAACAAGCTTGCTCCATCCTCAATATGACATCCCTTCAAATATTTAAACATGGCTATCATGCCCCCTCTCAACCTTCTCTTCTCCAGACTAAACATACCCAGCTCCCTAAGCTGCTCCTCATAGGGCATGGCTTCCAGACCTCCCACCATTTTGGTTGCCCTCCTCTGGACATGTTCCAGCTTCTCAATATCCTTCCTGAATTTTGCTGTCCGGAATTGGACACAATATTCCAGGTGAGTTCTGACCAAAGCAGAACAGAGTGGCACTTTTACTTCCCTTGATCTAGGCACTATACCCCTATTGATGCAGCCTAGAATCCATGGCTGCATAGGGATTTGAGCTCTGGTCTCCAGGAGTTCTACTCCAACACTCAAACCACTACATCATGTTGGGAGTGTATATCATTGCTACAGTCTGCTTTTTAAACCCTGGTTTTGATTCCCATTCCTACCCAAGCTGCAAGGATAGAGTGCAAGGAACTGAATTGTTTCTTTAGCTTTCATAGTACATCCAGGATATAACAAGAACCACCCACTCCTTAAATTCCAGCAATGTTCAACACAGTTCACTTCATGCTGAAAATATACTGTCTGAAATCCAGCCAGCAAATTTTAGTGCACACACCTTTAGGCTCAGGCATACTTCTTGATTTTGGTTTTGACTCTTTTTTATCTTTAAAAGCCTTGTGCTGGACAAACTAATTTTGTAGGTCTCCTTCCTCTTCAAAAGAGATTTGCCATGTGGACATGGAGCAATGGATATTTGAGAAAAGAAAGCCCACCTACTGCAGGCAAGCTGAAATAGCTACATAGTTCTTTGGGTCCTAGAAATTACAAATAGCTTACTCTGGGATCATTGAGCAACTAGCCCCCCCCCAAAAAAAAATTATTACCAGCTGCGACAAGATGGACTTCCAACATAAATACGTCTAAAATCTATTAGGGTAATTACTCTCAATTGAATCTGATCATCACAGAGCTGGGAACAGTTTACTAGCAGTCTGCTATAAGTCCTTATCAACAATAGTGCCAAGTTAGACTTTAGAAGGAATCGCTAGACTTAAAGATATTATCTTAATTTATAATCCTGAGTGGGTTCTTTCTCACTTCGTGTGAACACCAAACTCAGGGGATGATTCATCACCTGTGTAAAGACATATGAAGGGGCAGCACATACATTTTTGACCCAATTTGGTGGTCAGACTCGGAATAGCATTTATTGTATTAGTCCTTGGATCACAGTAGTTTAAAATCAGGTAAGATTTACATTAAAATACCAACACACTGCTCCATGTTCCATAGCAACCAGGACTGGATCCATGGTACAAAGCAGCCTTTTTCATCCCAGTGTTCCTTAGCCACCTGAGATGACATGTTGTATCTTCCACAGATATGTTAGATGTAGTCCAGTACTTTTGGAGGAGGCCACTTTGTGAAAGGCTATAACAAAGGTTGTGGTTTTCTTGGCAAGTCTGATAAAGAAGTGATTCACCACTGCCTTCCTCTCATGCTTAGAAAGCATGACTCAACACTCACCCATGGGTTTCTATGGTGGAGTAGGGGCTCAAACCCTGGTCTCGGGGAGACCTAGTTCGACACTCAGACTACTACACCACAGTGGTTGTTGGTACAAAGGATGCTTTTATATATGATGTTCTATCTACTTCAGAGATTTGGAACCTTGGGCCCTGAGGCCAAATCCATCCCAGCTCAAGTCCCAGTCTGTCTCTCTGGACTTCTTCAGATGGCCATGCCCCTTTTCTCATGGCACCACTGCTTCGGGGCTTCCCAGTTTTTGCACAAGTTTATGTCCACCATTCTAGAAAATTAAGATACTTCTCCTGAGATTTAGAGCAGGGATGGGAATTGCAAGATGCTCCAGAAGTTGTTGGATTGCAGCTCCCACATGAATCCCATCCCTGTATTTGTTGCGAGCAGTAAGAGGTTTTTTTTTAGGAGCCAGTATGGTTTCAGTATTGGATGAGGACTCCAGGAAACCAGGGTTTTAACCCCTGCCCAACCATGGAAACCCACTGGGTAACTCTGTTCTCTCAGCAGAAGAGGAAGGCAATGACAAACCCCTGAATAATTCTTGACAAGAAAGCCCTTGGATAGGTTCTCCCTAAGTTGGAGTCAACCTGAAGGCGCTTAACAACAAAGTAAGACCTTTATGCTAAAATATGCTTCCTCCTTGCTCTTTCTATTGCCAACTGGCAATCCATTCTTGTGTCACCAGGCTTTTAGAAAGTGAATGGGATGTCCTTTTAATGATATGTCGCCTCCCAAAAATAGTACTCTATGGTGAAGTCGCCACGGGTCAGCGTAAGAGGGGTGCTCCAAAAAAGCGATACAAGGACTCCCTGAAACAACATCTCAGGCTCGGCCAAATTGATCACCAACAATGGTCCATCCTGGCCTCACATCGGGAGGCATGGAGACGCACTATCCACAATGCTGTAGCCTTATTTGAGAATTCACACCAAACAAGTCTTGAAGAGAAATGACAACACAGAAAGACTCACAATCCAGAAGCATCACCCAAGGGGACCTTCTGCTGTGCTTTCTGCAACCGGACTTGTTTATCTCGGATAAACAAGCCTTTTTAGTCATCAGCGCACTTGCAGAAAGTGCAGGATGAGTCCTTCCTGAATCTTCATTTGCGAAGAAAAGCCAGAGAGGAGAGAGGGAGAGAGAGTTTTATGGTTTGTATTGTCTTCTAATGAACTTCAGTGTTTTAATGTTTAATGTTTTAACTTTCTAAATTGTTTAATTGCTTTTTAAATAACTTTTATATTTATACTTTTATCAGATTTGTATAGTTTCTAATAGATATTGATTTTAAATATGTTGTTAGCTGTCTTGAGTTCTGTTATTGGGAGAAAGGCAAGATATAAATGAATAATGAGGAGGAGGAGAGGAAGAAGCAGCTGATATTTTTTATTCTACCCTTTTGCCTTTGGCCATACTTGCTTGACAGAGGAATGCCCCCCTTACCCCCTCCAAGACTTTTCTTAAATTGTATTTGAATCTCAAACTGACAGAAGTTCCCTTCTTTTGGCCTACATTAATCATCCTGTTGCCAGGACACATTTGACCCACAAAACCAGACTCACTGAAAATCAAAGTGTAGAATAAATTAAGCAAATTAAGCTACTTCGTGTCAAATGTTGCTAATATTCATAATATGAATAAATGGAGGGGATGGTGCAATCACTGACTTTTCCTGAGCCTCCTTCACTCTTTAATTACACAAAGGGCTTTCATGTGATTCCATGGTTTGGGGGCCCAGTATTGACCTTATCTCCTTAAGTCCACGTCTTGGCGTGGACATCTCCACTGACACATCCTTCATGCTAGGTGTATGAATGTGTTGTTTGGAGGGCAGAGTGCCCTACCCACTACAGATAAATTGGAAAGGGTGTGCAAACCCATATGTCTAACCCATGACACTTTGCTGTTATTTAATCAAAATGTCTGTCAAACAAAATGGCTGTCATTATGATGGGTGAGATGTATATTAAAAAGACTAAGAGTAAGCTGCAGGGGTTCACCTATATATATGTGTGTATGTGTATATATATATATATATATATATATATATATATATATATATTTGAGTACAGGTAGAGAAATCCAGGTTTGAATCTCTATTTAGCCATCAAGCTATTTTAATGACACTGAACCATGTGTTTCTTAGCCTAGCTCCCTCACATAATTGTAGTGCTGATAAAGTGGCGATGGGAGGGGTGATTGAGAACTATGTACATTGCCCTGATGGTCTTGGAGGAAAGATGAGGGTATGAGTAAAATAAATCAAATAATATCTGTATAATGCATAGTGTGTGTGAGGGCACACGTGCACGTGTTATACATGCATGTGCACACAAATATACACACTCCATCTCGGAGATCAGAACCCTAGATTTGGTGTAGGTCAACCTGCTCTTTCAGTAGAGCTGTCACACACCCCATAACGTCTACAGTGGGAGAGCTCCTTTCTAGGGCCTAAAGGCTCAGGGCCCAGTAATAAGTTGTGGCCTGACCCAAAGTGTGTCACTACTGTCACCATTAAAAAAAAAAAGTGACTTACTCACTGAGATATCGCCTCTCTTTGGGCGGTGTAACAATGCTGTTCACAAATCGATCATATTCAGGCCGGCCAATTATTTTAATGGGGGAAACACAATTTTGGCCACAAAAGAAACTCAGAAATACTGACTCTCATGAAATTAACACAAGCCAGTGCGGTGTCATGGTTTAAGTTTTACTGACTAGGACTCCAGAAGACCAGGGTTTGAATCCTCACTTGACTATGAAAACCCACTGGGTGACCTTGGGCAAGTCACACTCTCTCAGCCTTAGAGGAAGGCAGTGGCAAACCCATTCCGAACAAATCTTGCCAAAAAGCATGGAGCATTATTAATTTTAAGTACCTCACTAGACTATAAATCTTGCCAAGAAAACCTCTCATACTAGGGCCGCTGTAAGTTGAAAATGACTTGAAGGCACACACCAACCCAACAATACCCTCATCATGTGTACAATGCCCTCAGCATGTGCACAGCTTTTATAGTTGTGCAATGTATATTAGACAGAAAAAGAATGGAGCTGCACAACTTTCTGGCCTATTATAGGTATCTTCTATCTGCTCCTGGCTAGCCTTTCAGCCTTCCTTTCCATGCTAAAAACTGCAGAATTTGCATAGAAGTCTACACAGGGCTGGTTTAAGGAATTTGGGGGGGGGGCCTGCAATGCTTTATTTTGGGGCCCCCATATGTTTATCTCAGTGTAACCTAACTCAACCTAAGCTATTCACAGTACAGGATATTCAGATTATTACTAATAATGTTTTTGCAGGACGAGGGTTACAACGGGGGGACCCCCACAATGATGGGACCCCCTGCAGATGCTGATGCCACTGGTGCCTTAAACTGGCCCTGAGTCTACACAGTCCTCAGGAAAAGCTGCATGGTTTCCAGAAAACTGCATAAGTGGATAAGCTGCACAGCTTTCATAGGAAAGTTCTGAAGATTCCTGTCCTATCATTGGGGTTAGAGGACTCCCAACAGCTATAGGATGAAAAATTGAGTCATTGTTCTCAGCTTCTGTAGAGCCTTGGGGGCTTATCACACGAGGGAAGGGAAGCAGAAAGGAAGCCCAAGAATAGTGCATCCCACCTTGCCTGACCACAGAACGTTGGCATGTTTCAGCTGTTCTTCTGTTCCGGTCCCATGGGAGATGGTGGTAAAAGAGAATCTTTATGGATTTTTCCAGTTAGCAAAAAGGCTCATGTTTACCATGATCTCTCACAGGACTGGAACAGAAGAACAGCTGAAGCACACAGACGTTGTGTGATAAGGCAAGGCAGGACACACTACTCTCAGGCTTTATTTCCATTTCCCTTCCCTCATACGATAAGGTTGTGGGAAAATTGAGATTTACCATCACTAACATAAACTTTTTTCTAGGTACATGACATTTTTAACCATGCCCTAATGGATGGATATCAGGAGTCTAGTTTTTAAAAAAGACACCTGAAGTAATTTCCACGCACTCAAGCAAGTGCATGTAATATTATTCAGCCTATTTCCATATGAGCTTTCAAGGATGTAAAAAATAGCCTCCCTGTTTGAATCTTTTGATGCTGCCACACTACAGTGTTCTTCTCAAGGGTTAAAAATGTGACCTTACAAAGAGTAGGCCTACCATTCCAGGAATGGATGGGTGAGGTTACTGCTGCCTTCACACCAGTATTTCAGCACTGTTTACATTGCTAGTTTCAAAATCCCTGTGTCACCTTTAATGAACCCTGGGTGTGAGCTCCCTGGGTGGGAATGAAAATTCACTTATCCTGGAAACCTTTAGGCTCTCCTTGGTGTAGGGCCAGAGTTCCTCAAGCGGCTTTCATAAGAGACCATGTTTTCACTGACCATTTTAATGAATAGATTAACGCAAAGTTGATTAATCCACAAAGGCCAGCTTTAATTGGTTAGCACAGAGGTTTAAGGACACATTTTAAAGGTGATTTGGTTTCTTGTGCATACTTCACAAGGGAATGAAAAAGAAATATTTTAAAATCTCCCATCTGTCCTACAAAGACTGGTCTCTAATATTTATCAGACCATAGACTGTATCCCCAATAATTTCCCCAAAAAATATTTATTGAGGGTTTCTTTTACATGCAGCTTTATATTGAATTAAATCAGTTGTCCAATTAGTTGAAAGCCAGATGACTGGAATCCTATTAGTTACATATATGCATGTAACTAATAGGTTTACACATGCTGTCTTGTTTCAGACAGGGTGCAAGGGGCTATTCATTTGCCACTTTGTCCAAAACCTCCCCCACCCTAGGCAGCAGTCAAGCCCGGTGGACACTGTTACTCCCATTTTAAATGGCTAGAGAAGGGGGGAAGTGACTGATAGTAAGGACTTCATCTTCTCCCCACTGAAGTTCTCTAGAGAGAGAGAAAAAAGTAAATGACCTTCTTTTTATTCCCCCTCTCTGGAGAACTGCAGTGGGTACCTTCCTTTCTCCAGCTATTCAATAGCCATAACACTCTCCTAGGTCTTGTCTACACTATCAAAAAAACCCAATCCCCCTGCAAATCCCCCCCCCCATTTCTGCAGCAATCAGATTTGGGGTTTTCTCTGCATTTTTGTCCTGGGCTTCAGAGTTCTAATCCAGCCCCCAAACCACTACACCACACTGGCTTTTAGCATGCAAATAATTGAAGTCCATGCATTGCAGAAAACTGACATCTGGCAGAGAGTATAGAGCAAGATGTAAAACAAACAAACAAACAAAAACCCTCCATCCTACTGCTGCATCTTTGCATATCTAGCAGTCATATAAAATTAAACCCAGAAAAAGCCTGTGGAAGGGGACTGGTGGAAGATGACTTTCCTGCTCCCCAAATATTAAGCAGATGTATCAATCAATCACTATATTTTTGTCCTGTCTTTCCCCAAAAAAGTGGGTCTCAAGTGGGCCTTTTATTTTCTTATAAAAAATAAGAACACATAATATACCTAAAAACATACAAACAGTTAAAATTAAAATAATGTTAAACTGTCTATAGAATTAAAACCATATAAAATATTAATTTAAAAGCCTAGATTAAAAACATTACAGCACTGAAACAGAAAACCTATTTATATAAAACAATGATGAAATAGAAAGGTCTTTATTTGGTGGTGGGAAAGACAGCAAGGAGGGAGCCAGGCAGCTTCCCAAAGAAAGGCGTTACAAGTGTTAACAGCAACCTTCTCCTGCATTCCCACCAAACGTGCCTGTAGAGGTGGTAGGACTGAGATAAGTGCCTCCCTGGAAGGTCTTAGAATCCAGGCAGGCTCATACAGGAAGATAACAGTCCTTCAAATAACCTGGACCTGAGCTGTGTAGGTCTGGCCGGCAGCTGTTGGAACAAAGGAATCATGCTCCCTGTAACCAGTCCCTGCTAACAATCTTCTCCATCCTTCCTACTCAGTGCCTAGCAGTTCCCATGGCAGAGAGGTGGTAAATCTTCACTGGATTTTAGTCTAAACTGTAAAGGAGTTATCCAAGGGTCCAGTGCCTCAGATAATTATCTTAAATTGATACTAAAGCCTGGAGTGGATTCACTGCTCCACTGACGTGGGAGCAACTAGACACCACTGATGTGGGTCCCATCCATTTAGCACACCCTCCATGATTTCAGGAAACAATCTTTTCAAAGGGCAGGGGGCTGCCAACCTCCTTCCACAGGTTTTTCTTCTTCTGGATCCTATTAGATGTAATTAGTTCATGCTGGTATATAGAAGTAAGATGGAGTTTAAAACCTCTGGCTTTTATATCTTGCATTTTACTCTTTATCGTTAATTATCTATAACATGGTTTAAATTATGTACATTCACCCAGAGGCCTTATTTTAATTGGGAATCCAAGTAAGCAACAAACAAAAACCAGTACAAATGATGGTAAGTATGTTAATAAAATCATCTTTGCTTCTAACTTGATTCCATACTTACAGATACTAGGACTCTAGGTAAGTCACCAGTTTTCCACCTTGGCAGGACCACGGCATCGCACATCAGTATTTGAAGTACTGGGAAAGTGCCCTGGCCCCACATAAATGTTGGGATCACACACCACCTTCAGGAGCATGTGTGTGTGCATTTTTCTCTCACTCTGACACTTTTCTTACCGTTTCTCCTCTGCAAGTGTATGGAACAATTTTTCCATCCAATGTGTGTGGAGGGGGGGAGAAGCCAACCCTCTCAGGACACTAAGTACCCCAAGAGTCCTTGGGGAAGAAATCACCTTCCTCCCCTCTTTACACCTTTTTTAACAGAACAAGCTTTCCCCCCATTATGGAAAAATTATCTCCAGGGAGCCCTGGTTGCGCAGTGGTTAAATGCCAGTACTGCAAGCCACAACATTATGAGTTCAATCCCAGAGGGCTCCAAGGCTGACTCAATCTTCCAGCCTTCCGTAGGTCAGTAAAAGGAGTACCCAGCTTGTTGGGGACAATTAACTAAGAAACATTGTAAACCGCTTAGGGAGTGCTTTGGCACTGATAAGCAGTATATAAATATCAATGCTATTGCTATCTCTGGTGACTTGCAGAGGGAGGGCACTTCAGGCCTGGCCTTGCAACCACACATGAGTGCCTTGTTTACAACACCAAAAATGTAGGATGCTGCCTTCTACTGAGGCAGACCATTGGTCCATCTAGCCCAGTCATGTCAACCCTGCATGGTAGTAATGGCGCTCCAGAGTTTCACGGAGGATTCTTTACCAAGTCTTTACCCTACCATCCTATAGTGGTCTCCCATCCAATATCAACCAAGGCCAACCCTGCCTAGACTCAAAAATTAGATGAGATTTTTAGCTTCCAAAACTAAATGGGCCACACTTTTCCCTTCGAAGGTTTAAGGATTTGTACAAGCCAGTCTCCCATCCTTTATTTTCAGGACATTTTGGTCAGGTACACCCTGAGCCATTGTTTGCACTCTTTGTTCACCACTTGTACAATGAGAACCACTGGAAATTTGCAAACAAGTAATCCAACAGGGTGTGTCAAAGAACAGCAGCACAGGCCACGGTAACAATAGACAAAATTTACCCATCTCTGTTGTTGCCTACAAATAAACTATGGATCTACTGACAAGAAAGGGCCTTCCAACATGGTATATTAGTTGCTGGGGAATGGGAGATATAGGGGGATGCAGTTGTTGTATTCATGCTCTGCTGGCAGACTTCCCATAAGCATCAGGTTGGTCACTGTGTGAAAAGGATGCAAGACTAGAGATACTTTTGGTTTGATTCTACCTGGCTCTTACGTTCTTGTCTGATTTCCAATACACAACAAGCTTGTAGGGCACAGATATCCCTGGAAAAATCTTTCTGAACACTAAGAGAAAGTTAATAGTTCTTTAATGAACAAATGAGAATCTTCTTTAAGAGGAAAGAAAAGAGTGGGAGGACAAAGCTCGAGGCTACACAGAAGTTATTTCATCTGACCTGATTTCTTGCTCTTTATCTTTATGGTTTCCTATGTTACTTTATTTTTATCGTATTGGGTATGTTTGATAGAAAAGGAACATAACTTTACTTACCCATTGATCCAAGACATGGGTGGAAGAGCTGTTTCTCATTAAATATTTGCCTGCATCTTCAAAGTAAATATACAACTAAATCCAATTGCCATTCCCAATTAGAGTAGACCCACTGAATCAATGGGGACTTGGTTAAGTTAACATTTACATTAATTACAATGAGTCAATGGGTCTATAGTACTTTTGTTGCGACTAGCGACCGGTTAAGGTCACAAAATTGCCACTGTCAAATAGAGAGAACATACCTTTTTTTAATGCACACACACACACACACACACACACACACACTTGCAAGTGGAATTCTGATCCCTTCCTAATTATATGTTGCCTGAAAACAGGGCCAGTTTAAAGAATTGGGGGGGGGCTGCAACGCTTTATTTTGGGGGGCCCATATGTTTATCTCAGGTTAATGCAACCTAACCTAACTTGACCTAGTCACAGTACAAGATATTCAGATTATTACTAATAATGTTTCTGCAGGAGGAGGGTTACGATGCTCTCCCCCACAATGACGGAGCCCTCTGCAAGTGCTGCAGGGCCCTTAAACCAGCCCTGTCCTGAAAATAGGTAGTGAGAAGCCATGGTTTGTCCACATTTGGCCATTATCAATGACATGATGTAAGCATATTTGTGTACCCTGAGTACCAAACGTTCAAGAGCAACAGGGCTAGGAAGAAGCAATTGTCCACAAGAAGAAAGTACTCTGCACATGCTCAGAAACAGGATTTTCCTTCTTGTTGCTTCTCACATTCCAGGTAATTTCAAAACAGGAGTCTGGTAAGCCCCGGTTCAAATTAAGCCCTAGAAGCAGCTCTTTGATAATGTACAGCCAGCTGCAAAGCTTTGATAAGGAAACATTTTTCATTTTCATGTATTATATTAATGTGCTGCAAAAAAAAAAAAAGCTAACACAAAAAAGAGAGATACTTTGGAATGGTCTTTTATTATAAATGGTTTAGTGACAGAGTTAATCAAAAATCAAGAGCTGCCCGATTATCTCTGCATTTACTCTCCCTCCGGAGTTTTTAAAATTCTAGAAGAAAACTCTTAATGTCACAGAGACTTGGGGGTGGGGAGTCTCTTCTCTGCCAGAAGCTTCATTTCCACACACCCAAAAAGCTACAAAATCCTAAGTTACACATTCAAGATCTTTTCCACCCCACCCCACCCCCATACAAAAGTGTTCGTTTAACATTAAAAATTAATTTAACTTCTTCAGACCTCACAGAGAAATCAGGACGCAAGTGTGGTTTTGAAAGTGTCAGGAGGGACAGATAAAAATATAGCTGAGTACCTTGCTTGGGGAGAAATCGAGCTCACAGTAAGAAGCAAAAAGAGGAGGTGGGGATGAGCATACTTTTAATTCTGATTTTTATGTGCCCATTCTTGTTCAAAAATTCATTTCCCCTTATTTTTCTGTGAAAAGATTATTCCACCCACCCCATCTCTCTTTCTATCAATGCATAAAGGCTACCAAATCTTTCCACTGCCAGCTTTTCAATTCTAAAGTAACTATTCCTCTCTTTGAACATTAGGAAAAAGAATCCACTTCTATATGTTCCTTTCTAATCCCCTCCAAGTTCATAATTTTAAATATTTTCCCATGAAAAATTGTTACAAATATGCCAGCCATGTAGGGTTTTTTTCCCTCCATGTTGTTCTTAAGAGAGAGAAGACTAAATAAGATATTAAATGAGATACTGACTTTTCAATACATGGATGGCTATTTTTCCCCCCCCAGCTATGCAACTATGCAACCTGTATCCGTGATTTCACTTACCCACATCTGGGAAAAATGCCTTCTCCAGGCATTTTCTAGATCCTCCAACACAATTCTGTGGCATACTTCCACCAGAAGTTGGACCGGAAGTCATTCATTTCAATAGGGTTCGCTATTATCCATGGTTTCATGTTTCCACAGTGAGTCCATGAACAAATCCCCTGTGGATATGGTGGCCATACTATATTTTGTCAGGTAGTCTATCTGAGGCTTGGCCTCCACACAGTAGAATGAGGTAGGAATTATATGGCAAAATATATTGCACCCAACTGCAGGTTGAAAAACCACATATTTGAATGTTCCCTTATGCAGATGAAAAATTCCTGGAAGTTAATAGCAGAAACAACAACAAGAATAACAAATCCCCTTGCAATGAACAAGCACAAAAATTGCAACACCATGGTAGAAATTGCCCAGTCAGTGTGGTGAATCATTCTAGGTGGATGCCCCTCAAGAAAATGCTCTTTGATCTTACAAACTGCTATAGGAATAAGGTAGGGGGAGGTCTTTCGAATCCTCCATAAGATAAATCAGGGGTACACTCTAGTCCTGAAAGTAGATTCCATACACCACATCCCTCAAATGCATCATTTTTAATCATCATTTCCTGAAAAAGATGTAAAATTTCTGGAAATTTGGAGCCATGGGGGGAAAATAGTTTTTTTTCTTTGTTTTTTCAGGAAAAAAATGCAACATTTAGCACTTTTTACAGATTGAAAGTCATTCTGTTACTTTAGGAACATAAAATACGACAATGTACAATTTGTTTTGGCATAAAATTATCACAATTGGTATATTAAAGATTCTGTTGTCTTAAAAAATTATTCTTCATGCTAAAATAGAACATTCCGTAATTGATTTTCTTCCTTTTTTTTAATTTTTAGGGAAAAAAAACAGAAAAAACACAGGGTTTTTTCTGAACTTTTCCAGATTTTTTTCTGGGCCTTCACATCTCTATTTCTTGATGAAGAGGACTGTGAAGCTTCAAAAGCTAGTGTGATATACTTTACGCCCCTTTGGTTGGCCCAATAAAGGTAGATTTTTGGATCTTGTTGTTTTTCTTGATTTATGGTCAACATAGCTGCTCCCATAACATATCCTGAACTGAAAATACTACATTTAGCTGTAAACGGGGGGATCATATATTTATGGAAGTGGGTTCTGTGTGTCATATACGTGCGAAAGGGATCTAGGAGTCCTAGTAGACCACAAGTTGAACATGAGCTAACAGTGTGATGCGGCAGCTAAAAAGGCCAATGCGATTTTGGGCTGTATCAATAGAAGTATAGTGTCTAGATCAAGGGAAGTAATAGTGCCACTCTATTCTGCCTTGGTCAGACCTCACCTAGAATACTGTGTCCAGTTCTGGGCACCACAATTCAAAAAGGATATTGACAAATTGGAGCGTATCCAGAAGACGGCAACAAAAATGGTGAAAGGTCTGAAAACGATGCCTTATGAGGAGAGACTTAGGGAGCTGGGTATGTTTAGCCTGGAAAAAAGACGGTTAAGGGGCGATATGATAGCCCTGTTTAAGTATTTGAAGGGGTGTCACATTGAGGATGGAGCAAGCTTGTTTTCTGCTGCTCCAGAGACTAGAACACAGAACAATGGATGCAAGCTCCAGGAACAGAGGTTCCACCTCAACATGAGGAGGAACTTTCTGACAGTAAGAGATCTTCGGCAGTGGAACACACTCTCTCGGAGCGTGGTGGGGTCTCCTTCCTTGGAGGTCTTTAAACAGAGGCTGTATGGCCATCTGTCAGGGATGCTTTGATTGTGATTCCTGTGTGGCAGGGGGTTGGACTGGATGGCCCTTGTGGCATCTTCCAACTCTACAATTCTATGATTCTATGAATAGGTTTTCTGAGGAACTAACATCTCAAATACTAAGTAAGGCAACCTGATTCAGCCTCAAAGGTTATCTCCGTACCTGAGAACATGGACTTTCCCATGAGGCTAAATGCATTCTTCCATCATCATGATTCTTGGCTTCAAACTAGATAGATGCCAATACAGTTCTTAGGGGAGGGGTGCAACTTCCCTGTTGCAACTCCCCTCTTGTAACAGCTCCACTGGCTGCCAGTCCATTTCCAAGTACAATTCAAAGTGCTAGTTAAGACCTCTAAAGCTCAGATCCAGGTTATTTGAAGGACCTTATCTTTCCATATGGCTCTCCCCATGTTTTGAGATCTTCTGGGAAGGTCCTTCTTTCAGTCACACCACCTTCACAGGTATACCTGGTAGGAAGATAAACGGGTTCTTTGTGGCTGTTACCAGACTCTGGAACACCCTTTCCAAAGATTGTCACCCTCCCTACATCTTTCCACACCCAAGTGATGACCTTTTTATTCTAGCAGGCCTTTGAGAATTGATTTTTTTTTAAGAGAAAGGAGCCTTATATAATGTGCTAGATTTTCATTCAGTGTTTTTAATGGTTTATGTTTTAACTGGTTTTTACTTAATTTTTTTTATACTTTAATCACTTTTTAATTTTTGTATGCTGTGAATTTTTAACTATGTATGTTTTAGCTGTTGGAAGCTGCCTTAAGTCCCAAACTGAAAAAGGCAGGATGTAACAATAACAATAACAATAATTCAAACGAAGAAACCAAACTTTATTGCCTTTGTTCACAATCAGCTCATGGTGGTGTGGGGGAGGGTTGTCATTTTTTGTCTGCACACACTTCATATACCATCCAAAGCAAAACACAGATGCTGGAACCAAAACACTTCCTCTTTATTTTCCATATATATATATATATATATATATATATATATATGCTATCTCTGCTTATGAATGGAGTTACTATGATGTATTTTATGCCTTTTGGTTGGTCCAATAAAAGTATTGCCACAAGATGGCTTTTTGGATCTTGCTGAGTTTTTTATGGCCAGCAGAGCTACCCTACAACAACTCTAAGCAAATACACAGATTGGAGGTCAGCCACTTCCAAACCAAGCTGCTTGTCAAGGCAAATTCTTTCATACATACAGTTCCTGCTTTCAATCCATGTGAATTTATTAGGCATCTTCCCTAAAGAGGTATTGGTTCATCAAGCTGATTTCAATATTTTTTTTCTAACTCAAGGGTAGGCAACCACATATAAACCTTGGATGAATTCCATGCAGCCCTCAGCTTAATTTCACGCAGTTCTCTGAAAGGGATCAGTTTAGCACTCTGGCAAGAGGAATCTGTCCAGACTCCATCAGCCTGCTGGGTGTGGGTGGAGGGAAAGAAAGAAAGATGCGGCTCCACCCATTTTAAATTCTGGCCCAACTGACACTTGACTTCGGCCACCATCATGCAGCCAGTGGTGGCTGTAACTCCCATGTCAGTGAAGTTCAGTAATCTGCTCTGAGTTTTAGTCTGAACTTTAATGAAATTATTCAAGGTGCTGAACCAAACCCCCGCAAACAGCCAGCCCCTTGGATACCTCTATCTGTCTGCCCATCCCTCCCTCCCTTTATTTATATCCTGCCTTTCTCCCAGAATGGGACTCAAGGTGGCTTTAAAGTTCAAACTAAAACCCAGAGCAGAGTCACTGCCTCCCTTGATATGGAAGCCACTAGCTGCCACGGAATATAGCTCTTAACAGCTAAATAAAAAATAGTCTCCCCACACCTGACCAGCATTACTTCCTAGACAACTCCTGAATGGGAAACAAATGTATTTCTTGCTTTGCCTTCCTCCACAAGCTTGTTATAGTTCCAGTATCATTAATGTACAAAGCTGCTAAGAGCGGATAAATCCTCCTAAAAAAATACAAGTCCCCCCAGCCATGCACGAACACAAGCTTCTGACATCATTTGATGCTCCCTGATGAGCATTGCCTACAAGGCAGCTGAGCGCTTTCAAGATCAAAGGGAAATCCAGTATCCAAGCACATATATGTGGATACAGTTTGGTGCATGTTTCAAAGAAGCCAATGTCTCAAAGCACAGGCTGTAAGTGTTTAGATATGCGCTTTTCCAAGCAATAGAGCAGTTATGTTACTATTCCTTCCAGATGTTCCTAACCACCCACGCAAGCTGTCACTATCCCAGGACAACTCAATCACTGATTCCTCAGGTGGTGGTGGGGGGGGGCAGATAAGGAAGACCCAGCTTGGTCTGAAATGTGTTTTATTAAATAAGCAAGGGAAGATTCAGGCAGGGGAGGGGGAGCAAAGCATAGCACAAGAGGCAGCAGTAACTTAATGAACTAGGAAACAGTTACTTCAAAGCCACCAAGAGGATCTGGATGGTAAATGTTCACTTCATGCTAATTGGGAACTGGTGTCCAAGCCTGTTGGGGCCATGGGGGGGGGAAAACAGCCTTTCAACATCTTACAAACGGTAAAAACTAAAATGAAGCACTGTATGTACTGCACTGAAAAGCCAGGTTTCCAAGCCTTATAGGATTTCAGCATTATGTGCTCTGTTCTTGGACTAATCCCACTAAAACGAATGGGGCTATGCCAAAGCCGTGCTGGATGGACTTGTATTCTTCTTAGTCACATAACACTAGCAAAGTAGCATTTGCAACAAACATGGGGTGGGTGGGAAATAGACTACTGCCTGCAAGGAGCTTACCCAGTCTAAAATCTGCTGTTGAGAAGAGGGTAAAGAAAGACAGGTGAAGTCAGGATGAATATGAACAAAAGGTAGCTCTAGTCACTTAAGCTATTACACTTGGGGTGCAGGTCTAAGGGATTAAATAAAGCGGGAAAAGTGGTTTTTAAAGAGAGATATGAATGGAGAGAAGCTGGGAAGGAATTCCCTGAATTAGGAGTGGAAATCTTGTGGCACTGCAACTCCCAGCATTCCTTACAACTGGCTATGCTGGCAAGACCTTCTGGAAGTTGCTATCTAACATCTGGAGGGCTGTGTGATTCCCACTCTGCCCTAAATAGCAGAAGAAAAAGGAAAGAGCTGTTATTATTAAGGATATTAATATTGTTATTATCCTCATCATTATCAACATCATCTTTACTTATACCTTAATTTTCCCCAAAAACTGGACTCAAGAAGCCTTACAAATTAAAATACAATATAGTTAAAACATACAAAAGATCAACATTAAAATAGAATTAAATTACCAACATTTAAAAACAACTTACAGAGTTAAAAATGATAAAAAGCAGTTTTTTAAAACTGTATAGTTAAACAGTAAAAACAGTGAAACCTTCAGTTCTCAAAAGCCTGTTGGAATAAGTAAGTCTTTGCCTGCTGATAGAAGGACTAGAAGGAGGGTTTTTTTTTTACTGCTCCTAGGAAGGCAGTTTCAGATTCTGGGAGCAGCCACCAAGAAGGCCCTCTCACAGCAGGGCAGAGGGTTGGACTGGATGGCCTTGTGGTTTCTTCCAACTGTGATTCTATAATTCTATGTTCCCACCAACGGTGCCTGTAAAGGTGACAGGCCTGAGAGAATAGCTTCTCCTGAGAATCACAGGGCCCCATTAGGCTCATATGGGGAGTTTCAGTCTGTCAGGTAGCCTTCACCAAAACCACATAGGGAGTTGCAGGTTATAGTCATCACTTTGAATTGTGCCTAGAAATAGAATGGCAACCAGTGGAGCCATGATAGCAAGAGCATTGTATCCTCCCTGCATACTCTCCACCTGTCCCAATTTGGCATGGGCAGTCCCAATTAATCCTCTGTCATCCCACTTTTTTAGCTGCTTTTAAAATGTTCCAGTTTTTCTCTTCTCCTCCCACCTCAGTTGTTATAAAATGAGTTCAAAGGGCAAAAACTGCACTCAATTAACTCAGCGGAGGAGGAGAGGAGGAGGAGGAGTCTTGTTTTTCCTAGGAAGCTGAAGCAAAAGCAACTGCGGCACTGTCTCCTAGCTTGTGTGTTCTTTCTCATTAATAACATTTGCCACCTTGACCATGTTGACGTTGCTTGGCTACATGTGTCCCAGTGTTCATATGTGAAATGTTGGAGGGTTATGTCCCTGTAGCCGGCCTCAGTTAACAATCTGGCCTCAACTCTTTGTACCAAATGAAGTTCTTGAACACTCAGCAAAGGCACATAGAACGTCTCATTGTGTTGTGCCTTCAAGTCATTCCTGACTTATGGTGACCTTAAGTTGAATCTATCACAGGGTTTTCTTGGCAGGATTTGTTCAGAGGGGGTGAGCCATTGCCTTCCTCTGAGGCTGAGAGAGCGTGAATTGCCCAGTGAGTTTCCATGGCCATGAGGGGATTCAAACCCTGGTCTCCCAGAGTCCTAATCCAACAGTCAAACCACTACATCATTAATATAAATGGAATATAAATATGGCATGTGTCACCATGGTCGAATTAGGTGTCTCCAGGAATGGGCACAGTTGGTGCAGTAGTGTTGTCCAAACAATGTCTGGACAACCAACCGAAGGCTGATTACTACACAGCTGATAGCAGAGGAACAGCACATTCAAGCTAATTACAGGCAAAGGACTCAAGACAGCGTGAAGCCTGCAAAACAAAAGTCCACAAGCAAAGTCTAATATACAAGCTCCAGGTCCAACAAAAAAAAAGTTCAGGGTAGTCCAGAAGAATCCAGGTCAGGCAAACAGAGTCCAGAGTCAACAAACACAGTCCAGGTCAAACACAGTGAACAGGAACACGACAGGTACTCAGGTAGGTCAGACAATTTCCAACAATCCCTGGAGGGCAGTGTTGTATATTTATAGCTTAACTAATTGCTGCTTCCTATAAATAAGATGAGACCACCTCAAGCCCTCCATTTGTTGTCTCCATGCTGTGAAGGTAGATATAGGTAAGTCGTCCTCTGTATCTGAAAGGGCAGCACTCTCTGCCAGAGCTGGCACTGCACTGTTGTTTGTCTCTGAGGCCTGTGGCTCTGGAACATCCTCCTGCTCTGATTCAGCAGGTCCTGGCATGTCCACCACTTCAGTTTCTGAGTCAGAGTCCATTTCCATGTTCTGAAAGCAGGGCATGACCAGTGTGTGCAAAAAACACTCCTGGTCACTACAGAAACCTGGGCCTCCAGGCTCAAGGCTGAGTCCAGGAGTACACTCACACTGCAAACCTGTGTGTAACCCCATCCAAGCACAGACCATGCTAGATAACAAGAAACCTTTTGGATTCAGAGTTCATTGAGCAAAGGTCCTTAGGGAGATAATGCAACTGTCAATATGACACTACTCATGTGAATCTGCCTGAGCTTTAAGATCAGCTTCCCATTTCTCAGCCAGCATAGACTGGAAATTCAGTCGACTAGTAACAGGCACAGAACATTCTTACCATTAGCACTACAGATATGGAATTCCTTCCCCCAGGAGATCTAATTTAAGGTTCCTTCTATTCCAGTTTTGAAGACGGTTTTTGAAAATTTTTACAGCAATGAATGATACCCTGGATTTATTTATTTATTTACAAAAGTGTCTGCTGTTTTCATGCTGTCTTAACTGCTGCTCTGTTTGTTCATAGGATTAAAATGATTTTTGTTTATTTAAATAATCCCAGCTTTGTAGGCATTAATAGAAAAGCAAGGTATAAAGGAGTAACATTTTTAAAAAAATTAGATAAGGTCGGGAAAGACTTCAGAGAGATTTCAAAGGAGAAAGAGCCTACTCTAATGGGTGACTGGCAAAGGCATCTGAGGAGGCTGTTCTCCCTCTCCAGATAAAATTAGGCATACACAAAAAAGTTGAGACCATATTTCTATAATATTTCCAGAGGCATTTCCCCCCCTTAAACACAACTTTCTCACAGGCTTGGCTGGTCAAAAACAATCAATATCTAAACCACCACTTGAGAACTTTCTTCTTTCACAAGCTTTTGGGGGAGCATCTTACTATGCTTCTTTCACTGCTGTGGCAAATTGCTGCTAGTGAAATCTATTCTTAAGTGAGCTTTCTAAGACATGCTTCCCTGGTTCAGTTCTCCAAAGAACCACAGAGAAGTTGGGTACACTCAGAGACTGGAAACATTATTGGCCATGCCTGTTGGGGGGATTCTGGGATATATTACCCACAAAAGTAAGGATGAGATCAAAGTTTAGTCTCAACTTGGGAAAGCCCATTGAAATAAATGGGGTTCATGTTAGTGTTGACTAAGAAATCCAATTCATTCAATTGAGTGGTTCTCTGTTGTTGTTGCTGTTGTTGTTGTTGTTGTGTGCCTTTCTTTCCAACTTACCACAAACCTAAGGCGACCCTATCACAGGGTTGTTTTGGCAAGATTTGTTCAGAGGGGGTTTGCCATTGCCTTCCTCTGATGCTGAGAAAATGTGATTCTCCCACACTAGGTGACTTTCCATTGCCAAGTGGGTATTCAAACCCTGGTCTTCAGTGTCCTAGTTCAACAGTCTAACCATGGTATCACACTGGCTCCCTGTGATTCTCTAGCTAGGACTAAAATTGGATTTAGCCCTAATGCTAATTATCTCTGCTCTGTTCAATAGGAGACATAGAATACATACAGGAAATTAAAATTCAGATTTGGGGAGGAAGAAAGTCTTAGATGACAGGTAGAATTCCTGTACATTCTTGAGACAATGCTGTCAGGATCAGTCCCTGAAGGTGCCTATTCCTGCCAATTTCTGTGTGGTTCAGTAACCTTGCTGTTAATTATGTTTTCATTTCTCTGTAAACTGCTTAATGAGGGCTTTGTTGTGGGGAGTATATGGTCACTATGGAATGAGAGAGAAGTTGACAGGCAGGTGTCAGGGAAAAAGAGGAGGTATGATTGTCAGGGAAGAAAGGATCAGGGGATGATAGGTAACCAATAGCTTTGTAGCCCACCAGATGTCATAGACTGCAAACTGCTTTTAGTATACTGTCTGCTCCCTGAGTTTCAATTCTGAGCGACAACCTTGCTTTCTGGATTACTGTGCCAATAAAGTTTTCTGTTGAACTTTGAAACTGCAGGTCACTGTGTCTGGGAATGCAAGTACTGTACATGGCACAGTTGTGCAGTGAAGATAAGCTGGACAGAATATTGGATTTAATAAGGCAAAATATTTCACATCCCATCAATGGTATCCCATTGCATTGCTCTGCTGGCGGTATACATACATAAAGATATATGGCTGCTTTAGCAGAAAAGAAGTAGCAAGATGCATTTAGTACTATACTTAGAATACATCTAGGAGATGAATTAGGTCAGATTATTTGTATTTTGTGCAACAGGGGGGGAAAGTTTATAGTCTGGGCACATGTCCTAACAAAACTAGCATCCTCTGTAGGCTTCTCTTACTTGCTCAGAAAGTCACCCTCCTCCAGACAATGCAACCATCTCATGAGGTCACCATTGAAGAAACGATGATGGGTGGGGTTTACAGTTTCCCAGGGCCAGTGTCCAATGTGGAGTATGCCCTGTACTCTTGAACTGTACTTTAAAAATACAGGAAATTTGACACTCGTGACAACTTCTAGAGCTGTGATTCCTATATAGTGGTGGGGGTGATGGGAAGGAATATTCTCACTGTTTATTATTAAAGTTCTTCAGGATTTAAAAGTAGTTTTCTGCTCTGCTGAGCAGCACCTTGCCTTCAAGTCAAATTATGCACAACCTTCTCCAGGCTAGCCCTCAGGGACAGAACTTGCATGCACTGGAGCTAAGTTATTTCTCCAAACAGCTGCCAGGAGCCCTGCAAAAAGTGGGCCAGAGCAAGAACCAGATGGCACTTGTCTGTCACTGTATTAAAGATGGTGTGTGCTTTTTTCCCTTTCCCTTTCTTTTTTGCGGGGTGGGGCATTCTAAGCATCATCTTCATAGGTGAACACACACACAAAGATTTATTTCAAAGAACATCTTAGGCTTACTTAGAAAGGTCCATCTCTCTCTCTCTGTCTTCCCCACTATATGCTTAGATCCAGCATGGTTTCGTGAGTTGAGTGTTGGAGTAGGACTTGAGGAAACCAGGGCTGGGATCCCTGTCCAGCCACAGAAACCCAGGGGGTAACTTTGGGCAAGTTACAATCTCCCAGTCATATAGGAAGGCAATGGCAAACCTCCTCTGAATAAATCTTGCAAGGAAAATCATATTATAGGGTTGCCAAAGGTCAGAGTCAACTTGAAAGCATGTAACAGTAACCATTATATGGTTATGGTACCCATGTGCCCAGTAAATGTATTTAATGTATTAAAATGTGGGCATTATTGAGTATGTTTTGAGGAATCACTGTACATGCCCCTTTTGCTTCATTACATACTTAAGACAGAGCCCTTTTCAGATGTTATGGTGTATATCCCTGAGGTATATGCTATATGTATACAATTTGATAAAGGTATATAGGATTTCATGCATAACTATGCATTGACTACATTCTGTGTTGGAATATCTGTATACGGAACTAGTGTACAAAGCAACAGATGATGTATACTTGAGTGCCTGCAAAAAAGGTGGTTCTGCTCCACCCAGCCAAGCTTTTGGAAGACTAGGAATGTACCATACCATTTACACTACTTTCTCCTCTCCCTTTTTGTTTGGACTCCCTCCTCTCCTTGCTCTAGTTTTCTCCAGACATGATTTGCTAGAAAATGAAAGCTGGATGAACTATGTTTACCATGAACCTCTCTCACTCTGGCTTTTCTTCGCAAACGAAGATTCAGGAAGGACTCATCCCACGCCTTCTGCAAGTGCACTGATGACTGAAAAGGCTCATCCGAGATAAACAAGTCCGGTTGCAGAAAGCACAGCAGAAGGTCTCCTTGGGTGATGTTTCCGGGTTTTGATTCCTTCTGCGTTGCCGTTTCTCTTCAAGACTTGTTTGGTGTAAGTTCTCAAATAAGGCTGTAGCATTGTGGATAGTGCATCTCCATGCTTCCCGATGTGAGCCATGGCGGACCATTGTTGGTGATCAATTTGGCTGAGCCTGAGATGTTGTTTCAGGCCAGCCTGCACCACAGGATGAACACCATCATCCCCATATTGCCGTAGGCAAATCTGTGCTTAAGTCCATTCAACAGTTCACCTACCTGGGAAGCATCATCTCCTCAGATGCCAAGATTGACAAAGAGATCGATCACAGATTAGCAAAGGCATATAGCGCATTTGGAAGACTTTACAAAAGAGTCTGGAGTAACAGACACTTGAGGCGAAGCACAAAAATCCGTGTGTATAGAGCCATTGTACTGTCTATTCTCCTTTATGGGTCTGAAACATGAGTCACCTATCGCCACCACTTACGACTCCTCGAACGCTTTCATCAGCGCTGTATACGCACAATCCTAAATATACACTGGACTGACTATGTGACGAATGTTGCTGTCCTTGAGCAAGCAGGGATCACCAGCATTGAGGCCATGATATTGAGAACGCAGCTGCGCTGGGCAGGGCACATTTCTAGGATGGAGGACCATCGCTTCCCAAAAATAGTACTCTATGGTGAACTCGCCACGGGTCAGTGTAAGAGGGGCGCTAAATCATGGTTGTCAATGATCTAGTTTTCAATCAGCTGTAGTTTTCAACTGGTTCTGACAATGAGTTGGGGGAGGGAACAAGGTGCACGCACATCTTTCTCTCCCTCCCTCTCTCTTTTCTCACTGCCCCTTTTGTCCATCCCACTGTCCACCTAGGCATGTTTGGAGAGTGCAGGAGAGAGGGCCATCTTGGTGATTGCTCCAAGACTTTGGAATTACTTCCCTAATGAGTCTAGGACCACCTCATCCTTGCTCTCCTTCTGCCGGCAAGTGAAAAGATTCCTATTCTAGTAGACTTTCAGGAACTGACTGCAATAGGCTTTTAATGGTTGTGTTGTTGTGCTGTTTTTGTATTCTGTCTTTTAATGTATTGTTAATGGTTTAAAAAATTCTACAGATTGTTCAATCGCTTTAAAAATGTTCTTACTGATATTTTGAATGTTTTTAATCTGTTCCGGTTTTAATAATCTATAAGCACCCTTCAGGAGCCAACATGGCATAGTGGTTTGAGTGTTGGACTATGACTCCGGAGACCAGGGTTTAAATCCCCACTTGGCCATGAAAACCCAAAGGGTGACCTTGAGCAAGTCACACACTCTCAGCCCTCAGAAAACCCTGTGATTTTCCTTAGGGTTGCCATAAATTGGAAACCACTCGAAAACATACTACAACAACACCCCCTTGAGTCCCAATATTGGGAGAAAGGATATTTGTAGTAGTAGCATTTAGTAACATTTAGTAGTAGTAGCAGCAGCAGCAGTAGTAATTTGTGTGTATACAGGATCTCACACATGGTACAAAAGCTAGACAGAATCAATTTGCCCTTAGAAGTGGGACAGAACTTGAAATATAACTTTTAAAAGTAACTTACTACTTTTAGAAAGTAGCTTGCTAATGTTTCTCATTACTTCCCCCACCAAAATATTATTTATTAAAAGCATAGCTCATCATGATAATATGACTAATACATTACTTTTTAAAAGCAACACTAAATACCAAAATCTCCCCCTAAATTCCTCTCCAAAATTACTTCCCAAAGTAATAGTTTTGGAAGTAACAAGCTAACATGACTTGATACACACTGCAAATAACGCTGGCATCTCTTACAAATCTTTTTCAAAGTAAAGCCATTATTAATTATTAACACCCCCCCTTTCAAAGTAACATGTTGCAGATAATGTAGTTGCTCAGAATAGATTATTTCTAAGCTCTAGGAGACAGATATTAATCACAAAAGCTGCACTCTCAAATTGCAAATAGGAAGCATTTGAATGACAAAATGGGTTCCTTTCCCCACCCACCCCCACCCTTCCAAAATAGCTTCAAAGCTACATGGATTTTTCTGCTTCTGTGCTACAGATGTTGTGCGCTTAAGTGTCAATGCTATTTGGCATAAGAATCTGAGATGCAGTCAGGAAAATGTCAAATTCGACTTAAAACGCAATAGCACATTTTCCTTTTTTCCTTCTTGACTGAATTTTGGTCACGGAAAAGGTCACCCCAGCCATCAATGACATTTCTGCCTGCTTAGCACACTGCGGAATATGCTTCAGGGCTTTCTGCAAATACAACCAATGACAAAAAATACAGGTCCACAATGACATGAGCAACTTTGCTACTGCTAGATAGCAAAAAAGAAAAGCTTTTGCTTTCAGTTTTGTCACACACACACACAAAGCCCTTTCAACAATCTAATTTTATTTCAAGAATACGGGGAGCAGGTGGTCTTGAAAGAGATGGTAAAACTAGTTTTTAAAAAGGCTCACAGGTTACAAATAAGGACCATTTACTAAACAGAGCTTGTGATCCATCAACTGGAGTATTTCTAGGAAAGAAAGAAACAGCTGTAGCCAATGGGCACAAATATGGTACTGGTCCCTGGAATATTGCAGAAAAAATGCCAGTCCCCCCACATCAGAAACCTTAACAAGCACTGATGTAAACCCAAATATGACACCCATCAGGTATGTTCAACTGCAACTCCTATCCTCTCCAGGCAGTGGGATATGTGGGTACAAACTATCCCATCAACACATCTGAACATGTATGAATGCCTCCAGGCTCTGGAACTCCCTTCCTTGGGAGCCTCGAATGGTTTCCTTCCTGCTATCCTTCTGTTGGCATGTGACGACTTTTTTATTCTGACCAGCTTTTAGAACTGAAGGTTTTAATAGGAGGCCTTTTAATGAGGGTACTGTATTATTATAGTTTTTAACTGTGTGTTTCAAATTGTTTTTAAATGTTGTCAGTTCAATTTCATGTATAATGTTGATCATTTGTATATTTTAATTCCATTGTGTTTTAATTTGTCTAAGTCCTTGTTTTGGGGAAAAGGCAGAATATAAATCAAGTTAATAAGAAGAACAGCAACAATAAGAGAGTGTGGTGTAGTAGTTGAGCACTGAACTAGGACTCTGGGAGACCAAGATTCAAATCCCCACTCAGCCATGGTTACCTGGGGCAAGTCACACCCTCTCAGCCTCACAGAAAGGCAAAAGCAACCCTCTAAAGGAATCTTAGGAGGCACCGTGGTTTTGTGGTTTTGTGGTTTATGGACTAGGGTTCTGAGAGACCAGGGTCTGAATTCCTGCTCAGCCATGAAAAACCACTGGGTGACCTTGGGCAAGTCACACTCTCTCAGACTCAGAGGAAGGCAATGGCAAACCCCCCTCTGAACAGACCTTTACCAAGAAAACTCCATGATAGGTTCTCCTAAGGGTTGCCTTAAACTAGAAATCATTTGAAGGCACACAACAACAACAACAACAACAGCATCAATAATAATATCATCACCAGTGCAGTGGTGAATCTGCTCTGGATTTTAGTCTGAATTTTAAAGCAACTTTCCCAACTGCTGAGTCCAATCCTGAAAACAGGTCCAAAACCTTGGAACAATCCTTTGAAGTTTAGAGTAAAATCTGGAGACAATTTTGTCACAGTAGTGCACTGGTATCTCTCAGCATATCAAGAGCACCAAGCAGCAAATAGTTCTTGTAGCAGAGTTAGCAAACATCAGGCTGAAGAAATGAGCACAAGGACACAGGCTTGTGTCTAGACTACCTTCCTTTACTAGAGCATGTTAAAGTAATATTTACAATGAGTTTAGGACTCCTAGCAAACAGACTACATAACACAGCAGATATACAGTACAATCCTGCACTGTACAGCTTAGACTGCAGGTACACAGTCTAAGAGCAAAATTAAAGTACAAGGCAGTGTGTAGTAACATCCAGTTATACAGATACAGAAACAGAAACAGCACAGTCATAGGTTATAAAGTTAGTGTTTCTCATATTCATGGGCTACACAACATTTTCCCAGGGAGATAAGGGTTCACTCCCAGACTCTGTTCCCATAGCAGCCTCTTAGACAATATCTAGATATGCTAGCCAGCTGCATTTAGCCAGCTCACTGCTGGCCCCTGCAGGTAGTAGCACATCATATTATGCCAGCTATTTACCTTATAAATTTTCCTGTGATTGCATGTCCCATCACCTTGACAGATTTACTGCTTCTCTAACACAAGCACCTGCCCCCACTGCCAAAGAGCAGTAGATAAATTCTGTTCAGAGGAGACTCCATGGCCTTAGAGTCCATTTGCTTTTTTAAAGGAGGCACACTAGGCAAATCTTTTGTTGATAACTGTTTGAAACCATCACCTCACTTCTTGACACTGAGAAATTTTTAAAGAACTTGTCATCAACATTTTGGATGATAGTTAATAGGCTTGTTAAGGTCCACACAGATGTGCTACCTGCAATCTATCACTCCCCGCCCCCTAAGAGAGTGGAATGCCAACACAAGCAAAACTTGGAAGAAAAACATAATGACACTGTTTAACGTATAAAAACACTATTAAAAAAGAAAAGATTTTCATCAATGAAGTCTGTTCTACCCAAACAAAATGCAGCTGATAATCAGATGAAGTTTGGCCCAGACTGGCAAATGATTCAAAAAGGTGTTTTTAAGAGCCAGATTTTAAAGGACATGAGAGAACCCCCTTAGAAAAGGTAGACAGAATCCAAATGTCTGGGTGTGAAAACAGGAAGTCCTCACTTGCCAGGGGAACAGGCATAGGAAATGTGCGAGTCCAGACCATAACGAAAAACAAATAGGAAACAGGAACCCTTAATATTGGAATGACATAATTCCCTTAGTCACCTCATGCATCTGAAAAAAGCAGGTCAGTTCTACAGATTCAGATGTGCTTGCTAAGAAAGGAGCATAGAGAAAGAAAAACAAAACACAGCAACTCAGCCACACACAAAAAAGCAATGTGAGGGAAGGAAAGGCAACAACTGAAGTCTACAAGTGCCTAGTTTCTCGAAAACAAAATTAAAAAATAATAATCTACAGAAATCAAACTGGATTGCTAGCAAGGCTGCAAGGTCCTGCATATGTGCAAGATGTAATTGCAAAATTCATTATTTTTAAATTCATCTGTAGTTCTATCTTACACATTATAATAAGCACAGATATAATACTGCCCATGCAGATTACATGCAACTGGAAAGGACAGGGATGGGGAGCAGCACAGTGCACACCAACCTTTCCTAAAAGCTTCTGGTTGGTTTTTGTTAAATAATTCCATTAGTAAGACTTGCAAACAAGTAAAGGCTGTTTCATATTTACACATTAAGGGTGTAATCCTTACCTTAAGTCACACCCATTTAAGAGATAAGATCAAGTTTTACAAGAGCTTATCATGTATGCAATCTAGTGTACATTGCCACATCTGAAACCTCTACATGCAGCTGTTCCAACTCATTGTATTTCTTTAGTTATTTACTTACTTACTATACTGATATAATGTCTTTCTTCCAAGAAGCTCAAGGTAGCATAGAAGGTCATTTTCCCCTCCTACGTTTTTGTCTTCACAACAAGGTAGGTTAGGCAGAGAGAGACAGTGACTGGCACAAGACCCACCCAGTGAGTTTCATGGTTGAGCGGAGAATAGGAACCTAGATTTTCCCAGTCCTCATCCAGCACTCTTTAACAACTAAACCATATTGCTTTTCTATGCACTCATCCTGCAAGCACACAAGGGGAAGACAAGCTAACCACAGCTCTCTGCATCATGAACACATGGAACCATATGAAATGCACAATTGCATACATGACTGTGTACATTCAAGTAAAAAAATGTGAATAAGTTGATACAGCAGTCTATTTTTTTAAAAAAAAACAGCAAATAAGATTCAGCATCTTGTGTACATATACTACTATTTTGCCATATCTTTTGGCCATTCACTCTATGGCATCTTCTGATCCTCCATCCCACCTCCCCAAAGTTATGCTCATGCAATATCTAAGTACAGGAAGTACAGGGTATATTTGTCTACCCAGACCTTTTTGACTTCAACTTCCAGAAGTCCCAAACAGCATAGGAATGATAACGAACCTTAGGAATTGTAATCCAAAATATCTGGAAGGACAAAAATTTCCCACCACTGAAGCAGAGGATGCTTGAGGCTCTGTGAACACATTTAGGAGATTTCATTATACATGAGAAAACGAGTGCACTAATTTTAAGGATCAAGCAGTGGCAGTTGATGGGGCAGTGGATATGCTTTAAAGGAGCTATCCAAGGTGCTGAACTCTACATGCCAAATAGGTTACACACCTTGGCTTGCTGTTTTGGAGTTCAAACTAAAACCTACACAGGTCACCCTCTTATCCACAGAACCAATCTCCATGATTTCAGTTATCTGTGGCTGAAAAAAAAATAGGGACACATACCATAGAGTCACACTGGAAAATGCCTAGAGAGGTGTCCTCTCTAGGAATCACTAGGTCCTCCAATGCAACTCTATGATATGTTTGTACCAGAAGTCCTTTATTTTAATACAGTTTGCTATTAACTGCAGTTTCTGTTATCCACGGTAAGCCTGGGAACTGAACCCTCATGGATACAGGGGGCAACCTGTAGCGGCTTTATCACCCCAATGACATAGAAGGCACCCACAATCACTGGGATCAAGCTATGTTGAGAATCAAGCTGATCTTGAGCTTGTTTGGAGGTTCTAGCAGGGGAGTGTAGCTATTGTATACCCTTGACCAAAGAACAGTACACTCCTTCTATCTGGGATGGTTGTCCTCTTCCACTGAGCACGCAGCTTCGGGAGAGATGCACATGGAGCGGTGAGGGAGGAACAGGACGCCCCTTGAAACTCTGGTCAAGTACAGTATACAAAGCCTCTAAAGAGTTCAGAAAGTGCCTTCTGAGTAATGCTGACCCTCACAACCCACCCCACTGTGACATTCCCTCCCAAGGCAGATCCACTTGGCATGCTCCTTAGATACATTTATCTATCAGACTAAGACTTTCCACATCTAGCAAGTATTTAGTTTTTGATTTCATACTTCTATTTAAGTTTATTACTGGCTTTCAGCATCCTAACATTGTAGTTTAACATTTTCAGCACTAAATTTGTTTTGTTTGTGTTTTGATTTCATGTGTTATAGTTTTATATATGTAATCACCCCAAGGGCATTTGCCAGTTGGACAGCATATAATTTAATTCAGTACTATCAAAGTGATTGTCCATAGACCAGTGTCAGTCCACGAGCCAATGGTTGCCAGTCTGCAGTAAGTTTCCAGGAGAGAAAGAAACAGCTGTTGCCAATGGGCAAAAATATACTGATGGTCCCTCACACATTGAGGGGGAAATCTGCTTGTCTGCTATCATTTTAAGAAGCACTGATTTAATTGATAAATAAGTTCAGCCTTGCTATAAAACTTTGATGTTTACAATTTAATGAGAGGAGAGTGACCTAACTCGCAGTCCCTTTTACTAAAATACACCTTCAGAAGAGGCACACCATTTCATCCTGTCTTTTTTCAGTGAGAACATCTTTCTCAAAACCACACAGCAAATAGCTTTGGAACCCAGAGCAATATTTTGAGAACAATTTGAAAGATCTGTTTGGCTTTTACAAATATAAACTGCAGATTGTAAAAGTCTTTGGACAAATGAAGCACACGGGTAATAAATTGTCTTTGTACAGTACAACCTTTCTGAAGAATCAATATGGCACTAGGGTGGAATAACACATTGAGGTTTAGAAAGCAATGTGGCCATGGTATTGAACTTTCTCAGATAAGCTCCACTTATTTTCCTATAAAGAAGGCAAGCTACCCATAGTTTCTTTTAATGTAATGCTGCTAGGATTGACTATATTCCTCTCTCGCGTCTTTGCAAAGTGGTGGCAAAGTTCTGGAGAGGTACGCACCTTGACACTATGGGCTACAACTTGGATTCTATCTCCGACCACTGGAGCCATTCCAATCCAAAACATGACAACCCAGCAGAGACTGGGACTGCAAGCACTAAGAGTAAAAGAAGGAAACTGGATAGTTTTCATCCTCTTCTCCAGGGCTCCCCAACCATGGCTGATGGCAGAGAGAGGAAAGCTGTTAACTCTGTATACAGTTTGAATTTTATTCTTGGAAGCTATGCATCAAGGATTGAATAGTGTCCTGGACAAGACAGGCAACTTCTGTTCTGACTTGGCAACTCCTAGTTGTTCAACAACTCCAGTTTCCAAAGACCTCCCTCCCCTCCCCTCTGCCACCACTATTCAACATGGAAAGCTTTACTCATTAGAATTTTTTCTGCTCATAATGGTCCTTCTGTCTTTTCTTGGTTTTCTCCTGAACGTTAAGTCAGTGCCATCAAAACTCACTGGCTCTAAGGAAGACCTTGTTGCCTTTGTAAATACTGTGCAGACAGAGGCCTAGAGATGGCACAGGTGAATTAGTACCTGATGCAAAAAAACAAACAAACGAGACCTAGCTAGCAGAAGACAGAAACCAACTTAGTACACAAGGTTCAGTGATAGTGGAAAAAATTCAACTGAATATCCTCTAGCCAATTGTTTTGCACACTCTATATTAAGCAATTTGAAGTTCTGGCTTAAATCTGCTTTACAGAGTATAATTACATTCAAAGAGATTAATGTACAGGTTTGTTGTAATACCCATTTACTGAAAGAGTGTTATAGCAGAGAAAGTAATATTAGTTCTAAAGCCAGTGGCAGCTGGTGGCTTCTATATCTGTGGAGCAGTGAATCCACTTTGAGTTTCAGTCTGAATATTAAAATAGCCATCCAAGGTGTTGAACCTGTCCCCAAAATAGATTCAGCCCTTGGACAATTCATTTAAGATTCAGACTAAAACCCAGATCAGATTCACCAAAGCCACCAGATGCCACTGCCAAAGTCATTACTATTCAGCAAACACAGTAGCAGATCTTCTGTGCAATTGCTTCTTGCTGCTAAGAAGCAAATGACCACAAAGACCAGTTGTAGGCAGCAACACAAGCTTATGAACCACAAAGTCACTGCCCATAGTGTGCATTTAGTAGACCTAGCCAGTTGGTGGGTGTGCATCCACCCTACAGAGTTATAGGATTTTGAGGCCACTTTAAATTGTCATGGCTTCAACCTACAAAATCCTAGGAGTCATAGTTTTTCATAACGTACTTTCAGTTCTCTTCTAGAGTGCTCTAGTGCTGCAGTTTAAGAGGAGTATACTAGAGAATTCTGAGTACCTCACCCAGATAAAAATCCCAGAATTCCTTAGGATAGAGCTATGGTAATTAAAGTGGTATTGTACTGTTACAAATGTACTGTGTGATAAATGTACTGTGTGGACGCCACCAGATCAGATCTATAAATGCCAACTGGGTGGGGGGATCAAAACCTAATTCTCAACAAAAAGGGGAAGTAAGGCTCAACAGAGCAAAAAAGTTGTTCATTTTCCTCTTATGCTCTCCTTCTCCCTCAACAAAAACCCTTAAGCACATAACTTTGCAGCAGGTTCAGAAGGGCAAATCATTCTTGTCTAACCCAAATTGAGGGAGGGAGTGCCTTCCAAAGCCTGGTATAACCTCATGACCTAAGCTGTCACAAGGCGAGATGCATCCTCTCTGACAGGCAAGCCAGCCCCAGATGACTTAAAATGTTTATGTATCTAGATCAACACTTTGAACTCCACCAGGGGAGTTTCAGACCAGATTCCAAAGCAATCTGATCACAGAAAGTTGATGACCAGCTGAAATAAGCCAGTCACTATGTTGCGTTACAAACCTGAATCCTTAGGGGAATTTAAGATACATCTCTAGGATAACATGAAGGAGAATTAGATTATAATTCTATGCTAATTCTAGGTCCAAGAAGATGCAAAGGAGGCTCCAGTGTTAAAGTAAAACCTATAAAACCAGCTATTTAACTCAATGTATAAAGATGTCAGTTGCTGGTTCTGGAAGTCCCTATCTAAGCCAGGAATAGTAAAAGGTCAAGTGTAGTCAGCTAAGAAGCTCTATATGTTCCATTATTTTCATGATTCATGCACACACATATTTGAGAAGTCTTGATCTGTTCTAGTCCATTGCACTTTCTGGGTCATGAGAAGTTTTGCCAAATCAAGCAGTTTTATTACTTGATCTGAGAAGTTTCTTTCCCTCAGAATCTTATATGATGACCTACATTAGGTGTCCAAGTCTTTGAGGTTCTTTGGAGGTTTTTAAACAGAGGCTGGATGGCCATCTGTTTGGAATGCTTTGATTGGGTATACCTGCATGGCAGGGGATTGGACTGGATGGCCCTTGTGGTCTCTTCCAACTCTATGATTCTATGAATAAGCCAGGATTATGTGGGAGCCCTAGTTTCATAACACCTACTGCCAACTGGTCCCACTTCAAATGGGTGCAGCTCAATAAACCAGACTTTCTGTCCAAACTTCGTTTATTCAGAACTTGCACTCTGGCCTGTCCCTCCCTCAACAAGCTCAACAAGAGAATAATCCCTAGAATAAACCATGGCTTATTTCTTCAGCTTCTTGAGGAAGAGACAACCCTGTGCCAGCTCCTGTCACATTCTGACATCACACTAAACAAACCTGAAGACAGAAGTCCATAGTTTGGTTTGATTGCTCTACCTGCAAGGGGACAATGGCAACTGACATAGTGGCAACTAGTAATCCATAAGTAGAAACATGTTACTGCTGAAAACAATGGAGTTCAGGATCATGCCTCTCACACATTCACCTCTCGAGTTCATGTTACTACTGTCTTATTAAATCATGTAGCTCATGCTACTGTGGTTTGACTTTCCAGGGAGACACTTGGATAGACTGAACTAATAAAAGGTAAGTTGTATGAGGTACTGAACTAATAAAAGGTAAGCCATTGGTGTGCATGGTTTTAAGGATTGCTTTCATAAAAGAACTGGAGAGGATAGTTTTATCAATGGCAGTAAATCATGCATGATGGCTACATGTTAATAGCAAATTGAGAAGGGAAATGCCTTTAAAAACCAGTGGCTGAAGAGGAGAAAACAGGGAAAGACCCCTTTTCCCCTTTCAAACCTCACTTCTGGGCTTCCCTGAAGTATCTGGTTGGTTACTACAGGCCTAAATACCCTAATGGCACCAATCCTGTCTGAACTTACAAGCTAAGCACAGGCATCCCTGGTTAGTACTTGGATGGGAAACTGCCAACGAATACCAGGTACTGTAGGCTGTATTTCAGAGGAAGAAACTGGCAAAACCACATCTGAGTATTCCTTGCCTAAGAAAACTCTATGAAATTCATGAGGTCCACTTGCAGGCATATATAAACACATACCGTGGGGAAGCGCAGAGAGAAGGAGAGAGAGAGAGAGAGATTCAGATTTTATGATACAGCATAGTGATGTGGAATCTGTGATCTTCCAGATGTTGCTGGGCTTTGACTCTCATCAGCCCTATCCTGAATATGGTGAGCGGTCAGGGATAATGGAGCTGTAGTTCATTAACATCCAGAGGAATGTTAATGCCTGTTTGTGATACCTAATATAGTAACATCATAGTCTATGCTGCTTTACAGAATACCAGAAGCTGAATTTAAGAAACATACACTCATACACATCTCTCTCCTAAAATGGGCTGATGGGAATAAGACAGGGAAGGACTATGGTTCCAGATGCAAATGATTGGGGAATATATGAACATACAGAATGAGGGAAAGGTTTCTAAAGCAGAATTGCACAGGCTAGGCAAAAGAATCTTGAGTTCCCACCTCCCCAACCTCTTGGCACACATTCATCCATGGCAGTGGTCAGTCCGTGGATGTGAACCCATCATCAAGTGTTTAGTAGAAGTGGGTATATGCCTCTTGCAGACATTTCCTGCATGCCAGCTGATCTGTGCCTATTATGTTTCCTCACAGGGTGTAGTCTGGGAAATGTGCAATACAAAATCTCAAAGCAGTAATCAGTTTAACTCCAGCTCTGCCTTAAGCTTGTAATTAGCTAACACAAGCTGTAATTTTGAAGAGAAGGCACACCAGACCACATCACAAGGGAAGACTTCTGTGCTTGTGTGGTTCCATTCAAGCTTTCTATAACGACATACCAGTGGATGCCAGGAGAAATTACTTTGGAAAAACAGCATTTTGGAAAATATTTCTATTTGCTCCCCTCCCTGCAATACACACGCATACAAATTACTGCTAGGGACTTTATCAGAAACACTAAATATGGCGTCATAAAGACGCCACATAAATGCGAAAGGACGCACAGATCAGATGACGCTGCCCTTTCACGTTTATGTATAGGCAAAATCCTGTAGCTTTTAATTGATGGCTTAAGCCGTCAACAGATCACCCTGCCACTTTTTTGCTGGCATTGCCGGAGTGCAAAGCCTCAGGCCATTTAACTCTCGTCAATGCAGAGTCAATGGTCTGACCGGGCAGAACACTTCAGGGTGATATCACAACATCTAGGTAAGTGACGAACTTTTTATGACCCTCCCTGGGTTACTTGGAGGTTTTTTAGTGTGTGTATGTGCTTGGTGTGACTTTTACATGTTTAGTTTTAGTTTTGAATTTCCCACGTGATAAAAACATGCGGGGTTTCAAAAGAACTGCTTGGTGTGACTTTTACATTTTTAGTTTTAGTTTTGAATTTCCTGCATGATGAAATTGTGTGGGGTTTCAAAAGAGGAAGTGAACGGAGCTCCTTTCACTTCCTCTTTATTGCCAGAGCTGCCTTTTTGCCAGGAGAGGAGGTAAGGGGGGGGGGATGAGAGTCCTCCAAGATGCCCTGTTAGTAACATCTCTGCTAAGGTTTGCAAATTCAGGGCTGTGGCTTCCTGGATTGAGTCTGTCACCTGTAATGCAGTCTTCATCCTTTCCTCCTGCCCTTTACCTTCCCAAGCATTACAGCGGCCCCTTGGTATATGCTGGGGTTTGGTTCTGGGACCCCCTATGGATACTAAAATCCATGCTCAAATCTCATTATATATAATGGTCTAGTAGAATGGTTTTTTAATATAAAATGGTGGACAGCAAGGTTTGCTTTTTGGAATCTTTGGGAACATTTTCGAGCCATGGTTGGTTGAATCTGTGGATGCAGAATCCGTGGATATGGAGGGACAACTCTATTGTCTTTCCTAATGAGCAATATTGTCTCATATGTGCAAAGAAAAGCTGGTCTTGAGTTTTTCAGATCTGGGTTGAGGTCCCACCTCTGTCATGGATTTGATGCTATGCCCTTGGCTAAATCACTGTCTACCTCATTTACCTCTCCCCCCACCCCTTGCAAGCTAAATTGTAAGAGATATAAACATTTTGCAAATGAAAAGTACTATTTCACTGATACATAGGATTTTATCAGATGATCCCTTGAAAATGTTCTTTTGCCAACATAAAAAAATCCATTTTTATGTTGGCAAAAGAATGTTCACAGGGTCACCATAAGTTGAAGCAGACTTGATAGCAATTAACAATGACAACAAAATAAAGTTACCCCTCTTCCTGCAGAATGTTTAATGGACTATTACAGCTGGTCTTATGAATAAAGAATTAGGAAGGTTCTCGCAGAAGTCAAGAATGCATATAACATTTGACTAAGAGGTCAGTCTATACCCTGACTTCCATATATTTTGAACAGCAGAGGTTGGGAAGCTGTAGGAGTGCACAGAGAGAATTGCAGATGCTTTGCATTTAAATCTCAGGTGTTCAATGTCTAGCACTGTCTGTGAAAAGGAATACCGTAGTTAACAGGTGATATAAAGGAATATTTGCCTTGGACCCTGGGCAAAGCCACGACCAGTCAAGAGACAACTGGAGTAGATGGACAAATTGGTCTACATCCTTAGTCCCCAACTAGCTAGAGAATAATCTCATGGGCTATTTCTTTAGCTTCTCAAGGAACACACTGAATCAATGAGATTTGCACAAATGTTGACTCAGGATTCAACAACTGATTTAGTGGGTCTGCTGTAGTCGAGACTACAAATAGGATTCAGTCCACAAACTGACTTGCTATAGGGCAGTGTCTTATGTCCTCCAGCTATACCAAACCCATCTCCACCCCAACAATCCTATCTACCATATCCAGTATTCTGAATGCTCACACATAAGCTAAGCATTCAATTTCCTTTCTAGTTTCACCATCTCTTTATGACTTCCCACACTAACCATTATTAACTACGTTCAACAGGGAGATGCAACTGAAGTTTCACAATACATGTCCTTACAAACACAGGGTTCTTATGTGTGAACTTTATGTTCACACATACACTTAGCACTATTTGGCATAACCTACACAAATATAACGTGTGAACTGGACCTGGAATTCTTACTCTAGCTAGAAGTACAGTTGTCCCTCCGTATCCATGATTTGGTATCCATGGATTTAAGTATTCATGGCTTGAAAATATTCTTTAAAAAAAATCCAAAAAGCAAACCTTGATTTTGCCATCTTATATAAGGGACACCATTTTGCTATGCCATTGCATATAATGGGACTTGAGTATTCATGAATTTTGGTATCCATGGGGGGTCCTGGAACCAAACCCCAGCAAATATGAAAGGACAACTGTACTGACAAGGACAGGAAACAGGGCTTGGAATAGGGAGATTTGATAACAATTTTCTGCACTGCATCCGAAGAAGTGGGTTTATATCCATGAAAGCTCATGCGAAAATAAAAATTAAAGGTCTTAAAGGTGATGCCACCTTTCTTTTTCTTTTTTCTCCTCCCCCTTCATTTCTCCTTTTTATTTTCTGCTAGGGCACATGTGTGTGTGTGTGTATGCAGCATAAATATACATCTGACAGCATATACATCTGGGCAACACACATAGCCAGACATCATTAATTTTTATGAAGTTCCACGGCCCCTTTATAAAAGAGCCACATATCAACTAATTAAAGCAAATTTATATTGCCCAGTGACTTTTAAAAATCCAGTTTTTCTGCCTTCCAAAATGACAGCAGAAGTGAAGGCTACTTCATCCAAGTTCAAAACTAGAAGACTGGGGGAGGAGAGAGATAACTGTGCCAGTAAATAAATACCGGCTTCCAAAAACTTTAAAAAAAACCCACATTATAGGTTCTAAATTATCTCTTGCCTGCAATTTTTCCAGCACCTAGAAGCTTTTAATGAAAGCTGCATTAGGTCACCCTGTAAATCTGTTACAGCTTTTCCTCTGCTGTAATTTAAGAAGGGGGTTGTGGAAGAAGAAACTTTGCCTAAGAAGAAGAGCAAGTCTTACACACACATACACACTACACAGATATATGTGCCTGTATGGATTCATTTCAGCATTTGAACAAATCCATCAAAAACAAAAACAAAAAAATTAAGTACTTTTTATTTTAAAAAAAACTGTCCTGTTATATGTTACAATTTTTTTAGAATTACAGTAATTCATTGTTGTTACTGATTATACTGTTTTAAAAAGAGGAGCAATGTTACATCATAAAGAAAGTGGGGGATGCTAACAGGAAGAGACTCAACATTTCAAAAGTGATGCTGGAGGACAGGTTTATGGATACTGCAGACAGCCAAAATGATCAATAAATGGATCCTAGAGCAAATCAAGACAGAACTCTCCCTAGAAGCGAATATGATATGTCCAAACTGAAGCTGTCATTTGGACATATCATGAGATGACACGACACATTAGAAAAGACAATGATACATAGTAAACTGGAAAGCAGTAGGAGAAGAGGAAGACTGCCTTCCAGGTAGATAGACTAAATCAAGGAAGCCATAGCCCTGAGTTTCCAAGACCTGAGCAGGTCCCTTGATGATAAGGTGACTTGGAGGTCTCTCAGTCATATGGTCACCATAAGTCAAAGCTGACTTGAATGCAATTAAAAAACCTTATCTTACTTGCTGCTTTTTTATCACTTTTTTTAAAAAAAAACACAAAATGATAAGAAATTAGATTGAAATGTTTGTCATGTTCTAATTCCACGGAATCTGGTTACTTAATTTGCATACTGTGCAAATGTTCATATTATGTGAATACAAACATAATGTGCAAATTAAGCCCGTTAATTGTTACCTTCTTTTTCTACCATAATGTTTCACCTTCATATGATTTCTACAGTATGCTCTGATCTAAAAGAGCCAGGATACCATCATGGACTTGGAAGATGGTATAATCCTTGCTTTGTCATGGAACTTACAGTCACCCTGTCCCAGGTGGCACAAAGTGAGAGGAGTGGTTGTCCTATTCACTGCCTCTAAACAACATTATAGGGTCGTTGTAGGAATTCATGGGGAGAGGTCAACCATGTGAAGTAGCTGTGTACTCTACCTGTGTGGTATAAATAAAATAATGATGATGATATTTTGTCATGCACATGTACCTTCAGCAGTATTCTCACCAGATCACTATAATTTTTACATCATTTTTTTTTACTCTACAACAAGCAACACTGCACATTAGATCAGCCTGAGAAAGTTGACCAAAGGAAGACTCAAAGCAACATACAGAGCTCTTTCCCTTCTCACTTAATCTCCAGAACAAGCAATTCTATGAAGTACAGTCAGACCCCTGATCCACAGAATATCCATGGTTCCAGTTATCACAGGACACAAAACAGGAACACATACCATAGAGTCATCCTAGAAAATGCCTAGAGGCATCCTCTCTAGACAACTCCTATGTCCTCCAACACAATTCTATGGTATGTTTTTATCGGAAGTCCATGATTTTAATAGGGTTCACTGCGCGCTTGCAGAAAGCGCGGGATGAGTCCTTCCTGAATCTTCGTTTGCGAAGAAAAGCCAGAGAGGGGTTTCTGGTATCTGTGGTAAGTCTGGTAACCAAACCCCTGGGGATACAGGAGTCCAACTATACTGTGAAATACCTTACAACATAATGAAGGAAAGACTAGAAATCCTTACTTGTTACTCCAAAAATTTATTTAACAATTCTTATGATACTTTTGAAACATCATTACAAAAAAAAAAAAAAAAAAAAAAAACCAAAAACCTGTTCCTGCAGTGCATTAAAATTTAAAGGAGCTAACTTTAAAATGTTCAGTTTAAAGAAAATCAAGACAGCATTTTGATAATAGATATTGATTTTTCATTGTTTAAAAAAATAGCAAAAAATAAAATACTAAATTTCTCTCCTGAGTCTCATTCAACAACAGCAGTTAAAACTAAATTTCATCACAAACATTGTAAATAAACATGAACATAAATTCTTATCAAAATGAATTAATGACTGTCATTCTTATACATATTGAATTACTGACAATTAAAACATGTAAAAGCAGGAAAACTCATACTGGTCTCAATCTATCTGTAAACGTGACAGTAGGAGTATACAAGGTGAGCTCCTGTTAGAGAAATTTTAAGAACAGGATACATTTATCAACACTGAGATGATTATCTTAAACAATTAATTTAAAAAAATAAAATCTGAAAGTATGAAACAAATTGATTTCCCCCCCAAGATAAAACAATAACCCAAGCAGAATGGCATCATGACCAAGTGGTCTAAGCTCTGGCCTTTGGGTGACTAGTTGAAGATTCACCACCATCTGTGTTCACATAGCTCCCAAATGTTTTCTATTTCTGCCATCTCCTTTGCTTGGACAGGGGGTGGGGTGGGTTGAGACTGTTCCAGGTATAACGTCTAAATAAAGTGTCTAGATTCAAGTGTAAAGATTAGCTTTCTTTACTGCCCAGCTTTCAAAATCATACATGGAAACTGGACATATGATATCACTGCATATCAAAGTCAAGATCCACCGTGCCATCATATGTCCAATTTCTAGGTATGGTTGTGAAAGCTGGACAATAAAGAAAGCTGATAGGAAGAGAATCCACTCATTTGAAATGTGGTGCTGGAGGGGAGGTCTATGACTGCCAAAATGACCAATAAATGGATTATAGATCATAGAATCATAGAGTTGGAAGAAACCACAAGGGCCATCCAGTCCAACCCCCTGCCATGCAGGAATACACAATCAAAGCACTCCTGACAGATGGCCATCCAGCCTCTGTTTAAAAACCTCCAAAGAAGGAGACTCCACGACACTCCAAGGCAGTGCATTCCACTGCCGAACATCTCCTACTGTCAAGAAGTTAACCCTAACCCTAACCCTAACCCTAACCCTAACCCTAATGTTTAGGTGGAATCTTTTTTTTTTCCTTTCCTTTCCTTTCCTTTTCTTTCTTTCTTTTTTTTTTTTTGGTGGTTTGTGTTCATTGCTCCATGTCCTAGACTCTGGAGCAGCAGAAAACAAGCTTGCTTCATCCTCAACATGGCATCCCTTCAAATATTTAAACATGGCTATCATGTCCTCTCTTAACCTTCTCTTCTCCAGGCTAAACATACCCAGCTCCCTAAGCTGTTCCGCATAGGGCATTGCTTCCAAACCACCCATTTTGGTTGCCCTCATCTGGACACACTCCAGCTTGTCCATATCCTTCTTGAATTGTGGTGCCCAGAACCGGACACAGTATTCCAGATAAGGTCTGACGAAAGTAGAACAGAGTGGCACTATTACTTTCCTCAGTCTACACACTATACTCCTATTGACGCAGCCAAGAATCACATTGGCTTTTTTAGCTGCCACGTCACACTGCTGACTCATGTTCAGTCTGTGGTCCACTAATACTCCTAGATCCCGTTTGCATGTACTGCCATCAAGCCAGGTATCACCCGTCCTATATCTGTGCTTTTCATTTTTACTGCCCAAGTGTAGTATCCTACATTTCTCCCTATTGAAATTCATTTTATTAGTTTTGCCCCAGCCTTCTCATTTGTTAAGGTCATTTTGGATTCTGATCCTGTCCTCTGGGGTATTAGCTACCCCTCATAATTTGGTGTGATCTCCAAACTTGATTAAAATGTCCTCTATTCCATAATCCAAGTAATTGATAAAGATGTTGAATAGCACTGGGCCCAGAACAGAACCCTGTGGCACCCTGCTAGTCACTTCTCTCCAGGCTGAAGAGGTGCCCTCTAGGTTCAGTCAGGTCCTAGAGCAAATCAAGTCAGAACTCTCCTTAGAAGCCAAAATGACCAAACTGAGGCTATCACACTTTCGCTATATCATGATATGAGATGACCCATTTTAAAAGACAGTAATGCTTGTGTCATGATGGAGTGACCAACTCCATCATGGAGGAGATCTCATCTGCAAGAACTACAATTCCCATCATCTGCAAATTTCCATTTCCTTCTTTCCAAGACAAAAGGTAAGGTAGAGGGTGGACCCTCATTTCCTAAACATGACACCACATCACCTGACTGAAGAGCAAATCAGATTTGGCATGCAGAGCCAATCAGATTTGGCTAATGGAGTTTTGAGTTTCTGCAGTCCTTTGTCTTTGACACATAGCTTAAGACCAGCAGAGAGACACATGGCTCTAAGGGGGAGCAGACTTCACAAATGACTCTGAATTCCATCATCAGAGACTCAGCTGGACCAGCTTTGATAAGCATGAGCCTAGCCCATCCCAATTGGGACACAGACTGATACGATGGACCTCAAATGTAAGTTAGTATCTTCTTAGTTTAGGAGAATGTGTTAGCTAGGAATGTGTTGGTTTTTGTGATTTACAGTATTTTTAATCCTCTGACTGAATGCTATTCTGTGTAACTTTTAAGTTGAGGACTTGGAGCGAAGGTTTTCTCTCCATGCTAACTGTTTAATTGCTTGAACTAGAAATAAAGTTTTCTCTCTTTTTCTACAAGCCTGCGTCCACATGCCTGGAACAGTCATAGCTATCTTAATCCTCTCTGAGATAGAGAAGGGGGGTTGGGAATCCTTAATAGAGACAGTTGTTCACTGGTTAGCCAGAGAAATGTCCCAGTTTCCCACTGAACTGAGTTTGAAGTGACGAGCAGTGGGTGGTGGTGGCTACCGAAGTGAGCCATAGTTCCCAAGGGATTTCTAGGCTACAGAAACCCCTGAGAGCGTGTCTCAGATTGTACAAACACACGAGCCTTCCTCCCCATCTCTGTGATGGTGTGAATGCACAGAGAAGGAGGGGGCTTCACGTCACATGGATGGCAGCGGTTTCTGAACCAACATTGGCAGGAAAAAGTGGGTAAAGCAGTTTTCTCTGATGCCTTCAGTATTGGGAGGTTTGTGGCTTTCCCTGGTTCATAGGAAAAGAGGGAGACCTCATTACAGGTGGATAGACTCCACTGAGAAGTTACCACCCCGCATGTGCAGGACCTAAGAAGGGCTGTTGATGACAGGGTGACTTGGGGGTCTCTCATTCAGAGTTGCCATAATTCAAACTGGTAGTTAACAACATCTGCTACAGGCAAATGAGTGGATGCTACATAACTATGTATATATGCTTGAAGAACAGCCATCAACCAGCAAAGCTGCAATTGTTATTATTGTGTTGTATGTCCTCAAGCCATTTTCATCTTATGGCTACCCTATCATGGGGTTTTCTTGGCAAGATTTGTTCAGAGGGGGTTTGCCTTTGCCTTCCTCTGAGGCTGAGGGAGTGTGATTCGTGAGGTCACCTTGTGGATTTCCATGGCTGAGCGGGGATTTGAACCCTGTTCTCCAAATTCATAGTCCAATGCTCAAATCACTACACCATGCTGGCTCTCAAAAACTGTTGTTGTTGTGGGCCTTCAAATTGTTTCTGATTTATTCAATACCAATTGTGAAACATTTATCTAACATTTCAGATTTAGTTTAATTAATTAATAGTCTAATTAACTTAGTTTAATTAATTGTAGCCTAAATCCAATTGTTAGCCTTAACTAGAGAAGACTTACTGAATCAATGGAACTTGCATGTGCTGAATTATTACATTCCTATTGATTCAACAAATCTTCTCTAATTGGAACTAGCAACTGGACTGAGGTCTAAGTGCTGTTATGTTTGTGTGAATGATTCATTTCTCATCACTCTAAATGTACTGATGCAGCATCCACAGGCTGACACCCATGATGAGTGTACTACTCTTTCCTAAATTAATAAAAATTAAGTTACCTTCAGTTACTCAACCTACACCTCCTAGATGTTTTAAACTGCTTGTATGAGATATAAATTTAATGATCAGATTTGCATGACTTTCAAAAAGCATGTGAAGAAATTATCAGGAGAAACCTAATTTAAATCAGATTTCTCCTAGTGATTTATTTGACTCACCTTGATCTATATTGGTCCACCCTGCATTTAACTCGTTACTGCCAAGATCTGATCAGAAACACTGTCCTGAGCAGGACTGAATGGTTTTTAGGTTTTGTGTAATGAACTGTAACCTCTTTAGCATGATCTTAGGAAACTGAGGCAGCTAAAATGCCGAGAGGTATGAGAGAACCTGCAAGGGTTTTATGATCTTCAGGGGAAGGCCAGGGTCATTTGGTGAGGACACAAGAGAGCTTTCTCAGTGGCTGCTCCTATCCTTTGGAACTCCCTCCCACAGGAAGCTAGGCTGGCCCCCTCCTTGTTTTCATTCCACAGCAGGCAAACGTCACCAAAAAACTGAGCATAACTTGGGTGGTGTGTCACTTTGAGGAAAAAACATTATTTCACTATATGTATTGTTTAATCAACAATATAATTGTTTATTAATTATTAATGAGTTGTCACGACTCATGTGACAACTGAGTAATCAAAATGTACAGTCATCCCTTCACATTCGTGGGGGTTAGGTTCCAAAGACCCCACCAAATGTGAAAATATCCGCGAATAATATAACAGCCCCTCCCCGGCCTCCCAAAAGTGGCAATCAGGGGTTTGTAGCTCCGCCTGCAACTTTCCTCCACCCTCCCTAAAGTGGCAATCAGGGCTTCGTAGCCACGCCTGCCATTTTCCTCTCCCCTCCCTAAAGTGAGGCTCTGAAGCCCAGATCGCTACTTTAGGGAGGGAGGGTGGTGAGGTTGCGGGCAGGGGCGGGGGGGGGGGGAGGCCTATAGCTGTGTATCAACACAAATGGCTACACGTGTCAGTGCTGACATGCGTGTCATAAGTTCGCCATCACCGGTTTATAACATGTTCTGCTACTGCTGATTTTTCTGGCTGGCCCAGTCTGCAGTGTCGCTCATGTTCCTTGATTCGTGTTTGCACAAGAACTCCAATTATCACCCAGGACAAAAAAGAAGCACAATAAAAACATTGGTAGACCATGCAGAAAAGATCTGCGAACCCCACTACCTGGAGGATGAACTGAGGCACCTAAACTGGGCCCTACAGGCTAATGGTTACTCCAGATCAGACATCACAAGAGCAGCCAAACCCAGAAAAAACCCACAGGAATGAAGAAGAAAAACAGCCACCCACATCAGAAGAGTCACAGACAGAATAGGGAAACTGATGAGGAAACACAACCTCCAAACAATCTACAGATCAACCAAATAAATCCAAGAAATGCTACGCTCAGCGAAGGACAAAAGAGACCACAGCCACAGGAGTTTACTGCATACCATGCAGCTGTGGACAAGTTTACATAGGGCCCACTAAACGCAGTGTGCAAACACAAATCAAGGAACATGAGAGACACTGCAGACTGGGTCAGCCAGAAAAATCAGTGTTAGCAGAACATGTTATAAACCAACCTGGACACAAAATGCTATTTGAAAACACAGAAATTCTAGACCAGCCAAAAACTATCATGCCAGAATGCACAGAGAAGCTATTGAAATCCACAAACACCTGAACAACTTCAATAGGAAAGAAGAAACCTTAAAAGTAAACAAAATCTGGCTCCTAGTTTTGAAATACAATAGAATCTAAACTCAACAGGGACAGAGGGAGTCCCAGCAGATAATGGCCCATCAACCAACCAATAGCCAAACAGACACTAACGAGCCTTGCATTTCTATACCCAGAAACTAACCATTCAATTACACAATTTACATATACTCCCCAACAGGGGTTCACAGCATATAAACTCCACACGCACACCTACACAACCATTCTCTGAAGATGCCAGCCACAGATGCAGGCGAAATGTCAGAAAGAAACTATTCCAGAACACGGCCTCACAGCCCGGAATAAAACCAAGGAAAATCTATGGATGCTAGCCGTGAAAGCCTTCAACTTCACATTTAACATAGATTTGTTATAGTAGCTGGAAAAATCTGTGATATCAAACTGGTGCTAACTGTGTAATGTAGATACATTCTCTGTAATTATCTTCTTAAAATAAATTCTCAGTAATCTCCTGAATACTCAGAACAAGCATGCTGTCAACACAACCACTTATCTAATCAATGATAGCAAGAGAAAGGCCAAAGATTCCAGATTACAGCAAAGGCTCTTCAAGTCTTACTGAATTCATTTGAGATTTGCTTCTGGACAAAAATATGGGTGAGAGTTGATGCTTCAGGTAAGGGTGTGCACAAGATTGCAGCTTACGATTGACATAAACGAAGAGGCATAGTTATAGGATAACAGATAATATCAATAATCCCAAAACAGAGAAGAAGATATTCATATGCTGATAAATCAGTAATAATATATGTTAATAATGGTGGTAGTCATTTAGTGTATTAATGGTAATTAGTTTGTACTCTGCAAAGAAAATATAATATGAAGCACCCCATGAACAATAAAGTCAGGTATCAACTTCCTAGTTTAGTGTACATCACAACTGTTCTAACCTGAAATCTTTGAGAAAGTAAGCAACCTTTTGCTAACACATTTACACCCACACCCACCCCACACCAACCTAATTCAGTGAAAATAGAGCAAAACTGACAAATGTAAATATTAAGACACCATTTAGGTTTAACCTGCACTCTCAAATCTAGTCCAGTAAGAAAGGGTTTGCTCTTCTTTAGGGAGGAAAAGGGTGAAAAAGTCACTTTACTCTGTATATCAATTAAATATGAAGGTTGCAGGCAATCTATCAGTGTGACAAGAGCACAGTGAAAACTGTAATCTTGGTCCCTAGCTGGAAGCCACAATGTAATAAAGAGATTTTCTTTATGGAAAAATTTAATTAATCTACCAGCAAGCATGCAGAGAACATTTAAAGCACCATCACTTCCACAGAGCTTAATTAATGTTCTTCTGGAAAATAATAGCTCAATGATGAGTGCGCCATCTACATTCACATGCTAAAACAAATATAGGGGTCAGTGGGTTTTAGTCACTTGCACTCACAATAGGACAGGTTTGAATTATGTTTGTTCTCAGGACGTATAAAACCTATTTGCATGTTGTTGGTTTTTTTGTTTATGAGAAAGGGTGTCTTCATGTACTGAGATACAGGCACAGCTCGGTTAACAAGGCCTCTGACAAAGAAGCACCCTTTGACAAATTCTTTTTATGCCCATCCAACTCTCTCTTTTCTTCCTCATCCTCTGTCAAACTGGAGGTTTTCTAGCAGCATCAGCACTGGGAGGATGGTAAAGGAAAACTAGAGAAACACAGACTTGCAGTAGCATGTCTGCAGTAAACAATGCAATAAAGCTTAAGCTGGGAAAGAATTATTTAAACACTTTATGATCTACCTGCTAAAATATAGCTGAAACACATTTTATTGACAAGTGTTGTGCATCAGCGCATGTTCAGTAAAACAATCCATTTTAAACATAATATAAACTCTCCATTCAAGAGCTCAAGATAATTTGCAGTCTTTTTGTATAGTTGATGTCTATATCTGGTCATCATTTAACTTTTTTAAAGTATAAATATCCAAACATTTTTTTACCCTGTTTGTTTCTTGGGGATTTCAGAAAGCAGAGGAGTTAATTACTTTGGCTTTAGGGGCACAATAACGTAGGGTCTAGAAGCTACGCTTCAGCTTTCCTTGTGTCTTTGGTTCATTTAGTAAGAGAAGTGGACTCACCATTAGAGGTAAGCCATCCTTTCTCCTGCTGTATTCATGGTTTAGTATGAGAGAGACCCACTATCATCAATAGGGAAGCTTTAAAGAGCCACACAAGCCCCCCGCCCCTCCACTGAAGATGGAGAGAAGGAAGATGATGATGACAAGACCCTGTGCTAAATATATGTATAACTTAAGTTTTAAGAGTAGGGAGTCACAATAGAAGAGTAATAAGCAAGGTAACAAGGGATGGATTTGAACAAGTGCAGGTTGGTAGCCCAAACTCTAAAACACTGGCCCACCTTCACTACATGAACTGACTGCAGGACTTTGAAAGGTTCCTGTTTGCCCCGCTGGTCACCTACCCAAGGCAACTGGTAAAGACAAAGTACTCCTTTGCTTTTGAGTCCAACTTCAACCCAGTAATTCAATTAAATGAGAAACCTACAATGAAGGAGGCTTCTTCTGAGGAAACAGGTACCACGGAAAACTAAGCAGGCAGGCTGACACATCACACCATGAAAAAATGTGTCAAATGCTCATAGTGTGCCACAGACAAGCATGTATGGACCTCATTCAGACATTCATGGGAGACCATGGTTTCCCACAAGTCTACACTAGATTCAGGTTTTGCCCCCTCCTCACCTGCCAACTTTAGAAATCATGAAGAAGGGACTAGAAGCATCTATTTCTACAGAAACTGCATTCCCCTGTCTTGTCCAAATTCAGGGAAACGTGGGTTGTTTAAAGTATGGTTGAGTGAGAACAAGGTAGTGTTGAACTGTGGCTTGAGATCAATGTTCTGTTCTGAAACCCTAGTTCTCCTCTCAGCTTGATTTCTCTCATTTCTAATGGCCTTAAACTCCTTTCTGCCTTGTTTGGTGGGGGGGGGGGGCTTGGCTTTCTTGCTTACCTTTCATACACCTCTCCAGTTTTCCTTCATCACTCTCAGTCTCCCCCCATCCTTTAGCTTTCTTTCCCACTTCTAATCTCTGCTCACTCTCTCCTCTCCACTTGGCAACCTTCCTCCTTTTTTTGAAGCCACACCTTCCTGTCAACCCATCTCCCTTCTCTGCCTACATTCCTATGGCATTCCCTAATCCTGGTTCACTCAGTGGCCATTTGTTACCACCTGCTGATATCACTTTCAGACTACCTTAGTCACAATTCAGCTGCCTAACCTCACTCCCAAAATAACAGGCCAACAGTATGAGTCCTATCCTCTCCACCTAAAATATTAGTCACAGATCATCTACACCAGGGTGAATAAAATGTGGTCCTCCAGACATTAGATTGCACCTCCTAGTACCAGTGGCTCTTAGTTTTTTCTTTACCAGGGAACCCCTTTAAATATTTTTTGTTGCTGCGGACGCCCAAGACTTAACTCAAGATTTAAAATCCTAACAACAACAATACATAATAATAATAATAATAGTCCTTCCCTCAGAGGCACTGGAAGAGAAGGAAGACTTTTATCCTGCTTCTTCCTGCAAATTTGTGGCTGGAGCCGATTTTTTGCCTTGGCTCCTGTCATGTGGGCTGAGCAGCCTACAAGCCTTTGCGGACCCTTTGTGAGTCACAGCCCCCTGGGGGTCCGCTGACCACAGGTTAAGAACCACTGAAATAGACAAACAGGAACTGAACCAGGTGGGCAGTGTACAAGGCCTGTGTTCTAACATAGAGCTTTGGCTCATCTTACATCTCTTTCCTACAAACCAAAACTAAACTATCAATCTAAAGATACTCTGATGACAATCTACCAGCTGAGCTATTAAAGGAACAAAGAACCATGCTAGATGCACAGATTTTGCTTTGATGTTATGTGCTGCTTAACCAAGTTTTAAAATGTCATATTTTTAACAAGTATGAAATTTTAATTGGAATTTGGAGGCCAAAGTTTGCTTTTAGTTTTCCTGACAGCTCACTTTTATTATTTTAAATAGTTCAAAAAATAAACAAATATTCAGCTCACAACAGATATTACCTGCAGGATGTGTCCTGACAGAAGGGAAGATATAATATTTATCATTCTTCAAAAATACAGTTAAAAATTTTAGTGCACAGCATCAAGTTTATACAGAGACGGTTAAATAAAGGAGCAACACCATCTAGTAGGACAGGTCAAATTCTGGGCATCACCCTTTCACTTCCTTTCAGCACCAAGTTTCCTGGCTTTGTTCTTTACGGCCTTTTCATTATTGTATATGTAAAGTTTTCTGCATATACATACACACAATCAAATGGTGTTTGAGTTGGCTTAAAGCTGACATTAAAAAATATTTGGAGGTATTTTTCTTAAATCGCTGAAAAGTATCTCAGCATGGGCAGTTAGCAAAAATGCTAGACCAAAACTATGAGCAGCTTTCAAAACACTTAATAAAATCCAGTTTCACTTGTTTTTTTCTGTTCACAGAGAGATGTATATCATATTATTATATCCAGCTGAATCTGGATGACATACATAATTGCCTTACAAAGACTACCTTCTCCTACACAAGCCTGTCCAACTGCTATGCTTGTCATCTAATGTCTTGTTCTATGTATACCCTGCCCCCTTGTAGAAATACACTTACCTGGGATGCAAGGCAAGGTCCTTTCTGTTGTGGCACCTCAACTGCAGAACTTCCTTCCTAAAACCATTTTTATTGCCCTGGCATACTCATACAAATAATGAGGGCCATGTGCCCTGGCAAGATGCTTTGCCTGCATCCTGTTAAATGCAGAGATGATATTATCACCATTTCCTGCTCCGAACAGGACCATGGAGGCAGTGGCAGGGAGGGCATGCATGGGGAGGGGGAAGAGGAGGAGGGAGCCATCCTCCCTTCCCTGATCCCCATGGTGATGGCAGGGAGGGCACCAGCAAGGGATGGAGAGGAGGAGAGAGGATCCTTCCTTCCCCAGTTCCTCTTCTTCACCCTCCCTGTGGCTGCCCTCTGCCCTGTAAAAAAAAGAAGAAAAAAAGAAAGGGTAAAGTGTAGGATCACGCCTGTGCACCCCAACCAATCAGAAGGTCTGTTCTTCCCCCTCCAGACTGCATAACAATTTGTGCAGTTGTCTTAATGGTCGGGGGTGCACATTTCCCTCTGATTCTTTGCCATTTTTGCCCCCCCTTCACAATACGGTGAAACAATACAGCAAAACAATACAGCAAAACAACACTGATTGCCATTAGGACATGTCATCTTCTCCTCGCATTCCATGAGGAATCATTTTTTTCATTTAGACAACCCTCAAGACTGTAATAAGCTATCCTGAATCCCTTGAATACAATGGAATTCACAAGATTGTACCTGTGGGCATACAAACATGCTGGAGCCAACCTGCACAGTGCCTTCAAGCTCCTCATCACCTCAAATTTTACATGAAGAGTGTGTCCTTAGAGGAACCCTAATGTGCCAATCAGAGCCATCTCTTTGAAGTGGCAGCTTTGTTATGGGTCTCCCACATAGCAGTCGTATCAAAGTGGCAACGAAGTATACACATAGACAAGAGATGTTGTTGAGTGTGCCTTCAAATCACTTCCAACTTATGGCAATCCTAAAGTGAACCTATCATGGGGTTTTCTTGGCAAGATTTGTTCACAGAAGGTTTACCTTTGCCTTTCCCTAAGGCTGAGAGTGTGACTTGCCCATGGTCACCCAGTGGGTTTCCATGGCTAAGGGGATATTCAAACCCTGGTCTCGAGAGTCATAGGCCAACGGTCCAACCACTATACCACACTGGCTATCAGATAAGAGATACAGTTGAGAAAATGACAGCAATGGTGCTCTCGGGGCAGGATTTGGGGGCAGAACTCCAATCAGAGAGTTTACACCTTAAACAGGACCACCCACATTTTGAAAACCCATTCAGGGGTAGCCATGTTGGCCATGTAACAAAACAATATCTAGTATCCACAAAAAAATGATATTGTTATTGGCCAACCAAACTGCAAAACATATGATGTTCAAAAGCTTGCATCGTGAGTTTTGCAGTTTGGTTGGCCAATAACAGTATTGACTTTTTGTGGATTCTGGACCACATTTTGAAGTAAGTGAATTTCACTTATTTAATCAAACTTCTGAACAAGCAACCTGGAGCTAAGTGCTGAGAACAAAAGAGGACAACATTAAAAGATTCCCCCCCCCCAAAAAAAAAGCAAAGAGAGAGATTAAGCTACACCTAGGGCAGAATGGAGAACATGAAAACTTACTACTTTTCAACAGATCTCCTCTACATGTTCTCCGGTTTCAGCATCTGCATTTTCCATTTTATGCTTCTTAAAGAGTAAGGTGGGGGGACCCCAATGGCTTATTCTGAGAGTTAGAATCAGAAAAATACTATACTGAAAAATTGAGAGCTTAAAGAGCCATTGCTTTTGAAGAATCAATAACTACTAAGTCAAGATGGATATACTATATCAGCCTCACTATAGGAGGCAGTACCTCTCAATAAGGGTTGCTGGGGTACGTGAGCTCTTAAGGAATACTGCATTTATGTTCTGCTTGTGGGTTTCTCACAGGCATCTGGTTGGCCACTGTGGGAACAGAATGCTGGATTAGACAAGGCCTTTGTTTGAACCAGTACCGTATATAATTTCTTATGTTATATTAGTCAAAACACAGTGAACATTTGAATTTAATAAATTCACCATCTGGCATCATCCCTCTTTTATTTACACCTCTGCATAAAGCTACTTTGGTATAAAAGGGCAAGGGCAGTTAGAAACAGCCCATCTTTCTATAAATACACACATGGAATGGATACCATATGTTTCCAGAAAGTTTGCTGCACTTGCTTTCATCGCTCAACTTAAGACACACTGGAGATATCCCAAGAGAAAGGAGAAGAAGTTCAACTGGTGGGCCACTGAATTTCCTGCAGACACACACGAAACCAACCACCAATCCTTTTTGGCACAATCATACTCCACAATTAGCAATCCCACTTGACTAAAAAGCCAAGTCAAAAATAAAAAGGGCAAGAAAGTTTGTGGTGTGTCATAGCTTCAGACTCCAGCTATTTATCCATATGCTAGTTCCCCGTGCAAATGGCATGCTCTTGAAAACATGGACACCAGCGAAGATAGGGTAGGGAGAGGAAAATCTTCACTGGCAAGATACAACTTCACTGGCATTCTTCATACCAAAGTAAGGGAAGTCTGTAGGTTGATAATATTATTGGCTATAATTATAGATTATCCACAGTTTGCACAGCTGGGTGCTTTTACAGCTCCAAGGCACCATCCATCAGGAAGTTGTCCTATAGACATGAAAAGAACAAGACTTCAGAACTCAGGTTCATGGGAAACCCATTTCTGAGCCAGATATTATACCACAAAGCATGTGAAGTCCCTCCCCACAATGTAAAAATGATTGGTTTGAATATCTTTTAAGTATTCTGTATTGCCAAGTCACACAACAAGAAGTCTATCCTTAACCAATAGAGAAGGGTGTGAATTATGCAGCATTCCAGATGCTGTTCTACTAGCAGATCTAACCGGTATAATCTGTGGAGAGAAATTCTGGCAGTCCAATAACATCTGGAAGGCTATATGAGTCCCACCTTTGCAATCACACAATGCTTTTCAACCACTGGTCCTCCAGTTGCTTTGGACTTCAGTTCCCAGAAACACAAGCCAGCATGTCCCATTGTGAGGGATTCTGCAAGCTGAAATCCAAAATTGTGAAAAGCAAAGAATGAGAACCCCTGCAATAGAAGAACTCTCTGTCGAGTACATTTGATGGTTAAACTGTAAAGTAAAATGTACAGTATATGGAGTTTCCTATGCAAAAAAGGCTGTGGCCAGTAGAGGTCATTGCTACCTCTACACAGCTGGTGTTGATGTTACTGAGTAAAAGCCGGATGTGTGGGGGAGATGCCAGCAGCAAAGTCTGGAAGCTGGTATCTCTATGAGAAAGAAATGTATAGACAGCAAGTCTGGGAATTACAGTTTGTTGACACAATTGTGCTGTGTATATAGTGTAACCAATACTGTGTATGGCTTGCAGTTCCCTTTCTGTTCTCTTGCCTGAGACATAGGACTTGTAACATGTGCTCTGCTATGCTTCAGTATATGCTTGTTAGTTAGACACTCTGTGTGATTTATTGCAGCATGACGCCTTGAGGCCACGTGTGCCTAGCACTATAGTGCAGCTTGACTCTCTGGACATGCACAGGAGGGAATCGCTTGCACACGGACACCCTCCCTACTAACAAGTCCTTCAATCATATTGCAAGTAAGAGAGCAGCTTTATGGTACTGGCAGTTAAAAACATCAGACATAAACTTCACTTCAGACTGGACTCCTCTTGGGGATGGAATGAAGCAATATTAAAAGCCAATGTGGTGTAGAGGGGGAATTCACACTATTAAAAAAACAATTAAACTATTTTTTTAAAATTCAAATTCTCCACCAATCTGGTCTGATAACGCCTTTTCTCCGAATCTGGTGTGAAAAGAGCACACAACATATGGCCCTATTCACACCAGACTCAGGGAATAGCCTCCTTAATTCGGGTTTCAGAAAACTGCAGTTTTCTCCAGAGTTTGCTTGAAACGCCAGAGAAAGCTGTTGTGTGATCAATCCACCCGCTATGGATTTGGGGAGTATGGGGATGAGAAGAAGGACAAGCACTGCTTGAGGTGCCACCATGTTTTCTCCTCCTTGGCGCCATTTCTAATTCCAAAGGCAGAGCCCCAAGCAGTAGTCCCCTTCTCTGAGGTCAGCACCCTGGCAAGCCCTGCCATTGCGAGGCTAGCTGCCCATTCTGGCTTCAGAAGGACTGACTACCTCTGGTGCTTTGCATTTCCAGCACACAATCACCCTTCTGAGCTACGGCAAAAGCAAAACCCTTGCGGTAGCCACCTTCTCTGAAGCCAAAATGGGTGGTTCACTCATGAAGGTGAGGAGGGTGCGTGTTTTGCCTTCAGACCCAGTGGCACTTTTTCCGGCACACAATCACTCCTCCAAGCTCCGGGAAAAGTAAAGCCCCCATTGTAGCCAACCGATCTGGCTTCAGAGAGGTGACTCCCACTGGCGCTTTGTTTTTTCTGGGCAATTGTGCACCAGAAAAATCAAAGCCCCCCAGCAGTAGTTGCCTTCTCTGAAGTCAGAACTTACTTGCAATGGCAGGGTGTGCACGTGTTCTGCCTTCAGACTGGCCAAGTCTTGCTGGTGTTTGCTTTTCCTGGGCAAATTATGCACTGGAAAAGCAAAGCACCACCAGTATTCACCGTGTCTGAAGACAGAACGTGTACTTGTCTCACCTCATGAGTAAGCTACCTGTTCTGGTTTCAGAGAGAGCAGCTACTGCTGAGGCATTGCTGTCACGGAGCTCAATCACCCTCTGTGAAAGCAAAGCCTCAGTGGTAGTTACGTTCTCTGGAGCCAGAACAGGCAGCACACCCCCTCAATGTCAGGCTAGCTGCCCGTTCTGGCTTCAGAGAGAGAGGCTACAATGGGGAATTTGCTTTTCGGCACACAAATGCCCCTCTGAGCACCCTGAAAAGTGAAGCCCCAGCTGTAGCCACTCTCCCTGAAGCCATTGACAGAAAGTAAAAATTTGAATGCAGATTCAGGCTTGGGCCAGAGGTGTGGCACTTAAATCCAGGCTAGATTAGCCTGAATCATCCACAACAGCTCTGGGCCAAAGTAGTCTGAATTTCATCTGGATTTTTACTCCCTGTGTAAATGACCCCTCAGTCTACCAAAAAAAAAAAAAAAAGCTACAAACTTCTTTCTCTCAGAGATGGTCTATACGAGGGAATAAACTGTTGCTGGTGTGCACAGCTATCCATGTTTGCTGTTCACATGGAGGCATGCCAGTGAATCAAGATGGCAGGCACAAGTGAATTACTCGTGGTTCTATACTCCCCAAATTGTCCTGGCCAAACAGTATTTATTTTAAAAAGGCTAAATCCAAGGTGCAGAAGAGTGATCGTCAGCTGAAACAATGAAAAAAAGAAGGAAAGAAAACCTGTTTCATCACCTCAGTGCACGATTGCTATGGCAACAAACCAACATGGCAGTTCCATGATCTGCCGTCTTAGCAAGCTCTACCCCCTGCGCACATCCAACCAGTCAGCTGTCCTTTTCAGTGATGCGCTGCAATGCGATTTGGTTGTCCCAACATGCGGGAGCACACAATTCCCCCGCAGTTGTCAAAAAACTCCCGAAAAGTCCCAGAAGCTTTTGCCCTGGACATTCCCTGACTTTTGCTCTTCCTTCCTCCAAAAAAGCTGCGGGATCCCATTTGAACACATGGGATTCTCTATGGATTCCATGAGGATTTATTTCACCATTGGGACTACCCCTCAGTCTCAAAGGTATTAACAATATCCCTTTGCTAACTGATCCATACTAATGCAACTATGTCTTTGAATTCTACACCAGGTTCTAGAGGGAAACTATATCTTGACCTTCCATCTCAGCATGGCTACTGTCAAGAAGCAGGTGGAGTCTGATAACAGCACAATTTAGACTTTTCCCTTCCAGTTCAAAGGTCAGCACAGACTCCTTACAGTTGCTCATGGCGGGCCCACTTCTCAACTTGAGAGTGTAAATGTGCCTGGGCTCAACCATTTCATATTATAGGTAGAGATCAGACGGCATGATTAGATCCTTCTCTGTGACAAAAACAAGAAAAGGGTGAGAGGAGGAGGAGGAGGAGGAGGAGGAGGAGGAGGAGGAGGAGGAGAGAGTCATGAGCATGGCAGCCACTCATGTTACATGTAAAGTCATAGAATCATAGAGTTGGAAGCGGTCTCATGGGCCATCTAGTCCAACCTTCCACTCAATGCAGGGTCTTTGGCTAGAGCATCCCTAGCAGGGAGCTGTCTGGCCTCTTTTTGAAGACATCCAGAGAAAGAGACCCCACCACCTCTCTACGTTCCCTCCCCCAACTGCTTTCACTGTCAAGAAGTTCCTTCTAATGCTCAATTGAAATCATTTCTCCTGTACCCTCTGGGGCAGCAGAGAACAAGCCTGCCCCCTCCTCTCTGTGGAAGCCATTGAGGTATTTAAAGAGTACCACACCATCCCACAGGGAAACTAAATAATTTGAGTTCTGAGAGATCTGGTGGCAATTTGTCCCTTCACTACAGCACTTGCAACCATTCCTTTGAATTAGCAAATTACTACTATGCCCAGCAGTTAGGGATACAAAAAGTAATACAAAATATGGCTGAAAAGAGGTTTCTGAGTGTCAAAAAAACTCTAATGAGGAGAATCCTAGATGGCCAAGAAGCTTCATGGTTCACAACTTCTTCTGTGCAAAACAAAAACAAACAAAAACCCACCAATGCGCATGTGCTTTTTTACACAGAGAGTGGCATTTTCTGTACAGAAGATAACACTTTTAAGCAGAAGATAACACTTCTTCACAGAAAAGGCTGCATTCAGTGCAGAAACCTTGTTTGTGCAAACCCTCCACTCCATCCCACCCCTGACATTTTTTTACACAGAAAAATTCCTGAATGGCAAATAACCTTTGAAAACTGTTTAGTTTTCAACAACTTTCTCATAGCAAGGAGAGAAATGGCAAAATGACTGGTTCTTGGCTGCAAGAACAAAATTTACAAATACTTACATCTCTACCAGCAGTAGAAATGTCCTTTTGTGAACAGGTCTTCCTTCTTTAAACTACATTTCATGCGATCCTTTGTCCTACCCAGTGCTCAATAGAAGTCATATATTGCAGGAAGCAGAGGACATTTTTTTTCCTTTTTAAACAAACATAGACAAAGCAGCTTAGGTTGGCAGCAGGATTCTGGCTGCTAGCCTATCAGCCCATGCACACAACACTAGACATGTTCTGATTCCAATCTTGGCACAGGTGAGGTGTGGCATGCTTGCTTACTCTCTCACACGCTCACAGAGTGGACATGGATGGAAACAGACACTTACAATCCCACTACCACAATAAAAGCAAGCCACTTTATACACAGCTGCTCCTGGACTTTTTGCTTTATATTCTGTGTGGGAGTAAAATGCTGAAAATATTTTCGCAGGGAGGGAAACAACAACAACAAACAACACTCTTCACACCACATAAAAACCAGAACATCTGGGCATTAGCATCACAATTAGGAATGGTTACTTTTGGAGAATGGTTCCCAGAATCTCCCAGCAAGTATGGCCAGTCCCTGACCAGTATAGACCTCCCTCTCATATGCTATTTTTCTACTGCAATCCAAAATGGTATAGTCTAGGGGTTGTCTAGATGGTGAAAATATGCCTCTTAGAATTCAAGGAGAATATCTTTTGTCCCAATGGGAGCCCACATAATTTTCCATATTCTGAAAGAGGGGAGCCAAAAACACCATATAATAATAATAATAATACTTATACTCTGCGGGAAAAACCTTTGCAGCTTTTCTTGAACATTAAAAAAAAAACATGATAGAAATGCACATTTCTGCTCATTGGGACAACTTTGCTTTGCTGCGCTTTCCCAATAAGAGCAGAAGCGGAAAGCTGATTGATTGGATGTGCAGAGGGGACAGAGCTTGCCAGCAATGCAGCACCCGGAACCGCCATGTTGGATTTTCACCATAGCGATTGCGTGCTGAGGTGATGAAACAGCTTTTTTGGTACTGTTTATTTAAGCGGAAGATCACACTTCTGCACCTTGGATTTGTGTGTTTTTTTAAAAAAAAATACTGTTCGGCAGCGACAACTGGTGAGAATAAAAGCATGAGTAATTTATTTGCACCTGCCATCTTGATTTGCAGGTGTACCCATTTGAACAACAAACATGTATGGCTTTGCATGCCTGGGCGGGGGGGACTGTGGAGACAAATGAAAGTTGCTGCGAAATTGGTGTTACTATGCACTAATCCACATTTGATTGCCTTGTTTAGACAGAATGTCTTTGTCACTTGATTCTGCTTAATGCACTGATTTTGGTACCAACAAGCCAACACTACCAAAATCCATCCCCTCCCCTCAAGTCAAGCAGAAATTATGTCTATATGGATGGTTTTGACATAACTTCCTTACACATGCCCTATCAAGAGTAACCTGTAATGAGAGCAGATTCAGGCAGCACAGGTCCAGAAAAGGACATTTATATCGGCAACCCACCTGCAAGTACAAAACTCCCTCTCACTGGTAGGCTGGCAAATATCTAGAGGCTGTGCATGCATGTATGTTCATCACCTGATGATTGCACAGTCAGGGTTAACTTCTCCTTCTCTGCACATCTCCTCAATCACAATACTCTTCAGTATGAACTGGTTCAGAAATTCAGCAGCTAAGCATCAAAGCCTGAATGACTTGTCTCATATAGTTCTGCAGTTCTTTTCCACTGCCTGCCTTCCTCCCTAGAGGCTCTCTCATCATATAAAGAAGATGATGGGGGAGGAGAGAATGGCTTGATTCTTCCCTTGTCAGCTATACGTCCATACAAAACCTTCCTGCTTTCAATATCATTTGCCTTTCAGGAAGAGAATAAGCTTGGACAAGTACAGTTTTGTACAGGCAAACTGCTGAGAAAAGAACAGTTAAACAATTTCTTCAAACCCCACCCTGCCAGTCTTGACCTTGATCTCCAGCCACCTGCAGCCCTTTCTCTTGATAAGGAAAATATTTGGGGATGGGGATAACTGGGGGAGATCCTAGCCACAAGTAAACATGCAGTTCCACCCTAAATGTAGAGGAAAACAAAGTGATGCTTTATATCAATTAAGCCCACAGGAGAGTGCTTTCCGGAAGCATTGCACATGTGGGCCATTCAGGTTGGCCTTTGGTGTTTGGGGATAGGTCAGCAAATGATGAAAACATTTCAACCATGTTTTAATTTGATGCAGTTTTATTCTGTTGATGAGAGAGAGTGGATAACCTTGATCTGGTTTGCTGTGGTTTTAACCATGTTCCCAGTGCAACTATCATGATCGTGGGTAAGAGAGAGAAAGTGACAGAGAGACAGACTGTATGTGTATCTGCGTGCATGTAAGAATGAGTGTGTCTTCTGTCTGACTCACCAACAACCCACTCATTTGTGTAGCCCCAGAAGGGCCCTGGTGGGGACCAATGCAGCCCCAACTACAAAAGAGTGCTTACCCCTGTTATACATCAAAACAAACAGACAACATGGCATAATGACGGGGAAAGGTTCTCAGCTTCTGTGACTGATATGTCAAGGTGTTTCATAGCACCAGAACTAGCAATAAAGAATGGCAACCTGGACAAGCAAGAAAAAAAATCCACAGTCTTGTCTATATAGTCAAAATAATATGAATGGGATGTGAACGTATGGCGATCCGTTCATATGGACATACACATAAATACATGTCATCTGGAAGAAAGGCAGCCAAATCCACCACAAAGTCCATGTGTGTCACATCTGGGGCTTCGTCCAGATTTTCAAAACAGTTCTGTACGTCATGTGAATGTGTGATCATTTGAACACTCGCATTCACAGATACAATCAGGCAGCGTAATCTGATTGGCTGGATGAGCACGGGAGAGGGGCTAGAAAACAGGGAAAGCACCTTCGGCCGACATGTTAAATTTTTGGCTAAGCAAGGGTCCACTAAGTTGATAACACAGCAATCTTATACTCGTTCTTTTTCTTTTTTGTAATCAGCGCGCTTGCAGAAAGCGCGGGATGAGTCCTTCCTGAATCTTCGTTTGCGAAGAAAAGGCCAGATTTCAGAATTGTAAATACAAACTATCACTTGTGCACACCATGGGAAACTTAAAAAAAAACATTGGTGGTGACAGATTTTAAAAAGATGGCAGCCACTATCTTGACTAGAGAGGGGGTCATGCAGAGTTTAGGGGGGCTCTTTTCACCGTGAAGACAGGTAGCATCGTTGCGAATGCCTGCTTTTTTGGATGTGTTTGTATCCCCCCCCCATATAGACAAGATCTAAGAAACAGTGGTAAAAGAATTACAACTATGTTATGCATGCATTCATGTGTGTGCCTTCAAGTCTCCTGACAACTTATGGTAACCCCATAAATTTCATAGGGTTTTATTCAGCAAGGTATACTCAGAGGTGGTTTTGCCAGTTCCTTCCTCTGAAATATAGCCTACAGCACCTGATATTTGTTGGCAGCCACCCATCCAAGAGCTGACCCTGCTTAGCTTCTAATATCAGATGGGATCTGGGGCCTTTAGGATATTTAGGTGCTACACAACTATGGTATACGGTTCTATATACAACTACATTGTGGAAGTCCCATGGAAAGTCAATGTGACTTTCAAACTCTAATTTTGGATGCGTATTAAATGCATCACAACAGGCACTGCATAATCTCTGTATACCTCCTGGTTAGGTTTATGATGAGCAACAGAGACAGGCAGCTATATCTGTAACAAAGGCAGACTATTTAATCACAGCAAACGTTATTAAGCTTTCAACAAGACATTAATAATTCATATCAGCAAAACGAAATGCCTAGTTAAGGTGGATGTCGGTTAACCTGAAAGCAGCATACTTGAGACAAACAGCTGCATTCACCTATAATTATCGGATTCACATTTACACCAAAACTGAAGCAGGCATCCTTCAATGTGCTGCCAGCCTCATTATTAAGTTGAATTTAGAAGAGGACAACAGGGTGACATTTTAATAGAAATAATCCAGCAAGCATATCTAGTGATGACAAGTTACGGTATATCTTGGCTGATATCTGGTTCTCTTAGCATCTGCAAGAGGACAAAATAAAAAACACTTCAGATCTACCATCCTGTCATTTGTAACTGTTAAATAATCACCATCAACAATATGACAAGCCTCTAGAGCTTAGAAAAGTTATTTTGAGACACTACAACTCCCAGAACTGATCAGCCAGCATAGTGATGCTATCTGATGAGATGTGGGGGGAGGAGGAGGTGTAACTTGTACTATTCCAAGAAAAGTATTTTTTTCCCCCTGAGCTTTGGTCATCTCATCGTGCAAAGGTTTCATGGGATTCATATTTGTAAGAATCGACATGCCAGCCACTGAGCAAGACATGGAAAGATTAAATGTTTCCCAGCAAGTGCACCAGTGAGACACTTCAGCATATGTATGCTGAACTCTCTCATTTGATCATGTCCAGGAAGAGAGTCACCTTCATTTCTCAATCAGGGATCACCAGCATTGAGGCCATGATATTGAGAACGCAGCTGCGCTGGGCAGGGCACATTTCTAGGATGGAGGACCATCGCCTCCCCAAAATACTACTCTACGGTGAACTCGCCATGGGTCAGCGTAAGAGGGGCGTTCCAAAAAAGTGATACAAAGACTCCCTGAAACATCATCTCAGGCTCGGCCACATTGATCACCAACAATGGTCTGTCCTGGCCTCACATTGGGAGGCATGGAGACGCACTATCCCCAATGCTGCAGCCTTATTTGAGAACTCACGACGAACAAGTCTTGAAGAGAAACGACAACGCAGAAAGAATCACAACCCAAAAACATCACCCAAGGAGACCTTCTGCTGTGCTTTTTGCAACCAGACTTGTTTATCTCGGATTGGCTTTTTTAGTCATCAGCGCGCTTGCAGAAAGCGCGGGATGAGTCCTTCCTGAATCTTCGTTTGCGAAGAAAAGCCAGAGAGAGAGAGAGAGAGAGAGAGAGAGAGAGAGAGAGAGAGAGAGAGAGATACAAAGCTGCAAGAGCTGTTAATTTAAAAGTTGTGAGTATGTAGTAAAACTCGGAAAGGTAAATCCTCTGGAGGTTAGCATTCTGGTGTTAGCATTTTGCAACATGCAGTGGATTTTTTTTTTAATCCCTAAAGTCAGGAATGCTAATCCCTTTAAAATATAGATCCTTCCTAATGTCCTATTTGTGTCTAATAGTTATATCAGCATGGGGAAAACACTGAAATAGAAAGTTCATATCTTTTGTATTTAGTCCCATCATCAGCTACTAAAGCTGCTTTATATAAAAGGAGTCAGTCAGTTTGTAGGAATTCTTACCAGTTCAGGGAACTAATTCAAAAATACCTGCAGCAGGGAGAAACCGCCTGAGGCATACAAAGAACTGTTCTCTAAAGCAGGCAAAGATTAAGGTTTTTAATCCTTTTAATCCAAACCACAAAAGCCCATATTAGTGGCAGAGACCACTCCTCTTCTTGGCCATGAGGGAACCAGGAAAAAAAAGGCAATAAAGGGGCAGATCTATATGAGGCAATAAAATGTGGATAGATGCACAGTAATGCCAATTTGCAGCAGTTTTGATTTGTCTCCACAATGTTTTTGCAAGATCACAGGTATGCAAAGCCATACGTGTTTGATGTTCAAATGGGCATGCCTGTGAATCAAGATGATGGACACAAGTGAATTACTCCCATTTTTACTCCCACCAGTTGTCACTGCCAGAGTATTTTTTTAAAAGAAAATCCAAGGTGGGAAAGTGTGATCTTCCACTTAAATAAACAGAGGAGGCAAGGCTGTTTCATCAGCACATAATCACTATGGTGAAAATCCAACATGGTGGTTCTGGGTGCTACCTTCCCAGCAAGCTCCACCTTCCGCACATGTCTGACCAACTGGCTTTCCACTTCCACTTTTATCAGGAAAGTGCAGCAAAGTGAATTAGTTGTCCCAACAAGTGGGAATGAGCATTTCCTTCCAAGTTTTTTTTTTTAAGTCAGAAAAAGCCACGAAGGCTTTGGAGTATTTGGAGTTTTTTGTTCCCCTTCTTCTGAATACCGCCAATCAACATGGGATCTCGTTGGAACAAAAGATATTCTCCTTGAATTCTATGAGGAGTATTTTCACCATCTAGACAACCCCAAGGATTACAATAGCAATAAAATTTCAACTCCATTTCTTTTTTTTTTAATAATTATACTTTTATTCAAGTTTTGTAGTTGCATTGAATTCCATATCGTATCAACAATATGATAAAAACAACATGAACTAATTATAACGTAAAACATCTGCCTGCATTGAGATCCCCCCAGACCATCTCAACTGACAACAGAAGTAACATCTGAGAAAAAATGTAGGCCTGTGACTCTAATGTTGTCACTTCTTCTCTTTTACTATTTTTAACACCTTTGCCCGATGAAGAAGCCAGTGAAGCTTCAAAAGCTTGCACGATGTATTTTGCCCATCTTGGTTGGCCAATAACAGTATTGTACAGTACAGTACAGTACAGTACTCTCTAGCTTTTCTTCGCAAACGAAGATTCAGGAAGGACTCATCCCGCACTTACTGCAAGCACGCTGATGACTAAAAAGGCCAATCTGAGATAAACAAGTCCGGTTGCAAAAAGCACAGCAGAAGGTCTCCTTGGGTCATGTTTCTGGGTTGTGATTCTTTCTGCGTTGTCGTTTCTCTTCAAGACTTGTTTGGAGTGAGTTCTCAAATAAGGCTGCAGCATTGTGGATAGTGCGTCTCCATGCCTCCTGATGTGAGGCCAGGGTGGACCATTGTTGGTGATCAATGTGGCCGAGCCTGAGATGTTGTTCCAGGGAATCCTTGTATCGCTTTTTTGGAGGATCCCTCTTACGCTGACCCGTGGCATGTTCACCGTAGAGTACTATTTTTGGGAGGCGATGGTCCTCCACCCTAGAAATGTGCCCTGCCCAGCGCAGCTGTGTTCTCAATATCATGGCCTCAATGCTGGTGATCCCTGCTTGCTCAAGGACAGCAACATTCGTCACATAGTCAGTCCAGTGTATATTTAGGATTGTGTGTAAACAGCCCTGATGAAACAAGTTGCCATGTAAGAAAAGCAGCTTTCCGTCTCACATGTAGTAAACTTCAACAAAAACTCCGAGACATACAGAACAAGTGGTGGCTCAATATAGCAGAAAAGACATAACGCTGTGCAGATCTGAGTGATTCTAGAGTACAGTACAGTACAGTAGGGTTTGTACAGTATTTTGTGGGTTTTGTACAGTATTTTGGTGGGTTGTGTACAGTATTTTGTTGTATTTTTCAGGCAATAACATTTCCCTCTCACCCAACATTACAACACCAAGATTTAAGAACTTTTCTTAATACTTGGTATCCCTCCAAATGCAGTAGGATCTTTTCAGACATTCAGCTATTGAGTAACTATGTGACAAGCATTCACATGAGAACCCATCTTTACTCATTAGGTTTAGAGATCTTACTTTTATTTCCCCTGCCAGTCAAGTTCTTACTCAACAGATCATACAAAGGTCATGTGGCTATCTCCCCAACAAAAGGGAGCCAAAAGGAATTATGCATAAACAGTGCTAACAACTTGAGCAACAGGGACTACAGTCCAGTAAACTATGTATTCTGCAAGTCACCAAAGTTTGCATCTAAGCTAATGAGGAAAAACGCAAACAACTCGGGAAACTAACCTTGGCATGCAAAAGAAAAAGGTATCTCTTCAAAGAACAATAGTAATTATTTGATGGAGGCAGATATCCCAATGCTGAGATAAACAACATTTTAAAACAAAAATGGACTGTCAACATGAACTGCAAGTCTCACTACTTCGATTATGTGAGATGTACCGTAGATGCCTTTGATGACAATCATTTTACTCTGCCTTTTGGTTTTGACTGTCCAGGAGCTTTACAATTTATACTACATAGTATGTATGCAAAACAGAGACACATAGCACCTTAAAAATTTGATTTATTATAGTTTTCATGGACTGTGATCCACTTCAGATGCAGGAAGTGGTATTCTCAGATGGCCTATGTACATATGTTGCCCCCTCCAACAAACATATAGAGGAAAGGATCTAATTTCAATGGAATGGGGGGAAAGTACAATGTGACAACTCTAGGTAAAGCTTGGGATAAAGAAACATTCTGAATTAATTTGCAACAGCTGTAATTGGTGATAACACAATCACTCTAGCACTGCTAAATTAAGAAGAATCTGCAGACAGAGGAAACCATTATCTTGATTCCAGCCTAAACAATTACAAAACAAACTGTAAATTCTAATTTAGTAATTTCACCCTGGAATCTCCCTTTTAAATTTCTTCAGTGGAGAAACAAGGGGGAGCTAATGGACTGGGACTTAACTCTTTGAGGTTTCTACCTCCAACAAAGGTAAAAAAAAATTCACTTGACTACAATAGGCAAGTTTTGCCTATATAGCTGAATGCTTCTGAGGAAGTAGATCAAGAGCATTACCGCACTCTGAAGAAAGGTAGCAAAGCAGCAGGAACAGTTCATCTTTCCTGCTGCCGTATTGCGTTTTGTTCCAGTCCCATGGGACCAAGGTAAAATCACTTCTTTTTGCTAACCAGAAAAATCTGTTTGCAAAAAGATGCGCTTTTACCTCAGTTCCTCACAGGACCGGAACAAAAGAATGCCAGAAGAACGCTGAAGGCAGCAGGCAAGACAGAATGTTCCTGCTGCTTTGCCACTTTTCTTCAGAGTGTGGTAAGGCTACGTCTATGAAAGCTTATGCTACAACTTCTTTCTCTCAGTCTCAAAGATGCTACAAGGTCCCCTTGGTTACTGATATTCCAGACTAACACAGCTATGTCTTTGAATTCTATACAGTTCCAAAAAGTTTTTCCAGATGTAACAGCAAAGAGACTTCCAGTGTTAGCTTTGAATAGGATAGGGACAGCCTAGATCTCAAGCAAAGTTACTGTTCTGTTGCTAATGAAATTTTATTAACTGTCTTTTATTGCCCTTTGTCCCTGGCCCTTTGTCCCCACATGGCCAAAAAGGAGAGAGGCCTCTGCCTGCATTGAGATCCCCCCCAGGCTATCTTAACTGACAACAGAAGTAACATCTGAAACAAAATGTAGGCCTGTGACTCTAACATCGTCATTTTTCTTCTCTTGCATGATTTTTTAACATCTTTGCCTGATGAAGGAGCCAGTGGAGCTTTGAAAGCTTGCATGATGTGTTTTGTGCATTTCGGTTGGCCAATATCACTGTTTTGTGGATTTTTATTTTGAAGAATGGCATCTTTGATTTCATCACACATGTGTTCTTATTTATTTATATTTTTATTTTTTATTTTTTATTTATTTATACCCCACTCTTCAGCCACAAGGCTATCAGAGTGGCTTACAAATTGTTTTAAGAAATAGCTATTTACACATCTACACTGCATTAAACAGTTTCCAATGTGTGTTAGCTAATTCTAAGGTAATGATGATCAACATTTGGTCCATCAATGTTGGACTTCAACTCCTAGGATCTCTTACCACTGGTCATGCTGGCTAGGACTTCTGGGGGTTGAAGCCCACAACATCTGAACAACCAAAGGTTGAGACCACTGTTCTAGGAAATGAAAATGCTATTTCTCTCATTTGTGTCCACTGTGCCCACAAGTTCCTCAGCCTTGCACTAAAACAGTGGTTCTTAACCTATGCTCCATAGACCACCAAGGGTTCACAATGTCCTCACAGGGGGTCCTCAAAGGCTTGACAGCTTAAAGGCTGCTCAACTCCTTCCCAGAACAGAGTGGCCATGTGACAGGAACAAAGGCAATGGCTGGCTGGCTGGCTGGCTAGGCCTGCATGTGTTCCTATTCAATCCACTCCAGCTGCAAACTAGCCAGGAGAAGTCCCTCTGAGGCAAGCTTTAACAGATGGTGTAATTGTCGATGGTTGTGTTTTATTATTGTTGTTGGTGTTGTTTTTAAAATCTTGGGGGTCCACAGCAACAAAAGATATTTAATGGGGGTCCTTGGTAAAGAAAAGGTCAAGATCAACTGCATTAAAACACAACCTTCTCTCTCTCTCTCTCTGGAGACTATTTTTTCTCTAAGGGAACTGAAAAGAATTTGAAGGGATGAACTTTAGTTACAATGTGTGTGTGCACATGTGCCTTCAAGTTGCCTGTTGACTTTTGGCAACCCCATGAATTTTCGTAGGGTTTTACCCCTCCGACTTGCCTCCAATTAAAATAGGTTTCAGTATGGTTTTCCAAAACCTGCAGACCCTTGTCAGCCAGAGATGAAAGTGTGTGTGTGGTGGAAGCAACATGGACACACTGCAGGAACCCCCTCAAATGACTTCCAGCTCCCTTCAAAGGAATTCCCTGTCTCCGGCTTGAGAAAACCCCCATAGATAAGCCTTTTATTCAAAATCCATCCTAACTTTCTGATAAAAAGGAATGCTAGAGATGAGTCTCTGCTCAGTGCTTTTCTGTTACTACGGTAAATAAGAGACAAAGGAAAGAGTGATACTGGTGGCAAAGGAGGGGGAAGTCTGGTAGATTTTTACCACTGTAGGTAAGCAGAAAGTCAGACTGTTGAGCTAGTTAATCCTGATGACTGGAAGATAAAAAGCTGGCCTAGACAGCCTGATACTATACAGATTTCAGACTTGAAGGTTTAGTGCTGCCTGTTCTTTATAAAGCATTTGAGAGGGAGATACACCAAAAGCCACAAGTGACAAGAAGGAATCTGAGAGAAGAAAATAGCTTGCCTACTTAAAACTTGTTAGAGCAACAAAGGGGATGTCACAAGGCATGGAATTCCTTTACATCTCTCTCCCATTTGAATTACAATGCAGAGGGATGTAATATTCTGAAAAGAAATCTAGCACATGCTAATGGGGAACAACACTAGGATGTGTTAGGGGCTCTCTGTATTTGGGATCTGATGCACTAAAATACAGTAGCACATTCACAAAGGAATCCTGCCACAGGGGGCTTAATAAAACAGGAGCCAGGACAATTCTGTATTGAAAAAGCAATGCTCCCCTTCACCAGACAGGTCTTGCCATATCGTCATTCCATTTCTGGGGAAAATGGCTGTCTACTTCCTAAGCCATGCCCTCCGACACTCTCCATATGGCAAGTTCTGTCCTGATTAATCCTCTGTCACCCTACATTTTCAGCTGCTTTTAAAACATCCCAGTTTCTTTCACCGCCTCCTACTTTTCCCCACCTTATTTCAATGCTGCAAACTGAGTTCCAAGTGCAAAAGTAGTTTGCTTTCAATTCAGCAGGGAGAGGAGAGGAGCCGGTAGAATTCTGCCTTTCCAAGTAAGCTCAGGCAAACTGCTGCAGCCTTTCCTAGCCTGGATGTTTGCGCTCATTAATAACTTTTACCATCTTGGCTACACCTAGGTGCTGCCTACACAATAAAAAAAAATCCTCAAAGAATTCACTAAGAATGCTATTGGTCCTCACAGACTATGGCCCACATTTGCCATATTCAGAAAGAGGGGGGCTAAAAACTCCACATAGTCTGTGATAACTGCATTTGCTGTTTTTTTGTGATCTTTTTGAAAAAGTGCACAAAAATGCTCACAATAGGTCATCTGTACAACCAATTCCCAAAAAGGGGACACAGCAGAGCATAGTTCATAGAGCTGAAAGGTGATTGGTAGGGAACGGGCTGTTCTGTGGCAGCCGCCGGGGGTTTGGATGGCCTTCGCTCCCCCTCCCCCACCAGGATCGGGCTGCTCTGTGGCAGCCGCCAGGAGATTTTGAAGACCTTCCCCCCCCCACTGGAAACAGGCTGCTCTGCAGCCGCCGCCAGGGGTTTTGATGGCCTCCCCCCACTGGGAATGGGCTGTTCTGCAGCAGCCGCCAGGGCACCTTTGCGGCAAGCGTTTTGCTTGGCTCCACCACTGCAGGGCCACAAGGTGGCCCAGCCACTGAGCCTGTGGGCCTTCAGCTGTCCCACACACACAACCAATTCCGGCACCCCTTTCTGACCCCCCTTCCATTGGTGCCATCTGCCATCCACTTGTGGCTGATCACCAGGCAGTGAAGTGATTCCCCACCCCACTGTGGGAACTGCAAAATCGCTACTTTTCCCCTTCAACCATTTTCGAACAAAATCATGGGCACAAATAGGCACTGGAGTGAAAGGGAGTTAAGGCAATATTTTCCAGACTTAATTCTCCCATCTAGCTGACCCCCTAGAAGTTGTTTGGCCACACATGCCCCAGTGTTCAGATGTGAAATGTTGGAGGGTATGTAAAGTCTTCCCTTTCTCATTATGTGCAGACCTGCGGAGTGGGGGAGCAGTTACTTTCTTTTATATGTGCTAATGACTCCATAAAATAGTTCCTGGGCAATGTAGAAACAGATTTCAAACAACTTTAAATGCATGTGAAACAACAAAGATGTCACAATAAAATTCCAAGCCAGCACAAAGAATAAAATCTAATACCAACCACAATCAAAATAAGAGAGCTAAAAACAATACAGCAACACTGGGGGGGGGGGAACAGTACTGTCACATAGTGTTAATTAGTAGAATGAAAGACTCTTAATGCTCAAAAGAATCTTAAGTCTTTGCTTGTTGCCAAAAGACAGGAATCTAAACATCAGGAGAGGCAAAGTGGAGATGTGGAAGTTTGGCAGGGAGGGACTGTGAAAAGTTGGACTGTATATTTAGAATAGATAGAAAGTATCTAGTAAACACAAAATCATTGCCACAAAGGACACATCTTTTCTTCCAGCAGCTAAGAATGCTGTAATTTGCACATGTATGCACACATACACTAGGAATGTAGTGGGAGAATTTTCACTGAGGGGCAGAGAAAAAAATTTCACTGAGGGGCAGGGGCAGAAGGATTTGGGCATCAATCAATAGAAAAGAGGTTTCAGTTTTTACAGGTACCAACATCAATAATCACCAATTAATGCATTTAATTAAAAAGTATGTTCTGAAGCTTCCAAAACAGCAAATCAATTTAAAATACAATTCTTCCACATGCAAAATAGCTGTGTAAACTAAACAACAAATAAATGTCACATTGTACAAGTCATTCTACTTTAACCATTTGAAATTTTAATAAAGTCTAATGCACCATGATTTATCTGCAGAGAAACTCTTCACTAGAAATTACTTTAAATGTATTAGATGGATGGATGGATGGATGGATCAATTTATTGAATTAGTCTACTGACCATTTCAAATAATTACAAATGATAAACAATACAGTTATAAATACCACAATAGTTACAATAAAAACTTTGGCATGTCACATTACTTTCAAGGTTACTTTCAAAAGTTAAGGTTACTTTCAAAAGTCAAGACTACTAAATTTGCTTTTCTTATATGAAGCACTGAATATATGAAGCACTATATGGTATCAGCATATAGTATGTGTCAAAGTTGAGAGTGAACTTTCACAGACAGCAGCAGATGCAACAAAAGTAAGTCCTACAGCATACAAAGTATGCATGCATGGAAAAGTTTCCTTGTACATGTCGTGTTTGGGTTTTGCAGGATTCTATCATATCCTTTTCATTGGATCTTTCTTTGGATGCCTAAACTGTATTTTAAAATGTTTAACTGAAGTGTTAAGTTACTGCAATGCTAAAAATTTGAGGACTGAAGGAAAATTTCCTTTAAGAGAGGCAGAATTCTTACTAGTGGGGACAATGTCCTCACACACACACACACACTGCTACACCTCTGCTGTTGTTGTGCGCCTTCAAGTCGTTTCCATCTTATGGAGACCCTAAGGTGATTCTATCATGGGGGGTGGTGGTGGCAGAATTTCTTCAGAGTTTGCATTTGCCGTCCTCTGAGTCTGAGAGAGTGTGACTTGTCCAAGGTCACCCAGTGGGTTTCCATAACCAAATTCTTTTTTTTAAAATATTTTTTTTATTGAAATAGAGGATTCCTTTCCAAGTAATATTTAAGTACAAAACATACATATAAGAGTTTTACATAATTCAAATCAAAACAATACATATATACACAACACATAGCACATTAACAAAAACAAACAAATAACCAGTAACAAAAAAGAATCATTATTCCTCACTAACTTTCCTTCCCTGACTGGAGCTTGTCAAATAGTATTGCTTTAAGTCTCATTTCCCAGTTCTTGTAGCAATCTTATTCTCCTAATTGTTCTTTTCATGAAAATACCAAATCTGACTACCTTTTACATTTTATAATAATAAGTTGTATATTTTCAGATATTAAGATATCTTTATAAGTCAAAGTTATCCAAATCTTTCCACTTCTTTTTCCAGAAATTTTTTATCGGCAACCATCCTCTCACCTCATCAATCATTTTCTCCTTCATTGTGGCTGTTAGGATATCCATGTCCATCATCTCATGGAGCTTAATCAGCCAATCCTCTAAGGAGGGGTTCTCTTTCTTTTTCCATTTCGAAGCATATAATAACCATGCCGCAGATATCATATATAAAATAACTTTCCACTTTAAATTAACATTTTTCCCTTAAATCTTGTCAATCATATTTAGTAAATAGATTTCAGGATCCATGGGAAATCTCAGCCCTAATATCTTCGTTATGGCACAATGATTTTTTCCCCCAATATAATCTTGCATATTCCATAACCAAATTCAAACTCTGGTCTCCAGAGTCATAGTCCAATGTTCAACCACTACACATGTTCAGGTATATTTTTGTGGGTAAGTTCAACCTAAATAGATCAGCCAAATCTGCCACAGTTCCTCTATTACTTTAAACATTCTAGCAGACGTGACATATCTGAAAAAGATTCCCCAGAACCCTCTACTTAGTGACAGTTCTGTTTCTTCCAAGGAAGCTGCCTAATGCTAAGTCAGACCACTGGCTCCTCTACCTCCAGCTCTCTACATCACTCTTTCACCATCCATTCTCCAGCTGTTTTGGACTGCAACTTCCATCATCACTGATCACTGGCTACTTTGGCTGGGGTTGACAGAATTCGCCATCCAAAAGTTCTAGAGGGTACAAGGATGGACTCAGCTGGTCTGTGTTGACTGGATATATCTTTCCAGGGTTTTAGACAGCAGGTTTCTCCACCCCCCTCCCACCCACCCCTGCCTTGGGTGAACCTAACACTCTACCACTAAACTACATCCCCTTTCCAATGAATCTCAGTGATTTCAAACTTTATAAAGCACAGACATACTTCAGTTAACAAAGCCTCAGACAGTCTTTTTACACTTGCCCAACCCCTCAATTCTTCCTTGTCCTCTGTTTAGCTGTTAGTTTTTTAGCAGCATCCCTACTGGGAGGATAGGGAAGGAGAGCTGGAGAAGCACAGACTTTTGGTATTGGGTTTCAACAGCATGTTTGCAGTAAACAGGGCTGTAAAGCTTGAATTGGGAAAGTATAGGATTCTACTCTAGCTGATCCCACTGTAGCTGTGTGTACGTCTACAACAAGCAAGGTAAACAGCAGCTACCTCCAGAATCCCTAACTGAACATGTATGAACTGCAAAACAGAGAAAAGTGGAGAGCAGATTTAAGTCTACCTCACCAGCTCCCTGGCGCCCACCCAGCATTTTAAAACAGCAAGATCTGTAAGTATGGCCATTACTCATAAGAAAAGTGGAGGCTGGTGAAATAAAAGGTAATCCCTGGAGACATTTTGGAAGAAGCCTTCAGGTAGTCTTTATAGAGTTCAAAATGTTTTTGTTTATCTATACAAGGCTTACCTGGCCTGACTGATTCACTTCACATGTGTATCATCTTAGCTTTGAATAAAAGGTTTGCTTAAACATATTGAACCACTCTTTTTGTGTGTGTGTTGTAGGAACAATTCCCTATTCTGTCTTTGATACTGCGTTTTCTGTTAAAGTTAATGCCCAGGAACACATCAACTTTATTAATCAAGGTATATCTGTATGTATTCCTCTTACTTCTGGGTATATGGGCCACTGTACTCAAAAGGAAGTACTTCCAGTAAGATACAGTTGAGTTTAGGATGTGAGAGAATGGAAGGCAAAGTCTTGAAAGAAGGGGATGAGGAAATGGGAACTACTCTGCTTAAAAATTAATACAAACGCTGAAAATGAAGTGTGACTCACCAGCCTTCACCCCCCTTCCTGTACTTTAGCAAGCCTGTGTTTATCTTAATAATTTATATCAATTCACGCTTTTCAGTCTGTGCCAAATTCTCTCCCCCACCCCCATCAAATGTCTAGGCCTGGAAGAGTGAAGTCTTGCCAAGTGGCACATGTAAGCTTTTTAGTTATTAAGGCTTTTAGAACTTCAGATGGATAAAGATCTTCCAAAATGAAAACAAAATATGAAGGCTGGGCCGGGGGGAATTAGTCTATTTTAAACTAAGTACATTACGAAATCTGTCTGCCCCAATACTCCACATTTGTATTTTTTTGTTTTAAGAGCTCGGATTTGCCCAGAAGTCACTACTTAGATCAGGACATACTTCCCTGTAATTGTATCAGGAAAGAAAGAGCTTTGTTTGAACAATTCTCTTCATATGTACTTGACATAAGAATACAAGGGGGAGAAAAGATTTAAAAAATGGGAAGGGGATTGTTTGAGAAAAGATGAAATAATTTGTTTTAATACACAATGCGACTACCCAGTTTTGTCATCATCCTTACAAAAATGATACGTTTTTCTGTACAGGGACAGGGATGGGCAACTGTAGAATGGCATGGGGGTTGCATTAGCCTTCCCAGGAAAGCTTGGAGGACTGCACTCGCTCCTCCAAAAAAAAAAAAAAAAAAATTAAATCAATGTTTTATTCACAGATGCCCTCTAGGGAAAAGTGGGATATTTTCACCATGTGGGGGGGCTTTGCTGGGCCATTTTAAGTCTAGGAGAGGCCTTTTTTTAACAATAGGAAGTGAGCAGAAGTAACTTCCTGCTTCAGAGAAGGCCTCTCATGGGCCTAAATTGGCCCAGAGTGGGTCCAAAATGTGGTGGAAATGCCACACACACCCTCTAGAGCAGTGATTCCCAAGTGGGCATACTGCCCCCCAGGGGCAGTGGAAAGCTGGGGGGGGGCGTAAGAAAAAGGGGTGGTGAAAAAAAGGGGGCGGCAGGTGATGATGTGGATGAGGGTTGCATGAAACATCTCTTTTCAGGCTCCCTTAAAACTGCCAGGTAGCCTTGCTGACTGCATCATGGGGTGGTGTCTCCCACTCTTCGGACCAGGCACTTTGTTTGCTTGCCCACCCACGCTCACTCCCTTAGCCACGTTTCACTAGTAGCAAGGCTTGGGCACAGGGCATTGCTTCGGCACCCCAGAATGGCACCATTTGGGGACAGAATGGCTGTCTGGAGCAGGAGTTAGTGCACATGGCAGTGAAGGAGGAGAAGCAGCAGTGGGGAAATGCCACATTGGTTACTTACCGTGAAGGTGCATTCTTGAGGGAGTGGGGTGATGCGGGTCCTTTACATCTGGGTTTCGTCAGTCACCGCCCAGGTGTAGCAGGAAGTTACATTAAGCCTCTTCATATTCAAATTTCTTTGTCTTCATCTCCTCCATCCTGGAGCCACGAGGCCAGTTCGCTGACTAGCAAAGCCCTGTAAGGACTAAAGAAATCGTTTAAGTCAAATAACATTAAGCAGCGCTAAATAATAAGGGTACCGCCATGTAAGGAAAAACGCACGCAGTCACTGGGCGGGGAAAGGACCCGCATCACCCCACTCCCTCAAGAATGCACCTTCACGGTAAGTAACCAATGTGGCATTCTCTGAGGGAGGGGTGATGCGGTTCCTTTACATCTGGGACGTGCCCAAGCTGACTTAATAGGGCGGGAGTGACTGCGGGATTGGCGGACTCAGTCTCTGAGCACCTCCTGGAGCACCCTCCGACCGAAGTTCGCCTCGGCGGAACGGAACTTATCCACCTTATAGTGTCTAATGAAGGTGGACGGTGTGCTCCAGGTTGCTGCCCTGCAGATTTCTACCAGGGAAGCGTTAGTGGAGAAGACCGCAGATGTCGCGGCTGACCTAGTCGAATGTGCCGTGACCCCTGAAGGTCTGGGAAGCCTAGCTGAGTCATAGGCCTTGAAGATACAAGCCCTGATCCAGGAAGCAATGGTCTTCTGCGAAGCTCTGGACCCTATGGCTGTCTGAGAGAAAGAGACGAATAGGGCGTCGCAACGTCTGATGGGGGCAGTACGTCTAATGTAGATCTTCAGGGCCCTCCTGACGTCCAAGTTATGCCAGAGCTTCTCCTTCGGGTGCGGAGGGCAAAAGGAGGGCAGAATCAAGGGCTGCGAGACATGGAACTCGGAGACTACCTTTGGTTTGAATGACGGGTCTGGGTGTAGGGTCACTACATCCTTGGTAAAGGAACACAGGTGTTCCCTAATTGACAGAGAGGCCAACTCCGACACTCTTCGCGCTGAGGTGATGGCCACTAGGAAGGCAACCTTGATGGTGAGAATTCTAAGGGAAACTGTGCGCAACGGTTCAAACGGGTGCTTCATGAGTTGCCTGAGGACTAGGGAGAGGTTCCACGACGGAAACCTGTGCCGCACCGGGGGTGAAACTATCGAGGCACCCCTGAGGAAACGCCTGATATGGGGGTGCGATGAGAGGCGGTTTCCGTCCTATGCTGTGAGGAAGGCCGACAGAGCGGCCACCTGTCTCTTCAGGGTATTTGGTCGTAAGCCCGCCTCGAGGCCTTTCTGTAAGAATGCCAGGATGTGTTTCACCGAAGCTTCTTCAGCGATCAATTGGCGAGGGGCACACCATCTCTTGAAGGCTCGCCATGTAGCTTCATAGATCCTCCTGGTGGACACGCGCCTAGAGGAAAGAAGGGTACTAATGACTGAATCGTCGTATCCATGTTCTCTTAGGGCTTGCCGCTCAATCTCCAGGCTGTCAGTTGTAACCAGCTTGGATCTGGGTGGAGGATCGGACCCTGATGAAGAAGGTCGGGTCTCTGAGGTAGACGCCACTGGCTCTGAACCCTCATGTCCATCAACTCGGAGAACCAGGGGCGCCTCGGCCAATGTGGCGCTATCAGGACCACTTGTGCCTTCTCCTGGCGAATCTTCCGACAGACTTTCCCTATGAGGGGAAGTGGGGGAAACAGGTATAGGAGACCGGCCGGCCAAGGGGATCGTAGGGCGTCCGTGCCTTCGGCGTTGTGGTGAAAGAACCTGGCGAAGAACCTGTCCAGCTTGGCGTTTGATCTTGTCGCGAACATGTCCACCTCCAGCTGGCCGAACCTGGCCTGGACCTGAGTGAACACGTCGTCGTTTAGCTCCCACTCTCCGGGTAGAACCGAGTATCTGCTCAGGTAGTCCGCTTGTTGATTGCGTTCCCCCTGCAGGTACTGAGCCGCAAGGGACTGCACCGTCCGTTCGGCCCAGAGGAAGATGAGATCCGCTTCCTGTTGCAGGGACCGGGATCTCGAACCTCCTTGTTTCGCTATGTACGATCGGGCTGTAGTGTTGTCCGTCATCACCATGACGTGTCGACCCCTCAGGACTGGGGTGAAGTGTTGCAGGGCCAAGCGAGCCGCTCGTAGCTCCAACCAGTTGATGCTGTGCGTCTTTTCCTGTGGGCTCCAAATCCCTTGCGTCACTTGTCCCTGACAGTGTGCTCCCCAGCCCCGTAGGCTCGCATCGGAGGTGACCAGGATCGCCTGGGGTACTGTGAACGGAGAACCCTTGCTGACTGTCTTCATCTGAGACCACCAGGCCAGCGAATCCTTCACATGCTGTGGGAGGAGAAGGAGAGGGGACTTCCTCAATGCGATCTCCTTTTGGTAAGGCATCAGGAAGTTCTGCAGGGGTCTGGAGTGGAACCTTGCCCAAGGCACAACCCCAAAGGCTGATATCATAAGGCCGAGGAGTCTGGCTAGTAGGGACAGTGGTACCTTCCTTAGTAAACGAACGGTGCGAACTTCCCGTAGGAGGACCTCCTGTCGCTCCTTGGACAGGGTGATCTTGGAACGTTGTGTGTCTATTTCCACACCCAGGTGGACGATGGTGCGGGCAGGAGACAGGCTGCTCTTTTTGAAGTTCACCAGAAAACCATGGGCCTGCAGGTAGTGAATTGTGGTCTGCAGGTCTCTCCCTGCTTTGTTCAGAGAGGACGCACGCAGTAAGATGTCGTCCAAATATGGGTACAGGTGGATTCCCTGTGCCCTCAGGTTGGCGATTAGGGTGACCAGGACCTTGGTGAAGACCCTTGGTGCTGAGGCCAGACCAAATGGAAGGGCCCTGAACTGGAAGTGTTGATCCCCGAATGCAAAGCGGAGGTATTGTCTGCTGTCCTCGTGGATCATGATGTGCATATACGCATCGGAGAGATCGAGTGAGGCTAGAAAGTCTCCTGGTTGGAGCGCCTCCCTTATGGATGTAAGCGTCTCCATCCGGAACTTTCTGTATGTGATGTGTCTGTTGGTGTATTTTAGGTCCAGGATGGACCTCTGGCTGCCATCCTTCTTTGGTACTGTGAAGAAGAAGGAGTACACGCCTAAGAAGCGCTGAGAGGGTGGTACCTCTTCTATGGCTGCTATGTGTCTTAGGTGAGATATGGCTGTCGTCAGGTCTCTCGCCTTCTTTGGGTCTTTGGGTATTGGGGCTGGGAGAAATCTGCCCCTTGGCCTTGAGTCGAACTCGATTTTGTACCCGTGGGTGATTGTTGAGACGACCCACCTGTCCGTTGTCGAGTTCGACCAAAGCTGCAGGAACAGACTGAGGCGGCCGCCCACTGGGGGCGACCCCGAGTCAGGATTGTTGTCGCGAGCCTCCACGCTGGGCGTTGGAGCCTCCCCTTCTGCTGTTGTTGGGCTGCGGTCCAGTGTTCTGTCTGATGACGTAGTTTGGCTTAACCCATGGTGGGCGAAAGGAGTTGTAGTTTCGCTGCTTCCCGAATCCCCGAAAGGAACGAAAGGGACGAGAAGTCTGAAAGGGTCGTCTGCCGCTCTTCTTGTCTGGCTTCTTGAGTGTGGAGGGCATGGCCAACTTTTTGTCCTTTGTCTCGACTAGGATACCTTTTAGGGCCTCTTCCCCAAACAGTTTAAGGCCCTTAAAGGCCGCTGAGGCCAATGCTGCCCAGTAGGAGTATCCACCTGCCAGTGCTTTAGCCAGACTGATCTCCTGGCCAGCGTGAGGGCCCCGATCGCACGGGCGGAAAAAATCATGGCGTCCTGTGCCGCGTCGGCTATGAAGAAGAAGGTACGCAGGAATCTAAGCAGAGACTTGTGCAGCACGTTTGGATCGAGCTCCTGGATCTCCATGAGCTCTTGCAGCCACACTATCGCCGCTCTGGAAAAAAGCGATATTGCCAGCGTGGATCTGACCCCGCATGCCGCGGAGTCGTGGGCCTTCTTGATGGCTGCGTCGGTTCTTTTTTCGTCTGGGTCCCGGAGAGAGCCCTCTCCTTCCTTAGGAGCCAGACAATTGGAGACGAGGGACGCGACAGGATTGTCGACCACTGGGGGCTTTAGGAGGTCCAGAAAGCGTTGAGTGGTGTTGTAATATTTCTGAGCCACAGTGGTGCCCCGCCTTCCCATTGAGGGTTTTTCCCATTCGTCAGTTACCAGGGACCAGAAGGCCTCTGGGAAGGGAAGCTCCGGCTTCTTTGGGCGTGAGGTGCGCATCACTGCAGCGACCTTCTCGTTGGACGACGATGTCGATGGAGCTTGGTCTGTGTCTGTAGGAGTAATTTCTAGTGTTGCCATCACCCTAGTAAGGAGGGGAACATACCACTCTCCTTGGAAAAGGCGATCCGATTGGTCCTGGTCTGCAAACTCGGAATCAGAGATTTCTCCTTCTTCCTTGTCGGTTAGGATTACATCGTCGTGGGTCCCAGACGCCCTGACGACGTCGGTGAGGGCGCGCTCCTCATCCGAGGGAGGTAGGGACTCTGCAGAAGAGTGGGTGGAGGGAGGATCCTTCCTCTTCTTGGCCAGGACATCTGTGCCTCTTAATGGGTCCCTAGGGCCCTTGGACGCGGACTTAGCTTTTGCCTTGCCCGGTCCTGCTGGCTGCTGGGACTGCGCGTTGTTCGCCTGGTCCTTAGGGGGAACCCCCGAGGTTGAGGCGCTCGTGCCAGGCTCTTCTGACGAATCCTCGTCTGAGAGCAATGCCTTTGAGAGTAGCTGTAGGGCTGCCTTAATGGCGCCCTTACGCTTTCTACGACCCCCCCGCTGTGTGGGTCTAGCTCCCCTGGCCTTGGGTGGGTGAGCGGCCAACCCCTCGATGTCGGACTCTTCCCCGCTAGAGTGATCGTAAAACACTGGGATGCCATGGTGGTTTTGGCTGGTATGGCCCGTGGGTGCCTGGAGAGGCGGGGCCTGAAGGACTGGGGCCTGGTAGGGCTGTGCCTGAAAACCCACCGCCTGCATAGGCTGAGGCTGGACCACTGGTGGGAGGAAAACCTGATTTTGGTTACCCAAGCCCAGGGTCTGGTTCACCGGCCCCTGTGGCGGCAGGGCCTGGTAAACCAACGGTTGCTGCGCCTGGATAGGTACTGCCTGCTGAGGCATTGGTTGGAGCACCAAGGGCAGCTGGTGTTGCTGGGGTGGCACCTGGGCAGGCAAGGTCAGGAGGAGTGGAGGTTGGGAGGCCAGGGCCTGTGGGGGGGGTGCTTGAGGAGTTGGGGCCTGTAAGGCCTGCTCCTCCATGCCCAGGCTTTGTGGTGGTTGGCTCGGTTGGGGTAGGGCCTGGCTGCTTCCTGGAGTGGGGTCAGACAGCGAATGGGGTTCCCCATGCGGTGTGCCCCCCTCCCCCGAGGCAGCTGCGGCGGTTGCTTGGGGCCCGGTGGATGGTGAGGGCTCCGCATGGGAGCGCGAGTCCTCGCTCTCCCCTTCCCCCTCCCGCGCTCCGTTTGGCCTCCAGGGGGGTAGAATACGTGCCGTCCCCAAAAGCAGGGAGGGCACGATGCGTGGGGGAAGGGGCAGTTCGTCCCCGCTCCCCCCAAGGGCCCCTTGTACCTTCCTAGGGGCTCCTGCCCCTGGCCAGTCCTGGCAGCAGGCACCTGGCGCGTGCCAAGCACTCCATAGGGCCGGAGGTTCCATCGCGGTCCCGCTGGAGGCATCGGAGGCCAGCTTCTTCCTGGGCTGTGCTGGCCTCTTCCGTGGCTTGGCTGCTGCTTGGCCATCGGAGGCTTTCCCAGTCACGATGGCCTGGTGTGCCTTCCGGGCCGCGTCCCTCTGAGGGACGCCCACATGGGAGCCGGCAGCGGCAGCAATGGCGACCGCGGCTCCCTCAGCAGCGCTCTCCGCGTCCTCGGAGTGGCCGCGGTCGAGAATCGCATCCCCGGCCACTCCGGAGTCCTTCCCCGCCTGCTGGGGAATCTCCTGGGCCTGCATGGCCTCGGAGAAAAGAAAACAGTAAGGAGAGAGGTGGGAGGGGGGAAGAGAGAGAGGAGGAGCAGGCTGGAGCCGACTGAGCAGCCGCATGGAGAGAGGAGAGGATTTTTTTTTTTTAAATAGGCGGGAAATTCAAAAGGAGAAAGGCAAGGGCTGAAAAGCAGCAATGCCTGGAGAAGGAAAAAGGTAGGTAAAGGAACAAGAAAGTAAAAAGAATAAAGGTGGAGATAGAAATTCCAGACGGAGGAGATTTCTCAGCTACCTACTGGGCGAAGCAGGAAGTTAGAACTGGCCTCGTGGCTCCAGGATGGAGGAGATGAAGACAAAGAAATTTGAATATGAAGAGGCTTAATGTAACTTCCTGCTACACCTGGGCGGTGACTGACGAAACCCAGATGTAAAGGAACCGCATCACCCCTCCCTCAGAGAAAGGAGCTTTCAAATCTGGGACCCCACACAAGATTTGTAAGCTTTGCCAGGACTTGCCTGGCAGGCTGGAGCTGTGTTGGTGCTCCTGCTTTCCCTCCTCAAATAGGCCAAGAGAAAAGGCGGCGGGGGGGGGGGATACTTGTGGGGGCGAGGGAGGAACAATTTTAAGCTTGATGTTGCTAATTCTGAGATCTTTTCCTCCTTCCTGCCTGCCTGCCTGCGCAAGTCAGCAAATACACACGTGCACACTCCTCATGATCCCCTCATCCCATTCCCTTCCTTCCAGTCCATGTGAGTAAGTGAGCAAATGCACAAATGACCCTCCCATCCCATCCCACCCCCAAGCAAGTGCACTAGCACAGGAAAGTGTGTGCAGCGGGCCCACCATCCTGCTAATTTGAGTTCCTCCTAGTGACACTGGTGTTGTCAAAGTGGTAAAAAAAGAGAGGCAGGGCAAATAATCTGTGAATAAGCAAATTCATGAAAGTGAAACCTGCAAATGTGGAGGGGGGACTTTATGTAATTTTAGGCACTCTCTACACATAATGTTGCCTTCTAGTTTACAAATTCTATTCCAAGAAAATATTTTAAGATTGCTGTTGGGAGTGTCTTTCAACACCAACATCCAAGGCAACATACTATGGATTGTTTGGTGTAATAAAAGTATGCTGGCTTGGGCATAGCAACCCGAGAACTGAGTACCTCTTATTCTTCATTTTATCTCAGAATGATCAACTTGAATGAAGTAATAAGCAACATTTTTATTACTCCTGCACACACCTGTGAAGGCAAGCAAACTGTGTCCATGGTAGTCCTCTGTGCCAGAAGTGTCACCCTACTTTGAACTACAGTAAAAACACAAATCCTCATGGGTTAATTTTGACTGAAGCCCAATACAAGATCACAATACAAGGAAGGGCAGGCATTTACTCTTGGGGGTTAGATATCAGTCAGGCAGATCTGGAAAGCAGGCATTCTGATACAATGCAGATGACCACTATTCTGTAGAAGAACTGTGTTCTCAGACTGCAGTTCCCAGAATCCCCTAGCCAACCTGGACACTGACACATTCTTGGTAAGGTCTTGTTTATAAGTCAGGATGTCCAGATTATGTGTACAGTTGTCCCTTTACATTCGCTGGGGTTTGGTTCCAGGACCTTCCATGAATACCCAAATCCGTGAATACTCAAGTCCCATTATATTCAATGGCATAGCAAAATGGTGTCCCTTATATAAGATGGCAAAATCAAGTTTTGCTTTTTGGATTATTATTTTTTGAAGAATATTTTCATGCCGTGAATACTTAAATCCGTGAATGCCAAATTTGTAAATGTGGAGGGACAACTGTATGTATTTGATCAGACTTCTATGAAGTCCGCCAATGTAATTTGAGTCATTCTTAAGACTACAGTATTATTTTTTAAAAAACTACATTTTTATATAAAACCTTTTAAAACTAAATACAGTTGGATCCCTGTATCTGCGGGTGGTTCGGGTCCCAGGTTTACTACAGATACCAAAAACCATGGATAACAGCGAATACCATTGAAAGTAATGGGACTTCCAGTTACAAATACCATAGAGTTGCCTTGGAGGACCTAGAAAATGTCTAGAGACACTTCCCTAGGCATTATCTAGGAAGACTCTAAGATATGTGCTCCTCTTTTAGTGTCCTGCAGATAACTGAAACTGCTGATATTGGTTCCACGGATACTGGGGTCTGACTGTATGTGAATGATTTCGTTATCACCTTTTTGGTTTTGTGCACTAATATGCATATCACATTGCTTACATATAGATTTATTCTAATGTAGGTTGGCCCTATCCTTGCTCTATTTCGGGCAGCAGGTTAAAACATTTTTGTGCTGCCAGGTTTTTACAAACTGACAAAGGCTGGGCTTCTAAGGCTGTGTGGTGCTGTTTTAAAGGTTTTTAAGGGTTTTTATGGAGTTTTTTAAAATGCATTTTAATATGTTTATAATGTTTAATGTTTTAACTTAAAATTGTTTACGTTTTTTAAAATGTATATTTATACTATTATTTTTGTACCGTTTTTAACTACTTGTATTGTTTTAAATATGTTGTTAGCTGCCTTGAATCCCATTCTCAGGAAAAATGATATTATAAATAAATATAATAATAATAATAATAATAATAATAATAATAGGTTGCTGAGAGCCACATAAAAGAACTCAGAAGGAAAAGTTTAAAAAAAAAGAAGCAGCTTGGACAAGAGATGCCATTTTAAAAAAACTACTATCACAATGAAAAAAAAATGCAGTCACTAGGACCCCATTGGCAGGGTTCACCTCTCTTCAACAGATGTGAACCAGATGAAATGATTACTGTAAAAGCAGGTGAAACTTTTGTTAGTGTTAGAAATGGGAATATTTAATTCATGGTTTTTAACCTCTCAGACGGAGCCCAGCTGAGAAAGAAGAAACTCTATACCACTAAAACATTCAGGACTGGCCCAGGACATTTTGTTGCCTAAAAAAAAAAAGCTGCAAACGGCTTTCCCAATCACTAAATTCAAGGCATGCATTACTATTCAATCCAGGTAATTTGGCATAAAGCAGAAAACCTCACAAGCACCTATTTCTGAATAATACTACAATAAATTAAATAACCAACAATTCGCTGCCCTATCATGATACCGAAAACCTGAGGCAGGTGCTTCTCTCTGCTTAATGGTAAGGTCGGCCCTGAAATCAGCAAAATCACTCCTTTTAATCTGTCTTTCTATCAGTTCAGTGATATTTGAATATAACCTCACTCTGTAAATGTAAATTTACACATTTCCCCCAAGGTTTCTAGACAGGAGAAAAAGAGTCTCTGTGTATACTCAAAAATGTGTGAAGCTGTGTCTGAAGGATTTGACACGGAGTCATATATGTGTGTTAAACATATTCTGGAGGATATGGATACAACAGTGTGACCTGCATGTGCCTTCTTATATTTTCCCCTTTCCTTGGTTCCGCAGATAAACAAGAGTCTCCAACTTCTACTAAACCTGGGAGCTACTGGTAGTAATTATCACACAAATTAGCACACAAAGCTGCATGTCATTACGTTCCAAACTATGCTACATACCTACCTATACAGCTGTACGTCCAGCCTACGGATATACACTGTACACTGTGATTAATCAGCAAGATTTTAGCTTCACACCACTTTCTCTGACACAAGGTCAACATGACTTCTACCCAAACTTCACATTATTAATAATTTTGGACAGATCCCTAAAGTGCTGAACTAGTTACTTTGCCCTGCTGTGGACTGGAGTATCCCATCTGCCTTCCTGCTGAGAGCACTAAAAATTAGCCTAATTACATTTAACATGGATGTTCTTTTGCCTTGTTATGTAGCTTTTTGGCCTATTCCAGCAGCTCAGGCAAGCAGGCAGACACTCTCCAAGAAGACACTAATCTTAGAATATGAACAGATGCTTTGCTGGTAATGGCTGTTAGTCCAAGAAAATTAGACCTCTTCCTCCAACCCTAAAGGTGCCAGATTCCATCTGATATTGGAAGCTAAGCAGGGCCGTCTCTGGTTAGCACTTGGATGTGGAATTGCCAATGCATACAAGGTGCTGTAGGCTAAGAGGAAGGAACTGGCAAAACCACCTGAGTATTCCTTGCCTAAGAAAATCCTGCGAGATTCATGGGATCACCATAGGCTTTTCTTCGCAAACCAAGATTCAGGAAGGACTCATCCCACACTTTCTGCAAGCATGCTGATGACTAAAAAGGCCAATCTGAGATAAACAACTCCAGTTGCAGAAAGCACAGCAGAAGGTCTCCTTGGGTGATGTTTCCGGGTTGTGATTCTTTCTGCGTTGTTGTTTCTCTTCAAGATTTGTTTGGCTTGAGTTCTCAAATAAGGCTGCAGCATTGGGGATAGTGCGTCTCCATGCCTCCCGATGTGAGGCCAGGGCGGACCATTGTTGGTGATCAATTGGCCGAGCCTGAGATGTTGCTTCAGGGAGTCCTTGTATCGCTTTTTTGGAGGATCCCTCTTACACTGACCCATGGCGAGTTCACTGTAGAGTACTATTTTTGGGAGGCGATGGTCCTCCATCCTAGAAACGTTCCCTGCCCAGCGCAGCTGTGTTCTCAATATCATGGCCTCAATGCTGTTGATCCCTGCTTGCTCAAGGACAGCCACATTCGTCACATAGTCAGTCCAGTGTATATTTAGGATTGTGCATATACAGTGCTGATTAAAGCATTTGAGGAGTTGTAAGTGGTGGTAAAGTGGAAGACTTTACAAAGGAGTCTGGAGTAATAAACACCTGAGGCGAAGCACAAAAATCAGTGTGTATAGAGCCATTGTACTGTCTATTCTCCTTTACGGGTGTGAAACATGGGTCACCTATCGCCACCACTTACGACCCCTTGAACGCTTTCATCAGCGCTGTGGGATCACCGTAAGTCAACAGGTAAATTGAAAATACATACACGCGCACACACACTCCCAACCTCTTCTCCTAAGGCTCCATCTCATCCAGTTAACTCCTCCCTCCCAGTAACCCACAGGGCTTTTCATCATCTAGAACTGGTCCTTCACCTTCAAGGCTCACCTCTCCCATTAGGATCTGACTTTTCAGATAAGTGACACATTGGTTTTATTATCATTTAAAATAGCACGCACAACGTAAGAGGGGAAAAATATAGCATTATGTCATGTACCTAGCACAATTTATAATCATTATTAGTGTAACAAAATCTTCTGTTAACTGATACAAAATATTATGCCATACAAAGTATTATCTCAGTATAACAACTTTCAGATAGAAGCAGATACCGTACATTCTAAATTAGCACATGCTTTCATGACACTTAGAACTGACATCCCTATGGCCTGAATCCTATTAGTCATTTCAACTACAACAGACTCATTGAATCAATGGGATTTTCCATAAGCATTGACTTAACCATTAAACAACTGATTCAATAGGTCTGCTCTAGGTGGGGACTACCAATAGGACTCAGGCCTGTATGTGCCAACTTTCTTAACAGAACACACACACATCAGTAACCAAAATGTTTTTAAAAACCCACAAAGTCCTTCTAACTCTCTTACTCTCTGTGTGCTCTACTCCCTGAAGTTAAACAAAGAGATGGGAGACCAACACATAATTTCTTCACAAGGTATTAATTGCCAAGCATGCATTATATCTATACCTGAGCATCTTATTCACATTTCAGCTAAGCAACAGAAGAGCTTAGGCCAGGTCACAAATGTAAAGTTCCTGAACAGTGGTTTGTTGGGTCTTTAATACAAATAGCTTGCATATTTTCTGCCTAAGCTTCCCCTTTCCATAGGTTCATGGTTCTGTGTCAGGATACTCTGAAAAGAAGGAAGAAGTGACATTATGTGTTTCTTCTGTCCCATTTAACTTGAAAGCTATGCTTCATAGCACTGGGGACATAATGTTCTTCAATGACAAAGCAGTCACCTTTGACAGCACGTGATTGCAAAACAGCCTTCCCGAAAACCATGAAACACTTTTATACACCCACACTAACAACAACTAAAACATTCAAATATAGTTTACATCATCTTCTATATCATGCTTTAAAACAGGGTGGATCGACTGTGATCCTTCAAGATATTGCTGGAATGCAGCTTCCAGCATCCCTTCACCATTCGCTATGCTGCTTATGAATGATGGGAGCTGTAGTCCAAAAACATTTGGAAGGCCACCACTGCCCACTTATACTTTAGAATTAATGCACTGATCTGTGCTGCAGTGCTGCATTCTCCACCAAGTACACACATCTGGCACATGTCCCCTAATTCAGAGTGCCAAGTATATAAAAATTTTAAAGCAAAAGTTTCTAGTCCCTTAGATCTGCAAAGACAGGTTTAAAACATGAGGGAGCTAAACCAAAAGTGAATCAAAGGATGAGAGGGATCATTACCCTCCATACCTCTTTTGACTGGATTAATTTCTTACAGAGAAAGTAATAAGCATATTACCACTGACTGATTTAGTTTACTTTGATTTACTTTGATATAGACTTTCAACACTTACCTCCTTCTGAACACACCTGGAATTGATATAGGAGCAATACACAACTCATGATTGTCACCACAATACAGTAGCTCATATGAAATTTAGCCAAATATTACTCCAAATAAAGTGAATTAAACTGAGTAAAATTATTATGACCATCATGTTACAACCATATATCTAGGCTGCTGACACACAGCAAAAATAATGCAGTTTGTGAGGTTGAAGGTTTTCATGGCCAGCATCCATAGATTTTCCTTGGTTTTTTTCCAGGTGGTGAGGGTGTGTTCTGGAAAAGTTTCTTTCTGACGTTTCGCCTGCATCTGTGGCTGGCATCTTCAGAGAATGGTTGGGTAGGAGTGTATGTGGAGCTTATATGCTGTGAACCCCTATTGGGGCATATATGTAATTTGTGTAATTGAAATGGTTAGTTTCTGGGTATAGAAATGGAAGACGAACTGAGGCACCTAAACTGGGCCCTACAGGTTAATGGTTACTCCAGATCAGATATCACAAGAGCAGCCAGACCCAGAAAAAACCCACAGGAATGAAGAAGAAAAACAGCAACCCAAAGGGAAGGTATTTTTACCATACATCAAAGGAGTCACAGACAGAATAGGGAAACTGATGAGGAAACACAACCTCCAAACAATCTACAGATCAACCAAGAAAATCCAAGAAATGCTATGCTCAGCGAAGGACAAAAGAGACCATCCCACAGCTGCAGGGGTTTACTGCATACCATGCAGCTGTGGACAAGTTTACATAGGGCCCACTAAACGCAGTGTGCAAACACGAATCAAGGAACATGAGAGATACTACAGACTGGACAACCAGAAAAATCAGCAGCAGCAGAACATGTTATAAACCAACCTGGACACAAAATGCTATTTAAAAACACAGAAATTCTGAACCAGGCCAACAACTATCATGTCAGAATGCACAGAGAAGCGATTGAAATCTACAAACACCTGGACAACTTCAACAGGAAAGAAGAAACTTTAAAAGTAAACAAAATCTGGCTCCCATTTTTGAAGGACAATAGAATCAAAACTCAAAACTCACAAAGGAATTCCATCCAGTGACAGGTGGAGTTCCAGCAGATAATGGCCCATCAACCAACCATTAGCCAAACAGACACTAATGAGCCTTGCATTTCTATACACAGAAACTAACCATTCAATTACACAAATTTACATATACTCCCCAACAGGGGTTCACAGCATATAAACTCCACATACACTCCTACCCTACCGTTCTCTGAAGATGCTAGCCACAGATGCAGGCGAAACGTCAGAAAGAAACTCTTCCAGAACACAGCTTCGCAGCCCGGAAAAACCCCAAGGAAAATCTATAATGCAATTCAACACCGCTTTAACTGCCATGGTTGAATGCTATGGAATTCTGGAATGTGTAGTTTTCTGAGATATTTGGCTTTCTCTGTCAGAGAGCTCTGGTGCCACAACAAAGTAGAAATCCTAGGATTCCATAGGATAGAGCCATGATAGTTAAAACAGTGTCAAGCTACATTATTTCTGCAGTATTTCTTGACTTGTTAGCTCACCCACTTACAGGACTGAGGGTTACTGAAATTTCAAATACAAAAAAAGGTGAGTGTCACTAAATGGCAGGAAAAGAAGTCTATGGAATATAGAGACTGAAAACAGCAATTGGTTGTCTCTTGTGAATCTGACTCTGTTAACAAACCACAGTTTGTGAATGAGCCACAAATCACAATATGAATTCACGCCTTGTTGTTGGTTCAGGAATTCTGGCTTATTCAAAACCTGACCTGCTGTGATGGGCAAGCTGATGACTATGGCTTGTTTGACTAGCTGTTCACCCTGACAAAAGGAGTGGAACACAAATAGACCAGAAGTAATCTGAAATAGGAAAAAAACAAGCCATGATTTGTTGCTTGTCAGCTTTGCAACTCCTGGCTTAGCATACAAACCATGGGTACTACAGACTATGATTTATTGTGACACATGACTGTGCCCAAGGGTACACTGAGAAGGAACTAAATTCAGATTACAGTCAGCTTAACAAATCACACTTTTGTACATCTGGAGCTTTTCTGACTTCTTTCTCAGTCAAGCTTTGACACAAACCAACACAGGCTCACCTAAACCAAATAAGCAAAACATTTATCATTCTGCAATGGATTGTGGCCACCGGCTGCAATCCACACCATACTGATATGGAAGCATGTAAAGCTAATAGCAGGAGTAATATAATTTTGCCAATTTAATCATCTACAAAGCATGACATATCTGAAAGCTATAGGCATGCCCCATGGAATGATTCAGCAAGAGGGCCCACCACCAGAGAAAAACAGCTGTTAATTTTCTAATAATGTGCCACTGAAAACAACCAAAAATTTCAGTGAATCAACATCTCCAAGCACAATTCTATGCAATACTGGTGTTTTGGCAGTGTGTTTCCCATGCCACCCACACAACACCTAGGAGGAGCCACAGCTATCAGTCTGAAAAGACCTTAGCTCAGATCACATGCTCAGCATGGAGAAAAGCCCAGATTCATTCCTTAGTATCTGCACTTCTTTCTCAGACAAGATTTACAACACCATCCAACCCAGTTAAGCTCCCCAAGCCAAGTGAAATCAAAACACACCTTACATTGCAATTGAATCTGGCCACAGAAATGTCCTTGAAGGGAAGCTGACAGTAAGAACAAACAAAACTGGGCTCTGATGGTGACGTTAAGTAGAAAAGTATCCATAAGAAACGTACAGTACTTCGACAAACACTGTGTTTTTCTCAAAGCATGTGCAGACAAGGGATATAAGTATGGGCAGTTTAGAAATGTAGTGTGTCTTCATTTTCCAATGATTTACATTTGTCACTTCATCCTCCTAAAGGTGCCAGCTATCTAACAAACATTCTAGTTTTTATGGATCCTGCTTCCAGCTCTCTTCTCCATATCTCAAGCCCATTTCCTTTGAAGCTTGAACTTTGGGAAGCTTGGAAGGAGTTTATCATTCCTTCCTTCTATAATTCCAGCAAAGCCTCACTAATATCTGTGGACCTGTATCCAAACAAAAATTGTTTTAGGATCTTAGATGTTGTCTAGATGGCAAAGACACTCCTCACAGAATGCGAGGAGAATACAGGCTGCCTTATAATGCCATCCCACATTGTTTCACTGTATTCAGGAAGGAGGGGGGCAAAAAGGTCAAAAACTGCGAAGGGAAAGTCTTCGCAGTTTTGTAGTTTTTCCCAGAGTTTTTTAAAAACTCCAAAGGAAATGTGCATTCCCACTTGTTGGAACAAGCAATTCGATTTGAATTGCTTTCCTATAGAATAGGAAGTGCAAGCTGATTGGCTGGATGAGGAAGGGGGGCTTGCTAACAGGGCAAGTGCCCACTGCAGCCATGTTGGATTTTCATCTTAGTGAGCAATCACTAAGACAATAAAATGGCATGCTGTTTTTTCTTTTTCTTTTTCGTCTAAATGTGAAATATCACTTATGCACCCTGTGGAAATAGGATCATTTAAAAAAATGTTTGGTGGCAGCAGATTTTAAAATGCAAGTAATTCACTCATGGCTGCCGTCTTGGATAGGGCATGTGAAGTTTATGGGGACTGTAAGACCATTAAGACAAGTCACAGCTGCTGCGACTTGTCTTTAATGTGGAGCAATCCATTTTGGGGGTGGGGTGTCTTGTATAGAATAGCCCTATAATGCCAGGAGTTAATACGAAGAAGCACTCTTATTAAAATAAAAATATGACTTTAATGGTAGCATTCTCAGCTGGCTACAGAGAGGACAAAACATAGTAAAAGGGCAAGAACTTTTAAGATACACAACACTTGGACTGTTTTTTTAGAAAGAGTTTATGCTGTAGGGCATCCACATGAAAAGGAATTTTATCTTCATCCACCCATGAAGAAGCCAAGTGTGCGTGCACATACACACACACATAAATGGCGATCCCAAGGATGATCAAATTGATACAGACATCATATGTGAAATCTCTTAGAAGTATTAGGTCACGATGCAAGCCTATAAATGCAGTCATTTATTATTAAGAAATATACAGACATATGACCACGGACTGCAGTGGAAGCACACTGCACAAAAGAACTGGAAATCAGGAATGCCTAGAAATATCCCTCTTTCATTTGGGGTCATCCATGACGGCTGCCGTATTTCCTCCTACATTCCATTACGGCTACAGCTCTATGAAAGGCTTCCAACTCCTATGTGTTGGGCTACCACACCTGCTGGGTCGCTTTCAAGTTTTCTGCTTCCAAAGCACATTTGCTTAAATTTGCACGCTAGGATCCAAGCTACATGCTTAGCATAAGCTCATAATGGACTTCTTCCACTTCAGTCTGCAGAGGGGTGTGTGTGTGTGTGTGTGTGTGAAGTATGTGCATGTGCGTGCGCACAAACACACACACTTAAACCTTCCCTATATACAGAAAACAATCACATCAAGGCAAGAGGTAGTCTTGGGAACCTTATCCCCAGTGTCACTTTTCTACATGTAGGGAAATACTTTTATGCAAGTTAGTATTTCAAAAACGCACGCACCACTACTACTACTGCAATCTGAGTAGTACAACTCTCAGGAAAGTTTCCACAAGGCAATTTTGCTGAACATTTAGATTAGTGCTGAGCATCAGCATGTTTACACTCCCATATTCAGTTGGTGGAGTTAAGGAGACTCCGACAAGGGAAATGTAATTTCCAGGTTCTGCGTCACCATCTAGCCACCAATGGCTTAATTTCACTGTGAAGTGACAGCAGAAGCAAAAGGGCTCAAGGCAATGGGGACAATGGGGCTTTGAAGAAAGGAAGCCATCTCTCAAGTCTTGTTGAACAAACACCACTGAATAATGCATGACAGAAACTAGTTCATAAGCTGTACCTGGGGACCATGCACTTTCCACATGGGTAGAAATATTTCACTTTTAAGTACTGCTCCAAGTTTAAAGGGCTTTAAAAGTTTAAAACACCTATGTGAACCTAGCTTAGATCCTAAAAATGACTGCCGAAAACCTTAAACAGTTGTCCCTCCACATTCATGGATTTGGCATTCATGGTTTTAAGTATTCACGGCTTGAAAATATTCTTTAAAAAATAATAATCCAAAAAGCAAACCTTGATTTTGCCATCTTATATAAGGGACACCATTTTGCTATGCCATTGCATATAATGGGACTTGAGTATTCATGGATTTGGGTATTCACAGGGGGTCCTGGAACCAAACCCCAGGGAATGTGAAGAGGCAACTGTATTCAATTGTCTCTCCAACAATAGCTCTTAACTTTTTCTTCACAGAGGATCCCATCATCATCATCATCATCATCATCATTATTATTGTAATGGATATTATTACATTATCCATTAAACCTTCCCTCAGAGGCACTGGAGGGGGGGAAGACTTTCTCCCTGATTCTTCTTGCAATTTGTGGCTGGAGTGTATTGAATGGTAATGTGCAGACCAAGCCAGCCTTTGCCTTGGCTCTTGTCATGTGCCACTCCACTGCAGGGAGGAAGTGGGCCAACCAGGCTTCAAGCCTTCACAGACCCCCTGTGAGGACACTGCAGACCCCTGGGGATCCACAGACCACAGATTAAGAACCAGTGCTATACAAGATATGCCGGGTTTAATCTCAAATGCCTCCTTTTCTTCTGTGAACATACCATAAACTGAAAAGACTGCACTTTTCATGGAAGGGAAGTTTTTGACCCCTTGTTGAAGGGCATTCAAACCACGTTATATTATGTCCTCATGACAAAATCATTTCCCAAGTGCTGAAACTTATGTGATCAGATGAACATTCTCAGATGGAACCCTAGGATTTGCAGAACTACTTTAGAAAAAGATGTTAGAGGGAAGGGAGAACTTAAAATCATCCCAAGAGGACTAGACATGTTAAGCGGCCACAGAATACTAAGGCTGAGAGATCCTATCATTGCTCGTGGAACATAAAGCTCCCCACTATAATTACCCAGTCATTGCAGGTGAGAGGGACACAGAAGGTCTGGCGGAGATGTCAACAGGGTAATGGAACTCCTAGTGACCACTTCCACCCATCCTGACCAATAGCCATTTGGGTTAGGAGAGAGACACTACACCCCTAGTGTCCAACTGCTGTTTTGCAGCCTAAGGAAAACTATTGTGCAAGGAGGTACTGGAAGCCTCCTTGGACAATACCCAAAGGGTACTTATGCTGCCAAAACTCCCAATTACACCAATGCAACTTACCATGAGGATTCCACCCTGAGTGTCAACTAAGAGAGGGGCTGGGGTGGGGAAGAGGAATGAACTGAAGTGTCCTGGAAAAGATGAACTGCTGACTAGAACTCTAAGCAGGAGCCCTGCAACGTGTGGTTGCAGTCCTCACTTTAATATTCTTTTTATCAACTCTCTGGCTTCCTCCACTCTCCATCAAAGAAGCTGGCAGAGAAGTAGAGAGGCCAGCTCACACAGGCCAGCAAACCAGGCCATATTTACTGGTCTAACCTATATGAGCATGTTCCATCTGTGAACCAACCAGTACTGGGAGCTGAAGAACCAGTAAATCCCATTTCCTGCCAAGTTCCAAGCCCAACAGAGTCTCTTCCACACTCCCTGTTGAAGGTTTATGAAAACAGAAGTCAATGTTCATCTTCATTGTAAATGTTGACAGTAAACCTCAGGAGCCTCAGACTCTTGGCAGATTAAATCCATGGAAATGTCAGCAAGCCAACATTCATGCAAGACCCCTGCATGCCTCTCCAAGCAATTCTAGGTTTGGGAAAGAAAAGAAATTGTGGAGCTAAATCTACAGTTAGTCACACCTAGAGCAATCCACTGAAATCAAATCAAGGCTTAAATCAGCAACTAACTTAAGTCCCATTCATTTCACTGATTTTAAGCATGACTCTCTTTGGATTTAACCCAGAGCCTGACAATTTTGCTCTGCATGTTCTTTTAAAGGATACCATCCCCCAGATGCTAGGCATACAGAAAACAGAAAGGAACATGCATGCAAGTCAGATGGCTTTTTCAGTCTCTCTCTCCCTAAACAATGTCGACTGTCAGTCAATTCAGACTGCACAGCTGAAGGACCAATGCTAGTGCCACCCACATGGATTCATTAATGCCAGAACACAGGCAAGAGATTCTGAGGCCAGTTGGACACATCTATTGCTGGAGGAAGAGGCAATTCTACCTACCCACTGACCAAGCCCCTGTGCACTTTCAATATCTGTTCAGGTTGGGTGGGAAAGCCTCCTTAGTTTTGGGTGGTGCAGAGGGCTCACGGGGGAAGAAAGAAGGAAAACCATAGCAAGGAGATGAAAATACAGTAACTCTTCTTCACATCTCTGGTAACAGTGCTTCTCCTTCAGCAGATGTACCCAACTGGATCCTGTTCACTGAGCCCTTTGCCTACAGTGCAAGACAGGATCTGGCAGAATGGTCCCATTACATATCTCAGCCTCTGGCCATGCTGGCTGGGAGATCCTAGCATTTGTAGACCAAACAAGTAGCTCTTTCAAGTTCTGATTATTTCCTCCCATTTGCCTGTGGAACTGTGCAATGGCACACTGATAGAAGGAACTTCAAGGGCCATCTCTTCCAACCCCCTGCGAGTGCAGGAATCTATATATCCCTGGCCACTTAACCTCTTTTAAAAATCACCAACAAAGGAAGGTCCACCATCTTTTGAGGCAGTCTGTTCTACTGTTGAACAGCTCTTGTCACCAGAAACTTCTTCTTAATGTTAGTTGGAATCTCTTTTGTTGTATTTCAGTCCACTGGTTTAGGTCCTACCCTTTGAAGCAGCAAAAACAACAACAAAAAAACCAAGTTCACTGCATCTTCTACATGACATCCCTTCAAATATTTAAATGTACCTATCGTACCACCTCTCAGCCTTCTCTTCTCCAAGCCAAACATACCCAGCCCCCAATACACTTCTGCTCTAAATTCAATGTGCTAGGGATGACAGTCAAAGCCCTAAATGGCTTGAAGGAGTACCTCTCTATACATATGCCTGGCCAATAGCTGAGATCTAGAATCACAGAGTTAGAAGAGACGACAAGGGCCATCCAGTCCAAGCCCCTGCTATGCAGGAATACACAATCAAAGCACTTCAGACAGATAGCCATCCAGCCTCCATTTAAAAACCTCCAAAGAAGGAGACTCTACCACACTCCAAGGCAGAGTATTCCACTGCCAAACAGCTCTTACTGTCAGGAAGTTCTTTCTAATGTTTAGGCAGGATCTCTTTTCCTGTAGTTTGAGTACATTGATCCGTGCACTAGTCTTTGGAGCAGCAAAAAACAAGCTTGCTCCCTCTTTCAAATATTTAAACATGGTTATCATCTCCCCTCTTAACCGTCTCTTCTCCAGGCTAAACATATCCAGCTCCCTAAGCTGCTTCTCATAGGGCATGGCTTCCAGACACTTCATTTTGGCTGCCCTCCTACGGACACATTCCAGCTTGTCAATATCCTTCTTAAATTATGGTGCCCAGAACTGGACACAGTATTCCAGGTGAGGTCTGACCAAACTAGAATAGAGTGGTACTATTACATCCCTTGACCTAGACACTATTATTTCACTATAGAAAAAGGGTCCTCCTCCATGTCCCTCTAGAACAGTGGTCCTCAACCTGTGGGTCCCCAGATGTTGTTGGACTACAGTTTCCAGGAGCCCTCTGATGTCTCACCTTGACAGCCAGGTGGTCTTCCCAGTCATTAGTGAGGCTGTAGGATTGAATTCACAGCCTCACTAATGACTGGGAGGACCACCTGGCTGTCAAGGTGAGACCTCAGTGGGCTCCTGCGAACTGTAGTCCAACAACATCAGGGAACCCACAGGTTGAGAACCACTGCTCTAGAAGAACTGATACATGACAGGATTTCAATCCATAGGCTGATCCATTGTGTGTATGCCTTCAAGTCTCCTGTTGACTTAATGACAACCTCATGAATTTAATAGGGTTTTCTTAGGCAATGAATAGACTGAGGTGCTTTTGCCAGTTCTTTCCTCTGAAATATAGCCTACAGTACCTGATATTCATTGGTGGTCTCCCATCTAAGTACTAACCACAGCTGAATTTGATTAGCTTCCAAGACCGGCTTTGGCACCTTTAGAAAACCCCATGACAGGTTTGCCTTAGGGTTGCCATAAGTCAGAAACGACTTGAAGGCGCACAAGAAGAAGAAGAAGAAGAAGAAGAAGAAGAAGAAGAAGAGCCTGATTCATATCCTACATGAAAGGAGGTAGGTGAAGTGCATAAGAATTATTTCGGGATGGGGGGCATGATGAAAACCAGCCAGAACCAGCATCTGCATTCATCATCCATAGACAGACAAGTATCAGAGCCTAAGGATGCTGCCACTGCCATCCCAGCTTGGTTTTTACCTGGCAGCAAGCTCCCAACCATTTTGAAGTTTCCACAATGACCTAAAACATTACTTTGGAGTATTGTGGGAATCTGAATGGGAGGAGTTTTTTTGCAGGGGTCTGTTACAGAATGTGTTCTAGCTGCATTTACCCATTGCTACTGATAAGCCTGTCAGGAAGGGAGGGTAGATTCAGCAGGCACCAAATAGTACTTTCCCCCACCAACATGGAGCCAGCCATGGAACCAGCTAAATCAGGTACGGAAGCTAACTGAGCCTTATGTTCATCATCTGCCTATCTATTTTTAAGGTTTGAACAGAAAGCAAGACCTGCTCAAAGTTTTCCGTTTTTTTGACACAGAGTTTTAAAATTACTCGACTCAGCTGTGTACTTCAAGCAGGGCAGATGGGCACCAGAAGTGAATCCAAGTACCATAAATTTTAGTGTACCTCAAGACACAATGGCTGTGCAATACACCAGAAGAATCTACGAGTCCAGACTAAAGGCTGAAAATGTAATTTTGGGGATGACAGCTCCCAGAAACACCCTGCCAGCATGACTACTGAGGGATTCTGGAAGCTGTAGTCCTCCAAGGTAACTAATCTGAGTTTTGGTCCAGACACAACTTATGCTTCTATAAGAAGCACATCACAGCAAGCAAAAATACTCAGGTCAACAGTTACTATGGATGGAAGCCAGTTTCACAGTGATGTATATGATCTCTTCACTCAGTTAAAGGGCTTTTAATGATCTGAACATTACATGGTGAGTTCAGCATGCACACCTTTCTGCAGCTCACTTAACTGTACCTCTCACTTTCAAGGTCAGTCTCCCTTGCTTTAGTTTTGAATATGACTGTGCCTTTTATTGGTTTGTTGGCTACTTGCTCTTTTCTAACCTCTCTTAGGCTTTCAGCACTTTATAGCAAGCCCTGTAGAGTGGGTGTATTTAATGACACACTGAACTACATTTTACCCATGGAAAAAAAGCTGCCAGATGTTTCATGCTGTCTGATTTTATTAGGTCACTGCACAAAAGAGAGTACAAGTCATTCCTTTAAAAAAAACACTAACCCATTTTCTATTGGTAAGATTTCTGCAACCTCCCTCCATGCCACAAGAAGAGTTAACTATATTGATGGTAATTTAAACATCAATTCCAATCCTAAAAACAAGGCAAATTAAAAGGTAAGTATTTCAGGACAGAAATGTCTGTTCAGTAATATCCACAGTATCAATTGTATTTATCTACTGTAAGTATAAGCAGCCAGGAACTAAAACAGAGACAACCTGTGGCCCTCCAGATGTTTCTGTATTAGGATTCACAATATCCTTCTTCACTGGTCTCAATGGCTGGGGATAATGGGGGCTGCAGTCCAAGAGGATGTCTATTCTAGTTCTCTGCTTGGGTTGAAGGAACAACCGTATCTGTGCACAGAAAACACTACTCCACAAGAAATCTCATGTTAATTTGGAACCTAATCTGGGTTCCTAATAATCTCAACTTCCATTTGCAACAAAAAGGGTGGGAGTAGGAAACAAGTGTTACTGAGATGACTATGGGTGATTCTTAAATTCAGTTTCCTTGCTCTGGTCCAATTATCTTAATTCTGAATCATGAAACCCTAGACTCTCCCTTTGGTACCCTTAACATTTTCTATTTTCCTCTGGAAAGGAGGGGTGTTAGCTTCCAGGTTAAAAGGAAAAGGGTGGAAATTGAAGTTTTATTTTATTTTAATAAACAAAGGTACGTTTGCATTTTTATGCTGGAAATGAATGTTTTAAACTTTCTCCAAATATAAACAATATTAGGCTGGGATCCTATGAACATTTAATTAAATGCTGATTTGGGTCCCAATTGGGAGAAAGGTGAAATACAAATTTAAAAAAATAAGTTAAAAAATTAAACACAGTGCAACTTACGTCTTAGTAGAGCTTAGGAATAATGCTTTTTTAGGAATGGCACTCCTAGAATCCACTAGGCAACATGTCTATGCTAGCTAAGGGTTTCTGGGAACTGTACTCCAAAAGAGCAACTGTTCTAAACTCTGGCTCAGAAATTAATTCATCCCTCAGTCAGCATGACATAGGCTAGGCTGACTGAGGGATTTGAATAGTTGTAGCCAAAAAGGTAACTTTTTCTGAATTCTGTTCTGATCAGACATAAGCTTGGCCTTTCTTTTCTATTCTAGCTTTAATTTTTCAGTGTTCCAGTTTTAATTTTCTTGTGTTTTTCTTCTAATATACCATGCAAGCGATACTGTATAAATATTTCCACAAAGAGAGTAGGGAGAAACTGCAGTACAACCCGAGACCTGAAATAAAAGCAATGATTGATAGCATAAATTAGTAGCCAACAATGAATGCTGCTTCAAGTATCACCCTAATAGGTTAGGCTCATTAATGCTCCACATTTGCTATTCTTCAAAGTGCTGGATACATTTATATAAAGTACTGGATACTAAATACTGGATACATTTATGTAAAGCAGAAAAAAAGCTATGGCATTCCGGCCACCCTCCCTTTTTTCTTATTCCCAGAAATCCGAGACTTTGGGGTATTTTTGGCAACATGCTACAGAATCCAACTTCTATAGCCCCATTTATGTCTATTTGCAAGCATATAAAAATAAGCCTTGAAGGGAGAATTACTTCTAAAACATTCTGCATAAGAGTTGAGCTGAAAATCCTTTGCCCAAGCCTAACTTCTGCTATTAAGCCAGCAATTGTATTTACACTTAGCTCGGAGTAAGCAGCTCTGAAAACAGTAGCGTTAGAGTCTGAATAAAGATATACTGTATAGGGTTCTATTCAGAGCCCTTTCTAATAACTAATGGAGTGAAGCAAGGTTGTGTTCTTGCTCCAACTTTATTTACAATCTTCTTCAGCATGATGCTTCAAAGGGCTATGGCAGAGCTTGAAGAAGAAGATGGCATCCATATACGTTACCGTATTGATGGTAACTTGTTTAACTTAAGCCGTCTGTGGGCTCACACTAAGACTCTAAACTATCTAGTCCATGAACTGCTCTTCGCTGATGATGCTGCCCTTGTTGTCCACACAGAAGCAGCTCTGCAGCACCTAACATCCAGCTGTGCAACAGTTGCAGAGCTGTTTGGGCTGAAATTAACCTGAAGAAAACGGAAGTTCTCTACCAGCCTGCACCACAGGACGAACACCACCATCCCCACATTGCCATAGGCAAATCTGTGCCTAAGTCCATTCAGCAGTTCACCTACCTGGGAAGCATCATCTCCTCAGATGCCAAGATTGACAAAGAGATCGATCACAGATTAGCAAAGGCATATAGTGCATTTGGAAGACTTCACAAAAGAGTCTAGAGTAACAAATACCTGAGGCAAAGCACAAAAATCAGTGTGTATAGAGCCATTGTACTATCTATTCTCCTTTACGGGTCTGAAACATGGGTCACCTATCGCCAACACTTACGACTCCTCGAACGCTTCCATCAGCACTGTATACGCACAATCCTAAATATACACTGGACTGACTATGTGACAAATGTTGCTGTCCTTGAGCAAGCATGGATCACCAGCATTGTGGCCATGATACTGAGAACACAGATGCGCTGGGCAGGGCACGTTTCTAGGATGGAGGACCATCGCCTCCCAAAAATAGTACTCTACGGTGAACATGCCATGGGTCACCATAAGAGGGGTGCTCCAAAAAAGCAATACAAGGACTCCCTGAAACAACATCTCAGGCTCAGCCAAATTGATCACCAACAATGGTCCACCATGGCCTCACATCGGGAGGCATGGAGACGCACTATCCACAATGCTGCAGCCTTATTTGAGAGCTCACGCCGAACAAGTCTTGAAGAGAAACAACAACGCAGAAAGAATCACAACCCGGAAACATCACCCAAGGAGACCTTCTGCTGTGCTTTCTGCAACTGGATATGTTTATCTCAGATTGGCCTTTTCAGTCATCAGCACGCTTGCAGAAAGCATGGGAAGAGTCCTTCCTGAATCTTTGTTTGCGAAGAAAAGCCAGAAAGAGACCTTAGACAGAATACCATTTCTCAACCACTTATTTGTCCCTCCTGCAATTCAGAAATGACACTGGCCTGTCTTATAGAGTCATTGTGAGGACTACTGAGACGATATAAGCAAAGCACTTTGAATAGTTAGAGTTATGTGATGCTAAACATTATTAATTTTAATGAAATGAATTGATCTTTAAGTAAAAGAGATAAAACATTACAACAAATAAGGAACTGAACGAGTTTTTGCTCACATCCGTACAGAAAGAAATGAGAACACAAACGCTTCCATAATTTTCATAAAGATCTGAAGCTTACGTCTACAACTAATACAGGATCATTACTACTCAACTGTTCACAAGAGATCAGCATCAATTATGTTTTCAAAGATTACATTCATTCATCCAGACAGCATGATCAATGCTATACGCCTTCTGTTTGGTCCTGAAATTAAGAGTTTGGCTCCTGTTTCCACCTACTGTAGGGCTTTAGCTCTCAATGCAAGACCAGCTCTCCAGGGAGGAAAAGATGAGAGAAAGACACAGCCACAACAACTGTGGAAAAGAGTAAGTGGACGCAAATCTGACATCAAAACTATTGACGTTCAGAAAGCAGTGGGAGAATATTCCAGTCTCCCAGGGCACTCTGCTGCTGACCTGATTCTTCAACAAAAGGTTTCAAAGGGAGACCCCAGAGTAAAATTGCTGAACTAGAATTTATCAGCAAGCTTGATTCTGCTCATTTAGTTCTCCACTGGAACTTCTCTCCCATTAGAAGTGTCAAATTAGCATAGCAAAGCTAGAAAGACTGTGTTGTTGCTAATTACTTCTTCTGTGAATAGTCTTTCTTCTTATCTTGTATACATTTTAGTTTTGCATATAAACATATGCCTCTTGCATTTCACAGCCTCTTGTTTACATGTTTTCCTTCTGTATCAAGAAGTGTATTGAGGTGTGGGTTTTTTCTTCCTGTAAAGGGTGGGGGGAAGCTTCTATGTATATTTTCTCTTCTTCCGGCTAAATACCTTAAAGGCACCAGATCCTGTCTGATCTTGGAAGCTAAGCAGAGTAAGCTCTGGTAAGTACTTGGATGGGAGGCCACCAATGAAAACCAGGTGCTGTAGGCTAACCTTCAGAGGAAGGAACTAGCAAAACCATCTTCTTGCCTAAGAAAACCCTATGGAATTCATGGGGTCGCCATAAATTGACAGTGACGTGAAGGTGTGCACACACACACACACACACGTTTTCTATGCCAGCTGAAAATGCTAGTTCATGATGCCAATACAGTGTCTTATCTACACTTATGCCACAGCAGATCTTTTAGTCTTGGGAAATGCCACAATTATATTGCTTACAGTATAATTTTACTGTTTACTTGTTTATCACTCAGAAGCCCAGCTGTGATCCACCACTTTTACAAAGTCACATCTCCTCTTGCAATATAATCTCAAAAGCCTCCAAGAAAGTGCGATAATTATAAAGGAACACCAAAGGCCCAAAGGGGAAATGTATAGACCAAACCTATCCATTACTGAGAACCAGTACTTAGCTAAGAGACAGGTTATTTTTTCAGATCAGTTTGTGAGATGAGGTATAGGGTGCCAACATAAATATCCCCATTAAAACAATACGGTATAGGATATTCCAAACAACATACTCTTCCGTTCTCCCATCAAGTCCAACTTATACATGCTGCCAAATGATATGGGCAACATTTATTTCATAGCCCTCCAGATATTATTGGACTGCAACTCCCAGCATTCCTTGCCATTGGCTATGCTAGCTAGGGTTGGTGGGTGCTGTAGTTCAGAAACATCTTTTTTATTTTATTTTTTTATTTAATTATTTATACCCTGCTCTTCAGCCACAAGGCTATCAGAGTGGCTTACAAACTGTTTTAAGCAATAGCAATTTACATATCTACACTGCATTAAGCAGTTTCCAATGTGTATTAGCTAATCTGGAGGGCTGCATGTTTCCCATTGCAGGTCATATTAGATGAACAAAAGACTTGCTAACTCATAGCACTAGAGATCCAGATTAATTAGAATTATTATATATTATCTCCAGTATCAGATATAGTATGCACTCCCTCGGAGCATGGTGGGGTCTCCTTCCTTGGAGGTCTTTAATCAGAGGCTGGATAGCCATCTGTCACGGATGCTTTGATCGTGATTCCTGCGTGGCAGGGAGTTGGACTGGATGGCCCTTGTGGTCTCTTCCAACTCTACAATTCTATGATCCTATGATTCTATGAATGCCAGTTGCTGGAGTACAACAGAAACATCTGGATCAAAACACCACAGATCATAGAATCATAGAATCATAGAATTGCAGAGTTGGAAGAGACCACGAGGGCCATCCAGTCCAACCCCCCTGCCACGCAGGAAATCTTGATCAAAGCATCCCCGACAGATAGGCTCATAATAGCACAATTACATGTCCCATGGGCATTTAGTTGGCTAGCATGAGAACAGGATACATACTACAAGGGCCTTTGGTCTGATCCAGCATGTTTTTTCTTATATTTATACAGTCAACATAGTGGAAGGGAGCAGTGTGCATTTGAAACAACTTGTAGTCTTCTGCACATTTGGCACAGGCTATAAACCACCCTAAGTTTGCCATTCCATTTTATGCAGTATTTTTTTAAGTGCAGCAACCAGTACTGTCTAAAGACTAATAAACATGTGTATTGTGGCACATATTTTCGTGAGTTACTACAGCCTGCTTCACTTCATACACATTAGGTGATGAATCCTACTTGTTATTCCCAACTATCCATTGTTGAATGGTGAGTGAACACGTCAGTAAATTCCATTGATTCAATGGGTCTACTATACTTACCGTAAGTCTTTTGCAGAGCTTGGAAAATTTACTTTTTGGCTATGGTGGCTAGGGGATTTGGGGAGCTACAGTCTAAAAAGTAATTTTTCAAAGCTCTGGTGCATTTTTCTGCTATTTGTCTAGAGGGGGAAAAAAATAAACACTGAAACAGAAACACCCAGTCCAGTTCATTCACTGGAGTTGCAATGGCTCTCTTCAGAGGTTAGTTGTAACAGGGCACTTCTGTCCCCACTGAACCTGAATACATCTCCCCTGAAACTTCCTCTACCAACACCATTTGCTAATTCTGTCACCTGCTCCATTTCTATCCCCGCCAGAGCAGGACTGAGCCCACAAAAGGAGTTCCTCCTTCCATTCTACCTCAATTGCTTTCCAGGTTGTAAAGGATCAGAGTTTTTAAAAGTTACTTTTTTAGACTACAACTCCTAGAATCCATCAACCAGTAACAAAAATAATGTTTCCGAATTCTGCAAAAATGAAACAAAACACCTGTGGCTTCTCTCCTGCCAGTCTCAAAGGCGAGACCACCCAAACTGTGAGGATCTATCTACCTTTCCTACATCAACAGATGTAGAAGAAAAAGCCACAAGTCAAAGACAGGGTTGCAGGAACTGGGAAGGGGAGAGGCACTTTGCATCATTGGTAGGAAGCTTCCTCCCAAGAACTACAAGTCTGAAGATTAATCATCAGGGATTTGCTTGTTTGTTTTTTGCATCAGCAAGCAGATGCAGTTGTCTCATCGGAGCTATTTTAAACGCAAAATAATATATGCAAACGAGCAAAGAGCAAGAGGAGCTGGGAAAGGAGCCATGAGGGGTGGCTAGATCCTCTCCCCCACCCACCCCCCAAAAACCCACACACACCCCCAACCCAAGCTGCCATTGCACCTTCTTTCCCCTAGATGGCGCCCTGCCATGCTGTCCAGTCCAGCAAAAGTGTCCTTTCCAAGGCGAGACAGAGAGCAAAACGAGGGTCCCGGGATGCGGGAGACAACTTTCCCCGACCCTGCTGGCTGGCCCTGGCTTAGAAACAGGGGGCGCCGGGGTGGGAAGCAGACACGCCAGCAGAGAGCAAGGGAGCGCAACGGTCCCCTCTGACTTCCCTCCCACCACCCACCACCCTTTGCAATCTCCTGCCAAGTTTCAGCAGCTGTGCGGGACTTCACGCTTTCGGCTGGGATGGGCGCATCAAGGGAGGCCCCCCCAGACCAGAAGGAACCCCCCGGGAGGACCCATGAGAGAGTGCCCGACATTTTGAGGGGTCGGGATGGGCAAAGGGGGAGATCATGGCCCCCACAAGGGGGGGAGGCTGACAGGGCTCTAGCATGGGGGCCCCGGCGTGATATCACTATAAGCTTTTATTATATAAATCCATATAGTTTTAAAAAAATAAATAAGACTTTGGTGTCATCATTTAAACCGACTCGTTTTAATTTTTGCCCTAAAGCTTGTAGACAGCATCTGGCTGCCCTTAGCCTTAGCAGTAGGTAGGGGGCCCGCCAAAGACCCTGGCCTGGGGGTGAGGCTGTGGGGTGGGGGAGATGGTTCCTTACAGCCCCACATGCGGCTCCCTCCCTGGCTTTGCGCCCGCCTCAGCCTGGGAGGGAGAGGAAGAGGAAGAGGAGGGCGGCCGGGGGGACCACGCAGCCGGGCTTCTTAAAACAGGCCCCCTCCCTCCCCGCCACCCAGAGCCCTCGGGAAGGAGCCCCGCTTCCAGGGAGCCCCCGAAGCAGCAGCGTCCCTCCTCGCCAAAGAAACGGAGGGGAAGCCGAGGGAGAGCCAGCCCAGCCTCTGCGCCGCCCGCCCGCCCCCCTCGAGCAGACTTTGGAAGCACAACTTTCTGAGATGGCAAGGCAAGGCTCGTTCTCTCTCTCTCTCTCTCTCTCTCTCTCACACACACACACACATTCACACTCACACACTCAGGCACACACACACATTCACACACACACTCTCAGTCACACACATTTACAGTCTCTCTCACACACATACACACTCTCAGTCTCTCTCTCACACACACACTCCCTCATACACACACTCGCACATTCTCTCACACACACTCAGTCTCTCACACACTCACACTCACTGTCTCTCTCACACATACTCTCTCACACTCTTGCCTCTCATACTCACACATACACTCAGTCTCACACACAGTCACACAGTCTCTCACACACACATTCTCACACACACACATTCACTCAGTCTCACACACACACACTCAGTCGCACTCACACACTCAGTCTCACACATTCACACACTCAGTCTCACACTCACACACTCACTGTCTCTCACACATACTCTCTCACACTCTTGCCTCATACTCACACACACTCAGTCTCTCTCTCACACACACATTCACACACTCAGTCACACACACAAACACAGTCACTCACACACTCTCACACACAAATTCACACACTCAGTCTCACACACACACACTCAGTCTCTCACACACACAGTCTCTCACACTGTCTCTCTCTCTCTCTCACACACACACTCTCACACAATCTGTCTCTCTCACTCAATCTTACACACACTCACTCACCCTCCTCGAAAGCGAAAGGGAAGAGCCGGTTCCAAGCCCGTCTGGGGGTCCCACCCTCCCTTTCATGCCGGCTCTCCCTCGCCTGCCCCCCACCCGGGCGGCTCTGCCTTGGTGGGTGTTTCGCACCTAAAACGGTCTGATCCCGCCGCTGCCCCTTTCCAACGCGGGGGCTTCCAAGCCCAGCCGCCACACGCCACGAGACGGGAGGCGTGCTTTGCTCCCCCTCCACCCCCCCCCAGTAATATCCCCCCCGTCCAGTAATCTCTTCCTCACCTGCGGCTGGGGGTCCAAAGGGCAGCCAGACCTCCCCGCAATTAAAGCCAGGATGCCGAAGAGCGAGGGGGGGCAGGCAAAGACACCCGTCCTCCCGCTACTGTTGTTCTCAATTTAGCTCCTCCGCTTGTCACCATTGGGAGAGCGCCGTAGAAACCGCCCGCCCCCTCGCTCCGCGATAGGTGGAAGAGGCGGGAGGAAAGTTCTGATTGGTCGAGTGAAGTTCTTTCCCCTCAGACCCCGCCCACTCACTCCCCTCCCTCTGCTTTTTGGTCAAGGAGAGGGAGGAGCCCAGCCCTCCCCTTTCTCCCCTTGGCGTCCAGCGTTCGTTCATTCAAAAGGGGGCCGCCCCGCCCCCTCATTTGAATAGGGGCGGGGCCCTGTTCTTTTCAAGGGAGGCGTGGCGGAGGGGTTCCCATTGGCGGGCGGGGAAATCCTCTTTGAGTGACATGGCAGGGCGGGGATTCCCCCAAGCACCAGGTGCTGCTAGGGATTGTATGAATGAGTGATGACAGCCTACAGCAGTGGCTCGTCACCTTGTCTTTACCAGGGGACCCCATTTAAATATCTTTTGTTTCCGCAGACCCCCAAGACTTAATTCAAGATTTACAACAACAACAACAACAAATTCCACTACAGCCACCCTCTATTGTTTATTTTAAATTTGTATGTTTTAATTTTTTTGAACTTTAATTGTATTTTAAGAGGGGGGTGGGATGGAGGGTTTTTGGACTGTATATTTTAATGTTGTAAGCCGCCTTGATTGCGTTTTGTAGAGAGACGGGATATAAATAAATTCTATTATTATTATTATTATTCTACAGTTGTCCCTCCATATCCATGGATTTGGTATCCACGGCTTTTAGTATTCACGGCTTGAAAATATTCATAATAAAATAATTATCTAAAAAGCAAATCTTGATTTTGCCATCTTATATAAGAGACACCACTTTGCTATGCCATTGCATATAATGGGACTTGAGTATTCACGGATTTTGGTATCCACGGGGGTCCTGGAGCCAAACCCCAGCGAATATGTTGTTGTAGACGCCCAAGACTTAACTCAAGATTTAAGCAACAATAATAAATATTATATATCTATTTAAATATTATATTTAAATATCTTTTGTTGCTGCAAACCCCAAGACGTAACTCAAGATTTAAAGCAACAATAATAACTATTATATATCTATTTAAATATATTTAAATATTTTTTGTTGCTGCAGACCCCAAGACTTAACTCAAGATTTAAAGCAACAACAATAAATATTATACAGTATATCTATTTAAATATTATATTTAAATATCTTTTGTTGCTGCAGACTCCCAAGACTCAAGATTTAAAACCATAATAATAATAATAAATGATGATGATGATACAATTACATCATCCATGAAACCTTCCCTCAGAGGCCCTGGAGGGAGAGGGAAGACTTTTCTCCTGCTTCTTCCTACAAATCTGTGGCTGGAACGGATTGAATGGCATTGCACAAGCCAAGCCAGCCGGCCTTTGCCTTGGCTCCTGTCTCCTGGCTATTCCACTTCAGGGAGGAGGTGAGCCTTCAAGCCATTGCTGACCCCCTGTGAGGACATCAATCACAGCCCCTAGTGATCCCTAGATCACAGGTTAAGAACCTCTGGACTATACTATTTTTATTTTGAAACCCCTCTTTGTGACTGGAGATGATGGGATGGGTGGGGGAAGAGAGAATACAGTTGTCCCTCTGTATCCACGGATTTGGTATCCACGGATTTAAGTATTCGCGGCTTGAAAATATTCTTAAAAAAATAATAATCCCGAAAGCAAACCTTGATTTTGCCATCTTATATAAGGGACACCATTTTGCTATGCCATTGTATATAATGGGACTTGAGTATTCACGGATTTTGGTATCCACGGGGGAGGGGGTACTGGAACCAAACCCCAGCGAATGTGAAGGGACAACTTGTACTACCAAACAGCAGAGACATGCCAATTCCTCCACACACACACACCTGCCCTCCAGACACACTGCTGGTGGGAGAATTGAGGAACCTCAGCAGGAGCCTTTCTGGAGCAGTTTTCTTGACTTGGCATCTGTTTTAGCACCAGAGCAAAGTGAGAAGAAACTGCAAAGAAACACCCCCCCCCTTTTTTTTTAATTACCTTAACATACAAGCACAGCAGGAGCAAGCTGGGAACAGTTTAAGGATTTAATTTTACTGTTTAGTATTCAGGGAGGAATAGATGGCACTCACCTCCTTTGAAAAATGACACTGTCACTCCTCAGGTATGATTAAATCCGCAGGGTGTCCCGCAGGAATGCAGGAATTGCAAGCTGTTGGCCTTGCAGCCACAGGGCAGCACCACCAGATCTTCCTTTTGAGGCCTCATGATTGCTCCTTCCTCCATGGTGGGCGAGCAGCCAAGAATTCTGTGTGTGTGTGTGTTGAAACAGAGACTCTTAAACTTGGTCAGGGCCAGTTTTGCTTCATTAAGGACAGAGGGGAGAGTCCTGAATCTCCCCACTCCTGCTAGGTACCATGGGTGAGTGTGTGTGTGCCTTCAAGCCCTCTGTCAACTTATGACGACCCCATGAATTTCATAGGGTGAAGTCAAAGGCTTTCACAGCCGACATTCATACATTTTCCTTGGGTTTTTTCCTGGTTGTGAGGCCGTGTTCTGGAAGAGTTTCTTTCTGATGTTTCGCCTGCATCTGTGGCTTGCATCTTCAGAGAATGGTTGGGTAGGAGTGTGTGTGGAGTTTATATACTGTGAACCCCTATTGGAGAGGATAAGTAAATTTGTGTAATTGAATGGTTAGTTTCTGGGTATAGAAATGCAAGCAAGGCTTGTTAGTGTCTGTTTGGCTAATGGTTGGTTGATGGGCCATTATCTGATAGAACTCCCCCTGTCCCTGGGAGGAATTCTTTTGTAAGTGTTGAGTTTTGATTCTATTGTCCTTCAAAACTGGGAGTCAGATTTTGTTTACTTTTAAGGTTTCTTCTTTCCTGTTGAAGTTGTCCAGGTGTTTGTGGATTTCAATAGCTTCTCTGTATATTCCCACATGATAGTTGTTGGCCTGGTCCAGAATTTCTGTGTTTTTAAATAACATTTTGTGTCCAGGTTTCATAGGGGTTTCTTAGGCCATGAATACCCAGAGGTGGTTGTGCCAGTTCTTTCCTCTGAAATCTAGCATACAGCGCCTGGTATTCCTTGGTGGTCTCCCATCCAAGTACTAACCAGGGCTGACCCTGCTTGGCTTCCAAGATCTGACAGATCTGGTGCTTTAAGGGTATTTAAGCCTTATCCCTGCAACCATACCAATACCTAAAGATTAGAGAACATTACTTCATGTGGGCACTGCTGAAGCCATGCTCTTGCCACACAACCCTTCCAATTTTTTCCCTCTTACCCTTAACACAAAGTTAAATATGTAGTTGTTTGTGCGTTTGCTTGTTTTAGTAATGCACAATTATTCTTTTATTTATTAGAGTATTTATACCCAACTCTTCAGACACAAAGGCTCTGAGAGTGGCTTAAAAATTGTTTTAGCAAAAGCACTTACACATCTACACGCTGGGCACTCTCTAAGGAATGTGTGTTGGCTTTTGAACCACATAGAGTAGAATCCATCAATCCTGTTTGGCCTTTTTGATTTAATGTGTGAAAATTCTCCAACGAGATGGCAACAATCCTTTAGCCATATAAATGGCCTACAGCCAGGCCAGTAACCAGAAGTGTTGTACAAAAGAGTCCTATTATCACGCAAGGTGAGGGGGTGATGAAAAACTGTCAGAACCCCAATACTGCTTCTTTAATAATATTTTGAAGTTATTTTTGTTGAATGTTAGTGAAGTGAACTTTAATTTTATAAAAAGTGAAAAATAAGCACCTGTTCCTTGTCAGTTGACTTATTGCATGTGCTAATTGGAAGGCTGCTTTTTACTAAATAATTGCATAAAATTCTGCCTTCACACTTTTTTCCGATATCACACAGGTCCAAGTGGTAGATACTCCACTGTCCCACCAGAGATGTATAACAGGGTGAGACAATCTGCTTCAGCTAACACCACTGGTGAAGTGGGGTGGGTGGAAGGAACAGGTGAGGGCAGGAATTGTCTGAATGGTGCAATTTACAATGATTTATTAGCATGCTGGCTTTAATGTTTGGAAGGGAGCTTTCTAATCTAGCAGCAAGGTATGTTGGGTCATCAGTAAATAATAGGTGATGATGGTAAGTTTTTCTTCAGATAATACTAAGTGCTTTAATGAACACATAAGTTCTGAAATATTCCTAAGTGGTGCTCCTTCAGTACCACCTTGCTACCAACCCATCTAGAACAGCCTAATAAAGTGTTCTTATTCCACTAAAAATAATCTTCTTGGGGTTCTTCCCATGTCCCTTCATATAACACTGCCAGCCTACAAATTCCTTTAGCAGATGTTCATAATGCAAACAGTAGTTCATAATGCAAACTTGAGTGATAAGAGCAGTGGAATTAACTAAACTGCATTAAAGTGCATTGAGATATTAAATTTTGAAGATGTAGATTGAGGACTACCTTAATTGAAAATAGTTGCATCATGCAATAAAGTGTTTTACATGCCAGGTACTAATTCTGAATGCTAATAAGTAAAAGATGAAAATGTGCTTCCATGTGTCTTTTACGCTAAGCATGTGTTGGGACCAGCATGTATGGTTCTCAGTCTAGTCTTGGTTATTGCGGACATTCAGCCTAGGGATTAATTGTGAAGTATACTGTTGCATGTACAGATTCCACTCTCACTATAAGGAAATCCATATAGGTTTATACTTCTTATTTCAATCAATTGCAGATATATTTATTTAGTCCTTTAAAAAACTCACCTAATTTTATGGCCATCACATCTTGTGAGATGTAATTTAGAAGAGTAGAAAGATAAATGCCACTAGTGATATATAGGAAGCGGGGCAAAGATGTCTTGGACATAAATTGATAAATCTCTACATACAGGGACACGTGTTAATTGTACTATGCAACCTCATGTCTTTAATAGCAAGGTTATGTAACTGAATGTGCAGCCAAGTGCACAAGGAAATGCACAACCACATACACTACAAAGGAGCACTACCACTGATGTCAGCAAGAGCAGAAAGATACAAAGAAAACGTATCTGTATGTGTGATGGCACTGCATGTGGAACTTCACTTTCACAACTTCATACTGTGAACACTGTGCATTAGACAAATATGTCCAATCACCTCTGTAGTAGAACCTACCTATGCAGAATCCACCAACAAGGTTCCAGTACTATGTCCCTAAGATTCTCAGAGTGATGGCCCGATTACTGAGCTGTGTGTGTGTGTACACCACCTAAAAATACCACTATTTCTGAAATAAGCAGTTCAGCATTAAAGAAAAAGAGTGCTTTTGGCATTGTTTCTAATGCCAGCAACCCTGCTAGGCTTCTTTGCTAGGAGTAAGAACAACAACATCAAATCATTGATATTGATGGTGATGATGACGGTGTCCAGTGAATTTCTATTAAAATGTGGGTAGCTAATTATTGTTGCTTCAGTATGGAAGTTTTGGCACTAGCCTTAAGAGGAGCAAAAGCTGGTTATATATTGCTGAATAAAAAGCACACACTAGTTTCAGCCCACCCCACCATCTTCCTGTCGTTGTTTAAAAGTCAGTAATTTTCATCTGAAAATGAAAATCTATCCACAAAGAGCACATTGAATCTGACACATTCTGCACGAGTAATGGTTCTGAGTCACACAGAAGTCAAGGAAGCACAACCTCACTTTAGTCATTTGGTTATGTCAAACAAAATCAATCTCTCTCTTTTCTGATTATTGTGATTTAATGGGGAATACTGTAGTTAATTTTTACAATGGCTTACACAGGTCATAGGGTCTGCAAGATGTCAGCTGAAATGAAACAGCCTGCAAAGTATGTTTTTGGCTAGAGAAAAATGTTTGGGAGCTGGCTAGGGCAGGTTACCATGAGGTTTCTGTCTGGCAAGAAATATTCTTAAAGGACTACAGGTAGGGCTGACTGTAGATCAAGAGTAAGAATTCTGTAGCTTTCCAAATGTTGTTGGACTGCATATCCCATCATCTATAGCCAACACAGCCAATGGTGAGGAATGCTGGGACCTGCAGTCCAGCTACCTCTAGAGGACCAGATGGTTCCTGCTCCTAATCTAGATCAAATGTCACTCCAGGCATTGAGCATCTTTGCTCCCCTGCATCCTTCCAACTGTTTCTCTCTGGAATTTCTTTTCTTTTTTTTTAATTGCCTATGCATTCCATTTTGTGACTAATAAGGTGCCTTCTGCAGGCATGATTTGCTATTTGTACTGTTTATTTCAGCTGTCAAGTGGGTACATTAACAGGTTGGTCAGGCACAGCAAAAAGGCAGACACTCCCCAAGCCCAGCACCCCATGTACTTGCATCCCCATGAATCCAGCCCTGGCTGGAGGGGGTGGCTTGTTTCTTAAGGTGGAGAAAAGGTGAGTGAAACTTTCAAAGTATTTTATGAAGGAGACTTTTTTTTTACTGTTTCCCAGAAACTCTCTGAATAAATAAATCATTTAGGGGAGATGTATTTAGGAGAGATCTGAGGTAGTGATATCCTGTTGATATGGTAAGCACCAGTTGGTTCCAGAGCCATTGGTATGTTTTGTAGAAATGAAGTGGTACAAATTGTCCCTTAATGGTACCATTTCAAACTGCAGCTGAATGTTGTATGCTTGAAAGCTCCCCTGTGCATTGTTTTTTTAAAGGTTCCTGCACATAGAAACCAGAAAGTCTTTGAAGATGATTTGGGTCATTCTTTTCTCTTGCAAGCTAGTTCAGTCACTCTACAACTTCCCTCCTGCAACCTAAAGAGGCATGGGAATGTGTGTGGGAGCTTTGTTCCTCAGTTCTCATAAATAAGGTACAGAGAACCTCTGCCCTCCACCAAATTGTGCTTAATTCCAATTCTCATCAGCCCTAGCCAACATAACCAGTGGTGAGAGAGGATGGGAATTGTAGTTCAACATTTGGAGGGTCACAGTTTCTTCGTCTCTGTACTAAATGTATAAATTGGCCCAGGGCACAACTAACATCCAGCTAGTTCTTTATACGGGATTTGGGGACTATGATATCTTCACCCACTTTTCTTCTTTTCTTCATCATTAGGACCTTCTTTGTTTCTTTCTTTTATCAGCAGGAAGACTGTAAGCCTTCTCATGTAGGCAAGTCGGTTATATACCACTATAAAGCAAGAGCTAAATTCCACATCCATGGAAGGCCACACCTATGCCCGTTCAGCTATACCAATCATATTCTGATAGCTTTACAACAAATACACTTTAAAATTGTAGTGGAGATGGGAACACATACCTAGTCCCTTGTTTAATAGTAGCTGCAGCAAGAAGAGGCTAGAATAGCTGAAGGCAACAAACTTTGAAAAATAAGTCTGGGATAAACATTTGCTGTGTGTAGGTTGTTGACCCAAACATGAGCTACTGGCTTGGGCTTTCAATGGATTGTGTGACTTGCAAAAGTAGCAAGTTGATGACAGAACTTGATTTGCCTGTTATATTTTGCTCCTTGCCAAATGGGAAGTGTGAAAACACCCTTTGACAGCTGTGGAACTGGTGTGAGAGGAGAAGCTGGTTTATAATTTCTTATCACTTAATATTGATTTCTCTCTCTCTCTCTCTCTCTCTCTCTCTCGTAAATAACAAAGACAAGGACATTGTTTTTCATTCTTGGATACTACTTCAGATCAGGCCAAGAGCTTCCAAACAATCCCTGACAAAACTTCTGTATTAAAAACAAAACCAAAGTTTTTAACATACCCCAGGGCATATGGAAATCACAGAACAGATACATCTGTATATTGCAAATACAAATACTAGATTGTAGTGGAGGATCTATTATTTCTTCAGAAGATTTACTTTTTAAAAATTCCACATATTCTGCAGATGAAAATACATATGACACTCTCATCTACAATATGTATGAAAAATGAGGGCTACACCAGATGCCTTGTGCCACAAAACATACCTTCATGTAGTATCCTGCCTGTGCAGATGATTCCCTACCTTGCACAGGAACCCACATATGAAGGCTGATTCCACATGTAATATTCCTTCCCAGATCACAGTTCATATCTGATTAGAAGATCTGAATTGGTTGCCCATCACACAATCTATACAGTGTACACCGTGCAGTACAGATAAGTTACCAAAGGTTACCAAAAGTAAAATTTGGGCCCACAGGAATGGTGCATACATGACAAGCTTGAATGTGTCCAGAGGAGGGCGACTAAAATGGTGGGAGGTCAGGAAGCTATGCCCTGTGAGAAGCGGCTTAGGGAGCTGGGTGTATTTAGCTCAGAGAAGAGAAGTTTAAGAGGTGACATGATAACCATGTTTAAATATTTGAAGGGATATCATACTGAGGATGGAGCAAGCTTGTTTTCTGCTGCTCCAGAGACTGGGACACGGAACAATGGACTCAAACTACAGGAAAAAAGATTCTACCTAAACATTAGGAAGACATTCCTGACAGTAAGAGCTCTTTGGCAATGGAATGCACTGCCTAGGAGTGTAGTTGACTCTCCATTTGTGGAGGTTTTAAAACAGAGGCTAGATGGCCATCTGTCCGGAATGCGTTGATTGTGTATTCCTGCAGGGCAGGGGGTTGGATTGGATGGCCCTTGTGGTCTCTTCCAACTCTATGATTCTATGTTCTACCTTCCAGGCATGCTTTCCATTTTGCCTCCTCTGCTAAAGGACCCATGATCATGTGCTAAGGAATTTCTTTGGAAAACCTGCATCAGTCTTTCACAACCTAGTGTCTTCCAAATGTACTGGACTACAACTCTTATTATACACAGAAAGGAGAGCTAATGGTCATGCTGCCTGGGGGGGTGATAGAATTTGCAGACCAGTCTATTTGGAAGGCCTCAGGTTGCGGGAGGCTGTCATAGAACATACTGTACATTCAGACTCAATCTGCCCAGGCAGCAACATAAGACAAGAATGAAGGAGCCAAGCACATTTAAATAACAAACAAACAACTGGAAGCATAAAACTGGCACATCAGGGAGATTAGCTCAGCCTATGGAATACTATGTTGTTTTTCTGTTTGCAGGGATTTTGTTATATAAGGAACCATTTTTAAAGTGTTCACGCACTCTGGTATTATCTTACCTTATTTTTCTATTCTCTCTCTCTCTCTGGCTTTTCTTCACAAACAAAGATTCAGGAAGGACTCATCCCACACTTTCTGCAAGCACGCTGATGACTGAAAAGGCCAATCCGAGATAAACAAGTCCGGTTGCAGAAAGCGCGGGATGAGTCCTTCCTGAATCTTTGTTTGCGATTAAGGCATTCACAAAACAAATTAAAATCAATGTGCAGAGAGGAGAGTGTACTATCCTTCCCCTTCTTCATAACTTTCTTCACATGAAGAGCAATAATTTGAAGAAGAAAGCCTCATCTATGTATAATGTTGCCAGGTTTTCAAAATACCAATAAGGTACAATCAAAATTCATGACATGCAGGGTTGACTGTCAGAATGTAGCTATTAACAAGTTTGTGTTCTACTTAAATACCAAATGAAAGTATTCAGTTCACAGAACCATGCTTATTGCATGCCTTCAAGTTGTTTTTGACTTATGGTAACCCCTAAGGTGAACCTATCAAAGAGTGTTTTTTTTTTCTTGGCAAGATTTGTTTAGAGGAGGCTTACCTTTACCATCCTTTAAGGCTGAGAGAGTGTCATTTGTCCAAGGTCACCCAGTGTGTTTCCATGGCTGAGTGAGAATTTGAACCCCGGTCCCCAGAGCTGTAGTCTCACTTAGCCATGTATTTCTCTGTAAAATTAAAATATTGTCCACATTCATAAATTACATGATGCACACATTTCTGTCTGTATGAAGGGCCTGCATGCCAAAATATGGAATTTTGGGCATAACGTTCAGTCAATATAAAAGGAAAAGCATTACAGCTTTCCATTAGGGGACAGCCCTTATAATAAGGGACACCTGGCCACCCTATAAGTGACACTTGGCCCACCTTATAAGAACAAGCTTTCTGGTCCTCATATAAGGGACACCCCTTTGAATAAAGGACACCTGATTAGGCACCCCATAAAACCAGGCTGCCCAATCTCATGGTGAAGCTGGACATGTAGGCGCTGTTCTCTTGAGAGTATTGCTTTCCATGCTTGAAAAGGATCAGTGGAGAGGGAAAGGCTAGTAAAGTCACCCATTTATTTTTAATTTTTATCAAGTTGACTTTGATTTATGGTGACCCCATGAATGAGAGACCTCCAAGTCAACAGCCCTGCTCTTGCAGACTCAGGAACGTGGCTTCCTTGACTGAGTCTAGCCATCTGAAATGTGGTCTTCCTCCTACTGCTTTGCCAAGCGTTCTTGTCTTTTCTAGTGGGGTCACGTCTTCTCATGATATGTCCAAAGCATGACAGTCTCAGTTTAGTCATCTTGGCTTCTAGGGAGAATTCAGGCTTGACTTGCTCTATGACCTATTTATTTGGGTTTTTAGCAGTCTAAGGTATCCGTAGAAGTCTAGGAAAGATTTTAGAGCAGATTATTAAACAGACAGTCTGTAAGCACTTAGAAAGGAATGCTGTGCTCACTAAAAGTCAACATGGGTTTTTGAAAAACAAATCATGCCAGACTAATCTTATTTCTTTTTTTGATAGAGTTACACACTTGGTAGATAAAGGGAATGCTGTGAATGTAGTGTAACTTGATTTCAGTAAGGCCTCTGACAACGTCCCCCTTGATATTCTTGCAAAAAAGTTAGAAACCTGTGGGCTAGACAATGCAACTGTTAGGTGGATCTGTAATTGGTTGATGGGCTGAATCCAAAGGATAGTCACCAACGGCTCCTCTTCATCATGGAGAGAAGTGACTAGCGGGGTGCCACAGGGGTCTGTCCTGGGCCTAGTGTTATTCAACATCTTTATCAATGACTTGGATGAGGGAATAGAGGACATATCTATTAACTTTGCAGATGACACCAGATTAGGAGGGCTAGTAATATCCCAGAGGACAGGATCAGAATTCAAAATGACCTTAACAGATTAGAAAGTTGGGCCAAAACTAACAAAATGAGTTTCAACAGGGAGAAATGTAGGATATTACACTTGGGCAGTAAAAAGAAAAAGCATAGATATAGGATGGGTGACACCTGGCTTGATGGCAGTATATGTGAAAGGCATCTAGGAGCCTTAGTAGACCACAAACTGAACATGAGGCAGCTGTGACGCAGCAGCTAAAAAAAGCCAATGCTATTCTAGGCTGCATCAATATGAGTATACTGCCTAGATCAAGGGAAGTAATAGTGCCACTCTATTCTGCTCTCGTCAGACCACACCTGGAATATTGTGTCCAGTTCTGAGCACCACAATTCCAGAAGGATATGGACAAGCTGGAACATGCCCAGAGGAGGGCGACCAAAATGGTGGGAGGTCAGGAAGCTATGCCCTATGAGAAGCGGCTTAGGGAGCTGGGTATGTTTAGCTTGGAGAAGAGAAGGTTAAGAGTGGACATGATAGCCATGTTTAAATATTTGAAGGGATGCCATATTGAGGATGGAGCAAGCTTGTTTTCTTTTGCTCCAGAGACTAGGACATAGAGCAATGGGCTCAAACTACAGTAAAAGAGATTCCATCTAAACATTAGGAAGAACTTCCTGGCAGTAAGAGCTATTTGGCAGTGGAATGCACTGCCTCAGAGTGTGGTGGAGCCTCCTTCTTTGGAGGCTTCTAAACAGAGGCTGGATGGTCATCTGTCAGAAATGCTTTGATTGTTTATTCCTACATGGCAGGGGGTTGGATTAGATGGCCCTTGTGGTCTCTTCCAACTCTATGATTCTATAAGTCTTCTTCAGCACATTTCAAAAGAGTTGATTCTCTTCCTAATAGCTTTCTTCACTGTCCAGCTTTCACAATTATACACAGAAACTGGAAATACAATGGCATGGACAATCCTGACTTTGGTATGCAATGATGTATCTTTACACTTCAGGCTCTTATCTAGTTCCTCATAACTGCCCTTCCAAGTCCTAGTCTTCTGATTTCTTGACTGCAATCCCCATTTCAAGTAATGACTGATCCAAGATGATCCTAATTCTGTGATGTGGTTTGTTAACTCCACTGATGGTATCACAGAATTGCCTAAGGAAATCCCTTCCAGGGATCACAACAGCAGCCAAAGTTCAAGTGACCAATGAATTCCTGAAACACCCAAAGTGTGGCCTTTCTCTGAGCAAGGAACACAGTGATTCTCTCCCTCATACCTTGTAGCTCCTCCAAAGGCAACCTACAGTACCTTGCAACACCTCCAAAGGCAACCTACAGAACTGATTAACTGTATTCATTTCAATACCCAGAAACACCAGCTGGTACTCAGGACCTCAGTCTTCTCTTGAGCCAGCAGAACTCCCAGCTTTTCCATCAAGGAACAAAAGTCTGCCAAAAGGTGCACACGTTGACCTGACTCACATTGCCCAATGAACAAAAAATAATCCCAACAGTGCACCATACCTCTGCGTCCTGTCCAAGTCCTAACTGCCCATTTGAGAAAGGTGCTAAACCTCTCAAATGTAGCATATGACACCAAATACCCCATAGGAAGGGCATGATCCTTATAGAACATACCATCAAAAGAAAAGCCCAGCAGCTCAAAATCTTTAGAGTGCACTGGAAAAAGGTAAAATGTTGACTTAATGTCACATTTTGCCAATTTTGTCCTAAACCATGTCTGTGAACCTTCCTCACGTCGAACAAAGTGTACCTTACAGTACACAGTTTGGTGGGGATAGCATCATTAACTGACTCACCTTTCAGGTAAGAGAAATTGTGAATAATCCTTTATTCACTGAGAGCTTTCTTTGGCACAACATCAAGAGAAGACACCCTTACGTTGGGAACAGGAGGAGAAAATAAGGGGCCAACCACGCTCCATCCGAGACCTCCTTCTGAATCTTTTCCCTAACTACATGTTCCAAACTAACAACTGACCGTAAAGTCCTCGATCTATAAGGATGATGGATTCCTTGAAGTGGAATTCAGAAGCCAAATCCAGAAACTTAAACACAGCAAGGATGTCAGATAGACCCTTTTGAAGATGCTGGGGTGTTTCCAGGCCCCTTCTTACCTGAATGCTGTTCCCTGCTACCTCCTAATTGACCTCTCCCTTTGGTACAGGTTTGAAAGGAATGAGGGCCTCCACAGATGGAACATTCATGCTTAAACCTGCACAACTGGAGTGTACATGCACCTTGAACACCAAACTCCCAGCAAAGCAACTTCTGTGGCTATCCTGATGTATTATGGGTCTGAACTGATCCACCTCCTTGACTCTTCAGTACTAAATGGCCTCTGTGTGATCACTCATCACCACCACCATCCTGAAAGTCTCACCACAAAGCAACCAAGCAGGGCCAGAGAGATCTACATATACCCAGAATGGCTACTAAAGTACCACCACTCCCATCTTCAGATGATGAGGATACCTCCAGAGGCTGGTGCTTAGATAGCTGCTTCTTTGCAGGGCCCTTACCCTTAGATCCCTGCTGCGTTTTCTGGGCCCCATGACCAACCCACACCAGGACACAAGTCCTAGTCCAATACTCAAGCCACCCAGGGGCTATTCCTTTATGACGTTAAGGCCCATTTGGGGCCTATGCCACTTATTCTCAGGCTTCACAAGGGCCTAAAGGCTTGCGGGGGGCTGGTATGTGCGCAGGCCTACAGGCTGAATCAGACACCTGGCATGGTGAAACAGGCCAAGCAGAAGGCCAAAAAACTGGATGGCGGTGAAGGGAGGTTGCAGGCTGCGGGCCCACCAAGGGCCCAATAACCATGTCGGCCGAGCAAGACCTGTGGATTGATGGAGCTCTATCAGGGAGGAGGCAATTGTAGTGGTGAGGGGTCGATGAAGGCATGTAGACCAGATAAAGGCCCAAAGAGTCCTGAAGGCCAAAAGTGGGCCCACTCCCAGTCCAAGGCCAAACAGCCCAATATTCCCTGAGTCCTGCCTGCGATGCCCACTATAGCATATTCAGGATGATCAGTCTGAGGGGAGGAGAATCCAGCACTCGCTTTGTCTGCAGACCTCCAGCACCCTCCCTGATGGCACCCAGAAGCCTCCCCCACTCCCTACAGGGAGACTGAAGGACACCAGACCGCAATAGCAAGGTCAGTAAAACTTTGCTGGGCTTGACCAGGCCTCCTCTGATCAGCTGGCCCCCAAACCATTTCTCTCCACCGCCTCCTCGCCTCTCATCCTTTTGCTGCTCCCTTCTCTTTCAAACCTCTCACATCACTCTGAAAAGACTTGCTGCCATTGTGTCCGCATGCTCGCTTGTCCGCTCACCAGTGATAAAATCAAGCAGAAAGGGAGAGGAGGGGGTGGCAAGACCATATAAATCCTCTGGCTCCGCCCTCATGATCTCCAGCGCGGGCAGGTGAGAAGGATTATTTTTGTGTTCTTAATGTTCAACTACAAACTTGTTTTTGTACTTTTATCCTTTACTTTCTTCAGTAGTCATTCCAAGTCTTTACTATTTTCTGCTAGTAGTATGGTGTAATCTGCATATCTTAAATTATTGATGTTCCAGTTAGAAAAGGGTGATAAAATGCAGCCTTGCCTGGCCCACTTGCCAGTTGGAAACCACTGTTTCTCCATATTCTGTCCTAACGGTGGCCTCTTGTCTTGAGGACAGGTTACATTAGGATAATCAGATGTTGTTGTACACCCATTTCTTTAAGAGCAATCCAGTTTTTCATGATCTACACAATCAAAGACTTTACTATTTCTATAAAGCACAGGCTGATTTTTTTCTGAAATTCTTTGGTGTACTCTATTACCCAGCATATGTTTGCAATATGATCTCTTGTGCCCATATAGGGCAGCCATATCAAGTCACCCATATAGAGCTACAAAGACAGTGTAACATAGTTACTGGAAATCTTGGACTGGAACCAGGAACCAGGAAGAGCCAGCTTAAGAAAATTCCACTCAGGCATGCTTACCTTGACCTTCGCCCAACCTCTGTCTTTGGGCCTAATCTATCTCACAGTATTGCTGGGAGGATTAAACATGTCTTCCCTTACAGTCTGTCTCAATGATGTAACTCAGATGAGCTTCTGACAATGTTGTAATTGTCTGGAAACTAAGTTTGAAAGCATTTCTCTAAGGCAGGAGTGGGTGACATGTACCTCTCCAGATAATGATGGTCTACAACACTCGTAATCATGCTGGTTGGGGCCGATGACAGTGGTAGTCAAACAACATCTGCAAGGCCACATGTTCTCCATCCTGCTCCAGGGGAAATAAGCAGATTTATCAACCTAACAGAATAAGGAGGCTCTTCATGTATGTTGTGTACCTTTCAGACCATAACAAGATTTAAGATTCCCTTGACATTAGCAAATGTATGATGGAGCACCAATGTGGGTAACCATTAAGGATCACTTAGTCTAAATGATCATGAATCACTGAAGACTGATGTGGCATCTGGTGCAAACACAGTGAGACCTACCAGGCTATCATCTTCAAGATCTGAAACTCTAGTCTTGAAGTTAAAAGATACATGGTTGTTGTTGTTGTTTAATATAAATAGGTCTTCAGTACAGCTCATCACTTATATATTTACCGCCAAATTATGAGCTGTCTACTGTATATGTAATATAGAAATCGAAACCATTTTGTATTGGCCAGCAGCCCTCTGTAATTTCAGCATTTCACAATTCATTCCTCTTACACATTTTACCATTGGTGTTCCTGAATACAGATACCACTCTGGAATTAATAATAATACTAGGACCAAATTATCCCATAATGTTGATTGGGTTAAGATTCAGTGGAGATAAGGGGAAGTACTTCTTCACACAGCACATGGACTATGGAATTTCCTACCAAAAATGCAGTGACAACTTCCAGCTTAGATGACTTTAAAAGGTTATTATACAAATTCATAGACTAGTAATGGTAAAAAGTATTTTCATGTATAATTTTATAGCTTTTATAAAATTTAAAGGCAAAAAGGAGGAGGAAGAGAAATGCATTCAATATGATCACGAACTAGGCATATACAGTACATTCATATATGCTGAGCAAATACAAAAAATATGTATTTTGCCTTGGAGCTGGCTTCTGTAGAATAAACATGCAATAATTGATGGTGAATATTTGTCTTTCCATGCGGCTTTATTTATTTATACCCCGCTCTTCAGCCACAAGGCTATCAGAGTGGCTTACAAATTGTTTTAAGCAATAGCAATTTACACATCTACACTGCATTAAGCAGTTTCCAATGTGTGTTAGCTAATTGCCCCCAAAAGCTGGGTACTCATTTTACCAACCTACAAAAGGATGGAAGGCTGAGTGAACCTTGGAGCCCTCTGGAATTGAACTTGCAACGTGGTGAGTTGCAGCACTGGCATTTAACCACTGTGCCACCAGGGCTCCTTGGTTTTCTTGGCAAGATCAATTCAGAGGGGGTTTTTCATTGCCTTCCTCTGAGGCTGAGAGACTGTGACTTACCCAAGGCCAGCCAGTTTGTTTCCTTGGCTGGTAGAGATTTGAACCCTGGTCTCCCAGAGTCCTAGCCCAGCACTCAAGCCACTACATCACACTGGCTCTCTTCAACAATCGTGACCAACAATTAAGTTACAAATCATTGGAATATAGTTTTAAATTATGTACAAGTACATGCCTCTCCATTGTCGCCCCCTTGTCGTGGTACGCATTATGCACCACTATGCATCATGTATTAATCACATCCTCTCCATTGACGCCCCCTTGTCGTGGGAGAGAGGCTTGCGTACCCTAATGATGTTTTGAGCTATGCTGGCGGTGGCATAATAGCCACTGGTAGGGTCTCCCATGCCAGACAGGTCAAAACCGAAGGGTCTGACAAAGAGCGTCAAAGGGCAGGATGGGCTCTCCAGCCTTGTGGCAACCGTCCTAGGAGAAGGAAAACTCCAATCCCAAACCCGGGCAGATGGTGCTCGTCCAACCCTGTAAGGTCAACCATCTAAGAGAAGGAAACTCTAATCAAACCTACGGCCCGAGGACCTCACTGCCACGTCCATGCTTGCAAGGCCACGGCAGATGAATCTCTGGTTTAAAGGGTGAGGCCAGTTCTGTGCACGCTGCGCTCCACCAGAAAAATCCATTGCACAGGCTCGAAGGACAAATCCATTTCCAAAAAAGCCCTGTAGCGACTGGCGAGGGACGAAACCGGCAGGTGTAAAGATGCACTGGAAGCCGCAGCCCCAACCCTGCATGCAGGCGGTTCAGGACATTGGTCGCTCAAGCCTGACCCGGGAGATGACAGTCTTGTTCGGCAGCATTCTGAACGACCAAGCAGCCTTTTTTAAGGAGAGCACTGCTTGCTCCACATGGAGAGGGGCCTAGAAAAGGTGGCCTAAAGAAAGCTCATCCCCAACTACCTGGTTGGCTAGCCGCGGCCAACGGGAATCTTCTGATGCGGTCAAACCAAGGCAAAGAAACAAAGGCACACACCGGCCTCCAAAGGTGTAAATAAACTGACACTTGCATGCTGGAACATCAGAACCATGCAAGACTCTGAAGATAGTGGACGGCCTGAGCGTCGTTCTGCCCTAATAGCCCTTGAACTATCACGGCTTAATATTGACATCGCTGCTCTTAGTGAAGTTCGCTTCCATGAGGAAGGCAGCCTTAAAGAACATGGCGCCGGCTACACACTTTACTGGTCTGGCAAACCCAAAACCGAAAAACATCTGTCAGGAGTAGGCTTTATGATTAAAAACTCCATTGCCTCCAAACTCGAAACCTTGCCAACAGGACACTCTGATCGCATTATTTCCTTACGCCTCCCACATGTTGTTCTCTTTAGTATATATGCCCCAACTATGCAAGCTGACCCTGTAGAGAAAGACAAATTCTACACAGACCTACGCCAACTCATACAAAAAGTCCCTGTAGAAGATAAAATTATTATCCTTGGTGACTTCAACGCCAGAGTAGGAAAGAACTCTGAAGCCTGGAAAGGTGTCTTAGGCAAGCATGGTGTTGGAAATTGCAATGATAACGGACGCCTCCTGCTAGAGTTCTGTGCAGAACAACAGCTGACTATTACAAACACAATCTTTCAGCAGAAAGATAGCTTGAAGACAACCTGGATGCATCCCCGATCCAAACATTGGCACCTCATTGACTACGTTCTAGTCCGTCAGAGAGACATTCGTGATGTCCGTCATACCCGAGTGATGCCCAGTGCAGAATGCCAAACAGATCATCGCCTTGTCAGATGTAAACTAAATCTTCATCTTAAGTTCAAACCTAAGAGGGGTGGCATCTTAAAGAAGAGACTCCAAGTCAACAATCTTCAACAAGCTACCATGAGAGACAACTTCCAGGCAAATCTACAAACGAAACTTGAAGACCACCCTACAGATCCTTCTCCTACAGTGCTTTGGCAACATATCAAAAACAGTATCCTCCAGTCTGCAGAAGAATCCCTTGGCTTCTCCCACAAGAAAAATCAAGACTGGTTTGATGAAAACAACCAAGAGATCCAGGAACTGTTGGCAAGGAAGAGAGCTGCTCACCAGGCATACCTCGCCCAGCCAACCTGTCATGTAAGAAAAGCAGCTTTCCGCCTCACATGTAGCAAACTACAACAAAAACTCCGAGACATGCAGAACAAGTGGTGGATCAATATAGCAGAAAAGACACAACGCTGTGCAGATCTGGGTGATCATAGAGGATTTTATGAAGCTCTTAAAGCAGTGTTTGGACCTACTTATCAGGTCCAAAGCTCCTTATACAGTACAGATGGTCAAACATTAATTACTGATAAAGCCTCCATCCTAAATCGTTGGGCTGAACATTTTCAAAGTCTCTTTAGCGCCAACCAAGTAGTCCAAGCCTCAGCTATCCAAGATATGATACAAAAACCAATGAAAAATGAATTGGACATAGCTCCCACTTTGGAAGAGACCTTTAAGGCCATACAGCAGATGAAAAACGGCAAGGCAGCAGGGATTGATGGAATCCCACCTGAAGTTTGGAAACACGGAGGTCATGCACTCCACGAAAAATTCCACGAATTCCTTGTGAATTGCTGGGAAAAAGGGGAACTGCCATCAGACCTCCGAGATGCAGTCATCATCACCCTGTACAAGAAAAAAGGAGCAAAATCCGACTGCTCAAACTATCGAGGCATAACACTGCTCTCTATTGCTGGAAAAATCCTTGCAAGGATACTCCTGAACAGGTTAGTTCCTGCTATTGCAGAAGAACTTCTCCCTGAAAGCCAATGTGGCTTCAGAGCCAATAGGAGTACTACAGACATGGTATTTGCCCTTAGGCAACTGCAAGAAAAATGTAGGGAGCAGAACAAGGGTCTCTATGTAACATTTGTCGACCTCACCAAAGCCTTTGACACTGTAAGTAGAAAAGGTCTGTGGCAGATCCTGGAAAGACTAGGATGCCCCCCCAAATTCCTTAAAATGATTATCTTGCTACACGAGGGACAGCGTGGTCAAGTCAGATATGGCGATGCTCTTTCAGAGCCCTTTCTAATAACTAATGGAGTGAAGCAAGGTTGTGTTCTTGCACCAACTTTATTTACAATCTTCTTTAGCATGATGCTCCAAAGGGCTATGGCAGAGCTTGAAGAAGACGACGGCATCTATATACGCTACCGTACTGATGGTAGCTTGTTTAACTTAAGCCGTCTGAGGGCTCACACTAAGACTCTAAACTATCTAGTCCGTGAGCTGCTCTTCGCCGATGATGCTGCCCTTGTTGCCCACACAGAAGGAGCTCTGCAGCGCCTAACATCCTGCTTTGCAACAGCTGCAGAGCTGTTTGGGCTAGAAGTCAACCTGAAGAAAACAGAAGTTCTTTACCAGCCTGCACCACAGGACGAACACCACCATCCCCACATTGCCGTCGGCAAATCAGTGCTCAAGTCCGTTCAGCAGTTCACCTACCTGGGAAGCATCATCTCCTCAGATGCCAAGATTGACAAAGAGATCGATCACAGATTAGCAAAGGCATATAGTGCATTTGGAAGACTTCACAAAAGAGTCTGGAGCAATAAACACCTGAGGCAAAGCACAAAAATCAGTGTGTATAGAGCCATCATACTGTCTATCCTCCTTTATGGATCTGAAACATGGGTCACCTATCGCCACCACCTACGACTCCTTGAGCGCTTTCATCAGCGCTGTCTACGCACAATCCTAAATATACACTGGACTGACTATGTGACGAATGTTGCTGTCCTTGAGCAAGCAGGGATCACCAGCATTGAGGCCATGATATTGAGAACACAGCTGCGCTGGGCAGGGCACGTTTCTAGGATGGAGGACCATCGCCTCCCAAAAATACTACTCTACGGTGAACTCGCCACGGGTCAGCGTAAGAGGGGCGCTCCAAAAAAGCAATACAAAGACTCCCTGAAACAACATCTCAGGCTTGGCCAAATTGATCACCAACAGTGGTCCGCCCTGGCCTCACATCGGGAGGCATGGAGACGCACTATCCACAATGCTGCAGCCTTATTTGAGAACTCACGACGAACAAGTCTTGAAGAGAAACGACAACGCAGAAAGAATCACAACCCAAAAACATCACCCAAGGAGACCTTCTGCTGTGCTTTTTGCAACCGGACTTGTTTATCTCGGATTGGCCTTTTTAGTCATCAGCGCGCTTGCAGAAAGCGCGGGATGAGTCCTTTCTGAATCTTCGTTTGCGAAGAAAAGCCAGAGAGAGAGAGACAAGTACATGCCAGCTAAGAATGGTTTGCAAGGCAAGTCCTACCAATAGGCACAGTGAAGTGGCCATCTCAAGAGCCAGCTGCTGCAGAACCAAGAATGCCAGTGAAGTGTTGGATGATTAAATTGTGGGAGCCACTGTAGCTAGCTTGGATGCCCCTGAGCTAGACTTCTGTCCTCTGGTGCATAGGAGTCAGCAATCTATTGCCAGCATTGAAATATGATGTAACTGGCAATCCAGTCAGCCTCTGGGCATGGAACAGTACAGGGAATGGGGATGGGAGATCATGTATCCTTTCACTTCAGGCAGCTAAATGCTGTGAGGTAGCCTTGATTATTAGCACAATCCTGCAAATGTTAGTGATATTGATACAACTAAATCTCATCAAACATAACAGAAGAGGGTTTAGTTGGGTCTAATCTGTAATTTCAATATGACTTAACTGCAACCACTGTTGCTTGACTTGCACCCTGAAACTTCATATTGGATTGACTGTAACTGGAGAAGACATGTCAAACCCCCAAATGCCACAGAAGTAATTTCTGCTAGAAACCATAAGAAACACATTAAATTCTGCTGAACATTTATCTTAAAAGGCTACTTTTATGGACATTGGGGAGAGTCTGTATTACTTGCTTGTTTCCATATATGCATTATACTTCCCAGAGAATCAATTTGCAGAATTGCTTCCTTCTTTTTATACTTTTATTTTATATTAGGCACATTTTATGCAATTTAACAGAGATCCCGAGCTAACCAAAATCCAAGTGGAGAAACAAAGGAAACTTTTGAGAATGATACATGTCAAGAAACATTTTCAAGTGTGTCCTGTAACTTGTATAGGAGCAAGAGATACAGACAGGTATCTTTCTAGTACAGCCAATGCAAAAAGGGGAAACGAACAGAAACAAATTTTTAGTCCTGCAAACACCATTATGTCATATACTGTAAATGAAGTATTTGCAAGCAACTAATGGGATGTTGTGAACTGAAGATTGAAAACCTGAAGAAAAAAATTGAAATAATGTTACTTCTTCCTGAGAGGCACAGGTATGTCACAGAAAGCATGAAAAATTCAAAGGACTGACAAATCACATCAATCAGTTGAAGTCCTGCCAGATGCAGAACAAGAAACTGACCTACAAAATGTAAGCCATCTTACATCCTTCATTTCCCTACTACCTTAATCTCATCTCATGCAATTCCACATTATCTAGACAAGTTATGCAGAATTCCATTGTAACTGCGGAGGAGATGGGGAGGAAATTCTTGTCTGGCAAAGTTCCGGTGATGTTTCATTAAAATCTACTAGAATCTAAATTGCCACCTATTTTTATTACCTCCATAATTCCTAGTTAGTAGAACTCTGTGTATATCTAGCAGGTAGATCTTTATCAACATTCTTTTTTTGTTAACAAGTCAATTTATGACATTTCAGATGATCTAAATTATTTTGATGTCACACAAAGGAATCAAGATGAACCACACTTAAAAGGTTTGGTAATGCTTGTCTCAATATGGCTAGCTGTAAGAATCAACAACTTGAAAATCTGAGCTTCAAATTCAACAAAAGAGAAATGCATGTTTCTTTCCATAACTTGCAAAAGATGCAGTGCTGCCTAGGAAGTTCCACATCAAATCCTGACATCCTAGGCCAGGCTGAAGAATAATGAACAGGATTTTAAAAGGCATGGCTGCGATCTCAGCATAATTTCCAATCCTATGGCAGGCAGAAACAGGTTGAACTATGATATGAAGTAAGGATAGCAAGATTTGAAAAAATCTTCCTCAACCTGCTGGATGGGGATGGTGAGAGTGTCAGTCCATCACATCTAGAGGAAGACAGTTTAGGGAAGGCTGGTGTAATGCATGTTGTGCTTTTGAGTTTATCTTATTGCGCAAAACCGTTTTAAAAACATAGAAAAACATGCACATAGACAACCATGAATGTATCTATAAATGGCTAATCTGCCAGAAGATGGTTGGCAGGACAACCAACCGCTAGAAGGTTATGAAGTCAATGTAGCAAAAAGCAGACATGGGTGCTTGTATTGCTATATTAATTAAACATACAACATACATTTTGAGGATTCTAAATGTTTAAGGTACATTGTTTTATTTTAATCTATCTTTTAAAATTATATACTGCATTTTTATTTTTTAAAAAACCAGAGTAGTGTTCCATTGCATCAAAACTAGCATAAAATCCTTGATATAAAATCATTCTGCAGTAAAACTAGCCCGTTCAAATGACTCTGTGGGAAAGACTTTGAGTTGCCTTTGAAAAGACAGCAGAGATGTAGCTGTACAAACTTATAAGTTGAGGACATCCCAGAGTACTTGGGCCACAGCAGAAAAGCCTGATTCTCATAAAATGCCTTTGGAATTTGAAACAAGCTTGAGTTGCAGATCTTTACTTCCAGGAATTGTCATAAGTTTAAATGCAATTGCTAGTCCTAACAAGAGTAGACTGACTGAATAAAATGTCGATGCACAATGACTTGCCATTCAGGAATGATTCAATTGAAATTAATGGATTCAAATTGATTCACTTCAGTTGGAATTAGCAATTGCAGCAGCAACCCATATCTTAGTCATCTACAACTTTATAAGCAGTTAAGCATTATTATCTTATTTCAGATGCATGGTGGAGAAGTAGGGGTGATAGTAGTTCGTGACTTTGGGCCATATCATTCCAGATGTTTGGGGAAAAGATAAAGTATTAGATTTGAGATATTATGATAATTTGGTGTTCTTACTGACATGCCAGTCTCATAGAGTGATATTTGATTTGGCCAATTTTCTAATGGCAATTCAGCCAATTAAAAAGAAAACCTTCATCGGACAGATTATCAAAATGACTTAGCATAGTGAAAGTGGGGAGGAAAGAGAATGAATAATAAAATATGGCTCACTATTTATATCACTGGGATGTAAATTTACTTCATGATTACATATTTTATTTAAATATTTTATGTATAATGGTTATATGTATCTGTGTTAGCTATTTTGTAGCTATACCACTGTATTTTGTATAAAATCTTGTTTTGCCCAATGAATGTCCTTTGGCTAACTAATAAAATGTGTGTTGAGAGAGATATTATAAGATGAACAATCCAAAGGTACCTCATTTCCACTTTATAAAAACAAACTGTTTCTATGTTATGACTGGGTTTTTATTCACCCATGGAAAAATCACCTCCTTAGAATGGTACCAGTGCTGTTGATACTGTTTAACATGCTTTACAGACAAACAGCCAATTCTCTCAGTGGTCCAGTTAAACAAAACATTTCTCAAAAAAGTTTATAAACTAGCAAAACATTCCTAAAATAGTTTAAGAAACTTTCATCAATACTGGGCAGGGGCAGGGAGACAGAATAAAGGAAATGCCAAATACAGAGAATGAAAAAAGGAAACAAATAAGATAGGAAGTGCAGATGACAAAACAACAACCCTCATTCATGTAAATCAGTTGACACATCAGCTTGTTTTATGTTCATTTCTGTTCCTCTACAGTCACTAAATAGTTTTCAGACATATTATTAATCTGGCAATTGTAATAAATCTACTGTACAACCATTCTGGGATTATATGTTTTTTAAAACCAAAAAGAAAAGGAGAGTAGAGTGAAGAAGGTATAATATTAACTAATTTCAAATAAAAGTTGTGATGAAAGAGTATCACACAGTAGGGTCAAGAGTTTGTATCAATCTGTTTTTGGTTTGTGCTTTTTCTCTAAGGACCCCACTGTAATGTACATAGAGTTTATTCCAGTTTAACCCAACAGTAAGTCTGAGAGGGAGGCTGGGCAAAAGTGATTAGTTGTCACTCCATGACAGGATTTGAATCCTTTAGGCTGATCCATAGTATGTGTGTGCCTTCAAGTTGCCTGTCGACTTATGGCGGTTCCATGAATTTCATAGGGTTTTCTTAGGCAAGGAATACTCAAGAGATGGTTTTGCCAGTTCCTGCCTCTGAAATATATGGCCACAGCACTTGGTATTCATTGGTGGTCTCCCTCTAAATACTAACCAGAGCTGACTCTGCTTAGTTTCCAAGATCAGGCAGGATCTGGTGCCTTTAAGGTATTTAGGTATACTGTGCTGTTAAATTAATTCAAAGACATAGCTGTCTTAGTCTGGAATATCAGTAAACAAGGGGATCTTGTAGTACCTTTGAGACTATCCAAGAGAAAGAAGTTGTAGCATAAGCTTTCATAGACTTGGTCTACTTCTTATATCTTAAGAAGTAGACCAAGTCTGCAAAAGCTTATGCTACAACTTATTTTTCTCAGTCACAAAGGTGCTACAAGATTCCCCCTGTGCTGTAAATGGTTAGTGTGCAGGCCTGGTAGGGAGATCCAGGTTCTAGTCCCCACTTGACTATGAAACTCCCTGGGTGACCTTGGGCCACTATCTCAGATGGATCTGTCTCACAGAGTTGTCAGGGTATTATTGTGAGGAGAAGAACTGTGTACATTGCATTGATGTCATAGGAGGAAAAATAGGTTATAAGCGTAAGATAACAGAGATATGAAGTCATGGGCATGATCCACATACCATTTGCTCTATCTACTACACCCACCAGCTCATTTGTATTTTCCCAAGAGTAAGGTATTTCCGGATTCCTCCTCTCTCCAACCCAGAGAATAAGTTGTGGTTTTGAGGTTCACTATCTTGATTTCATTTTCATAATGTACAATTAGAATTGTATGCAACTTATGTCTCCAGTGTCTCATGAAGAGGTGATGCACTTGTTAATGTCAATGTAACTATTTTACACTGATGTAAGCCGTCGTTGCCTACAAAGCCATCCCCTGCTAAGTGCTCAACTTCCTGAATTTTTTATGAGTATAATCCATACATGAGCAAAGGCTCACAAAAAGATTTATCAATTTTTTTAAGCTAGCAATTTTCCCTGCTGATTTGCTCTTTGTTATTTCGCTTAACCATGCCACAGATTGTGACCTACTTTTAACATTCCTTTTATATTATAATGTTTCAAAACCCTCACAGTAAGTATGTTATTTTGCTTCTGCTAACTGTGAGCAAGTCTTCTTGGATTTCTCATGCACCACCAAGAACTGCCAGACATTTTCAAGTTTTTCCCACTCTCAGAAAGACGAAACTTGTTCTTTCCCCCTCCCCCCTTTTAGGTAAAAACTGAGCTTTTAGGTGCCTTTGCTAGATACCAAACCTGATTCAGAATAAATTTGTCTATACATAGCTATGCACATTCTTTTGCTGCCGACTACAAGCAGCCTACAGTCTCATAGTATAGGGAGCATCATCCATTATGTTTTTCCCTGTATATTTAGATCAACAAAAGTCGTTCTTTGTGAGATATCCTTTACTGTGCTAGGTTGGTAAAGAAACAAGAAAAGCCTTTCTGCCTGGTGGCACCAACTGTGGAGTTCAGTTCCATACAAAATTTACCTGAAATCCATTTGTTGCCTTTCCATCACCACAAGATACATCTTACACTTTTGGAAGTTTTTCCTTCAGACAGATTAGACAATGGCCTATATGGTTTATTATAAAGTATTGCTGACATATTTACAATCACTTTATGTGGCTTTCTGTTTTAACATTTTTTTTGTTTGTTGTTGTTGTTGCCTTCAAGTCTCTTCTGACTTATGGTGACCCTAAGGCAACCTATCCTGGGATTTTCTTGGCAGGATTTATTCAGAGAGGGCTTGCCTTTGCCTTCCTCTGCGACTGAGAGAGTATGACTTGCCCAAGATCACTCAGTGGGTTTCCATGGCCAAGTGGGGATTCAAACCCTGGTCTCCAGTATCATAGTCCAACACTCAAACCACTATACCACATTAGTTCTCTTATTTGTACAATTTATAATACTCTATTGAGTTAACTTTGGGACAGAAAAACAGCTAAACAATATTAGAAAAAATGAAGCAGAACATCACCAGGTGCAACAGAAAAGCCATGCTCTCTCACCCTCAATTATCTGTCTATTTGCAATATTTTTATTTACGTACATTAGCTCTCTAGCAAAAGAGTGATCCGTGCAGATCACCAAATAAAAAACAAAAGCATAAATCCTGCTGTTAGTCCTGAGTAGAGCTACTAACTCACACCATTCAATAATTGATTGAATGAGCCTACTTTAGTTGTGACTACTCAACAGTTCAGCCAACATCTTTAAAAACAAAAATGAAATGAGAATGTAATAAAAATATCTGAGTACTTTAAAAGAGTAGAAACTTAATCATGGCATAAGCTGTCAAAGTATTACAGTCTATTTCATGAAATGCATGGAGTGTCATGAGGCACTGCCCTAACAGGTCTTTCTAGGAATTACTGCAATATTCCAGGTGAAATGCATTTAACATTCAAAATCACTGTACAAATAACTATTATTACAAGTGAAACCTGCAATGAAATTTTGTTGAGTGGAAAGCTCTTGTTCAGGACTCCATCCAACCAGCTGTATTCTCCCTGTGCCCCAGTATACCTCATTTCATCACCACTTAATAGTCAGTCTGTATTGCATGCCCAACTGAATATTTTCACTCTTTGGTCATTTTGATTTTTGGGAGGGATTTTTTCCCCTTGAAGTTTACACTGCTGTCTTCAGCCTTCCCCAACCTGGCACCCTCCAGATGTGTCAGATTAAAACTCTCACTGTCAATAGTGAATGCAGCAACTGGTCATGCTTACAGGATGATTATAGGCCAATACACCCGTAAGGCACCAGGCAGGGGAAGACCAGTAGAATTATCTCATGCCTGCTGTTACTTCCCTAACGTACACAGATAATGCTATTTTGGCTACATAAGGAGTCACTATGCGTGTGTGTGTATGTGTATGCGCCTTCAAGTTGCCTGTCAGCTTATGGGGACCACATGACTTTCATAAGGTTTACTTAGAGAAGGAATACTCAGAGGTGGTTTTGCCAGTTCCTTCCTCTGCAATATAGCCTACTGCCCCTGTTATTTGTTGGCAGTCTCCCATCCAAATTCTAACCAGAGCTGATCCTGCTTACCTTTCAGGATCAGATGGGGTCTGGTGCCTTTAGGGTACTTAGGCTGCATGAGTATATAGGATTGGTTAGTACAGTCACTAAGGATGGGAACTGCAAAAGCTCCTTAATAACATAAAAAGAACTACAGTAGGACCCCCATATCCACTGATTCATTATTCATGGGACACAAAACAGCACACCTACCATAAAGTCTTCCTACAAAATGTGTCCTCTCTAGCCATTTTCTATGTTCTCCAAGGCAATTCTGTGGGATTTTAAACCGCAAGTCCCATTATTTTCAATGGCGTTTGCTATTATCCATGCCCCCCCCAACCAATCCCCAAGGGATACAGGGGTCATACTGTATAGTAAGTAGATCAAACCATAAACCTATCTTGTCCAATATTCCTGCAGAAGCTAACTAGATACCTATGGGAGTCCTACAGGCAGGGCATGAACACAATAGCACATTTACACACGTTCCCCAGCAATGCATATTGAAAGGCAAACTAGCTCTGAAACTGGAGGTAATATATAGTCCATGTGACCTGTAGCCATTGATGGCTTTGTCCCCCATGAATTTAAAGCTGTCTAAGGCTAGAGGGCCCAACAATTTGACTGACTGTAGAAGCCACCTCTATCAATTTTCTGAGATTGATTTAGTAAGGATCTATATTTCATCACCATTTAAACCCATCTAAGGTAAGTTTAAGGTAACAGCAAGGATACAAGTTTTTCAGATCACCTCTTGCAGGGAACAAAGCATTATTGGATCTAGAGACCTCTAGGTTAGTTCTAGCCTCGTGAGAAAGAATGTGTGTAATCTGTTATTCAGTGACCTACATTATACTGGGTTTCCAAGCCTTAATCTATTCAGTGAGCAGGTGTCTACAGAAGAAGATGGGGGGGGGTGATGAATGTTAATCAGGCATTAAACCTCTAATGCTACAAACTTGCATGCAAAATGTTATTCAAAATCCAGTTTTGGCAGAACATGAGGCTTAACATAAGAGACAACAGTTTTTTAAAAAACTCAGTGACTGTCACGAGATACCCATTAATTAGGTGATTCATAGAAATGATAAACAGAGATTGCCATTGGTTCCCAAGCAGGCGATTAATTCTGAATCTGTGATCAACTCCCAGCAATCTGGCCATACTAAATCAGACTAAAAAGCCTATCTATCCCAGCATGTTGTTCATATCATGGCCAACAACTTGTATATGCAAAGCCCATAAACAGATGCAATAGCCCCCCCTACCACTTGTGCTGTCCAGCAACTGATACAACAGAGGCAATGCTGGACATGATCTGTAGCCACTGTGATTAATAGCCATTCATGTTCCTAACAGTCCGTTGACTGATGGTAATACTGTTGCAAATGGAATAAAACTTAGCTGCTCATTCATTATTTAAAATATTTTGATAATTATGAAGGTACTCTTTGATTAATTGTGACTTTAAAGAGATGACTACCTCATTAAATTTTGAATACACAAAGAGAGAACTGTATCAAGGCTAAGAGTCATCCTATTGACAAGTGGCTCACTGTGAGTACAATCAAATATAGGTTTTTATATTACATTGAAAGAAGACAAAGATGGCAGATTGGTCCAATCCTGGTGTTTTGGTGTGCTGTGAAGAAACTCAAACTAAACATTTGGAGGGGAAAGGAACCTTGGAAGTCAGAGACATCATGTTGGGGACCAATGTTGTAGTCAATATTTTCAACTTATGAAAACCAAGGAAGGGAACAAGCTGCTTAGAAGTTTGAGATATGTTCTCTGGATCCTTGCCCATCATGGTTGTTAAAAGGCTGAAGTGTGCGTGTGAGAATTTGGAAATTCAGAAATAATGAATGCTCCCTTGAGAGAGAGTGCCATCTCTGTTGCTCTTAAGGAAGCAGTTGTCTCACACTTGTTAAAGAAGGCAAACAAAGACCCCATGATAAGCCCCCTGAACCTGAACAGTTATCATTCAGTCTAGTCTTAAACTTTCTCTTTTTGAATAAGATACCTGAGTGGGTGGTTGCTTCTTAACTCTAAGTGCTTTGGGAAGAAATTAGCTTCAATCAATTTCAAAAGAGATTCTGGCCTAGTTTTAAGACAGAAAATACTAGGCCACCACAGCAGATGCCACAGGAAAAAAGGGGAAACAAGTCTCCAAGTGCTCTGTAGATGGTTTACAGAGGTGAAGCAAACCCAATGCATTTTGGCCTATGTAATTGATTCAATGGCTTTCTTCAGGGGCTATAAAAATCAAATATAAAAACAAATGACAAATTAAAAATCAAAAGGGCAACACATAATTACTATATCATCTATAGAAAACATAATAAATTATACTGTATATTGCTCAAAAGTCTATACGTACCAATAAAGGTCCACCCCATATCCACAGATTCGGTATCCATGGTTTCACTTATCCGTATCTGGAAGAAATATGTTCTTTCTAGGCATTTCTAGGTCATCCAATGTGATTTTATGATCAACTTCTAGTGTTTGTCTCAATGAAAATAAAAGGGTTCCCTATTATCACGGTTTCAGGTATCCATGGGGATATGGGAATTGTGGATACAGGGGTTGACCTGTATATGCAACTAGCAGCACAAATTTCTGGAGCTGAAAAATCTTTTTCCATTTACTGGACTGGCAAACAACTAGAGAACCAGGCTTAAAAGTTTTTTTATTTTATTTTACAGATGGGGAGAGAGAGCAGAGGTGAGATAGCCTTCAAGGACATATGATACAACTGGGCTAGTTTTTTGTTTGTTTGTTTTGTTTTTAACAGAGTGACTTTATAATAGTGGGACGAAATCAAGTTCTTCATTTAGTCCTTCTGGGATCAAAGATTTTAATTTTATAATCCACTTTGCTTCTTTTTTCAATAGTGCCTTCTCACAGTTATTTTTTGTATACCTAATCCAAAATTTAATGTCTGTTGCAAAATGATGACATTCCAAAAAATGACCTACCAAGGGTGCACCTATTTTTTGTGACTTATATTAGAGAGGTGCTCTCCTATACATTTTTAAAGAGGTCTTGCTGTTTTGCCCACATATATTGGGCTGTACAGTACAGTACTTGCATTGTATAGCATAGATGACGAAACTGCTATTGCAAATGGTAAAGTGGGCCAAAGTGTACCTCTGTTTGCTATTGCAGTTTGTAAATTCAGTCATTTTGGACGTGTATCTGCAATAGGCACATTGACCACAGGGTTGGTGTTCTGTGGGTCTGGCTGTACCTGTCAGTGTTCATAGATGTTTGTTTCTGCTCCCTGAAATTGCTATTCACAAAAATGTCTATGATGTTTGAGGTTCTTTTAAATGAAATCTGGGGCTTTTCTTGGAAACCTGGAATGTTCTGAATTAAGTATCAGTGTTTTTTTAAATGAAGCCCTGTAAGCCATTGGTGATATGACTGAAAGTAAGAGTATACTTGAGACAGTTGGACTGAGGTCCATCTTTTTTTAGTTGTTCAGAATGTGGCTTTTGAGATGCCTTACATAAACCTTGAGCTACAACAGTGTGCCAATTGTCTGTTAATTGTATAGTCAAGTATACAAGCTTCCTTTCTGAAGTCATTTTCATTAGAGCAGTTTCGTTTCAATCTAGGGAAATGCCCATAGGGGAGACTGCATCTAAGTGATCCAATGTGAGCTGTCAAATCTTAAATAGGTATTTGCATCTGTAGGTTTTCTATACAGGGAAATAATCTCTTCTAGATGTGTGTTAAAAATACAACTGGTATTTGGGGGGCAGATATTTAGATGATGATGATGATGATGATATTTGGATAGGAAATTAAAATGATATCATGGAATTCCATAAGTGGATAAATTCTAGAAACATCAACATACAATATGATAAACAATTCATCAATACATAAGTTCACTTTTTGGATTTAAAGTCAGAGCTCAGTAATCCAAACAAGAACAGCCAGCATCATATAAAAACATGTTAAAATAACATATTACTGCAATACTATCAGTCAAAAAGGATTTTCCCACAAGGTCATGAGGAAGGGTGTAGGGCCATATGTAGAATCCTCTCTGTTGGCATAAACAATAAAACTGTATCACAGTTGTGCAAATTTGTGTTTCATCTCCAGTCCTTTACCTTGTTCTAAATTGTGGGTTAATTTCTTGGCCTGCACAATAGTCCAAATCCTGTCTAGCCAGCTGTGTGTTGATAAGTTGTTCGATGTCTTCCAATACTGGGAAATTTTCATTTATGCAGCCAGAAGCAAAAAAGAGATTAACTCCTTTTGGTGTAATTTTGCATCATTATCCCAAAAGCTGGACAGAAGGAGTATTCAAATGCCATTACACCATGTTAACATTTTGGTTAGTTATAGTCAGAATTAGTTGTATGACCTCATTCCAAAATTTAATTTTAGGGCAATCAAGCCAAAGATGATTTAGAATGCCGCCTTTGCCACTTCCCCTCCAGCACAAGGGAGATACATCTGGTATAAGTCTCACTTCTCGGAAGTCCAGTGGCATCTTTGTGCTAGTTTTAGCGTGCATTCCTTGTAGCTAGAGATGTAGCAAAAAGGGGATAAAGACCAGATTTTTTTAAAAAAAAATGTTTTCCATTTTATTAAATGTCAAGTATTACATAGTTCTATGTGTGTGTGTGTATTTTGTTATTGTTGTTGCTGTGTGCCTTCAAATAATTTCTGACTTATGGCGACCCTAAGGGTAACCTATCATGGGATTTTCTTGGCAGAATTTGAGAGTGGATTTGCCCTCTGCATTCTTCTGAGGCTGAAAGAATGTGATTTGCCCAAGGTCACCCAATGGCCAAGCAGGATTTGAAACCCTGGTCTACTAGTGTCCTAGTCCAACACTCAAATCACTATACCACACTGGTGCACTCTCCCTCTCCTTCTCTCTCACGTACACACACAAAAACAATTTACAAATCATAACACCACTTTAAAAATAGGTATACCATAGGGCCTTAAATTATAATTATTTTGTCATTCATGTCTAGTCCAATGGAAAGGGAAGAGATGTTCCATGTGGGCTCAGTGACAGAAGATTATCAGACGGGGACAAATATAGTGTCCCTGTCTCGCAGTCTCCTTTTCCACCCCTGTAACGTGTTAAAAAAAATATTAGACCTACCTTAATAGCATGGCAAAAACTGTTCCCCTCCCCTCCGGAAGTCCAGGAGTGAATGGAGCTCTCACAGAGCCCCATTCACTTCCTGGAAAGGAAATCCCTGCCGTTCCCACAAGAGAATGACCGCGCGGGAAATTAAAAAATAAAAAGCAAACTAAACATCAAAAACTCAAACCAAGCCCCAAAACACACTTTAAAAACGCCATGTAACCCAGGGAGGGTAGGAAAAAGTGTGTTACTTACCTCAATGTCCCGATCTCGACTGGAAGTGTTCAGCAAGGAACACCCAGTGACACTGGCATCACGCCAGCATAACGGGGCACCTTTTCGCTCATCTGTCATTCCATTACAGAAACGGAACAACGGGTCAATTCATGGCTTAAGCCATGAATAAAAAGGAACGCGGGGGGGGTGGAATGGAAGGGGCACAGGAGCATAACGACACAGGGACATTGTGTCTGAAAGGGAAGCCCTTTCGCAATGTCCTGTCGTCCCTGTGGTGCGATATTACGGTTGTCTGATAATCTCTGTAGTGTCCTATCAAAAGAAACTAGTCCAGAATTTTTTCAGGTTGTCAGGACTCCATTCAGAAGATTCTTTCTGGGCAAATATAATCATGAATGAATGTTGTTGTATGCTGCCTTCAAGTAATTTCCAACTTATGGTAATCCTAAGGCCTATCATAGGGTTTTCTTGGCAAGATTTGTTCAGAGGGGTTTTGCCTTTGTCTTCCTCTGAGGCAGAAAGAGAGTGACTTGTCCAATGTCACCTGAGAGGGGGTTTCCATGGCTGAACAGGGAATTGAACCCTGGTCTCCAGAGTCCTAGTCCAACACTCCAACCACTACACCATACTGGCTATAATGAATGAAAACCATGCAGGGTCAAGTGGGCCCAAAATTTAGGCTGCAATATTGAGATGGAGAAATAGGGGAAATGTGGACTAAATGGTTAAAGGAAATATTGTTATGATCTTAAAGAAAAAAATTGCAAAATGATGTACAGAAGGAAGGTATTTGACCCTAACAAGATTAGCTAAAATGTATAAAGGTTCCAAGAATATATATATTGAAAATGTGAAATAAATGAAGGAACTTTTTATCACATGTGGGACCATGTGAACAAGAAAAGAATTATTGGAAGCAGATACAGACGTTAATGCAGAAAATTTTCAAAACTAAGATACGATTTAAACAAGAGCTATTCTTATTGCGACTAATGAGCACATTAAGACTTTGATTTACAAAGTGTTACATTACTGCATATGATTTTAGCTGCTAGACTGTTATATGCTCAAAAGTGGAAAAACTTGGAGATACCTACAAAGGAAGATAGGATACTGAAGATCTTTGAAATGGCAGAAATGGACAGACTTGTTAACAATAATTCAAGAGAAATCTTTGGACAAATTTTTAAAGGATTGGGAACCATTTTAAAATTTCATAAAACAAGAAAAGAAAGGTAACACTTGTGGGTTTTGAATACAAATTTGTTCTTATAAAATAATCAGCTAGAAGTTTAAGCTTTTAAAAATAGAACCAAGGAAGGGAAGGTTATTTACATATGGGTCTTTAGTGTGGAGGAAGGGAACTCAAAATGTTAAATTTATGTTTTTAGATGGGGGGGGTAGGAGGGGGTAATAATAATGAGTAGCTGGGTGTAGTTTCTATTAGTACTTTTAAAATTTTATTTTATATCCTTGTTCTTTGCTGTTTATAATGTATTGCAGTATGTTTTTGTGTTTGTTTGATTTGTAAAAACTATAAAAAAAATTGTATTCCTTTAATATTTCCATTGGAGTGGATCATATTTGCTAATGGTTCAATTGCAATGTTAAATAAGAGAGCAGATATGGGAAGACCCTGTTTAATTCCTCTTTCCAGCAAGAAAAAGGAAGATTGCATATTGTGAGTGCATACTTTGGCATTTGATTCTGTATACAAATTGTTGATCCTGTATATAAACTGCTAAGTAGAGAGACAAATTTATCTCCAAAATTTAGTTTTTTTATCTCCGTTCAATACAAATAAAGGCACATGAAGGGACAAAAAGTGTTTAAGATTTTTTTTGCGAGGTGGACAATGTTAACAAATTCTTTGGATTCAATCTGTAATTTGATGTCTAAGTATAAAACCAGTTTAAGGCTAGAATCTGAGTTGGATCACCTCCTGGTTTGGGTATAGGTGTGATTTTGGAAGTATTCCACCTTTCTGGGTATTTCCCCCCCCTCTAGGACCTCATTGAATAATTGACAATGATAAGGCGCTAGAATATCTTTAAAAGTTTTGTAGAATTCTGAGCTAAAACCATCATTCCTAGGAGATTTTGCAGGCTTAAATGAAGAAATTGTGTCCACTATTTCTTTAAGAGTAGTGGGCCTATTTAATATGTCTTCATTAAGGTGTTTTTTTAAGATGACAAGAATAAAGTAAGTGATTTAAATTAATTTTGGAGGTAATTTCTGATTTGTATAGATTAGAGTAGTGATTCTTAACCTAGGGTCCAGAGACGCCCAAGGATATGAAATGTGAGGAGGGGGTCCGTGAAGGCTTGAAAGTTGCTTGGCCCACCTCTTCCCTGCAGTGGAGTGGCCATGTGACAGGAGCCAAGGCAAAGACTGGCTGGCTGACTTAGCCTGTACATTGCCATTCAATTCACTCCAGCCACAAACTTGCAGGAAGAAGCAGGAGAAAAGTCTTCCGAGGAAAAGTTTAATGGATGGTTTAACTGTATTATTATTATTATTATTATTATTATTGGTGTTGTTTTAAATCTTGGGGGTCCGTAGCAACAAAAGATATTTAAAGGGGGTCCCTGGTCAAGAAAAGGTTAAGAACCACTGAATTAGAGCATAGACTAGAAAGCCAGCATGGTATAGTGGTTTGAGTGTTGGACTACGACTCTGGAGGCCAGTGTTTGAATCTTCATTCAGCATGGAAACCCACTAGGCAACTTTGGCCAAGGCACATTCTCTCAGCCTCAGAGGCAAAGGCAATTCCCCCCCCCACAAGAAATTTGCCAAGAAAACCCTGCGATAAGTTTACCTTAATGTTACCATTAAGTTGGAAATGATGAAAACTGGGCTACATTTATGTAGCACTTACATGCTTGTGAGTAGTCGTGACCCACTCATCAAAATTCCCGTGTTGACAAGGATCTGAAATGAGTTAAAGATCATCTTAATTGGTGGAGCATTTCTAAGAGCTGACAGAGGTGCCTCACTTTTTCTGAATTAAAACTGGGGAATATTTTATTATTTTATTTAACATGTGTTAAGAGCAACAATCACCCATCTTTAAAAGAGCCTGTCTCAGCTACTTTGTAGGGGCTGATATCGTTTTGTATCCTCGAAAGAAAACAGTCCAAAGTACATTCTGCTGGATGGGTAAGATGATGATGGTGATGATGATTAAAATATTTATATCCCACCCTATATCCAAGGATCTCAGGGTTGTTTACAATGAAATCAATTTAAACAGTTTAAAACAGCAAGAATAATTTAAACATACTGTACTTATTTATTTTCCATCTTTCTCCCAGTATGGAGCATATTGAACAACTAGAAAAATTAAACAAGGACAGTTTAAAACTAATTAAAACAGTATTTAAAAGCATGCACATGTGCAGATTTGTATAGATTCAAAGCCCCAAAGGCTTTAATAAAAAGCCATGGCTGGCATCCTGGTGGGAATTTACGATGTCAAAAACTAACAGTTGCACAGTTTACAATTGTGGCATCACATAAGAGTCATATTCCCAGGAGCATTGTTGTAGCTGTGCTCTTGGGGCCACTGCATAAATGGAGTAAGCAGCATGGCCACTCTGCTGTAATTAATGCTCATGATATGCAACAGCATGATACTTTGCAGGACAGTATATCCTTGCACAATGACAGTGCAAAGGAAGAGAGACAAAAGAGCCACAGAGAACTTGTAATTTAGAATGGTACCCTATGCCTGCCCAGAAAAAATATCCCCATCTTTTGCAGTGCCCTATTGTGCAGTGGGAGCCACCACTGTACAATGGAACATCTTATGTGTTGCCCCACTTGTGCATCCTCACAATTCTCTAAAATAATTGTGCATTGTGTCAGTGACGTAAATCTGTTATCATAAAGTTATGCATTGCAGCCCATGATGCAGGACCTCAGTCCATGTTTTCACTTGGTGCTAGCACCACATGCAGGCAACTCAGTGAATGCAAATTTTAGACTCACAGTTCTTTTAAGTAATTACATATGGCACGCTAGTAATTCTCTTGCCGCACACTACTAATGTACTCTGGCCCATAGCCAGGGAATAGCAATACAACATTTGTAAAACAATTTCAAGTGTTCAGAAACTTCACATGAAATATCTGGTTGTAATCCTTGTAACTGCTGAGCTAGTGCCTTCTTGCTATAGCACAGGCAGGGTGATGTGGAAGTGCTGGGCAAGCACCTTTTGTGATGTACCTACTCTTTACCTCTGGCACAAACTAGAGGGGTTGTTAGTATGCAGAACATTTTGCTGAGAGGCAAAGGAGCAGGCTGGGTAGGTGTAAAGTTCATTTTAGTTTTAATCTTCTCCCTCAGTCATTTACCAAGCAGCAGAGCATTTTTAAAAAATTAAATGACAGGGGGGGAAACACTGCAGGGTGCAATTCCTCCATCTAGCCCATGAACATATACATGTGCAAATTCCCCAGCTGTATTTAAACCTACTTCACCAATTGGCATGTCATGAATGCAAAAAGTGATGTTTATTTTAGCAACTGTGACAAAGGCCAGGGCTTTCTGGTGCCTGACATTTTGCAAGACTATGTGGGAAACAACTTTACAGGCAGTCTTGATAAAGATAATATTGTCAACACCTACTACCAGGACTTTTCCCTGCCATCACACCTTTGCACATCTTTTTGAAATCTCCAATTGCTTGTATCACAAAGTTTTGCTCAGAAAAAAAAAAGGGGGGGGGAGTTTTGAAGAGGTTGGCTGCATTCCTGGACTCAGAAAACAGTTGCAAAGAATGCCAAGCAGAACAAATGTAGAACCTATTGGGAATATGTGTGTGCATGTGTCTTCTAGTCAACTGTTGACTTATGGGCGACCCCATAAACCATAAATTCCATACTGATTTTCTTAGGCAAGAAATACTCAGAGGTGTTTTTTCCAGTTCCTTCCTGTGAAATCTAACCTACAGCACCTGGTATGCACTGGCAAGTTTCCCATCCAAGTACTAACCAGGGCTGACCCTGCTTAGTTTCCAAGATCATACAGAATCTGGTGCCTTTAGATTATTTACTGTCACACATTTCCAAACTTTCCTCCCTAGTTCTGACCAGAGTCTGAAAAAAAACTAGAAGCAAAAACTCCCATTTCTATTTCCTAGCTTTCATTCTTATCTGATTTTTTCCTGAATATATGCTTCAGTTATATTATCATAACAGAGAACGAATTATTACATGGCAGCTATGACATTATGAATGCTAGAATTTGATCTCTTGACCAAAAAAACAAAAAACAAAAAATCAGTACTTTTCTCAGATATTTGTGATTTTAGGGAAGCATTAGATTTATTCCCGATATGCTTGCAAAGGTAAGTGTTAGCACATGAACACCATACATGCTAACTGCTGCAAGAAGAAGCCAGAAGAGCTTCCAGATATCACAGTGGGCAACTCTTGTCATGACACACCTTTTCCACTGCAGGGTAGCATTCCTTTAACATAGTAGCTCACACAACTTTACGATAGTTCTTCACATGTAATGCAAAATGATGGCTTGTCATAATGTCTAGATCAACACTATCCACCAAACTATAATGCATGAATGGCTTCCAAACAGGATCTGAACCTACAGTTTGGAAAACCTACAGCTTAGCATTGCATCCCAACAACCCATGGCTTAAGATGTTGATTTGCATTTGGAGCTACTATTTGGGGCAACACCTGGAGATATTATAGAAAAGGTAGAGGGAAAGCGACATTGTATAAAATATGTAATACCTCTATGTCTGGAATAGAAATATTTTTTTTAAAAGAGTAGTTAGCATGGTTAGTTTCCATGGTTTGGTGTTCTGTCTGAAACAATGTTTTGTCCTAAGTAAGTCTTCATAAATCAAGAGTGAGAGCTCAAAATCCATCCCAACTGCCAGTGCTGTGGCCTCAGAGGGAGAGAGGAACCAGTACCTGATAGACTTAATTCCCTCCCCCACTGCCATTCCCTTTTCCTTATGTGTGTGTTATTTAGATTCTAAGCCTGTGGGCAGGAAACTGTCAAATTAACAATTTTTAAGCTGCTTTGTGATCCTTTTTGGCTGACAAGCAGGGTATAAATACTCTAAATAAATGGCCAAATAATACTGTATATCTAGGAGGACAAGTTGGTTACCTGTAACTGTAGTAATTCAAGTGGTCATCTGTGTACTCTCACACATGGTTTATCTTCACCCGCACAGTGCATCCTTCTGAACATTCCAGAGCTCTTACATCAGTATTTTGGAGGTAGCCTTACTCATCCTCCATGCTACTATCCAGCACACTTCCGACCTAAATCCTCAGTTCCACGGATGTCAATGCAGCAGCCCAAGGACCCAAGGAAAGGTAGGACACAATGAGGGGAGGATGGGCAGGGATGCGTGAGTTCACAGATGACCACTTGCAGAACTACAGTTAACAGGTAAGCAACCTGTTCTTCTTATTCACGGTCTCTGTGACTCACACAAATGGGATACTAGCAAGTTGCTAACCTTAGGAGGTGGGAGTGTCATGCTAGACAGGAAAATAGCACAGCTCTCCCAAAGGGGTCATCAGCCCTGGATCTTGCATCTATTGTGTAGTGAGAGATGAAGGTCAAGGATTGTGACCACATAGCCGCTCAGTACACATCTCCAAAGACACACTGTTCAGAAAAGCAGATGACGTAGCCATAACCCTTGTAGAGTGGGTATGCATGCTGAGAGGAGGGTATTTCTTGGCCAGTTCATAAGCCAGGTGAATGGTGGACACCACCCACTTTGAAAAGTGCTGTGGAGAAACTGGCAGTCCTTTTGTCTTTGAAGAGTAGCAAACAAAGAGCATTTGAGAGTTGCAGAAGCTCGCAATCCTGTCAACATAAAAGGTTAGTGCCCTTTTGACATCAAGGCAATGAAGTGTCCATTCCAAGTCAAAGGTCAGGTTCTGCATTAATGCAAGCAACACAATGCCCTGATTGATATGGAAAGATGTCAATAATTTAGGCAAGAAGGAATGTCTGGTCTGAGGACCACTTTGCCCCTATGGAATCTTATGTAAGGCTGGTCCACTCTGTCTGATAACTGTAGTTCTGCACAGCATTTTGGAGGTAGCCTTACTCATCCTCCATGCTACTATCCAGCACACTTCCCACCTAAATCCTCAGCTCCATGGATGCAAATGCAGCAGCCCAAGGACCCAAGGAAAGGCAGGACACGATGAAGGGAGGATGGACTCTGCACTCTGTCTGTTAACTGTAGTTCTGCACAGTTCTCCTGTCTGTCTGTCTGATGTTAATTGCCACTAAGGCAACTGTGTAGGTGAACATCATAGGATGATATTGGCATGAAAGGTCTCCTGGAGAGTTGTGCCAATGCTAGCTCCAAGTGTTGATTCCAAAGCTGGAGGATGAAGATTCTTGTAACTCCTAAGAAACCTCATAACCCATGGGTTTTGGAATCAGGAAGGCTTGTTGGGGCCTGGAATTTAACCAAAATTGCTGCCAAATAACACCTGATGGAAGAGAGAGAGAGAGAGACCTCTATCAGACAGAGAGAGGAGGAACTCCAGCATGTGGTCTGTCAGTGCCTGAGCTGGAGAGACCCTGTGAGCCAAGAGTAAGAACAGGAATTTCTCCCATTTGTACACATAGGAACACTGCAGCTATGCGCTGCAGCGATACTCTGGTAGACTACATGAGAAAAACATGCTAAGAGAACAGTCTCCAGGCCATCAGTTTGAAGTATCAAAGGCGAGGTGCCTCACCTGCCCACTGTGGATGGTGAGGAGATCTGGGCAGTACAGCAGTCTGCCATGGTTACCCTGCAACAAGTCCATGAGCAGAGTGAAACATGACTGCCTGGGCTACCATAGTGTGATCAGAATGCACTTTGCCTTGTCCCTCTGGATTCTGGCTATCACCCTGGTAATAAGGAGCAACAGAGGAAAAGCATACTCAACAGGGCCTCCCCAATGAAAAAGGAAACCACACAAATTCCTCCCCCGACGAGCTCTGGAACAGAACTTCCTTCACTGTTTGTTCTTGGACAAGGTGAAGAGATCCCCTTCCAGATTGCCCCACCTTCAGAAGATCTTTCACAACATGCCCGGATGCAGCTTCCACTCATGGCAAGAAACCGAGGTTCTGCTGCGAGCATCCACTAAGACACTTTCCTCTCCTAGAAGATGGATCGCTAAGATGGAAATGCCCTTCCCAATGCACAAGTCCCAAATATGGATTGTGAGATGGAGCAAGGTGCTGGACCTCATTCCATCTTGCTTCTTCAGGTAATACATTTCCATGGTGTTGTCAGTAACACTGAACCACCTTGCCATGAAGAAGCGTCTCAAAGGCTCAAAGGGCCTTTCCACTGCCAAGATCTTGAGGGTGTTGATGTAGAGAATGCACTCTTAAAAGTGTCCAATGGCCCTTGATGGAGAAGCCCTTTAAATGAGTTCCCCAACCTTCACTGGAGGTATTTGTATTTATACACTGCTGTGGGCTGTGGAGGGAGAAAGGGCATGCCGGCCTGCACTTTTGTCAAATCATCCACCATCTCAGGCAATGATGAACACTGCATAGTATCAACAGCCTCATGCACAGAGAATCCATGAAAGGGTCAAAGCATGACAGGAACCAATCCTGCAGAGGTCTCATCTGAAGCATCGCAAACAGAGTCACTGATGTAGCAGACATCTTATACTCTAACAGGACTTGACCCTCTCTGGCATTCACTCTTTCATTGTGAAACCAACAAAGGATGGCTTTCTGAAGGACTAGGTTCCTGTCGTCCAGAAGGAAGTCAGCCTGGGTGCGAGAGTCTTAACAGGACTCCAATAAGCCATATTTGCTCCAGATGGGGTTTCTTGCAATTGATGATGAGCCCTAAAGTGTCCAGCAACCGTAGGGTAAGGCAAATGACCACAAGGAGCCTTTTGCATGTATGTGCAGCAATCAACCAACTGTCTATGTAAAAAAAGAGAACAATGTCCTGCTGACAAAGCCAAGCAGCCACCACAGGAGAAATCTGAAAACCATAACAAAATCAAACATTAGGATCAAACAATAAACACTGAATAGTTCCCAATGATGCTGCTGCAGTGGCAGACAGAAAGGAACTGAGGGTTTAGATGGGAAGTGTGCTGGACAGTAGTGCAGAGGGTGGGTGGAACTACTGCCAAAACTCTTATGTAAAAGCTCTGGAATGTTCCAAACGATACACTGCATAGGTGCAGATAACCCATTTGTGTGAGTCAGAGACCATGGAAAAAAATTGGATAAATCTGAATCAATAACAAATAAATACATTCACTTAAGTCAAGTGTACAAGTTGTTAGAAAACATGGCCTTTTGCATGTGTGGGACCACAATTCCCTTCAGTGCTAACTAGCACAACCAAAAAGTGAGTGATCATAGGAGCTGCAGTCCAAAAACACCTGGGGGATCCATATATTCCCCATCTCTTTGTTATAGTATTCTAAACTAGTAACATGCACATCACTTCCCCAAACACCATAAAATTGAATATTCAAGAGAAGAACTGAAAAATTCCTAGGTGGGACTGACTTAATCATTCTCTTAGGAGAGGGAATTCACTTCCATTTTTAGGAAAAAAGAATGGTCCATAAATTTTAATTTCTTATGCTCCAGTATCTATAAAAGCAAGAGAAGTCACCTTTTGTTTCAACTGATGAAGTTCCAACTCCTGAATTCTACCATCCCCTTAAAATTTCTCCTTCATAGCACAAAATCAGAGAGAGCTCAAAATATCAGATCAAAGAGGAAATGTTTCTCTCATTTCACCCCACAATTTGAACCACTAAGAAGAGATTATTCCAAATAGAAGTATCATACACTGTTATTTTATCCCATAATCCGTCCTCAAGTACACAGATGAGAATTTGCTCTTCTGTCATACATCACCGTGGTCTTTAGAATGAGGAACACAAAGTACAAAAGTACATGCTTGCTCTGTTTCAGGCACTTTCAAGATCATAGTTTATTTACTGTAGGTAAAAAGCTAGTATACAGATTGGGCATCCCTTTAACTTTCAACTACAGTTATATATGTCATTTAGTATTTTCTGTTTCAATGTTAACCAAATATTTCTAGACACCTGCCCCACTATTTAGTGTGTTCTGTTATTTGAAAACAAAAAGAGAAAAAAGTCAGTCTTTAATTTGTTCAATACATAATATTTACATTGTGAATGAAGCCAGAACAAGCAATGGTAAAAGAGGTAATAATCTTTAAAAAGCTGGTTTATATATTTTACAATAATGTGCTAATCAGCATAATTGTATATAAAAATTAAAACATAGTAGAGCTTCCTACTACAGAAGTCTTAATTGGCTGAACTGTAGTAATCACCTGGTAACAATTTACATGCAAAACTTGATAAGGTGGACAACTGTTGTTTTCTGAAGTGTTAAGCAGATTAATGACATGAGACACAATAATAACTTGTATACAAAAATTGAAAACTGCACCCAAGAATTGTACTCTTCTAAGGGGAAAAAAAAGGAACAATGATAAAATGGTTTCATCATACAACAAATTTTATAAAGGCAATTCCTAGGCAGATTGCACCTGAATGGCACACAAACTCCAGAGACACTAGATAGAAGGGTGTCACACACACACACTCACACTCACACACACACACACACTTTATAGCAGGCCTGTCTTACCACTAAGAAACAGAGACAGTGGCTGAAAGCAAATAATGGACTGCCAGGTATACAATTAGTTCAGATTTGGAAATTTACTAAAATTAGTAAGATACGTTTGTATACTAATCACACAATTCTTACTATGTATGACTGCACTGGAATGTATCCCATCCTGAAACAACTTTGTGAAACAACTGGACCTTAGGATTCAGAGCTATTTAAAAAAATGAAAACAAATAGACAACAAAGATTTACACAACCAGCATAACGCATGAAATGGCAAAACTGTTTTTTGAACCAATATGGAGATATTCCTCTTTTTTAAACTGAGTACTATACTTCCAAACCAATATCTAGAAAGAAAAAGCAGTCTACCAGGTACTGCTGTTGTGCTACTCTCTGCTCCATTTCAGGAGCATTCTGCTCCAAACTCTTGGTGATTTAACAGAGTTTGTTAAACTGTTCTCGGAGACTTCTACATAACTAACTTTAATGATTTCAAGATGCTTTCATGATTTGGGCCCAGGATGCACTGCCACACACTGCTGAGACAGACCCACAGCTGAATCAGCTGGAAACCAGGTGCTTCTTCCTCGTGAGAAATACTTTCTGCATGAAACTATTCCAGTAGAAGAAAAGGGAGTACAATACAAATTCAGATAAAGTAACTTAAACGTGATAGGAAACAGCATGCCATTGGGACAGGTGAACATGTTTAAGAACAGGAAGCTCTTGTATCACAGCCAAATCCTGTAGCAGACACACACATACACACAAGGGAAAAAAAAAACAGAACACACCACCTACCATTCCCATGAACAAGAGCAGATTTTCATCATATGAGGAGAAGGGGTACAGATGACAGAAACATGGATCGCCAATAGAAGATAAACTGCTTTACATGAAATGGGGTAAAGAACACTTGAGCAATTCGATTGCAGTTATTTTGTGAAGGCTGCTACTACAGCCCACAGGACCTCATTTGTATTGGCCTTCATACATTCAACTTCAGGATCTAGATCCAAGAGCTGCCGCACCCTCTTTGTAGCTAGGTCATACTGCTCATCCAAAAGGGGGGCAAAAGCGTTCTCAAGGACATCCGATGCATGGGCTAAATAAATGAGAGCCAGCAAGCGCTTGTCCATGCGGTGTGGGTCATTCACCCATCTGTCAAGAACAGCTTCTTGAACTTTCTTGATGAGGCGCTGCTTAATGTTGTTGTTGGTAAGAGGGTGTGTAGTCATGTCAAAGAGGAGAAAGTTCTGTTTCTCTGTAGTCAAAACTCCTTTTTCCACTAGGTTTTTGGCTAATCGTTCACGTACATTTCTTAACTGGTAGTGCAATTTTAATGGATTCCATGTCTCACCTGAAAAAAAGACAAACAACAAAAAAGCCCCCTGAATGTTTAGGTGGTACTCTGATAATTACAAGGGGGAAATGAAACAGAATACCATGTATTAATATAGCAATGTCAGGTAAGGATACAGCATTAACTGTCAATTCTGATATAGAAGAAGAAAGATGTCTTTTAATGACCATCTGCACAAAAGATGTTCTAAGATAGGGCAGCTTACCAGTAATGAGGAGTTCCATGGTGGCAGATTTGTGTAACATGGAGTCATTCCCTGATCCTCTCTTCAAACCAACTTCAAAAATATCGCAAAGGCAGAGGTGAAATGCAATTTTTAAATATAATTTCAGTAGCTTGAGAAATCCAACACCTCTTCCAACATCAAAGAAAGGTGCTAACAGTTTCCTATATATACAACTGTTTGTTGTTGTTGTTACATACCCCCAAGTCAACTCTGACTTATGGTGACCCTTTGGTAAACATAGGCAAGATTTCTTCAGAGGAGGGTTGCCGCTGCTTTCCTCTTTGAGAGTGTGTGCTTTTCCCAAAGCCACTCAGTGGGTTTCCATGGCTGAATGGGGATTTAAAACCTGGTCTTCTTGAGTCTTAGTCCAACACTCAAATCACTACATGCTGGCTCTCTATAAACAGCTATGGACAGACCAAAATGTGGTAACCTTGTAGAATGAAAGAATCAACAGCTGCTATTTATAATATCCACCCAACAAAATGCTGGTGGAGAAAGGGACAAAAGGTTGTCCTGTTAATAAAATTGATTTTATCTATCAACTAAAAGTATGTTGGGTGTTGTAAGGAAGCCCACAGCCTTACCACAGAGTTTACATCCTTTAAAAAAATCCTAAAATGAACAGGCAAATGTTTGTATATTCCTGCAAAAATATACTGAACATTTACCTGAAACATTTTATATCAGTTTTCTTCAGTAGCATGGTGACATCTTGTGACCAAACCTCCTAACTACAAGAAATTCTAAAAAGTACTATAGTTCAGAACATGTTCTACAAAGATGAGAAATGTGAGGTTTTTCCAGAGTAAAAATTCCATATGGCTCAGCTTCTTATGACACCCAAAAGAATGTTACCGTACATTGGGTACTTACCGTGAAGGTACTTTCTGTAGGATAGATGGCAGGAACAATCCGGAAGTATTGGGAACCTAGGACCACCCAGCTCAAGCAGGAAGTAGCACAAAGACTCTTGGGAGATTTTAGCTCTTTGTTCTCTAGTCCTCCTCTCCCAGGAGGCAAGTTCTCTGACTAGCATAGCCCTGTAAAAAAGGTAAGGAAACTCCTCGCTGTCGCCACTCCCCAAAAGTGACCTTCCTCGACAGTCACAGGGTGGGTCGGATTGTTCCTGCCATCTATCCTACAGAAAGTATCTTCATGGTAAGTACCCAATGTAACATTCTGTATGTCTAGATGGCAGGACCAATCCAGAAGTATTGGGACGTACCCAAGCTCCTTGTCTAGGGTGGGAGTGACTGTTTGTGAACTTCCTCTATTGCTGTACCTCCTCGTGAAGAACTCTTCTCCTGAAGGTGGCTTCAGTTGACTTGAACTTGTCTACCTTGTAATGCCTGATAAAGGTAGACGGTGTACTCCATGTTGCTGCTCTGCACATTTCCTCTATGGGCGCATTTGCTGAAAATACAGCCGAGGTGGCTGCCGATCTGGTGGAGTGTGCCATCACCCCAGATGGGCACAGCATGTTCGTGGTGTCGTATGCCAAGAATATGCATGACTTGATCCATGTTGCTAGAGTCTGCCGAGACACCCTGGCTCCCATTGATGCTGGGGTGAAGGATAGGAACAGGGAGTCGCATCATCTGAATGCTGCTGTGCGTTTGATGTAGAATCTACGTCAAACACACAGCAGCATTCAGACGATGCGACTCCCTGTTCGTATCCTCAGGGCCCTCCTGATGTCCAGCCTGTGCCACAGTTTCTCAGTAGGGTCAGACGGTCTGGGGCAGAAGGAGAGGAATATTATTTATTGGGATATGTGAAATTGGGATAGTACCTTGGGTTTGAAGGATGGATCTGGCCTAAGGTATACCACATCCTCTTCGAAGCAGCATAAGTGCTCCCTTATGGAAAGTGCCGTGAGCTCCCACACCCTCCTGGCTGACGTGATTGCTACTAGAAAGGCCAACTTGCTTGTCAGTATCCTAAGTGGTACCTTCCTCAGTGGTTCAAAGGGGCTTCTGGCTAGTTGGTGAAGTACCAGGGACAGGTTCCACAATGGGAATCTGTGGTGTACTGGTGGGGAGATTAGTGTCACCCCTCTTAAGAATCTCCTGATGTGCGGATGCAGTGAGATTCTGCTTCCCTGTGGGCCCTGTATGAAGGCCACCAGTGCAGCTACCTGTCTCTTCAATGTGTTCGGCCGGAGGCCCTTCTCGAGTCCCTCTTGCAAAACCTCCAGAATATGTCTTGTCAAGGCTTCCAGTGGGTCCACCTTTGCGGTTGCGCACCATTGCGAGAACATTTTCCAGGTGGCCTGGTATATCTTCCTCGTAGATGGTCTGCGTGAGGCCAATAGGGTTTCTATTACCTTGTCCTCGTATCCGCAGTCCTTTAATGTTCTCCGCTCAACCTCCATGATGTCAACTGAAGCCATGTCACATTGTGGTGTGTGACTGGGCCCTGGTGAAGGAGATCTTGGCATGGGAAGAGCCTCTTGGATGGTTCGACTGACATCTTTGTCAGGTCCAAAAACCACGGTCGACGTGGCCAGCGTGATTAGGACCACTTGTGCTCTTTCTGCTCATATTTTTCTGCACGTCTTCCCTATCAGGGGGAAAGGGGGGAATAGGTACAGTAGGCCTTTCAACCACTGGGATCAGAGGGCGTTGGTTCCCTCCGCACTTGGGTGGAAGAACCTGGTGAAGAAACGCTTCAGCTTGGTGTTGTGATGAGACGCAAACATGTCCACTGAAATTTCCCCGAATCTCCTCTGAATGTGTGCGAAGGTATCCTGGTTCAGTTCCCATTCCCCTGGGAGTACCATGTGTCTGCTCAGGAAATCCACTTGCATGTTGTCCTCTCCTTGGAGATGTTGGGCCATCAGAGACAGGACTGTCCTCTTTGCCCAGAGGAATAGAGCTATTGCTTCTGTGTGTAGTGACCTGGATCTGGACCCTCCTTGTCTTGCTATGTAAGATCGAGTCGTTGTGTTGTCTGTGAACAGCAGAATGTGTTGGTCCTTTAGCGTGCTGGAAAAGTGCTTCAGGGCCAGTCTGGCCACCCTGAGTTCCAGCCAGTTGATGCTGTGTTCCTGTTCTTCCTTCAACCATAGTCCTTGTACCACCTCGCCTTGGCAGTGTGCCCCCCCATCCTTGGAGGCTGGCGTCCGAAGTGACCACTATCTGGTGGCTGATTGTCAAAGGAGATCCTTTGGCTATGTTTCGTGCTTGCATCCACCAGGTGAGTGACTCTCTCACAGTATGCAGGATGTCTAGGGTGAATGCCTCTTTGCGAGATATTCTTTCCTGGTGCGGAAGTAGTGCCTGGAGAGGTCTGGAGTGGAACCTTGCCCATGGGACTACCTGAACTGCTGATATCATGAGGCCGAAGAGTCTCGCTAGTGGTGCGATCTGTGCCCTCTGTTTTCTTCTTGTCATCACAGTTTCCCTTTGACTGGACAACTGTCTTTCTCTGGACAGGGCGACGGAGTAGTCTACGGTGTTTATTTGCACCCCTAAGTGAACTATGTTTTGTGACGGCACCAGAGTGTTTTTCCTGAAGTTCACCATGAAGCCGTGTCTTTGCAGACACTCTACTGTCATTTGTAGTTCCTGCAGTGCCTTGTCCCTTGATGATGCCCTCAGCAGGATGTCGTCCAGGTAGGGATACAGGTGTGTCCCCTTGGTCCGCAGATGTGCGATTAACACCACCCTGCCTTTGGTGAAAACCTGCGGTGCCATTGCCAGGCCGAAGGGGAGTGCCTTGAACTGGTAGTGCTCCTCCCCAAACGTGAATCTGAGAAACCGTCTGCTGTCCGGGTGCATCTTGATGTGGAGGTATGCTTCCGATAAATCAAGAGAGGCCAGGAAGTCTCCTTCCTGCACCGCTTCCCATATCGACAAGAGCGTTTCCATCTTGAAACGCTTATAAGTGACAAATGAGTTCGTGAACTTGAGGTCTAATACCAACCTTAAGCTTTTGTCCTTTTTTGGTACTGTGCAGTAAGAGTACACTCCTGAGAAACGTTGCGTGTCTGGTACTTCTTCTATGGCATCTATCTCCAGTAGGTGGCTTATTGCTGTTCTCAGGTTCCGTGCCTTCAGCTGGTTTGCTGGTACTGGCGCGGGGAGGAACCTGTTCCTGGGTTCTGTGTTGAATTCCACTTTGTACCTGTGGGCAATGGTCTCCTGAACCCACTTGTCCATGGTGGATGCCAGCCAGACGCCCAGGAACCCCGACAACCTTCCCCCCACTGGAGATCTTTCCGAGTCAGGATTGCTGGCGGGAGGAACCTCTCTGTGACTGGATTCCCCCCTTGCGACTTGAAGACGGTTTGGTGAAAGGGGTGTGGCGAATGACGTAGTTGGTTCTGGCCCACGCCAGTCTGGTGGATCTGTAGTCCACTCTCCTTCCGTTTCCCCTGTAGTGACGAAAAGAACTGTTGAACTGGGGTGTTCGCCTGAATGTCTTCTTATCTTGCTTTCGCCCCGCTGACAGCATGGCCTACTTCTTGTCCTTCGTCTCGACCAGTATGTCTTTAAGGGCTTCCTCGCCGAACACTTTGGCCCCTTTGAATGCAGTGGTAGCCAAGGCGTTTCTACACCAACCATCGGTGTCCCATTGTTTGACCCAGAGAGATCTTCTGGCCAGGTTGGCTGCTCCTGATGCCCTGGCAGCGTATGTTAGGGAATCCTGTGATGCGTCCGCAATGAAGTTGAGAGCAAGTCAGATCCTGTTGAAGGCCTTGTTCAAGGAACCAGTGTCCAGGTCCTCAGCCTCCATGACCTCCTGGAGCCAAATTATGGCAGCCCGTGATATCAGGGCTGTGGCCAGTGAGGACCTAATTACCAGGGCAGATGCATCAAACGATTTCTTCAGGACATTATCGGCCCTCTTTTCGTCGGTGTCCTTGAGGGTACCGTCCTCTGCTCTAGGTGCCAGAGAACTGGAAACCATGGAGACCACCGGTCGGTCAACCACTGGGGTCTTCAATTTGTCTATCACCTCCTTGGAAAGCTGTAAAACCTTTGGGCAACTGCCATACCCCGCCTTCCCAAGGCTGGCTTGTCCCATTTTTATGTCACCAAGTTCCAGAAGGCTCTTGGGAATGGGAAGAGGGGCCTCTTTGATTTGTTCGCGGGCATCAGCGCCGCTGCCTTCTCCCTCTTGGGAGCGTGAGGGTCCTCAGCGGTATCTTGTTTGGTCACAGGAGGGGCAATCCCAACTGCTCACAAGGCCCTACTGAGGAGGTACGAGAACTTGTCCCCGTGGAAAATTCTGTCTGCCGCCTCTGGGTCTGATGTTTCTGAAACTGACAGTTCCCCTTCCTCTCGGTCAAGAGTGTAAGTCTCGTCATTGTCCCCTATGGTATCTAAGTCCGGATTGGTGTTCCGGAGAAGGTCCTCCCCTTCTGAGGCCCCATCCGACAAGGTGGATCCTTCCTTTTCTTGCCTGGTTGATTCCCCTTGTTGTCCTCTATTGGCTGATAGGGTTGGGGGGTGCCTTATTCCTTTTTGGAATGGGTGCCTTTCCCCTTTCCTTTCTTTTCCTCAGAAGGTCTGAGCAGTTAGGGGTTGCCTCCTGTTCCTCCTCCTGATCAGAGAGGAGGGCTTCAGAAAGCATCCTCAAGGCCAATCTAATAGACTCCTTCATGGCCTTGCCATCATCTCCCTTTTTCACCTCTTCCTCCCCTTTTCCCGTGTCCCCCACATCCTTGTCCCCTTGATCATCTGGCTCAATGGGCTCTCCATTGTCAAGTCAGCCAGTGCCCTGGGCATCCTTTCCCTCCATCCCTGTGGGGATGTCCCTATCCTCCTCCTCCCCTTCACTTGAAAACTGCAGGGTGCCTAGGATGTGCCTGGACTTCGATACCACCGCTCCCCCTACCTTGTCCTGGGTCTTCTTCCGTCCCCCTTCTATACGGCCTCGTGGTGCCCTGGCTAGTGCCGGCCAAAGAATCCTTAGAGCCTCCCATTTCTTCTCCGGAGCTGCGTGGGAGGAAGGACTCGAACAGAGTAGGCAGGCGGGGGAGAGAATGATGGCTGGGCGGCTAGCACGGCTGCCGAGGGAGGGGGCGCAGGGAGAGAACGAGCGCGGGAGGGAGGGGGAAAGGCAGAGAGAGATCAGCGGGGGGGGAGCCTTGAGAGGAGGGACGGTTGCAAGAGGAGAAGAAATTTTTTTTGGTGGAGGGGAGGAGTGAGTGGAGAGGTTCAGAGAAAAAAAAGTAGGCAAAGATAGGGTTAGAGGCGGGGGGGGGTCTATAGAAAAAGTTAAAAGGTAAAGACAATCCAGAGGAGTTGGGATACCTGCCTTGCAGGGCTAAGCAGGAAGTAGAAACTGGCCTCGTGGGAGAGGAGGACTAGAGAACAAAGAGCTAAAATCTCCCAAGAGGCTTTCTTCTACTTCCTGCTTGAGCTGGGCGGTCCTAGGCTCCCAATACTTCCGGACTGGTCCTGCCATCTAGGCCTACAGAAATAGGGCATACAATTATCAATATATTTGATCAAATGTCATGCTGTTTGTTTGTAAAATAGATCATGTTTAGCTAAAACCCTGCAAAAGCATCAAACTGTTGTGAAGAAATACTGTTATCACCCAACTGCAACTATATGTACTACTGTGAGGCTGCATTTTGCCATAAATGCTGGCACAACAAAGTCAGACCAGGTCAGACAACAGATGACTTCTGAAAAGAAAGAAATCTTCAGCAATTCCCACCCTCAATTGTATTCAACATGCTAAGAAGCACAACAAATAACTGAGGTGGCAAATTTATATACACTTTTGCCCACAAGAAAACTAGTATATAAGGGAAATGCCCAGTGAATAACCTTTTCCCTGTCATATTAGTATTTCATATGGAAAGAAAGAAAAAGAGTCTGTTTCTTGGGTGGGGGGGAGAGGAAAAGGGGCAAAACACTCAATCATTTGATCCCCCATCTAATGTGATACAGCCCAAATATAAATTTGTCACTTCAGTGAGAACTAAGGTATTATTTCCACCCACAGAAATACCTTCAAGAATTAAGGTCTTGGTATCTGACATAAGGAAAGAAATGTTATTATTTCATGGATCTACACATCACAAAAGTATGGAAACATGGTACAGAACTTGGCAATCTAAAAATGGCAAATTTTAAAATTAAAAATGGATTTACAGAGAAAACTCTGAAAATGCATACAGTGTGCTGCTGTATGTGAGAACTGACCAGGGAATGAGCAAACTGTGTTAACAACAACTATCACTCTTTGAGTGGTTATGTGTGAACTAACACATATGGGGGTCTTGCAGCTGTACAAAACCAAGACTGGAACATTCTCAAGTTGAGAAACCTCAGCAGGAATGCTGCCCTTGCTACCTCTGATGCATATGTTTGGGTGGAAATAAACTGGTCCTTCCTCAGTTTTGGTGACCACCGTGAAGGGTGCAAGAAGAACAGGGCATGAAAAGGGGGTGGGATGTGTGAGATTATAAATGGCAACACAAGGAGCTTCATGGTCTTCATGATGTAATGACAGTTCTAGGAGAGAAGTGGGGTTCTCCATAAAGATAAGCAGTACTATATTCTTTCTCAAACAGAATGCTGACACAATTTTGTGAGGCAAGAAATACCACCTTTGAGAGAAAATAAGGCTGAAATCTGCCTTATTGAGGTTGGAGGCATGGATTATGGCATCTACCCTTGGCCAGTGTGAGAAAGTCCACGTGCCTCACCAGACATTTCAGTAAGATAGAAGTATGAGAGTACTAAACCAAGGCTGTCCTCCAGGGAGTGATATGGATGCAATCAACCTCTAAATCCCTGTAATTAATAGAAAGGGAGGGAACAGATAGAAAAGCATAAGCTTACAGTGGGAAATTAATGCACCCTGGAGAAGTTCCATCCTACTCCTGACCAGCTGGTAGACACAAACACATCCACATGTGGCCTGTCCCAACAGCTATCAGCATCTGGAATACTTCCACATGAGAAGAAACATTCATGAGCAACTTCCATATTGCTGCTGGAAGAATCTATAAGGATGTTGTCCTCTGCTCCTAGCTAGATAGCTACTGGGGCTATTCTCTTCAGAATGTGTCAGTTCTAGAGATCCAGTGATAGGCGAACAAGCATTCATGATTTTGTGCCTCCTTGCTTGCCCATACAGAATGCCATGTTATGTTGTCTGTTGCAATCTGCACCAACCACATAGTCTATGGAACTGCTGCTTGAAGGGCTTGATGAGGATCAATAACTTTAATATCTTTATGTGCAGACAGCATTCCTCTAGAAGCCATCACCAGTGAAAGCAAAGATTTCTGCAGTTGTTTCCTCAGCTCAGAAGCAAGGCATGCACTGTCAGTACGGGGGAAGGCTGTAGCTGACAGAAGGTCGTGATCCCCACAATGTTCCTCACAGAACATACTTTCTAACATCTAAGGGAGGAATATGCTCCATGCATCTGAGGAAGCAGATCAAGTCTACAAAAGCTTATGCTATAATTTCTTTCTCAGTTAGTCTCAAAGGTGCTACACAATCACCTTGTTCCTTGTGAGAGTTATCAGTCTCCAGTCAAGCCTGGAGAAGAACCACCTCTGCAGATCCAGAATCACAGCTTGATGAAAGGTATCATTGCCGTGGTAGCTGCCATAAGACCAAACAGTTAATGGATTGTATGGGCCAAAGAGAAGGGATCCTGGGAAACATGGAGAATCAGGCTGATCTGCCACTGTGCCCTAAGAAAGAATCCAGTCTGGACCTATGTACTGAACAGACAGTATTGGTAGGAACTGGGATTTGTCCAAGCTGATGTGAACAAAGATTGAGGTCTGCCTCTAGTTTGCAAAAGAAAGACACAACAGTGAGCCAGTAGTATATTTACAGGAAGATGGTAACTCCACTGGTTCATGGGAAGGCAGCCACAGCTACCATGTATTTAGCAAAAATTTGAACAGCTCTGGAAAACTTGAATAGGAACACCTTCAACTGGTAAAATCTGGATCACATCACAAATCTGAAATACTTGTGTTTATTGAGCCAGCACACATAGAATTATAAAGCTGCAAGGGATTGCAAGGTGATCTAGTCCAATCTCCTGCCATGAAGAAATACACAACTAAATCATTCCCAAGAAGACAGCCATCCAACTCGGTTTAAACTCCTCCAAAGAAGAATCCACCACTCGCCACGATCTATTCCACTGTCAAACAGCTTTTACAGTCAAGACATTGTGAAGTCGAAGGCTTTCACGGCCGGCATCCATAGCTTTTCCTTGGGTTTTTTCCAGGCTGTGAGGCCGTGTTCTGGAATAGTTTCTCTCTGACATTTTTCACCTGCATCTGTGGCTGGCATCTTCAGAGAATGGTTGGGTAGGTGTGTGTGTGGAGTTTATATGCTGTGAATCCCTGTGAAGTATATGTAAATTTCTGTAATTGAATGGTTAGTTTCTGGGTATCGAAATGCAAGGCTCGTTAATGTCTGTTTGGCTAATGGTTGGTTGATGGGCCATTATCTGTTGGGAATCCCCCTGTCCCTGGGTGGAATTCCTTTGTGAGTGTTGAGTTTTGATTCTATTGTCCTTCAAAACTGGGAGCCAGATTTTGTTTACTTTTAAGGTTTCTTCTTTCCTGTTGAAGTTGTCCAGGTGTTTGTGGATTTCAATAGCTTCTCTGTGCATTCTGACATGATAGTTGTTGGCCTGGTCCAGAATTTCTGTGTTTTTAAATAGCATTTTGTGTCCAGGGTGGTTTATAACATGTTCTGCTACCGCTGATTTTTCTGGCTGGCCCAGTCTGCAGTGTCTCTCATGTTCCTTGATTCATGTTTGCACACTGCGTTTTAGTGGTCCCTATGTAAACTTGTCCACAGCTGCATGGTATGTGGTAAACTCCTGCAACTGTGAGAGGGTCCCTTTTGTCCTTCATTGAGCATAGCATTTCTTGGATTTTTTTGGTTGGTCTATAGATTGTTTGGAGGTTGTGTTTCCTCATCAGTTCCCTATTCTGTCTGTGACTCCTTTGATGTATGGTAAAAAATACCTTCCCTTTGGGTGGCTGTTTTTCTTCTTCATTCCTGTGTTTTTTTCTGGGTCTCGCTGCTCTTGTGCTGTCTGATCTGGAGTAACCATTAGCCTGTACGACCCAGTTTAAGTGCCTCAATTCATCCTCCAGGTAGTGGAGTTTGCAGATCCTTTTTTGCATGGTCTACCAATGTTTTTATTGTGCTTCTTTTTTGTCCTGGGTGATGACTGGAGTTCTTGTGTAGGTATCTGTCCGTGTGTGTGTATGTGGGGTTCTTTATACCTTGTGGCCTAACCGTTGGTTTGGTTTGCGGATGACTAGGACATCCAAGAATGGCAGTGTTCCTTACTTCTCTTTTTCCATCGTGAATTGGATATTTGGGTGGATACTGTTCAGGTGGTTCAGGAATGAGACCCAATCTTCTTCTCTGTGGTTCCAAATGGTGAAAGTGTCATCTACATATTGGAACCATGTTGTGGTTTGTTGTTTTTGTGTGTGTGTGTGTGTGTGTGTGTGTGTTTTGTTTGTTTTTTTTTTTGGTGCTGTTTCCAGGGCTTGCTTTTCAAAATGTTCCATGTAAAAGTTTGCTATCACTGGGCTCAGGGGGCTGCCCATGGCTACCCCAGCTATCTGTTCATAGAATTCGTTATCCCATTGGAAGTAGCTTGTGGTGAGGCAGTGTTTGGACAAGGCTGTGATGTCCTCAGGAAATATTTGTTGTATGAGTGCCATGGTGTTATGGGGACTTTGGTGAACAAGGAGACAACATAAAAACTGATCAGTCTGTCTCCAGGTTTCAGTTTGCTGTTGTTGATTTTTTCTATGAAGTGAGCTGAGTTTTTGATGTAGTGTGGGGTTTGTCCTATGTGTGTTTGTAATTGTGTGGCCAGAAACTTGGCCAAGTCATATGTGGGGGATCCAATGGTGCTCACTATGGGTTGGAGTGGAATGGAATCCTTGTGGATCTTGGGAAGTCCATACAGTCTTGGTGGGAGAGCCTCTAATCTACATAGATTCTGGTGTATAATTGGCTGAATTGATGGGTTCTTGATCAAAGCATTTGTTTTTCTGATGATTTTGTTGGTCAGGTTTTGCTTGAGTTTTCTGTATGTTGCAGGGTCCAAGAGAGTTCCCTTATTTTTTGTTTGTATTTTTTTGTTTCCATGATTATTGTGGCACTGCCTTTGTCTGCTGGGAGGATAATGATTTCTGGGTCTGCACTGAGATCCTTGATGGCTTTTCTTTCTTTTATGGTTATGTTGCTGGGTGGTGGTTTTGCCTTCCTCAGGATCCTAGCTGTTTCTCCTCTTATCTCTTCTGCCTCTTCCTCCGGGAGACAGTAGAGGGCAGATTCAACATGGGCAATGATGTCTTCAACTGGGATTCTGGTGGTATTAACTGCAAAATTGCCTCCTTTGGACAGGATGGATGTTTCTTCTTTTGACAGTTGCCGGTTGATAATAGTCTGTGCTGTGTCCAGCTGGAGTTTCTCTTGGTGTTTGTGGCATTTGACAAATTTTTGTTTCTGCCTTTCAGTGTGAATCACCATATCTTTTTCCATTTTTCTGTAGGTGAGGTTGTCAATTTTGTCCCAGTCTTGGGTGTTCATTTTTTGACTGATGTTGAGGTGGAATGATAATAGCTCCTTGTCTGTGTTGGCCAGGTCTTTGAGGTTGGTGTGTATTCTCTCTCGTAGCAGTGGTTTTTCCATTCTGTTGTAGATCCAGTTGGTCTGTGGGGATTTTAATGCCCTTTTTGCTGTGAGAAAGTGTGGTATGGTTTCTGTGTCTCTGCATCTTAACAAGAAATTTAATGAACAGAGTAGGTGTGCTCTCCTGGTCCGGAGTTTCTCCAGTCTCCTGGTGTCTTGGAACAGTTTCTCCCTATAGAGATGTTCAATGTGAAGTTGAAGGCTTTCACGGAGGGCATCCATAGATTTTCCACACACATCTACCCAACCATTCTCTGAAGATGCCAGCCACAGATATAGGCAAAACGTCAGAAAGAAACTATTCCAGAACACGGCCTCACAGCCCGGAAAAAAAACAAGGAAAATGTATAGTCAAGACATTCTTTCTAATGTTTAGGTGGAATCATTCTCCTTATAATATGAATCAACTGTTTTGTTTTTCAGTCTCTGGATCAGCAGAAAAGAAGCTCATTCCATCTTCTACATGACATCCTGGCTTGTGGGGGCAATTAACTAATACACATTAGAAACTGCTTAATGCAGTGTAGATGTGTAAATTGCTATTGCTTAAAACAATTTGTAAACCACTCTGATAGCCATTGTGGCTGAAGGGCAGGGTATAAATACCTAATTAAATTAAAAATTAAATCCCTTCAGGTATTTAAATATGGTTCTCATATCACCTCTCAATTTTAATCTGTATTGGTATTTTCATTTTTGTAAGCCGCCCCGATTGTTTTTAACAGAGGGGCGGGATAAAAATAAATTTTATTATTATTTTATTATTATTATTGTATTTGTGCATTTCATTTTTCATGCCTAAATGTAGTACCTTACATTTATACCTGTTGAAATTCACAGGATTATTGGCTCAATCACCACAAATATTTTTCACAAATATTATCTGTTGCTGCTAACCAATTTCTCCTCTGAAGAAGAAAAGGAGGGAAGCTAGTGTAACCATGAAAAATTTCTTCGTTCTGGTGTAATGACCGATTTCCCTGCTAGAGACTACTATCTCTCTCTTGGACAGTGAAGCAGCTTGAGAAGAAATTGGTGTGCTTGGCTAAAAATGAGAGTGATTTTATGACATCATCCTTCCTTCAAAGCATAGCAATGTCTTCTCATAGTACATGACAGAATAACATAGATTGTCTATTCAAACAGGATGAGAGCATCAAACTTAAGACTGATGACATGGAGATCAACTACAGTCGTCCCTTCACATTCGCGGGGGTTCCGTTCCGCGGACCCCCGCGAATGTGAAAAATCCGCGAATAACTACACCCCTCCCCCTCCCTCCCCAGGCCTTCGCGGGGCCTTCCTAGGCCCCACGGAGGCCTCACCGGCCCTCCCTCCCACCCTCCCCGGGCCTTCGCGGGGCCTTCCTAGGCCGCGCGGAGGCCTCACCGGCCCTCCCTCCCACCCTCCCCGGGTCTTCGCGGGGCCTTCCTAGGCCCCGCGGAGGTCTCACCGGCCCTCCTTCCCACCCTCCCCAGGCCTTCGCGGGGCCTAGGAAGGCCCCGCGGAGGCCTCACCGGCCCTCCCTCCCACCCTCCCCGGGCCTTCGCGGGGCCTAGGAAGGCCCCGCGGAGGCCTCACCGGCCCTCCCTCCCACCCTCCCCGGGCCTTCACGGGGCCTTCCTAGGCCCCGCGGAGGTCTCCCCGGCCCTCCCTCCCTCCCTCCCCGGGCCTCCCTCCCTCCCTCCCCAGGCCTTCGCGGGGCCTCCGGAGGGCCTCCGGGCGTCCCGCGAAGGCCTCCCCACCCCTCCCCAGGTCTTTCACGGGGCCTCTGGAGGCCCCGTGTCGCGGTTTTGGGGGGGCCCGGGGGGGCCCTCCCAAAACCGCGAATAACCGAAACCGCGAATGTCAAGTTCGCGAATGTGGAGGGACAACTGTACTTGGGAATTGAAGGCTCTGAGATCTTATGTTTTAGTAAGATGAAGAACAAAAGTACCAGCCAGAAGGATACTCTATATAGGCTCCCAACCACTTTGGTAGTGATGCAGGAGGCTGGAAACTGACTTATGCTAGTAGGGATCAAGTTTTCAGTAGGTACTATTAGTACTGAGATGACACAGTCTGAGCTGGTATCTTGGAAACTTTATGCTGTCAAGAGGTCTCAGGTTGCTTTGAAGGAGTTTCCAACAAGGAAAGACTGATCATATAGTGGCAGCATCACACTTCTGATTAGCCCTGGGAAGACTGGTCTGTTTTCTTATACCTGGTTTTCTTATTCTTTCTACCTGGAAGGCTCTTTGTACTTCATGTACTTGGTGGGGTCTTGATGTTAACCGTTTATCCTTCCCCTTGTGAATGGACAGTGACCTATCCAGAATTCAGGGAGATGAGAGTGAGTATTCACGTTCAGAATGACCCTGTATAGTTTGATGCTTGCAGCATGTATGAGCCAAAGGCACTGGGGCCAAGGTGACAGTACTGGTATTGAAGTGGTCAGTACTGAGGAGGCAAATATGGGAAGTACAAGACAGAGGCAGTGCCAAACTTTTATGGGACTGAAGTTCCAATTATTCTGATACAGTGTTTTTATATTCAGAGAACAAAACCGTGTGAAAAAGCTGATCCTTTGCTATCTCATCAGCAATCTGGAGGGATGTGAAGTCGAAGGCTTTTACGGCCAGCATCTGATACCAACCACAGATGCAGGCGAAACGTCAAATAAACTCTTCCAGAACACAGCCTCACAGCCCAGAAAAAACCCAAGGAAAATCTGGAAGGAGCTTTCCCAAGAAGAGATCCAAAGTCTTGAAATCCTATTGTGAAGACCATGATCTGCACAGAAGTAGACCCTCTGTCACTCTCCAATGCAGAACAAACACTCATCAGACTGGGCTACTTGAAATCTACAAGAGATACATTTCTTGAAAAAAGAGTTGTACAGACTACACAAACAGCAAATGAAATACTCATGGTGGTAAAGATAAGGAATGAATGCCAGAGATAATGATAAAAATGGAGTGGGGGGAGACTCAACAAGTCACTTGAGAAAGTTACTCAGCCAGATAATATTCCAAATGTTGCTGCCAGCACAGCAGACAAAAAGAAATCGAGACAAAAGCAGCTTTGACATGGCATATATATATATAAAACAGCATTTTAATAACTTTTTATGTAATCTATCCCTAAATATTCAAGGCATCTCATAAACATTCTTTTAGTTATCACTACAACCTTATTTTACCAGCAATTTTATCTTTATTTTATATCTGGGAAGACAAGGCATGCAGCATTTTTATAACTGCTCTGAGTTTCAATCAGAGCCCAGAGACTTTTAGCATTTACATCACTCTTCAAACCACTATGCAACACTGGCTGCCCTGTTAAAATGCTTAATTTGAGAAGTAAATAGAAAGAACAGAATCTATGTTCCTGGAGTTAGTGAACACATCCAACTGTCACAGAAGCTTCGTATTTCTCTCATTTTCATCCTCTTACATTTACCCTATTAATCATGCCCTACAAAGGCAACAAGGAAAGATCACAGAAATGTCACTGAAGGATGATGCAATCCTACAATTATTTCCTAGGTTAGAAATAGGCAATCTGTGGCCCTTCTGATGTTGTTGAAGTACAACCCCCATTAGTCCTATCCATCCTGGACAATGTTTAGCGGGATAGAAATTACAATCCACAATCATCTGGAGAGCCACAGATTCCCTTCCCCTGTTATTAGGAAATAGGTCTAACATCAAAGTATGTAATTTGTAAGAAAACATCGTGCTCTATTTCTAAGGCATTTAGACAAGGTAGAAGAATCAAAAGTAGGAGAAAGGAAATTAAAATGGGAGGATATACATGCACTGTGCTGTGGAGCAGAAATACAGAAGAGGAGTTTCTCATAGTCACCTGACCTGTTTATTCTGACTTCATGTTGCAATTCAAATGACCAGAATTTTTCTCACTTTTGAGTTTAAATGTGCATTCTGCTACTCAACAGTTTAATCCTATTCCAGAAATTACAACATTTTACAGTTGTCCCTCCGTATCCACGGATTTGATACCCACGGATTGAAAATATTCAAAAAGCAAACCATGATTTTGCCATTTTATATAAGGAACACCATTTTGCTATGCCACTGCATATAATGGGACTTGAGTATTCACGGATTTTGGTATCCATGGGGGGTCCTGGAACCAAACCCCAGTGAATATGAAGGGACAACTGTATTACTTCTTGCAGAAAAGAACTGAAGAATAGAACATGTCTTTTAACAGCAAAAACAAAACAAAAAAGAGCCATCTTTCAAGAGGTGTGGAAATCCAGTCAGTAACATGACATGCACTTTAAAAATAATGTTATTACCACAAGAGTTTCTATCCAGTTGCCCCTCTGTAAAACAACCTACTTTTTCCTCCAGTGAAAACAGTTCAGCAATTTTCAATATTCATCCTGATGATTCCTGCTACATTTCTAATGGACATCCAGAGTACAAGACAAAGGTGAAAGTCAGTGATGCAGCCCAATATGGAATTGTTTCAGATCTTAGCTTTGCCATGGGCTGACTTGAAGCTCTCAAGTATCTATTGATTAGGCATCATCTTCTTGCCTTTTGGAAAATTACCGTAACAACAGATGATGTGAATACTCAAATATCTATTAAGCAAGCTTGTTGTTGTTACATGGCATGGTCTTTGACTTCAAGTTAGCTCTATCATAGAGTTTTCTTGGCAAGATTTATGCACAGGAGGTTTGCCATTGCTTTCCCATTAGGGCTGAGACAGTGTGACTCACCCAAGGCCACCCAGTGGGTTTCCATGGCTGAATGGAAATGTGGATCCTGGTCCCCCAGAGTCCTAGTCAAAACCTCAAAATGCTACACCACACTGGTTCTCATAAGTGAGCTATATGAATGTACATTTTGTTGAATTCCACAAAAGCATTTAAGAATTTGAATGGAAATTCCATCATCAACCCTTTCTACATCTTGATTGTTACTCTCTCAAACTTGGAAACATTCGCTTTGTTAAGTCGCTGCCTCACGAGCGTCAGCATGCATGAAACACCAGAGAGACTGAAAGAGTAGTATTACACAATACTGAAATGCGAACAGATGAGATGTACAGGCAGATCACCATAAGAGCACTCCACCAACAGAAGGAATTTGAGAAAGCTTTTTGCAAGTGAACAACATTAAGAGCAAGCCAAAACAACTCCACAGACAGGAGAGAACTCCCACCCCCCACACTGTAATGTAATGCATGTTACTTGGCGAGTGTATTACTCTGAGGGTGCAATTCATCCATCCATCCATCCAAATACAGTATTTATACTATGCCTTATATCACAGGATCTCAGGTTGGTGGTTAACAACTTCCTACCATCACAGTCACCCAAATTGAATGAACAGTAATGTTTAAAATTAACATTCAGAGTATCCAAAGTTGTTGCACAATATTTGGAAGGATGACATTACACAAGTAAGAATATGCCATGCCCTAAGCCAGAAAAATTGCTCTTTTAAAAACTAGCAACGCATGACAGATCAAAACAGTTTGTTAAGCACTGAAAGATACTAATTTTCTATAGACGTCTCTTACCACTAAGCAGTTCTATCCAGTTCTGCACTGTTTCTGGAGGCTGCGTCTCCTTAATGTGCTTCAGAGCTTCATCAAGTAGAACATCTCCTGTAGGAGCATCTGATTTGCAGATTACCTGATGGGAATTGCAGAAGTTTATTTCAGCACCTCAAAAAAAAATTGGGGACTTCTTAAATACCACAGATAGTGTGTTTGCATTTGACCTCAAGGCTCAATGTTGAAATATTTTCTCTTTTGGGACCAGTGTCATAAATTTTCACAAATAAGATGCAGTATCTTCAACCTGATTCAAGACCTATATTGTGAAATGTCTCTTCAACTCTTAACACAATTAAAATGCATAATGAAAAAGATGAAGGGATAATCTATATTACCCCATTCATGAAAGCCAGGAAAGAAATACTGTATTCCAAACCACCTACTGCATGATATTAGGATACGTATTTATTTACTCAGACTGGCAACAAGTTTCTTTGTAAATTAATTATATTCTTTCTCTAATTGCACCATGAGCAAGCACTTCCAATCAGGGAAACATTTAAAGTACAACTCTCAGCATAACCAATTGCTGTTGAGTGCCTTCAAGTAGTTTCCGACTTATGGTGACCCTAAGGCAAACCTATCATGGGGTTTTCTTGGCAAAATTTGTTCAAACAGGGGTTGCCTTTGCCTTCCTCTGAGAGTGAGAGAGCATGATTTGCCCAAGTTTCCATGGCTTAGCAGGGAACTGAACTCTGGTCTCCAGAGTCCTAGTCCAACACCCAAATCACTATGCCACGCTGGCTCTCAACACAACCAGTAAGTCACATTAATTCCAAATAAGGCCAGAATAAATATGGAGAGACAGAAAGGCCTCCAATATAAACACTGTAACTTTGAAGTAGCTATAGAAAAGAAAGTGTATCAATGCAGAGACATAGGAGAGTGATGACAAGACAAGAAAAAAAAAGTGACATGTGATTCGTGTTGATAAATGGATCAACAGAAACAAAAGAGGTAAAAGAAAGTAAGCCATAATAACCATTAGGAGAGAGAGGAACAAATAACAGGAGGTGGCTATTAGTGCTAGATGCAAAAAGACTGAATACAGTACGCAGCTTTTTAAAGGAGTGCCCACAGAAGTAACATAAACTAGCAATTTTTGTGTGGAGAGAGAGAGAAGGAAAGAGTACAGAATGAACCTTTCTCTCAATTTCAGAGACAAAGGGATACAACAGAATCTGTAACAGTGACAAAAGGACTGAGCTGGAGGGAGCCTTCCAGCTTTCTCTGTTTGATACAAAATATCAGCAGAATATACAGGAATATCTGTCAGAGGATCAAATACCCATGAAAAGGGGGATGATTAGAGGAGAAGCAGAAATACTGAGATTTTGCAACACATGGTCTCCAAATTTGTTTTTAAGCCCACCCAAGTCCCCTCAAAATTGTACCACCAAATTTCAGTAGCAAACCACAAAAAGGAAATGCTTGTTTTAAAGAGGTTTTCACACATTTGCAGCCCAAATGTGTGTCGTTTGCTATTGAAATTCAGTGCACAAGTTGAGGGGGAGTGAACTGGTCCCCAATCTGCTGAATTTGTCCATCTTTTTGCTAGAATAATGTTAAGATGTCAGTGCAGAGTTACATAAAAAAGAATCACTAATGAAAGGACAGAGCAGGAGTGGAAATCATGAAGCCCTCCAGATGTTGTTGGACTGCATGTTCCACCAGTTATAGCCAGCATAACTAGTGGCAACAAATGGCAGGAGCTGCAGTTAACTACTTCTGGAAGGGTGCACGATTCCCACCTGGCTGGAGAGAAAGGTAAGTAACCAAGTAATAAAGATGATAAATATGGAACTCAGAAGAGGAAGGTACAGGAGGCCAGCAACAAAAACTAACAAAATGATCACAACAATAAAAAACACACTATAACACCCATTATATAACTGAATTTCACCACTAGTGATAAGTTTTGGTTACATCTCTAGTGGGCCTGTTAAATTCCATAGAATGTCAAGTGCAATTCATGATCCTAGTTCATGTAGAAAGTAAACTTTAAAAATACCTAAATCTCTCTAATGAAAGAATTAGCACTGCTTTCTATCTTATTCTAGGCTCAGTAAAATTTAGAGTGTCTTGCTAATTCTCTAATCTTAATCATACGATAAATGTAGAAAAGCAGGAACATGTAGGATAAAACCTGGACTAACTTTAATAAATATAATTATGAAGACTCCAACACTGAATGCATACTCCTATGAAAAAGTATTACAGTGGTCCCTCAATATCCACGGGTTCGGTATCTATAGATCTGAGCAACTGTGGATGAAATGTGTGTGTTTATTACCTGCAATCAACTGCAGCCAGGCCGGGAGGTAGGCTGGAGCAACAAGATCTGGGAATGCTTCAGGAGATGGGGGAGGGGGCAAGGACACAGGGCAAGAACACACAGAGGACGTACGGATGAGGAGAAGCTTGAAGAAGCTTCAGGAGACGGGAAGGCAGCAGCAGTGAGCTCCATGAGCCAAGTGCACATTCTTTCTCCTGGGAGCATGCCATCCACTGAGCACTGCAGCCAAAGCCCTGCCATAGTAGCCTTCACTGCTGGCCTGGAACTGCTTCTCAGCCTGGCTGCGGTCAATGTCAGATAGTAATTTTAAATTTTAAGTAGGGACTTGACATCTGAGTATTTTGGTATCCACAGGGGGTCCTAGAAACAAACTCCTGCAGATGTCAAGGGCCACTGTATTATTGTAAATCTGAAACACATTTCTAGTTGTACGTATCACATACTCCTTCTCTCTGGCTTTTCTTCACAAACAAAGATTCAGGAAGGACTCACATACAGTGTTTTATCATTTCTATTGCAGGCTTAACTATCAGGATCTGGTAACACGTACCCTCTCATAGTGTATTAACAGCTCCATTAGTTAGCATCAGCTTAAATTCAATGAGCTAGATCCAGGTGTCACTCCTGTCAACAGAACAGGATGACTTTTGCCAAGGGGATATGGAACAATTCTGGAGTAGATTTCTGGAGGGTGAACGTTATTGCAGGGTGAAGGGAGAATTGATGAAAAGTTGCCTTTTCCTTCCCACAGTGGGATACTTCTATTGGATTGGGGGTGAGAATCACATGGCTCTCCAGATACCACTGAGTACACTCTAGCCAACAGCCAATGGTAAGGAATGCTGGGAGTTGCAGTCCCACAAGGTTGTGGAAGCTCTGAGTTGAAGCACTGTATGCAAATGGTGATGGACACAATTTAAGTCAGTCATTCTTCTTGGCTGGTATTTCTTAGACAGCACTCACCTGTGTGTGTACATGCTGCCTTCAAGTCACCTGTCAACTTATACTGACCCCATGAATTTCATAGGGTTTTCTTAGGCAAGGAAAACTCGGGGCGGTTTTGCCAGTTTCCTCCTCTGAAATATAGCCTACAGCACCTGATATTCATTGACTGGCCTATAGAAGGGGACTTTTAATCACATGGAATAGTTTCACCACTCATGAAAAGGGCTTTGCTGACAGCTATCATTCCAAGCTGTCATTTTGTCTCTGAATCTAAGAGATGAAGACTCTCCTCTTAAGTTTAAAAAAAGGCAAGAAAAAAGAATGAATTTTATAAGTCTACCTACTCCTTTTCTAGACTACACAATACTGTTTCACTTTCCTGCTTATTTTAATCAATGACAGATATTGAAGAATTGTGAAAACATTTTCACCTCTTAGCTAATATGGAAAGAACTTAATATCTGGAGATTAAGGGGGAGCGGGAAACAAGACTTGGACAAATCTTTGCCAAGACAGAATATATATATCCAGCGGAACAACAGGATCACATCTTACCACCTGTTCTTGCGTTGTCAACCAATTAGATACAGTATTTATACAAGGTGACCCGAGTCAATGTATACTCAACCCATGGAATCATAAATGTTTAAAAATCTGGAGAATTACTGTAAATTCTGAGAGTATGTGTGGCTCTGTCCACAAAAATTATGCTCCAAAAACCAGAATATGGGAGACACTGCTTTCACATCATGCATTGGTTCAACTTAATTTGACCCTTATTTTAAAATATACCATAATCTATAAAGTATCTTGCTTACTCAATTTATTTAATGTTCTAAATCTCACATCTTTCACATTTACCTTAAAAATACCTAACTAAAATACTCTAATGCAAGCAGTCATAGCCTGAGTATTTCAGGAACTGTTTCTACATTTCTGAAAAAAACAAAAACAAAAAAAAATCTTGGTAGCTTTGTAAAGAAGAGAAGAGAGCTATTTCAAGCTATTCATAACTACCTAAATGTAGCTAACTGTACATAAGTAATAGCTGCATACACAAAGACTCAATTCTGAACAGAGAGGCAATATGGAAACTTTTCAAACTTGCTTTTTAAATAGGTGAGCAAAAGCTAATATTGACAAGGGAAAACTGCCCATGCAACCAAATTTGGAGTACAAAATGAAGTATTTTTCCCTCACATGAACTTCTCAGGGAAAAAGTTACTTTGATATAATGCCAACAAAATCAACCACAGAACAAAACACAAACAGAGTCACTCTCAACTAGGTTTTGGATTAACAAACACCAAAAGCATAAATCTTTTACAACACTGCTCATATGCTTAATGTTAGATATGTCACTTAAGGAACTTAAATTATTCATACTAGCATTCTATTAAACTCTTTACAAATGGTAAAATGGGTGTACACAGCTATACAAAGGTACCACATCTCCAAATTAACATCTGAAAAAGTGTATTGGACAAATACACACAAATACACACACAGTATTCGACACTCTACATCTTACCTTTCTAGTTAGAAGACTTTTGCGTCTCATTCCAAATGCCTCCAACTGAAGACGTCCTCTCAGTGCCAATTCAATTAACATGCATCCACGGAGCCCAGAGGAAATGCAATCATTCCAAAACGAAGTGTAACCCTGGAGAGCAAAATATATGTGCCAATAAATTTTAAGTAAATATACACATAAAAATGAGAAGATGAGCCATGCAGGATCAGCCCAAGTATCTATTTTTGATTTCTTCAAATGTACAAAAGCCCTGATTCTTAAGACTTGGGAAACATACAAATTTTATTCTAACTAGATCATCTAAATGATTGGGGTGGGTGGGGAATATACTTGTTCCAAAAGTCAATTATTTGGGTTGATAGCCATAAAAAACATGGATTGGTTTTATCAAACAAAACAGAACCAACTCACCCCCATCCCCTCCAAAACACCACCTTGGGACATGTGTCATTCCCTTCCTCACCAGCATTTGCAAAGTATATGTGCTGTTAAGTTTTGTGCTGGAACACTATTTTAGTTTAATGAAACTCGAAATACAACCCCTCGCCCCCAAAGCTGTCTCAAAACCTGTATAGCACTGTTCCCAAAATGCTGGCCAAGGAAATTTCAGCAAACCCCCTCTTCCCCCCCCAAAATAATTTCCACTGAATGTTTTAAGGCTGTATGTTCTGTGCATGGCCATAAAAAAAAAAAAGAATTGCCTCAACACACCATGTATGTTAAAAAATGTTTTGAACCTTTCATAAAATGGGATGGTATGTTCTTGGGTTTCAATTCTGGTTTGTCAGGACAGGAAAAGGCAGGAATTCCAATTCAGATGAAGTTTAGAGTCTAACTAAACTTTTATCTAGTCTTTAAAGTTTAGAGTCTAATGACCATGGACAGAAGATTCCAATGCTGGCAGAAAAGGCCAACTGGGGAGGCAATCAGATAAAAGGCACCAGCACTCTTGCCTATTCCTGTTTAGTCAGGTTTTCAATAACTCTGACTTATTGTTTTATCTGAACCAGACAATACCTCCATCTTCTCTTCCTCACAAACTGCTCATTTGTACAAACAGCATAACTTAGTGCTTATGGAATATGCATTTTACTATAACTTTTCAAGGTTATATTCTCATTTGCTACCAATTTGACTCTGAGGGATTATCCCCTTCAGGAACAGAATTGAAGAAGCTTTCTTGTCTCCAAAAAGAACTGAAACAGATAAGTTAATTTTAAAAACTTCCATAAAGAATTCCATTGTTTTTTTTCCTTGCCACAGCTGTTCAGGTTTAATAAAGCTTTAGTAACTTAAAATCCAATTGATTATGCAAACTTCTGGCTTGGAACCAGAGCACCAAAAGTAGAACTCTGATATGGGATGCTTCCACTGCAGGAAGAATTGAGAAGGAGCTAGACATGGTAGGGCTCAAAAGACAAAGCAGCCCAACAACTGCCTACATTTGTTTCTAGAAGACATTTACAACGCACTACTATGCACATTAATATGGAAGTTCACTTATGTTCAAAAGAGCATCCTGTCAGGTAGGTGTGCCCAGGACTGCCCTCTTACAGGTTTTGTCTACAAACAGGGGTGGGCAACTTGGAGGGCCACACCTCCTCAAACAATTTCATTCCTTATATATAAAAAAAATTCCCCATGCTCCCAGAATCAATTTCATCACATTTTTGGGACTCCTCTCCAGGTCATTTTAGACCTTATTTGAACCTAGAACTAACTGAATTCCAGTTTACCTCTTGATTAGAAAAATGACTCTCCTGGGCAAAAAGTGGCAAAATTACCTCCCTCCCCCCATTTTAGCAACAAAAAAAAAGGGGGGGGAATTAAAGAAAAGAAAAAAGATGAAATTGGGAGGGGATGATTGACAGTTGTAGGGCCTAAAAACAACCTGGGAACTGCATATAGCCTGTAGACTACACTTTTCCAGCCCTGCTGTAAATTCAAGCTAGTTCACATGGCAAGAACTTTTTATTTTGCCTAGATCAGGTTCATCACCACCTTCAGTTAACACACAAGCAATGAAAACTGACATTATCCGCAATGTTACTAGGTATCAGCTTTTTTGGATACCATTATGGCATAAAGAGAGAGCTATTATACATGCACACAGGAATACATCTCATTAATACACAAAGTTATACGTGCTTTTGACTGTTCCCCTCCTAAATATATTCATATCAGCAGAAGGATGTTAATTAAAGTCAGAAGTGGTGGTCTGCAGCTCTGCAAAAACAAAGGGCCATCAGCAGAGACAGAAAGAGCGATAAACTGCAGTCAGCAATGTCACATATACCAAATATTCCGAGATGTTCTGCCACATAAATGGGGCCAGTTACAAACGGAACTTTGAATCCGACATCACAACAAACGAAGCATAACTACACAAAAAAGTCAAGATTTTCTACAATATTTAGTTATTTATACCCTGCTCTTACTATTGAAAGTAGACACACAATTTCACCACAGCAATGTATAAACCTGCTGGACCATTCCCCTTTCTCAAAGCTTGATTTGCTAGTGAGTGCACAAATTAACAGGCATAACTAGGACCTACAGTGTACCCACCGTATCTTGGGCTCACAATTTGTGGGTTCAACCCACCACAGATTCAAACGGCAGTAGTGTACACAATACATACTATCTGTACTGTATTTTACACAACACATTTGCAAGGCTGAAGAGGGTGTAGAGACATGAACACAAGGCTTTCAGAGAGATGCTCATATAACAGCCTCAAGCTGGGGGGGGGGAGTGGCAGTGGTTGCAGCAGCTAGCCAGCCTGCCTTCCACATCAGAAAAAACACAAACACCACAGCCTCAAGCTTGTGTATGTGTATGTAGGCGGTGGGGGGGGGGTGATGGTCGCAGAAGCTGAGGTGGCTGCTGCTGCTGCTCTTTCTTACTTCCCTCCTTCCACATCAGAACAGACACAACAACTCAAAAGACACCCCAAAAGATGTGAGGCTTGAAGAGAAATGTGAACACGAGGCTGCAGAGAAGAGATGAGTGAAATGATGGGAATCCAACTGTAGTGTTTGGCGTGAATCCATGCCTCCTGTCACTTCATGGATCCTTACCTCTATCTGCAAGCCTCACATCTTTTGAGCTGTCATGTAGAATAGGAATGAACAGAAGCACCAGAACTGCCGCCTTGAGGGCAGAAGTGGGTAGTCCAAAGAAAGCGCACCTGATAGCCAAGGCTTGCCACTACCTCTGCTAGTGCCCTACACCATTTCATTAATAGGGACTTGAGCATTTGGATTTTTCTTATCTGTACAGGGTTCTGGAACCAAACCACTCTGGGATACAAAGGACCCTTTGTATTTATTTATTGCCTTTCTCCCAGAAATAGGACTCAAGGCAACTTACAGCAATCAAAACAATTATAAATGAAAACAAATATATTTTCAAAAAGTTACTAAAAATGTAATTATTCTTGTTTATAATCTCATTTTCCCCACACTTAGAATTCAAGACAGCTAACAAATAAAAAGAATTACAAGTAAGAACACACAAAAAAACTGGTGAATAAAATAGTGTTAAACTGTCTAAATAATTAAAACTATTTAAAACACTGAATTAAAAGCAAAGATTATTAATTAAATTAGGAGTAAAGAAGGCAAGATTTCATTTCACTTTGACAGTATAGCAGCCAAGTAAAAGCAGATAAATTCCACTGTGGCAAGAAAAGATCAAGCCTACTTTTAATTTGTTGCTTCATCTTCCTGCCCCAACTGAATTTGTAGAACACAATGTAACAGAACTATTTACTTTTATAAGTTTCCAGTTTTTTAAGAAAATGATTAAACCATCTACTCAGGAAAATACAAAATTTTACTATCAATATGTGAACACTCCAATGACTAAATTTCAAGTTACAGAATTAGCTGTTTGCATTATTAGTTTAATTTTCACACTGTTTACCTTTAAAGGGCAATTTTACAGCTCACAAACTAGGTATAAAATCACTCTTCAAGAGTAAAGTAAGCTGTCAATTTATATTTCAGTCTTCTTAAAATCCACATTACAAGGTTATTTATAGGAAAACACCAGCACAGCTTGCTTCTTAATTTAATGCTTAGTCATCTCTTTCCAACTTCTGCTCCTAGCACTCTTTCCAGGAAAGCATATTTTCCCCTTTCAGACCTTATCTTCAAAAGACATTTGTTTCAGCAACTCATCTACCTCTAGTCATAGTCACAAGCTCTCTCAATGCTTGATTTCTCCTTCTACCTTGAACACGCCCCCCACTCTATCTCTGGTATTAAATGCAGACTACAGAATGCTCTTGAATATCAGTAATGCAGGGCAGGCCGCTTTCCGCTGCTTTTTTCCCATGGAGATGTTTTAATTTCTAAGCATGCCTTGTTTTGTAAAATTAATAAGTAATAAATAAATCTAACTTTTTTTCAAAATGACTATACCCAGGAAGCATCACTAGATCTAATTTACAATGCTTTTAGCAAGCTAAAATGATTATATTCAGGTGTTACAATAAACTTATTCAGGTCTTCATTTTTTTCTGTTAAAATATTGTTGTGCCTTAAAGTTACTAGCAATCCAATAAAAATAAATGCTGAGCTCGGAATATACTTGATTATGGGAAAATAGTTTTGAGATATTTATACAATATGTTAAATTATCATGGTGTACTCTGGCTTTATATTTAAATCTAAGATGAATACATGAAGGCTGCAATCCCCATATATACTTTCTTGGGAGTACAGTCCATTGAGTTCATTGGAACTTATTTCCAAGGATTTCACTGAAAATCAGACTCCAATACATCTTCTGGAAAAACTGTGTCACTGACAGCCCTAGTGAGAATACAGCCAGGTCAATATCCAGTTCTATCACTTATTCTGTCATCAGTATCAGCCTCCTCACATAAACTTTGCATGCTCTACCATCGAGCTGTACTTTCATATTTCACCTAGGATTGTAGCGAAAGAGTCATTCAGCCAAAATTTGTAAAACTGACACCTGTGGTATGCTATCAAAACCCTAAACCTTTTTTGAACTGCTATGAAATAAAGCATCTATAGTTCTGTGGGTTTTTCTTAAGAACCCAAAAATGTAAAAACAAAGCCACAATTTGACTTTATATTTACCAACACTATTTTAATGCCTTCTTGGAAGGAGTATTTAAAAACATCATCTCTCAAAATGAACCACTAGAGAAATTACCCATTCACACTATTAGAGTGTCTTTTGCTATAAATATCATGGTCCACTATAATGCAGACACCCAGTGAAATACAAGAGGTGGCCATTTTCAGAAGTCAGAATAGGGTCTTCTGGGAACAGAATGACTACAAATTCCCCCCCACCTGAAAAGAATTTTACACCCACACACAATTATTTAATTAAAAAATCCTATTTAGAGGAGAGTGGGACAGTTGTGAGCTGGCTCTTGTTAAATCAGTGCAGATCTAGTTTCACCTTTCTAAAGATTCCTCAGTCTCTCTTCGCTTTAGTTTTCCAAAGGATAGCTTTGCAAAAAATGCAACAGAACACAAAGATGCTGCTATTTGAACTTTAAAAAGCTATACTCCCAACCCAACATTGCTATGCTCCACATATGCAACATCTGGAAGGCTGCATGATTCCCACCTCTGCTTTAATGCATCAGTATAGGAGTATGAAGCAGAATGTATAACAAGTCTATGTGTTCTTGTATCTTTGATGGCAATTATCGCTCATAGGAGGGTCAACAAACTTGGTAATGAGAAACATTCAACTATAACCTTTTGAAGACTATGCAACATCTGCAAATTCTGTATTTGGGGGAATCAATATCTGAAAAGCAACACTCTCCCTACTATCTTTCAGACATTATTTTGTCTACCTTAACAAAATGCCACTTTCTTTTCCAAAACAATTTCATGTCAGAACTCACCAGGAATGTTGTGTCCACAGTTCAAGAAGGATATTAACAAGCCAGAGAAGGGCGACCAAGACAACAAAAGGTCTGGAAGCCAAGCCTTATGAAAAACAACTTGGGGAGCTGAATATGTTTAGCTTGGAGAAGAGAAGACTGAGAGGGGATACGATAACTATTTTTAAACATCTTTAAATTTAAAGGGATGTGACATAGTAGACGGAGCAAGCTTGTTTTCTGCTGCTCCAGAGACTAAAATATGAACCAACGGATTCAAATAACAAGAAAACAGGTTGCACCTAAACACTAAATACAAGGAAGAACTCCTTTACTGTAGAGCTGTTTGACAGTGAAATAGATTACCTCAGAGGGTGGTGGACTCTCCATCTTCGGTGGTCTTTAAACAGATGCTGGATGGGCATCTTTCAGGAGCACTTTAGTTGTGAATACCTGCCTGGTAAGGGGTTGGACTTGATAGCCCTTATGGAACCTTCCAACTCTATGATTCTATGTCTGTGAACATACACTCAAATCTTGATTTTTATTATTATTTAAAAATCTTATACTAGGGGTGTGGCCAACCATCAATCATAGTGGATGAGTAAACCACAAGCTGGATGACATCTCAAAACTTTTCATATACTTGGAGCAAAATAAAAAACAAAAACAAAAACAAAAATATCTTCAAACTGCCAAGTACAGATGCTTGGAACTAAAAGAACTACGGATCAGTCCATTATGGACTTCTATCTTGCAGTAAAAGTGCCCCAATAGCCAATAAAAGGTGAGGAAGACACATCTGATTTAAATATGGCATGCAGGCCAGGCAGAACAGGGAAGGGCAGGGAGAGAAACCTACCTCAGATGGCAACAGAATTATATTTCCCTGATCTATTGGGAAAATTAAGGGCGAACTTGATCAAAGATCTTCTGAAAGATTGGTGCTTAGCCTGTCAATGAAAAGCTTACTACGTTTAAAAAGAGAATCAATGCAAATGAGGCTCCTCAAAAGAGTAATACGCTTAATGACAGGATCCAGTGCTTGGAAAAGATTAATGATTTAATAAGTAATAAAACTGAATATCTGGAAAACAGGGGGAAGCATCTTAATATTTGTTTTATGGGGGTCCTGGCGTGTTTGGAACAAGGGTATCAAACACATTTCATGATCAAATGGCTAAATGAATTGTGCTCGGAGCTATGCAGTCTGCTGGAAAACTGCTGAGGGATATTTTCCTCTGCTTTGCCTACTATTCTAAGAAAGCCTTGACTTTTGCCAAAATTAGCGCAATACTGAACTTAAAATACAATTGTAACGATACCCTGATCTTCAAAGATTTCATGGCTGAAATACTAAAGAGACGTGCCTTCAAGCCCCTTAAAAACATTGCTTCAAAAAGAGAGAATCAATGGGAAATCCTATTTAAATTTATGGTCATGAAAGGCAATAATACTATGATCGCCATTACAAGAAAGCAACTTTTGGATATCGTGTGGCATTTGATGTCCCCTTTCCGAGAGAATTGGAAGAGGAGATATGCAGAGAAGAGCTTCCCCACATCTGCAGAGACCAAGATTTTCAAGCATCAGACTGGAAAGTTGTCAAATGAAAAAAGGATAAGAAAAATAAATCATGCACAGCCCCCAAAAAGAAGTAAGTTTGATACTTTCAGAAAAAAATTATCTGCTGATTAACTGTGGGTTAAGGAGACCATTACTTGACAAGAACTGAGACAAGTGGGAAGGATGCCATTTTGAAAGAGTCCATAACTGCTTGGAATAAGGACAAACAACCTGCCATCTTTTCAATCAAGACAATAATACTTTTCACTTTGAGCCTTCAAACAAATGGAACAAAGATCTCTAACCACCTACTGATCACATTGCGACTTCTCTTCACTACATTTCACAGAATTTTAAGCTGACTCTTTACTACAACTCATGAATTTTGACAAGAAGAGGAGGGTTTTTTGTTGTTGTGCTGTTTCTATCATGTTTATACTGTTTATTATAAGTAGATGTGATCGTGTAATTTTTTCTGACTCCACTCAGCTCTTCTTATTGCCCAGGCACGGCACCTCCTCAGTCTTGAAGCTAGTTGTGCTTTGGAACATATGGGGAGGCTGCCACATTATATGGCGATATGATTATATGGTGACACCATATTGATACAATGGGTGGAATAAGAAGTTTCATTTAAAGTAAGACTAGGGTCAGCATCCAAATGTGCAAAAATCTTAAAGCAAGTTAGACAATTTCATCATAACATTTTATTTTTAAAAGAAATTCACAATAGAGGCTCAAAACCTGTGTTACCGATATCACAATTTTGGGACCAGTTTGTGGTGGGAGGGATGGGTAAAGCAAAGAGAGTTGCTGTTGTTTTTTATAAGACCCTGTTCCAATTACAAAACATTAAAAAAGACAGAGGGTAGACTCCTGATTTTACAAGGTATACTAATGAATCACACAGTCATGATAGGGAATGTCTACACTCCTAATAAGGATCAGAACGTATTTATGATTCCCCCACCCCCAGTTTTGAATGACATTATAACTGGGGAAAATTCACTCAACCCCCCAATTTGCCATATGCCTTTAAAAAGGAGATAAACAATGTTCTCTAGGACTGGAAGACAACTGGCATTCCAGTTAGTGGGCCAGATCTTCCCCTTCAGATGCACAACATATACAGTCTATTTGATACTAGGATGCCCTGAAATCTTCCTTGTTGAATCATTGTGTCCATCTGCTGAAATTGCAGATGAGTAAACGCCATGTTTCTGTTCACATTTCATTGGAAAGGCCAAATATTTTTCTTCTTGAAATTTATTTCTTTGCTTTTGCATTTCATAAATTTTATAGGCTGATATGTCTGTCTGCACTCTAACACATAATATACGTACTTTGTTTAAAAATGTTTTTTATGTTAGACTTGGAAACACCCAAGGCCTCCACACTAAAGCCATAATTTGATATCACTTTGGAGAAGTCAGATAGATAGGATTTTTCTGAAGTTTTGATTATTTGCTCATTTATGTAATATTTATTTTTATGAACTTTCCATTGACTCCCAAAGGGAGTCAGTAAAGCTCACTGTATTTATATGTCCAAGTGACAGCTGAGAATTCATCAATTATAACATCCGTTAAACATTACTCTTAAATGTTTAAACCATCTTGTTTAATTCTCTGTAATAGTCTGCCATTCACATTTCTCTTCTTTCCCCTCACATCTTCTCCCTGACACCTCCGCTCCTTTTTCCTTGCCAATGAGAGGGGCTGATCACTGTTGCCAGAGGTTTGAACTGAATGTCTGATGACACTGCATGTTGCCCACTCAAATCAGGTCACAAATATTAGGCCCTGAACTGTTCTGATGATCAAAATACTAGTGATCATATTTGCATGTATTGTTTTGCCAAACACTCTGGTATAATAAGCCAAAATATGAATGAGCTGTATGCTAGTCCCAGCAGCCTGTTCACTCTCTGGGTCTGAACATCTCACAAAGTTATCCGTTCCTGATGCATCTCTGACATGAAGGTGTGCGAATAGCACACTGCTTGTTTGCGCTGTGCTTTATTAAGCCAGGATTCCAGACTTAAAAGTGACAGTTCAATACAGCCATTGGACAAGAAATGATAGTGCATTTAACAATAATTGTTCAGTATCATCAGTAAAACACTGAAATATATAAGATCAAGATGGCATGGCTGTTTTGTAGTAGTCTTGTGGTATCTCAAAGACTAACTTATTTTATTACAGCATAAACTTTCATGGATTACAGCTTCATTATTTAATGCAGTGGACTGTAATCCATGAAGTTTTATGCCATAATAAAAAGTAGTTTTATTGTTTTTGTTGCAAGAGATTAACACAGCTACTCCTCTAGAAATGGGTGCCTTAAGCACACTGTACTACTGAACTTGTATGTTTGCTCTGTCAAAATATTATGCAAGTAAATAAGAACTGTAAGAAAAAAAGTCTTTCAACAGAAAAGAAGAAAAAAGATTTGCTCCATATGGAAGAGCTCACATACGGCTAACAACTATGGTACTCATTAGAACAAGCAGTACTTTGGGGGCTGGAATTCAATAATTACAGTACTGTATTGCTTATTTTGAAATCCAGAATGCATGAAGTTCACAACATACAAGTTTCTTTGCCAGAGAAGCTTACAATGCACAATCCAGGAGGACAGAGTCAATCATCAATCATGTTGTACCTATCTGAAATGTCTCCTTGAGCTTGTATCTTCCGGTCTCTTCCAACTCTACAATTCTATGATTCCTCTTCCCCACCATAGTTTGACACAAACCTATGATTTGATGCTAGCAAACCAAGTCACCATCACTGTTTGCTCAACTCACTATCTGACATAAACAACAATGGTTACATCAAACCTGCCATGGAACTGGCAGGAAGAGAATACAAGTCTGATATAGTGTTTCCATATACTAAAGCAGTGGTAGGAAACCAATGGCCCCGCAAGTGTTGACTGCACCTCCCATCTGCTCCAGCCAGCAGAACTAATGGTGAGGGATCATGGCAGCTACATCCCAGAAACATCTGAAGGGCCACGTGTTCCCCATTCCTAAAGTACAACTGGTTCAGTTTAGATACCACAGAACTAACCTAAAAACTCTAGTTACATATGTGGCATGTTCCTTTTTACATTATAAATGTATAGAACTACCGCAGAAATTACATTAGACAAACCCTGGTTTTACAAGAATCATGAAAATCAAGAGAAATATAACCTACAATGGCCAACTGTAAGTACAGTTGTCCTTCCATATCCACGGATTTGGTATCCATGGATTTAAGTATTCATGGCTTGAAAATACTCTTAAAAAAAATAATCCAAAAAACAAACCTTGATTTTGTCATCTTATATAAGGGACACCATTTTGCTATGCCATTGCATATAATGGAACTTGAGTAATCACGGATTTTGGTATCCACAGGGTGTCTTGGAACCAAACCACAGTGAATATGAACGGACAACTGTAGATGATTCTCAAGATTAGGTGACTGTACAAAAGAGGGGTAGGCTGTGCATTTGAACATGCTCCACTTGATTTAAGCTGTGGTGAGTTGAGTATATGCTGAGTGAGATCTTCAACCCCCTCCCTCATTCATAAAAGCTGAGTTTAAAAGAAGGCTTGCATACTCTTAAGTGCTGTTAGCACAATTTTGCAATATTGTTGTCCTCTGGCATTGTTATGGCATTTTCCCATAACTGGCTTTGAAATAAAGCCTCCTGTAAACCTAAAACAAGACAGGGAGGTGCTGGGAAACTGCCCCCAACCACCCTTTTAAAATTCTAAGGTGTTTTTATTAAAAAAACACACACACACAAGCAGCCCCCAGACATCTCAAACATGCCCATGCTAACACATAATTGAAGCCAACTATCACAAGAAATGCAGATTATCCTTGCTCCACAGTTATAACTTTTACATACTTGTTTTATTAAAAAATCCCCTTTTTCAGCCAGTTTTAAGTATCATCTAGACCTCCCTTACTTTACTAATCTATACAATTTTGAAAGATTTCTTCATAACTTGTAACAATTCATAAATATTTTCACTACTTAAATATTCTCAAATTAGTATCTTGCTTAAGATAGCACTCAGACTGTATAATAAGCTGTCTTGAACCAACCAATTCTCTTCTGCAGCTTTGTTTATTTGAAGGATTTGTTTAAAAAATTATAAACATAATCCACAAATTTTACCTTATCTGGTAAAGTAACCCCACCACATTTCATGACCTTATGTGTGGTGTTTTAGTCCAAAGTATGCATGTATCTCAGATGTTTTAACAGATTTTTTAACAGGTTTTAACAGATTTTTTTTCTTCATGAGGGTCATTACTTGGGACTAGGGGCAAGAAGTACAAATGCACCTTCCTAAATTCCAGAAAGGTGGCCAAGCTACAGGTCCTAGCCAGGCAATTTCTTCTAAGGAGATGGTATCTACTGTTTCCTTATTTAAGTGGAGGGTGAGAGTGAGATGGTGTTGTTTGTCTCTCACTCTAAATAAACAGAATCAAGTGCCTCAAATGGTATGACCACTTGGATCACCCTAAGAAGCACAAGAGGGCTAAGCTCTTCAGCCACAGTAGTTGTCACCTCGCACTTTCAGCCACCACGTAAGTAAGCGAACAGCAAGGCCCCCCTCCCAATGCCTCTGTAGCCAATCAAATTAACCTACCTACTAGCAGACTGGCAGAGGAAAGTGGAAGAAGCCCTAGGTGGCTGACTGATAGAATCATGGAGGAATAGTAGGAGTCTGGCAGGTCAGGCTGAATATAGCAGAGCAGAGAGAACACATGACAGGAGCAGTGGAGAATTCAGCCATACTCCATTGACTACAGCAGTGCTTCCCAAACTACGTAATGTCAAGGATCAGCAATTTTTTCCAACGTGAAAGGAACCATGTATATATTTGCGCTCCTTAGCAGATATTTCTTTCTTCCCTGAAAACTTGCCACAGACTAACAGCCAATGGCTTGCTCCACCTGTTTGAGTAGCACTAGAGTAAGCAACACACATAACTCCACATAAGTACTAACTTGATGAGCCTCAACTGTCATTCAGCCAGTCAGACGAGTTCTCCCCCTCCAAGATGGCCTCCATTGGCTGGTGGCCCAAGGCAGCATCCCTGCCTGTCCAACACTAGATACACTCAGTGCTTCTTTCACCTAGTTTAGAACATTTTTAGTTAGATATTCCAGTAACACCCAGGCAACACAAATATATCTGCCACCTTCTACCCCATAATCAAGAATCAAATATGACATTTAGGGTAGAGGGGAGGACATAAATTGCAACTACAGTATAGTGTCATCTCACATTTACAGAAGACTGCAATGGTCTCAGTAAAATAACTGTTGCACCAGCAAGTAAGAGCTGGAACATGACATTTATATAAGAATTTAAAAAGTAAAATATCAACTATTACAGCACACTGTAACAGATAAGTACACCCACAAGGATCCCTGTTCTCAAGAAACAGTAGACTAAATCATTCTCTAATGAAACTCATGTAACAGTGCTATTCCTCTTCTGTCTAATTCTCTTAAAGGCCAAAAAACAAAAACCCACCACCTTTACCCCTAACGATTCTCCCAATTTTCTGCAAATAAAACTGAAGTTCTCTAAAACCCTTTTGCACCCATTCTCAGATTACTGGCTTTCTCAATTTCAGACATGTTTAACTGAAGAGTTTTAAATATGTTCATAAACAATCTGGAGTTGACATGAGCAGTGAAGGGGGTAGTGATAATCTTAAATTATTTAGAACAGGAGGAACAAAAACAAACTGCAAAGTACTTCAAAAGGATCTCTCTAATCTGGGAGAATGGGCAGTGAAATAGGAAGTTATATTCAATGCAAGTAACCATAAAGTGACACATAGAGCAAAAAATCCGAATTTCATATATATACTGATGGGATCTGAGCTGGCAGTGACTGACAAAGAATGCTTTATGGTAGATAGCTCAATAAAAAAAAAGTTCAGCCACTGTGCAAGTGCCATAAAAAAGAGAAATTTCATGTTGGGCACAATTAGAAAAAGAATTTAAAGTAAAAGTGACAATACCATATTACCTTATAATCCAGACACATTTGGAATAGTGTGTAGAGTTCTTGTAACTGCACCTATAGACTATGTGGTAGAACTCAAAAAGCTGGAAAAGGCAACCAAAATGACTGAGGGATCACAGCAATTGTGCTATGAGGAGAGATTATTTGGGACTCCTTATTTTAGAAAACAGTTAACTAAAGGGGGGGGGGCAAACAGAGGTGTGTAAAATTATACATGGCCTGGAGAAAAAGAGCTTTTCCTTCTGTCTCATAATACTAGAATCCAGATCTCCCAGTGAAACTGAATTGCCAGAGATTCAGGACAGATAAAAGGAAGTACTTCTTCACACAACACATAATCAAACTGTGCATTTCACAGACACAAAATATGTGATGGCTGCAGGGCCATGAATGGTTACTAGTCAGGATGTCTATGTACCATCTCTAGCATTAGATGGCTTATTGTTGTATGCCTTCAAGTCATTTCTGACTTATGGTGACGCTAAGGCAAACCTATTATGGGGTTTTCTTAGCAAGATTTATTCAGAGGGTGTTGCTTTCCTCTGAGGCTGAGAGAGTGACTTGCCCAAGGTCACCCAATGGGTGTCCATGGCTGAGCGGAGATTTGAATCCTCTTCTCCAGAGTCATAGTCTTAATGGTAAAACCACTACACCATGCTGGCTCTCAGCATTAGAAGCAGGATGCCGCTATATATCAGTTGCCGGAGAAGGCAGCATGGCAGGTACTTGGATTTAAGCTTTCTATGGACAACTGATAGTCACTGTGCAAACAGAATGTTGGACTAAAGAGACAGTCGGTCTGATCCAGCTTGGTTCTTTTTATGTTCTTACCCATTACAAGATAAACATGTTAACATTCCGGATGGATGCTTAAATCCATCTCTTAACTTATACATATGCAAAGATGGACCTTGCAGAGAGGAGATCCTGGCTACCTTCAGATCTTATTATCATGAAACCTTTTACTTCATCTCAAAACTGAGATTAGAACCAGCTGTGTTTATTTCCCTCCTGTTTTCTATTACATGATTTATCAGTAACGATTTATTATTACTGTTGTAGTTGCTGTGTTTATAACTTGCACTAGATCGACAATTCTTGAATCTCATCTTCTCCTTGACTATAATCTGTAGCAGGAGGGGAGAGCACTTTGTGGGCCAAAGGGCATGAGGAATGAGATAACAGCACTTGTATATAATGATTATTTTCCCTGAGTTCCTTGAAAACACCTACAGAAAGGACTCACTATCTCAGCTCCTACCTTTCCCCTCAACAGCCTTGTTAGTAGCTCGTTACTGGCAGCATTCCCACTCCAACCTCTCTCTTTTGCCTCCTGAAAAGATTCACTTTCTTTCTCCCAGCACTCTTCTCTTACTCAAAGAAACAACCCCATTGCAGTCTCAAAGCCCTTCCATCCACACCTTAGTCTTGCATCCAGAAGCCCCACAGCAGTTGAATCCACACTACACAAATAATCTAGTTTGAAACAGGAGTATTTGCCATGGCTCCTTCCTATGGAATCCTGGGATCTGTAGTTCAGTGAGGCACCACCACTCTTTGTCAGAGAAGGCTAAAGACCTTGTAAAAACTACAAACCCCAGGATTCCATAGGAAGGAGCAATGGCAAATAATCCATTTTAATAATAATAATAATAATAATAAACAGTATACACACAATTCTAAATATACACTGGACTGACTATGTGACGAATGTTGCTGTCCTTGAGCAAGCAGGGATCACCAGCATTGAGGCCATGATATTGAGAACACATCTAGGATGGAGGACCATCGCCTCCCCAAAATAGTACTCTATGGTGAACTCGCCACGGGTCAGCGTAAGAGGGGCGCTCCAAAAAAGTGATACAAGGACTCCCTGAAACAACATCTCAGGCTTGGCCAAACTGATCACCAACAATGGTCCGCCCTGGCCTCACATCGAGAAGCATGGAGACGCACTATCCACAATGCTGCAGCCTTATTTGAGAGCTCACGCCGAACAAGTCTTGAAGAGAAACGACAACACAGAAATAATCACAACCCGGAAACATCATCCAAGGAGACCTTCTGCTGTGCTTTCTGCAACCAGACTTGTTTATCTTGGATTGGCCTTTTTAGTCATCAGAGCGCTTGCAGAAAGCGCAGGATGAGTCCTTCCTGAATATTCGTTTACAAACAAAAGTCAGAGAGAATAATAATAATAATAATAATAATAAAATTTATTTGTATCCCGCCCCTCTACAAAATGCAATTGGGGCGGCTTACAACATTTAAAATATACATTCCAGGCCCTCCATCCCACCCCACCTTAAAATAATACAATTAAATAATTCAAAACTTTCAAACTGGATTGTGTAGTATGGATATTGGCAGCATTCCCCCTCCAACCTCACTTTTGCCTCCTCAAAAGGCTCACTTCCTTTCTCCCCACAGCACTCTTCTCTTCCTCAAAGGAACACCCCATAGCAGCCTCATAGCCCTTCCACCCACACCTCAGCTTTGCACCCTGATGCCCCACACCTGCCAGCTGAATCCACACTATACAACTAATCCAGTTTGAAACTGGGTTATATGCCACTCCTCCTTCCTATGGAATCCAGGGATTTGTAGTTTAGTGAGGCACCAGCACTCTGACAGTGAAGGCTAAAGACCTTTCAAGAACTACAAATCCCAGGATTCTATAGGAAAGAGCCATGGCAAATAGCCCAATTTCAAGCTGGATTATTTGTGTAGTGTGGCTACTGGCAGCATTCCCACTCCAAGCTGGCTCTTTTGCCTCCTCAAAAGGCTCCCTTTCTCCCCCCCTCCAGACCCTCGAAGGAACACCCCATCGCAGCCTCAAAGCCCTTCCACCCCACACCTTAGTTTTACTCACACACTGAATGCCCCACTGCAGCAGCTTCAGGGCCCTCCAGCAACATCCACAGGCGCCTGGCTTTTACCTCACAATCCTATTCCTGAGCTGCCACTCCCCCCCCTAAATAAATAAGTGAACCCCCCTCACCCGAGTACAATTGTCCCTCCGTATCCACGGATTTGGTATCCACGGATTTAAGTATTCACGGCTTGAAAAATATTCTTAAAAAAACAATAATCCCAAAAAGCAAACCTTGATTTTTGCCATCTTATATATAAGGGATACCCTTTTGCTATGCCACTGCATATCATGGGACTTGAGTATTCACGAATTTTGGTATCCACGGGGAAGGGGGTCCTGGAACCAAACCCCAGCGGATATGAAGGGAGAACTGTACTTGATGTACCCAAGTACACCCCCTCCCCACATCCCAGACACTCGGTCTCCCCCCGACCCCAGCCTCCAAGCTCCATATCGCTTCTCCCCCCCCATCTCAGGACGGCGACGACGGGGCCGCCGCACCTCTCGGTCCTTGAGGCCCAGCAGCAACACTTCCTCCATGAGGGTGAGGCGCGTTTCCTTGGAGTCGCCCTTCTCGTCGTCGCCCTGCTCGTCCCGCCGGCCTTCTTCCTCAGGGCCGCCGCCGCCTCCGCCGCCGCCACCACCCCCGACCGACCGCTCTTTGTCGGCGACGCTACGAGAGGCTTCGGTGCGGCGCTGCACTAGGCCCGAGTTGCGTTGGGTCAGCGAAGTCATGGCGGGGCCCCCAGGTGTGGGTGTGGGGGGGTCCTGTTGGGAGGGTTGGCGGAGACCCCACCACCGCCACTACTACTCCCGAGTGGCCTCCTCTTACTTTCTTTCCTCCTCCGCGTCGGGGATAAAAGAGGCAGGCAGGAGGCTGGAACCGGCCTCAGGAAGGGGACGGGAAAGGGAAGGGGGGAAAGAGAGAGGCCGGCCTCGGTGGAGGCGACGGTAATGGCAGCTTCTCTTTCAATATGGCGGCACAGGCTGGCTCGGCTGACGCCAGCAACGGAGGAGGAGGAGGAGGATGTGGCAGAAGCAGGAGGGAGGAGGAGGAAGGCGGCTTTGGAGGCTCCGCGGAGGGGAAGGAGGGGAGAAGAAGGAGCTCACACACATTGGAAGCGGCTTAATGTAGTGTAGATGTGTAAACTGCTATTCCTTAAAACCGTTTGTAAGCCGATCTAATAGCCTTTGTGGCTGAAGAGCGGGGTATAAATACCTAACATAATATAATATATACAGTTGTTCCTTCATATCCGCTGGGGTTTGGTTCCAGGACCCCCCATGGATACCAAAATCCGTGAATACTCAAGTCCCATTACTGTATATGCAATGGCATAGCAAAATGGTGTCCCTTAGATAAGATGGCAAAATCAAGGTTTGCTTTTTGTATTGTTATTTTTTAAAGAGTATTTTCAAGCCGTGAATATTTAAATCCGTGGATGCCAAATCTGTGGATATGGAGGGACAACTCTCTCTCTCTATGTGTGTGTGTGTGTGTGTGTGTGTGTGAAGTCCCTCCACAGCTCTCAGAGGAGGAGGAGGGACAGTTGGCAAGACCAGCGAAGTTGAGGTGATCTGAGACCTTTCCCTTCCCTGAGGAGGAGGAGGAGGAGAAGCCCTTGCTGCCTGCTTTGAGTCTCTGGAGAGAGTTCACACATTCACAACTTTTTGGGCTCATCCCTTCTACCAGGGTTTCTCTACCAGGGTTCCCTGGAAACCATGCTAGGAGGGGTTCCTCCAAATATTGATACTGGGGGGGGGGGATACAGTAGGACCCTCGTATCCACTGATTGTTATCCACGGGACACAAAACAGCACACGTACAATAGTCTTCCTAGAAAGTGTGTACTCCTAGCCATTTTCTGGGTCCTCCAAGGCAACTCTATGGTATTTTAAACTGGAAGTCCCATTATTTTCAGCGGAGTTTGCTATTATCCACAGTTTTCAGTATGCACACATACCCCGAACCAATCCCCAGCAGATAATGGGGTTCTACTGTAAACATTTTTTCAAAGCTATAGATATACAATTGTCCCTCCGTATCCATGGATTTGGTATCCATGGATTTAAGTATTCACGGCTTGAAAATATTCTTTAAAAAATAATAAGCCAAAAAGCATACCGTGATTTTGCAGTCTTATATAAGGGACACCATTTTGCTATGCTATTGCATATAATGGGACTTGAGTATTCACAGATTTTGGTATCCATGGGGGATCCTGGAACCAAACCCCAGCAAATATGAAGGGACAACTATAATCATTTTTAGGCAGGGGTTTCCCCCTCTCCCCTGCCCCTAGACCTGAAAATTGTTTTGAGAGTTCCACCAGGGATAGAGTTTATTTTGGCCAATTGAAAGAAGAGGTTTGGCGTAGTAATTGGAGAATAACGATTGAGTTTGTTGAAGGGAGGAAGGGAGATGAGAAGATAAAGGAAACAGTTAAGAAGATTTTCCACAGGAGAGAAAAAGGGAGTTAATAAAGTACACCTTCCTGGGATCAGTGGGGGGAGGTGGTAATTATTCTAAGGAAATATTATGCATGTGTATGGGAGATTAGTAAATAATTGTGTGTAGCTTTGAGATAGCTAATGTATAATTAATAAACTCATATATATATATATATATATATATATGGTTTCCACCAGGTTAAAAAGGGTGGGAAAGGCTGCTCTTGAGGAACCCCTAGCAACCTCCTGGGGAACCCCAGGGAACCCTGGTTGAGAAACACTGGCTTAGACCAAAGGCCATTCACATACAAAATGAATAAGGACAATATAAAAGTACAACATTATGAAAGTGCTACATAAAATAACTAGCCTCTAAATATTGTGTACTTAAAAAGATAAAATTCAATACCATTAAAACACATTAAAGATAAGCAACAATACTAAAATTAGATAAGAGCATCCCCATAGCTCATATCCCCATAAAAAGGTTGAGAAAGGCTGTAAGTGGGTTGGATACAGGCTTGGTTGTTCTTTAGACAAGCAGCAGGCACTGGCTGAGATTTACTGGCAGTTGATTTAGGTCATGGTTATTTATTTCAGGGGGGTATTACTCTTCACTGTGGCCTCCTGTTTATTCCACACTACACAGTTATAGCACTTTAATACAACTTTAAGGGAGCACCCACACTACACAAATAATCCAGTTTGAAACATAATTATTTGCCATGGCTCCTTCCTATGGAATCCTGGGATTTGTAGTTTGGTGACACACTAAGCACTCTTTGGCAAAGGCTAAAGACCTTGAAAAACTACCTGGGGCTTAACTATTATTTGGGCACATGTGAAACAAAGTGCCTCAAAACATGTGTAGAGTGTGGCCTAGAATGCAGAGTTGAGGCTCCCTTTGCAGCCCATTCCTTAGCACTGGGTTGGATCCAAGATTTGTTGTTCTTTAGACAAGCACCAGACACTGAGATTTACTGGCAATTTAGGTCATGGTTATTTATTTCAACGAGGGAGGTCCTGCTCTTCACTATGGCCTTGTGTGTATCCACACTACACCATTATAGCGCTTTAATATAACTTTAAATGCCATGGCTCTATCCTATAGAATGTTGGGATTTGTAGTTTTGATGGGGATTCTTAGAATTCTCACCAGAGAACTTTAGTGATGTAGTTCAGGGGGAGTGGACTAGAGCAGTGGCTCTTAACCTTTTCTAATTGAAATTAAACCAATTAAGCAGAGAGAAAGGGAGTCAGATTCAAAACTCAGGAAAGTTACTCTTGGATTACAATGCCTAGAATTGACTAGTCAGTACTGGCTGAGGGATTCTGGGCACTACAGTCTAAAATAGTAACTTTCCCATGCTACAGTTAAGCTATCCATCATTTTTGCTGGAAGCAGGCTCAAGGAGACTTTCCCCCTCCTCAGCAGTCTTCTCTCTGGTTGTAGCAGAGAAAGTAGAAAGGTTGGTCAATGCTCCATCTGTTGCAGTATCAGCAGCTACGGTATTTGCTTCTAATTTCCTTGAACTGTTTCCCTTCCAGCTTGTTGTAAATCTTTTGTAGCTAAAAAGAGTAGCCCCTGTTTGTTTTCTTCTTCCTCCCCATTCCTTATCTTTTTGTCTCATATTCTTTATAAGAACTTTGTAACTAAGAAGTAATATTCACGTTTTCTCTTTACCTTCCTTCTTATGAAACTTTTAGTTTTATTTTGTTCCTTCTAGAATATTATTTCTGAGTTTGTGGAAACTTTTTTTGTCTGAATTGATAAGGATTATGCGAGTGCTTTATTAGTGTATACTTATAGATACTTATAGAATGTATGTGCTACTCTTTAATAGGGTGTCATCATTCTGTTCATAAATATATACAGTATATGCACACAAAGTGAGTAGGAGTAACTAGATATACATATCCAGGAAGATACAGGCAACTATAAGATTAAGTGGCTGTTGAAAAACAGGGAGGCCTAACAGCACAATCCCATACACTACTCAGAAGTTTTGGGTTTTTCCCCCAACGGCGGGTACTCTGAGGAAAGCATATATAGGATGTATTTATTTTATGCCAATTTCTCTGTTGCCAGTCACAAAGGTAAACCCTGTACACATATAGGAGTAGTCCCATTGAGCACAGATTTACTTTTAAGTCCATATGCAAAATGTATATAAATGTGTCAGGTGCCTATACCCTTTTCAGCACAACCTAACTATGCCACTGTAGTTATGCTGAATCCCACAACTCTGCAACCAATTGACCAGTGTGCAACCCAGCCTTCTGTTCACCTGTTGCACACGTTTATTAGCTCTCCACCACCAAATCAAAAATGAGGGGTGTGTGAGAGAGAAATGAATGCTAGGGATAACATTTAGACAATCCCTGATAAAGTGCAACTTCTTGAACAATGGTGTTTATGCTAGCATAGTGCCCCAAGAAGATTCCAGCCACACTAATAGAGAAATCTTTTCACTGTACACATGCTTTGCTTATTGTATATATATTATATGCATTTGGAATATAATCACCTTGCATATTTATACATAATGAATTTTTTTACTTGGCTGCTCTAGTACATGATTCATTTTCAGGGCTCTAACAAACATCATGTAGGGAGCTGGGTATGTTTAGCCTGGAAAAAAGACGGTTAAGGGACGATATGATAGCCCTGTTTAAGTATTTGAAGGGGGGTCACATCAAGGATGGAGCAGGCTTGTTTTCTGCTGCTCCAAAGACTGGAACATGGAGCAATGGATGCAAGCTCCAGGAACAGAGATTCCACCTCAACATTAGGAGGAACTTTCTGACAGTAAGAGCTGTTCGGCAGTGGAACACACTCCCTCGGAGCGTGGTGGGGTCTCCTTCCTTGGAAGTCTTTAAACAGAGGCTGGATGGACATCTATCAGGGATGCTTTGATCGTGATTTCCTGCGTGGCAGGAGGTTGGACTGGAGGGCCCTTGTGGTCTCTTCCAACTCTACAATTCTATGATTCTATGTGTTGCTGCACCTTGATGTCCTCATCCAAGACCTGCCTCATGAGTAGATTCAGGGGAAATACTGGGAGTTGTCCAGAAAGTACCTTTGCCAGGCTCTGCTGCCAGTCAACCATGCCCCCATCCGAGACACTCTGTATGCATTGGCCACTGAATGTGTTCAGTCTTCACTGAGTTGTTTCCAGGGATGGGGGGACACCATGACATTTGTTTAAGCTTTCTTGTACATCTACAAATCTTGTGCTTTCCCTGAACTGACACTTTCCTCTTGTTCCTAAGTGGCCTTGTGTTACCTCTAATCCTCAGAGGATCAGCATTAATGGCCTACATCATAAAATTTGTGGAACAGCCTCCATGACTGAGCTCTGTGTGATTTTATTATTTGGGCTATTTGGGTTTGTGCAGAAATGCACATTTATATTTATTGTAAATATATTTAGTAAATCTGAATTTAGCTTTGAGTGAAGCATTTGGTATAGGTGAGATGACCACCTCTACATCAGCCATTTTTTTCTGACCAAGCCACCACACATGTTACTAGGATAAGAGCCAGTGGTTGATTCACTATGCTATGCTGAACTAAATTTTTCTGCAGTTTACTATTCTGAAAATTCTGCTATGATAAATGTACATGTAAATTGCTCATGGTATGTTTAACTGCTACTTGTTAATCATTTCAAATATGTACATAATTAACTTGGTGGCAGAATATATAATATTACTCAAACAGAAAAATTCAGTTCTCGCATACAGCTGTCAAATAGTAATTCTGAGGGAGAACATGTATATAAATGCCCATCATTGTGGTATATGTTGATTTGCCTTTATAGTATTTTGTAACTTTGGATTACAAAATACACGTGGCCCTCTGTATCCACAGATTTGGCATCCATGGATTCCATGATCCATGGCTTGGGGAAAAAAACTTTTTTTGTTGTTTAATTCCAAGAGGAAAACCTTGATTTGCGGTTTATGTAAGGGACACCATTTTACTATGTCATTGTATATAATGGGACTTGAGCATCCACGGATTTTGGTATCCACGGGGGTCCTAGAACCAAACCCCAGCAGATACCAAGGGCCCACTGTACTAGGCTGTCCAATTGCTAACTTTATATACCTTTACTTATGATACTCTAAAAATGGTATGATGATAGAAAGATGTATTGTTGCTGGGTTTCTAGTTTTGAATTTTATTACCCTGAGGATGTTTACCTTCAAGATTAATTCCAACTGACCTGTTAAAAGATAATAGCAGATAGACCCAACATGCAGTAGTCATTCTCAACAATTAGGCAAATTGAATAATTCAGACCAATTTCTTATCACAGATAAACTTTGGGGGGAATTTGCATTATACAGGGGCATGCACACACAGGTACCATGTGATAAGAACAGGAATAGAAAATATAAAAATGTTCTCAAATATGTTTTTTCTGGACAAGTCTACTCTCAGCACAGTAATCTATTCAGTCTAGGAATCTTTCTTTATAGCTTATACTGAGGCATGTCCTTTAGTGTGCTAAATTCCCTTTTGACATGCACTGACTACTTAAAGGCCTATAGAAAACTGATTTCCTTTCAAATCAGAAAGGGAAATAGGATTTTAATTAGTTGGCATTATTCTGATCTTTGTGCAATCTGAAGTGGTCTTTGAGTGGAGAAAGTTAGGAGCATCCCTTTGCTAGAGTGTTGTGCGTGTAACAGCGATTCCTCATTCAATATAATTGCAGTTTGAACACCACAATAACTCCTTTTCTGCTTTGGGTCACAATCACAGTAAGTGACATGGAGTCTATATATTGTGACATCATGTCATATTATGATCTCATAGACATATTATTGCTTAAACTATAGACAGTGGTGCTAAGGATCTTTTAATACAGAGCTCCTCTCTCCCATCCAATTTCAAATGCCTCAAGATTCAAGCTGGTGAGGAAAGAGAACTTAGCACATTCTCAGACACTATACTTTATATGCCACAGAAAATATGCTACTATTTCATGACATAGAAATCGCAAATTTTGACGCTGAACAGCTTTGCTATAGGGCAGAGGTGAGAAATCTTGGGGCTTCCAGATATTGACTACAACTCTGATAATCCCCTAGTGTTTCTTTGCTGGCTGAATTTTTGGAAAATGAAATGAAAAACATTTAAGGGCCGAAGGTTTTCATACCCCTGCTGTAGGGATTGGTGGTACCACTTAATATTAGACATGCACACATAAATTGCAGAGTGACTTTCACCTAAATTGTTAGGCAGAAATAACTGCCACTTCACTTTATATGCGTGTAGACCACCTAAACACATACTTTTATGACTCAGAGAACTGTGCTTGGCTGAAAATCTCTTCTGAATATATGTATGCCTACAGGAAGCTGATTTTCATTTTGCATAGGTGGACTGTCTCTTAAACTCTTATAATAGAAATATAATTAAAGATTAGAACATGAATATTGTGTCAAAATACAGTGTTTAATGCTATCAGTATGTGTTCCATTAAAATACATAAAGAGTTGATTTAAGATTTTTGAGGGCAGGTGGTACTACCACAATATTTCTGCCGAGCCATAAGCTTACAAATAGTGTGATTAGAACCTCTCTTTTTTTTTGTCTAACCAGAAAATAGCAATATCGAAGAGGCGGTTTTATGCAGAATAAATACATTTCCACTTATGTCACACGTTTATTTCATCTGCTTAGTCACCGTGACAGTCAAAAGCAGACATAATTATATATTAATTTATATGCATTACCATGATTTCAAGGAAAAGTGCACAGTTAGATTCACAAGAACAGTACAATATAAGAATGCCTGATGCACAAAACACTGAAAGGTGCTTTCCTACCCTTTCCAGAAAATATGCCCCTACTTTAAGATGTTAATAGCAAAGCACTTAATACCTAGCATTTTATAGAAACACATTTCAAATACATTCGATATCTTGCTTCAGTAATTCTCAAAATCCACTTTTAAGATGTGTGTGTGGCTTCAAGTCACCTGTCAGCCCCATGAATTTCAGAGTTTTCTTAGGCAAGAAATACTCAAGAGATGGTTTTGCAAGTTCCTTCCTCTGAATAGAGCCTACAGCACCTGGTATTTGTTGGAGATCTGATAAGAGTACTAACCAGGGCTGATCCTGTTTAGCTTCCAAAATCACACAGGATCTGGCGCCTTTGACAAAGAGATCGATCACAGATTAGCAAAGGCACATAGCACATTTGGAAGACTTTACAAAAGAGTCTGGAGCAATAAACACCTAAGACAAAGCACAAAAATCAGTGTGTATAGAGCCATTGTACTGTCTATTCTTCTTTATGGATCTGAAACATGTCACCTATCGCCACCACCTACGACTCCTCGAAAGCTTTCATCAGCGCTGTATACCCACAATCCTAAATATACACTGGACTGACTATGTGATGAATGTTGCTATCCTTGAGCAAGCAGGGATCACCAACATTGAGGCCATGATATTGAGAACACAGCTGCGCTGGGCAGGGCACGTTTCTAGGATGGAGGACCATCGCCTCCCAAAAATAGTACTCTGCGGTGAACTCACTACGGGTCAGCGTAAGAGGGGCGCTCCAAAATAGCGATACAAAGACTCCCTGAAACAACATCTCAGGTTCGGCCAAATTGATCACCAACAATGGTCCGCCCTGGCCTCACATCGGGAGGTGTGGAGACGCACTATCCACAATGCTGCAGCCTTATTTGAGAGCTCATGCCAAACAAGTCTTGAAGAGAAACGACAATGCAGAAAGAATCACAACCCGGAAACATCACCCAAGGAGACCTTCTGCTGTGCTTTCTGCAACTGGACTTGTTTATCTCAGATTGATCTTTTTAATCATCAGTGCGCTTGCAGAAAGCGCGGGATGAGTCCTTCCTGAATCTTCGTTTGCGAAGAAAAGCCAGAGAGAGAGATTCCTCACGTTGCAGGGGGGAGGCTGATGTTGAGATAAAATTGTAGGCTTGCTCAAAACCATAGTGCTTCATGCAAATCCACGCCTCCTTCCATTTCACAGATCTTCCTGTCTCTCTGCAGCCTCATCTGTGCCACCAGACAGAGAGAGAAGAAAGCCATTAGAATGTATGATTGTGGGCAGCTTTGGGCTCTTACCTGCACAAATCTGAGCCAGGACACTCTCCAGGCTGCAGCTGTACTCACTGTTGGTGGCTCAGGACTGGTGTTAGTTGTGAGCCTTCTTGCTCTTCGCCAGGTAGGACTGGGGCATGGTGCCACCAAGTGTGGGAGGGGATGGCTCCTGGGGATGCAGTGATGATGGCAGCTCACTCTTCATGCTTTTTGTGGCCTTCTGCTGTGGCGAGTCCTGGCTACCTTGGTCAGAGGAGCGTCCCCCACAAGTGAATCTCTTTAAACCCCCATTCCCCTTACAGTCCCTTATTTATAAAATGGTATAGGGCAGCAGCAGAGGTGGTGACGAGTCCTGTCTGCTAGGTGCACTGCTTAGTGTACATTCTTTTGGTCCCCACCCCCACTTCCGGGGAGCATGCCAAATGGCCTGCTTCTGCTTTGTGAATGAGCAGAAGCACTGCAGCTACCTCCTCGAAGGCAGAAATGGGCAGCTGGCATGCTCCCCAGACACATGGGAAAATGCATGCTTGGAGACCTCAGCTTGCTGCCACCTCCACTGCTGCCTTATGCCATTTTATAAATAAGGGCCTTCAACATCTGTTTTTCTGGTGTCTGTGCAGGATCCTGGAATCAAACCCCAATGGATACAGTGGGCCCACTGCAATGTATTTATCAGTCACCCCTACATTCTGATGGTTCTCCAATGAACTCAAGCTGGTGTACATGCTCTCCTCCTCCATCCATCCTAATAATAATCCTGTAAGGAAAGCCAGACAGAAAGGAAGTTCCAAGCCCAAGGTCACCAAGTGGGGAGTAGAACCTGGATCTCTCAAGTTCCAGTCCAGCACTTTAACCACTATACCACATTAGCTCTTCATGATGTCCAGACACCAGTGCCCAGAATGACCAAAGCAGCTCTTTTCTGTTCAGTCTAGAAAACATCACAGAGACTAACAGCTGGAAATAAAGTCAGTAGTGGAAATCATGGGCTGGACCCATCACAAGATGTGAAGCAACATTAGGCTGCAGGTGTTAAGTGGCAGAAGCCCCTTTCCAACTAAATTGCTTGCAAGCTGATTCACTTCATTCAGACCTGCACATACCTGTACATGGTTTTAAATTACCTTAGATGGTTTAAACTGGTTTTAAATTAGCTTGTTTTACCTTTCCAAATTGTTTAATATAATTTTGGTCTGTTTAATTGTTTTTTTTAACTGTTTTTAAACAGTTTTACTTTGATTAAAATTGCTTTGTTTTACACCAGCCTGACTGAGATTGCATGCTCTGGAACGGAATATAAATATTTTCATAAATAAAATAAAAGAGCAAAATAGCAATGTGTGGTGCTCGCTGGAGGGAGTAGCCTGGACTGGTTGCCTCTCTGGCTGCTTACTTGCTCAGGATCTTTCCTCAGTGATGTGTTGCAAGAAGATGGCTACATGAGACAGGCAGTCCAGATTAGGAACAAGAAGTTATTCCCACTGCTAGACACCACAGCTCAAGAGGATGAGAATAGGACCACAAGGCTTTAGTAAAAAGCCATGTTTGACACCCAAATGACACCAGTATTGGCACCAATCAGTTCTCTCCTGGGAAGGTATTCCCTAACTGGGCCAGCAAAGCAGCGAAGGCCCTCTCTCACAGGAAATTTCCCCCCACTGGTGAATACAAAGATACCACCATCCTTGGCAAGTGTATATAGGGAAAGATGCTCCTTCATGTACCAAGCTCCTAAGCCATTTAGAACTCTTTAAAGGTTTAGAGCACCTTTAATTCAGCCCATAATTATATAAGAAGCCTGTACAACTCCTTTATGCTACTTTACAGCTTCTGAGAGTTTCTGGTCAGTAATTTAGGTGGAATTTAGCTGGTGCACCTTACACAAGCTATAGTTTCCAAGTCATCTTCAAGGGTAGACCCATGTAAAGCACATTGCAGTACTCTAATTGGGAAGTTAACAGGGCATGGGCTACTGTAGCCAGGGTATCCCTCATGATACTGTAGCCAGGCCATACCTGTTTGAGAAGCTGAAGCACCCACAGCTGATGCACTACAATGTCTGAGGAATGAACAGTTGCCTGGTGAGTGGCAACTAGATGTTGCAGGAATAGAGCTGTGCATCACACAGGCTGTTCTGTGGCCTCAAACTAGCTTAAACAGTTCTAGTTGTTTAGAGTAGACAGCTGAGGCCAATCCAGAAGATGTCACATGCCTTAATCTTGACTCACCCTCATTTCTTACACTAAGGGGGGGGGTGTCACTTTATAGGTGTGGCTGGGTCTTGCTGCAGTCCCCACTTTTAGCCTGAAAGAGATGCAAAACGTTGGCTTTGAAGGTATAGCCAGACCACTTACTGGACTCCTGGAACAGCACACTTAGAGATCTAGAATATACCAGTACAGATTTTCATCTGAATTACGAAACTCTAAACACAGCCAGCACTGCTGTAGAGTGGCCCAGCCAGAAAGAAACAACTAATATTTGTTTTACATATGAGGAACAATGAGGTTGAGACAGCAATGATTACAAAACTAGCTACTGTAGAAAAAATTAGTTGCTGTTGTTGCTTGCTATTGTTAAACTTTTGGGAGAAACCCTTCATGATCTACTACAACTGGCCTAAGGATCTACTGCATCTACAGTTATCTTCTGCCCTTTATTAGTTAGGACCAAACTCGGTGCGACACTAAATGCAATTTTACAAGCCATAGTTATACTTTGTTAAAACAAACAAACAAAAAACAAAAAAACACAGCAGATGCAACGTCCCCTCATCCCATTTGCATCACATAAGGTTTTAAATCCCAGAAAGATCCCATAGACTATTTCCCCAGTGTTGGGATAGGGATTTTCCAACTGACTATGGCAGGACAGAAAGAAGTTCACTACTCCCTCGTTCTGACTGTTCTTCCAATTAGAACTGAGGACCGGGGCATCTGTGTTTCTGGAAGTTATGCTTAACTGCATGATTTGTTTGACTAGATAGGATGTACAGACATCTAAGCAGAATACACAACATTACACTACTCAGTCTCTTCTCTATTAACATTTTACACTGAGAAGGGCATCCTAAGTTTTCTTAAGGACTGACTGCCTTCCAAGTAAAAAATTGCCCCCATAACCCTCTAAGTCCACTGAAACAGACTAAAAACCCTCTCACACTAAATTACACTGACATGTTCAAGAAAATGATACATAACTCCAGCTGATTTGACTTTAAAGCTTTAAATGTACAGTTGTCCCTCTGTATCCATGGATTTGGTATCCATGGATTTAAGTATTCATGGCTTGAAAATATTCTTTAAAAATAATAATTCAAAAAGCAAACCTTGATTTTGCCATCTTATGTAAGAGACACCATTTTGCTATGCCATTGCATATAATGGGACTTGAGTACTCACGGATTTTGGTATCTACGGGGGTCCTGGAACCAAACCCCAGAGAATATGAAGGGACAACTATAATTTCAGGTGGTCACACCTGTGAATTAGATATCAGTGCTCTGCAATTACAGTGCCATCACTTGGGATACAAAACAGCGTCTATAATCCCACTGAGAGAAGAGGACTTGCCTTCGGGATTAACATTTAAATAGGTTTCCATTTAGTTGTACCAAGCCATTAGGTGAGAAATGACATTGCGTTTACTCATGGTCCCATTGACAAGAAAATCTAAATACAACCAACTAGCAGATTCCAGCTTTAATTCCAATTAACATAATTAGCAGCAGTTCCTGGACAAATAGTATCTGCACACACTTTAAAAGTCTCCTCTACACGCCCCACAGATCATAGTGACTGTCATCATCAAACACAGATTGCCCTTTGAAGTTGGAAAGTAAAGTATGCACTTATAAGACAGATATACCTGTGAAACAGTAGCTCATTTGTGCACTGCATGAATACTGAATGCCTCACTCCACCGCTGTGTCAATATACTACCACTTTTAGTGGTCACACAGTGCTGCATCCTTTGAACCCAGAAAAAAAGATCTTTCTCACATACACATTCAACTCACCAACTTCTCTATTAGAAAATAATGCACTGAAACACCACACAAAGATTAACAACCCCTGCAACCTGAAAAAAACAATATAGCAACGTAACCAGATTTATATGCCTTTAAAAAAATTTATTTAGGATGCACAGCACACCCTGTATTTGTGTTCCCCAGGGGCCACACAACTTGGCTGCCTGGGTATATTTTGCCCAAAGATGTTTGTTGGCCTTACCTATGATGGTTGCTTAGATTGCTGGAAGCTAGTAGCACCATTTACTCTTATGGAACAAAACATCATGTAAAAAAGGAACCCCTAAAGGAAATGAAACAAACCTTATCAGTGCCATCTGATGAGCCAACTACCTGCCAAAGAAAACTGTGGCTGTATTTTTATTTTTTAACATTACATAAATGACAGTTTCATGAGGATTCTTTAACAGCCCAGCCAAACAATGTCCTGATATTCCCATCAAGCAGTTGTAACTGACCTACTGGTGTCACAGCCTCCATATGCTGTTGTCTAAAGTATGGCCCAGATCCATACATTTTTATCACCCTTTTCCACAGATGCAGTACTAGGCATGGCCAGTAGTCATGCTGGCTGAGGAGTTCTGGGAGTTGTAGTTCAAAACAGTACCTTTTCCAAGCTCTGGTCAAGTGACAGGGAAAAAAAACACCCTATAGTGATAATATAGCTTCTGTTTCAGGGCTCAAAAGAAAAGCTACTTTTTCTTCCAAGTTTTCTGACTGCAGTGACTCTAGGAAGAAGTACCCTGACATGCTGCTCAATAGTATCTAGGTGTTTGCTTATAATTCTTCTTACCTTAGTACAGTCGTCCCTTCACATTCACGGGGGTTCCGTTCCGCGGACCCCCGCGAATGTGGAAAATCCGCGAATAACGACTCCCCTCCCCCTCCCTCCCCAGGCCTTCGCGGGGCCTAGCAGGGCCCCGCGGAGATCTCCCCGGCCCTTCCTTCCTCCCTCCCCAGGCCTTTGCGGGGCCTCAGGAGGGCCTCCGGGGGTCCCGTGAAGGCCTCCCCACCCCTCCCCAGGCCTTCATGGGGCCTCCGGAGCGCCTCCAGGGGCCCCGTGGAGGCCTCCCTGCTCCCTCCAGGTCTTTCACGTGGCCTCTGGAGGCCCCATGTCGCGGTTTTGGGGGGTCCCGGGGGGGCCCTCCCAAAACCGCGAATGTCAAGTTCGCGAATGTGGAGGGGCAACTGTAGATACAGTTCTCAAGTTCTAAGGGAGTTAATTTTATATTGGCTGTGTGCCTTCCAATGCACCTGGAGTGAGAGGATCCAACAGGATGTGGCTACAAGCCAAAAAGGAGATGGGTATGAGAATCTAGAAATGCTTGACTGTACAGGCACTATGGCTACGCAAAGAAAGAACTTGCTGCCTTTCAAATGAGGTCTGTTCTCTGAAGAACTATTGTCATCAAGAGCCTACAAGACTTCAAATAGACTCCCCACCCTGGCCTGCCCACAAATTGTAAGAAAGCAAGAAAAGGACGCATGACAGGCTTATATGGTGTGGAAGCATGTTGTGCATTTCCCTATACAAGACAAAAGAGAGTACAGTGCTGCCCTCAAATATACATAGAACAACACAAAAAACCAGGAAGAACAAGAACAAATAAGTGCACAAGTGCCTGTCAGGCTCATCTCTGAATTCTGGGCATTAGACTCCATGAAAGATCCTGACATGAGGTTGGTAAAAGGCTTTGGCCTGTTTTTCTTGTCTGGGCCTCTCAACATTTGGGTGGGTGCCAGCCCACCCTTTTTGGGCCTGGGAACGCTGTTCTCCAAAGCAGCTCAAGGTCACAGCACCTGGAGGCATCTGGCTGCCCACACACCTCCCTGCATGCCATTCTCATGCTGTAAGGGTTTATCTGGGAATTGTGTTAGGTTGTGTTTAGTTTCGGCTTTGCCTATGTTCATGATACACGTATCCTTGCTTAATAAAGAACTCTTATTAGGTAAACGTGACCGTGTGTTCCTGCTACATCACAGTGCCATTTACCCTGAATGAGACTTAAGCACCTGCACCTCCAGGTTTCTTCTACACTATGTGTGCTGAGGTTTAGGTTTAGTAATGAAACTTATATTCATTAACTGAGATTTATTTCACTGTATCATCTTTGACTTATCTCCTAGTCTCCTACCCCTTCCTCATTAGCCAGGGTGAGACAGCTGCCTTGGGAAACAGATTTTGGGTGCCATGAAAGGGCAACAATTTTTTAGTATTCCTTTTGTTGTTGTATTTTGCTGCATAGCCAATTTGAGTTCCCAAATATGGTTCCTGGATTTGAAAATAACTGAATATAGTTACCAGCAGGGGAAGCCTAACCTAAAAAGAGCAAAAGGATTGGGACTTGCTCTCCAAGGTTTATACCCCCCAACAAAAGCAGAACACTCTGACTTCGTTTAATAGAATCATAGAATTGTAGAGTTGGAAAAGATCACAAGGGCCATCCAGTCAAACCCCCTGCCACACAGAAATCACAATCAAAGCATCCCCGACAGATGGCCATCCAGCCTGTTTAAAGACCAAGGAAGGAGACCCCACCACGCTCCAAAGGAGTGTGTTCCACTGCCAAACAGCTCTTACTGTCAAAAAGTTTCTCCTAATGTTGAGGTGGAATCTCTGTTCCTGGAGCTTGCATCCATTGCTCAGTGTTCTAGTCTCTGGAGCAGCAGAAAACAAGCTTGCTCCATCCTCAATGGGACACCCCTTCAAATACTTAAACAGGGCTATCATATCGCCTCTTAACAGTCTTTTTTGCAGGCTAAACATACCCAGCTCCCTAAGTCTTTCCTCATAAGGCATGGTTTCCAAACCTTTCACCATTTTAGTCGCCCTTCTCTGGACACGCTCCAATTTGTCAATATGCTTTTTGAATTGTGGTGCCCAGAACTGGACACAATATTTTAGGTGAGGCCTAACCAAGGCAGAATAGAGTGGCACTTTTTTATTTTATTTATTTAGTTATTTATACCCCGCTCTTCAGCCACAAGGGTATCAGAGCGGCTTACAAATTGTTTTAAGTAATAGCTATTTACACATCTACACTGCATTAAACAGTTTCCAATGTGTGTTAGCTAACTTCCCTTGATCTAGACACTATACTCCTATTGATGCAGCCCAAAATCGCATTGGCCTTTTTAGCTGCCACATCACACTGTTGACTCATGTTCAACTTGTGGTCTACTAGGACTCCTAGATCCCTTTCGCATGTAGTCTCGTTCAGCCAGGTCTCCCCCATCCTGTATCTATGCATTTCGTTTTTCCGCCCTAAGCGCAGTACCTTACATTTCTCCATATTGAATTTCATTTTGTTAGCTTTGGCCCAGCTCTCCAGTTTATCCAGGTCATTTTGAATTTTGATCCTGTCCTCCAGGGTATTAGGCTACTCCTCCTAATTTGGTGTCATCTGCAAATTTGATAAGTATGCTCCTAATTCCATCATATTTAGGATTGTGCGTAGAAAGCGCTGATGAAAGCGCTCGAGGAGTCGTAGGTGGTGGCGATAGGTGACCCATGTTTCAGATCCATAAAGGCCTTTTTAGTCATCAGCGCGCTTGCAGAAAGCGCGGGATGAGTCCTTCCTGAATCTTCGTTTGCGAAGAAAAGCCAGAGAGAGAGAGAATTCCATCATCCAACTCATTGATAAAGATGTTGAATAGCACTGGGCCCAGGACAGAACCCTGTGGCACCCCACTGGTCACATCTTTCCAAGAGGAAGAGGAGCCACTGCTGAGCACCCTTTGGGTTCAGCAGGTCAACCAATTACAAAACTATTTAACAGTTAACTTGTCTAGCCCACATTTTACAAGCTTGTTTGCAAGAATGTCATGGGGAACCTTGTCAAAGGCCTTACTGAAATCAAGGTATGCGATATCCACAGCGTTTCTTCATCTACCAAGCTGGTAATTTTATTTTAAAAAAAGTGAGAGAGAGAGAGAGAGAGATCAGATTAGTCTGGCATGACTTGCTTCTCTGAAACCCATGTTGACTTTTTGTGATTATGGCATTACCTTCTAAATGTTCACAGACTCTCTGTTTAATGATCTGTTCTAGAATCTTCCCTGGTATTGATGTCAGACTAACTGGACAATAATTGTTGGAATCCTCTTTTTCCCTCTTTTTGAAGATGTTTGCCCTCCTCCAGTCTGCTGGGACATCTTCTGTTCTCTAGGAATTCTCAAAGATTATTGCCAATGGCTCTGAGATTACATTTGCCAACTCTTTTAATATTCTTGGATGTAGTTCATCTGATCCTGGAGATTTAAATTCATTTAGATTAAGAAGGTATTTCTGTACTACCTCTTTGCTTATTCTGTGCTGGATTTCCCCTATTGTATCCTCTGTTCCATTATCCTCAGGTTGATCACCCTTTTCCTTTTCTGAAAACACTGAGGCAAAGAAGGTGTTGAGTATTTCTGTCTTTTCTCTGTCCCATGTTAGCATTTTGCAATCTTCTGCATGTAGTGGCCCCACCATTTCCTTCCTCTTCCTTTTGCTGCGGACGTACTGAAAAAACCCTTTTATTGTTCTTAACCTCTCTAGCGAGCCTGAGCTCTTTCCGTGCTTTAGCTTTTCTGACTTTACTCCTACACGTGTTCCCTATATTTTTGAATTCTTCTTTGGTGATTTCTCCCCTTTTCTATTTCTTATACATGTTCCATTTAAAACTTAGCTCCATTGAAAGTTCTTTAGTCATCCATCCTGGTTTCTTGAGACACCTCCCATTTTTCTTCCTCATTAGTATTGTTTCTCATTGGTAAGTTCTCCCTGTTACATCTGGAGAACTTATCTCCAGATGTGACAGTACAGAGCCTTCTTCTGAAACCCATCGTTTCTTCCCTATAAAATGGATTGAAGCCTTGCACAGGACAGACATGTCCTTGATTTGAAAAAAAGTTACATTGTTGCTATTAATAGAACCAAACATTTATTACCTGGGTTTTACTCCTTTTGTCTTCAGTGCTCCTCATGGCCAACAAGGGGTATGGCTTCTGCCTGTATCAACACTGCCCCCCTCAAGATGATCTTGAACACCAACTGAAACAAACATCTTAAACAAGATGGAGGCCTTTGACTGTGACATAGTCACTTTTCTTCTCCTGTATGTGTATAGAGCCATTTGTACTGTCTATTCTCCTTTATGGGTCTGAAACATGGCTCACCTATCGCCACCACTTACAACTCCTCGAACACTTTCATCAGCGCTGTATATGCACAATCCTAAATATACACTGGACTGACTATGTGACGAATGTTGCTGTCCTTGAGCAAGCAGGGATCACCAGCATTGAGGCCATGATATTGAGAACACAGCTGCGCTGGGCAGGGCACGTTTCTAGGATGGAGGACCATCGCCTCCCAAAAATAGTACTCTACAGTGAACTCACCACAGGTCAGCGTAAGAGGGGCACTCCCAAAAACGATACAAGGACTCCCTGAAACAACATCTCAGGCTCGGCCAAATTGATCACCAACAGTGGTCCGCCCTGGCCTCACATCGGGAGACATGGAGATGCACTATCCACAATGCTGCAGCCTTATTTGAGAACTCACGCCGAACAATTCTTGAAGCGAAAAAAACAACGCAGAAAGAATCCAACCCGGAAACATCACCCAAGGAGACCTTCTGCTGTGTTTTCTGCAACTGGACTTGTTTATCTCTGATTGGCCTTTTTAGTCATCAGCGCGCTTGCAGAAAGCACGGGATGAGTCCTCCCTGAATCTTCGTTTGCGAAGAAAAGCCAGATAAAGATGAATTTTAACATCCTTGCCTGATGAAAAAGTCAATGAGCTTCAAAAGGTAGTATATCACATTTTGCACCTTTTGATTGGCCTCATAAAGTTTATCACTGTGCTGTGAGTTTTGGATTTTGGGCTTAATATGGTAATTGTAGTTTTACTGGAGAAAGGAACTTCGAGGATCTTCTTGGCTGGTCTAGGATACTTTGATATTAGGGACTGATTCTTTGCTGTTTCTTCTCAGGCAGTATGTCTTCAACTGCCCCTGTCCTTTCACATCAATCTCCAAGGCCAGAAGTAATTTGCACTATCTTCCCCCATAGAGAATTTATCTCCAAGTCATGAGTACACAGGACTTATAATGAGAGAGGACAATGATCATTTGCAATATTGCACCATTAAAAAATCACATTATATTTCAAGGTGCTAAGTTCTTGTTTATATGTTGACTTTTAGCTGCCCTTAAACTCCCTTGAAGGCACCAGATCCTGTCAGATCTTGGAAGCTAAGCAGGGTCAGCCCTGGTTAGTACTTGGATGGGAGAATGTCAATGAAGACCAGGTGCTGTAGGCTAGATTGCAGAGGAAGGAGTTGGCAAAGCCACATTTGAGTATTTCTTGCCTAGGAAAACCCTATGAATTCATGGGGTCGGTTGCCCTAAGTCGACAGGCAACTTGAAGGCCCACATAAGCACACACATACAAGCTCTTATAGCAATAAACATACCTCACAGAATCTGCCATCCTGAATGTAGCAGCCTGTTAACTAACACAGTAAAACCTGAATTCCTAAGTGGGTTCTTAATGCCTTTGCCAGATTGTTCAAGATAATAGTTCAAAATAATATGACACTTTAATGGCATGTGAAAATATTTAATGAAGAATAACTTCAACATTATAATAATCTTGCTAAAAAGGTTTAATGCTATGCAATCTGTTGAAATGATTCTATCAGAACAATAAGATAGAATGTTACAGACAAGGTTACCATCAAAAGTCTATTTTTTCTTTTCCTGACTGAATTTTGCCTATCACCACACACACACACAAAAAGCCCTAAATTAAAAAACAAAAAAACAAAAAACAACCCATAGGGTGTATTAAAGATTTTCTTAAATGGTTTAAAGCTACACAAGTATTGAAATGCAATATTTTGTAAGATAGCAGCAACAAATTGAAATGTTAAAGAAACAATATAACTAATGACTAAACAATAACAAAAGATAGAACATTTTGGTTCTCCTAAAGTTCCACTAATAATTACCAAAACAACTTCTATAATTCTACTGAATAATCATTTTTAAAGGGTCTGAACTGAAGCCATATTATGAAAAGTTAGAAACTGCAATTTAAAAAATCAAGTTAGAAACCAGAACACAAGTACTATTTTAAAACCAGAATGCAAAATTACTAAGAAATAGGTTTCATTTCTACCATTTTCTCTCAACACCACCCCATCCAGCTCCCTTAATTTCTGAACATTTGTTTTTTCTTCAGTGTTGTCTTATTTTATCTCTTTCTTTCTTTCTAACCATTTTTAAGGCAATGGTTTTCTCCTACTCTGCTTTGGTGGTGGCAGAAGGCAAAGCCTCCATCTACTGAGTTTCATTCCCCTCATAAGCATAACCCCAACAGATGGAGCTCTCTGGTGTCTGAAGGCGTGTTTGTGGAAGGGGGTTGTTGGAAGCTTTCAGTTATTTTATCCTTTATTTTAAAACTTATATTTGCAGTAAGGGTACTATTAGTAGATTATTCCATTCCAGTGGATAATATCCAGGTTACCTGAAGATGGGTATTTACCTGAAGATGGGTCTCTCAATCAGTCCCAGACCACCCCAGATTGACTTGGAATGCCACCTTGAATCTATTTCTTGGGGTCACAAATAGCTTTTTAAAATATACTGTTGTGTGAAAAAGAAAGTACACCCTCTTTGAGTTCTATGGTTTTACGTATCAGGAAAAAATAACAATCATCTGTTCCTTAGCAGGTCTTAAAATTAGATAAATACAACCTCAGATTAACAACACATTACAAAGTACATAGTGTCATGATTTAGTCAACACAAAAATAAAGCCAAAGTGTATATAATCATGCTTTTTTGCCCATTCGTTTCATTCAACACTTTGGTAATCACTTCAGTGCAAAGTTTGCTGGCTCTTATACATGAATGTTAAAGACTTTTGACTTCAGATGAAGACCCCTCAGGGGACCTAACATGTTTTACTGAAAAAAGAGCTTCCTTTCTATTAACATAGTTCTGCATAAAAGGTCTGGTTTCTAAACTAGTCTTTTTGTTGTTGTCAAGAGGGAATACAGAATACTCAGTTTTTCCTCACCATCAGTGAGAAACCCTCTCTACATAAGAGCAAAAAGACCAGCATGCTGTTTTCTTTTTGGCACAAAAACTGTAATCATAATTGGTCCTCTAACACTGTAGGAAGAGCTGTTATCATCAAATCAAACTTCACATTAAGTTCCACAACAATAACGTTATCCTCCCACCCACCCCTTTCCCAGTCAAGGCAGTTTCAACAGGACTGTTGAAATTCCCTCCCCTCCTGTAGGACTAGAGTATGTCCTGCCATCTTCATTAGGCCCATGACACACTAAAACAGCCCATGATTGTCATAATACTCATGAATCCCATGCCATCAGGATGCCTTGGTGTGGATGCTGAAATTCCCCAAAACCAGAGGTATGCAGTTTTCTAGCACCACCTCACCCAGGAAGATTGCTGGGTAGCGGGGCGAGCAATACACCAACATCACACCTGTCTTGTCTCTCTGATCCAGTTCAAGGTACAAACCCACAAATCCAGGTTAGGACAAATGCATTTCCTTGTGAGGGGATGAAATCTTTATGGATAATACGGTAGTTATCAGCTCCCTCTTCCCCAGCCCTCAAATCTAGGCTGCTGCTGCAGAGTACTCAGGTGGCCAAAGCTGGGACAGGTTTACTCCACTCATCTCATCCCATCCATACCTCTGTAATGTATGCCAGGTCCCTTTGTACACACCAAGTCATCAATGATGACTGTTGTACTGTGGACTGGCCTGCCATTAAACAGCAACACTAACAGACAGGACAACCTAGACCTTGACAACAAATAAAAACACAGGATAGGTTTCACATATCTATCCTTCCCTTCCCTGCTGTATCCAACTGCCCAGTGCCATACTCATTCTGATTGAGATTACACTAACAGGGGCACCCCATTAACTCCCCAGAATTTACCCAAGCACATCTACTATCTCTAGAAGCATGCAAGTGTATGTACAAACAGTGATAAGGTGCCAGGGCATCAGTTCAATGGACCAGACCAGGGATGCCATTTGGTCAGCATCATCTGAGCACTTAACATTCCTCTTTGATCCCTGCCTCTCACTCATGGTTTGTGGATGGGGGCTCATCAGTATTAACCCCCACACCCACTGTGGTGTTACTCTTTCACCAGACTCTGTGTGCCTCTCACTCACAGTCAGTGCCTACTCTCCAAGCATTCTTCCACTGACCAAGGAGGGAGAGTGCATCTATGTCTGCACAAAAAATGACCCCATTTGGCACCAGCTCTTCAGGGCAAACCACTGCTGGTGATCAGGTGACAGCAGCTGGCTCTGCCTTTCTAGTCCAGAAAAAGTTAAGGTTCTGGAATGGTAGGAACAACTGGTCCTGACCAGCAGCCAGTCCTGTAGCAGCCAGCAAAGCCCCAATCCAGTAGCGAAACAAGAACTGGCTTTAGCCCCTCATCCTCCCACACCTCTGGTACAGGCTGGTTTTTTTTCCCCAGAAAGGCAGGAATGTGTTGGGAAGAGTCATTTTCCATAAGGAATATCCCATTAATAGAAAGCAAAATGCTGGCTTTAAATGAATTGTAATGCTTTCCCATAAAATTTGGGCTACAAAGCAGGAAAATTCAAATTAAAGCAAGCAAAACATCTGCTTTAAATTGGATTTTTGGTAGCAAATTCTGCCACCAAATTTCAGCAGCTGTGCTGGAGCAGGGAGCAAAAAGGGAGACAAAATTGTCCTTGGACCCATAAAACTCACCTACCTCTACTTTAAACACTGGAAGATATTGCAACATATAACCAGCGCTACACATCTAAATATAAAATGTCTTTAAATTCTAAGAATAGCTAGGTTCAGATAAAATGGTCATGCTGGTAGTATTTACTGAGATACTGCTATCTCTGTGTTTGTTCAGGAAATGTGATACTGGTTTAAAAGAGAGAAGCCACAGCAGACTGGTGGAATATGTATTTTGCAATACAGAAGGGTCTGAAGTCCAGTCTCTAGCATTTCTATTAAGACAATTTGGAGACTTTGAAAAGCCACTGCCAGCCACAGGAGATGGTATTTGGTTAAGTTCTGTAGAGGGCAGCTTCACATGTTCCTACTCTGTTGCTCCTATTACTATCACAAGAGCCAGTACAGAATAAACATATTTCAAAAACTGACGCAAAGACCATTTTTCAAGTTAAAAACAGTAAAAGTACATTTTATTAACAAATACATTTGTCCAAATAGTCTATTAAGAGTTAACAGGAAGATATTTTACTCAAGTACTGTTAAAGCTAAGCTTGTATTCAGTGTAAAAACTGGGAGGTATAACACCAAACTGAAAAAGCAATATAGTAAGATAAATATGTTTCCATTCAAACAGTGCTGCATTCTGATCATATCAATGCCATGTCTATTCTTGTTAGAAGGAAGCAGTGCTATAACCTATTATAAAAAATCCCTCCATATATCCATTTCATAGTTTTCTATAGAAACACAGTACTTATTAACAGCTTATCTATAAATACATTTCCATGATCAATATATTTACAAACCACTTAGCTTTCAAAGAAAACAATTTAAGAAAATTAAGCATTTCCAATGTTAGTGTTTTAAAGTGAATTCAGATCATACTCCAATCAGTCAGAAAATGTACTAACTGCAAGGAACTATAATATAAATGCTAAGGAAATGTAAAAGGAAACAAATGTGCAACATTAGCTTTCAGAATACCATATACAAATAGACCTATTGTGTTTAAAACATACTGGAAGCTCAAGAAGCTCACAGTAACAGGATTCATAAGGCAACATGGACTTTGGAGGTTTCCATTTGGCATTTGTCTACACTAAGTTGTTATCCACTCCTGAAGAAATGCTTGTGTTGTGAGACTAATCTGAGCTACCAATACAACCTTTAAAAAAGCTTCAAGGCAATACTTAAGAATTGCACTTAGGGCAGTTCAATAACCACTTATATACTATCACAACAATTAAGCCCCACCCCTCCAAAAAGAAGGGCTTGTTCAACAGTTCTATCTTGTGGGCAACTTCTGACTTTCAGTACGTTAATTTGTTATCCTCCTGATATCTCAAAATCTGTTCTCAGTGTAAAATTATCCATTTTGCACAGGCAGATAAGATTTCCATATGGCTTTTAAAACTGAGGTACTGTTTAGACAATATCCAGAAACCTAGTTCCAATGCACAAACTTCTTACATTCATAGTTAGCTTTAATGCCACATTTATAAAAAGCAGTAGTACTGGATGACAAATCCAGCTTCATAGCTATATAGGTTTTTGCCTGCCCTTCCTAACAGAAGGATTTGAGGCTCAGTGCAAGCTATTGGCATTAGTGAAGAATATTAGCATCAGCAAATTGTACAATTTGGAATAAATACTATGGCTTACTGGCATCTTTAAGTTCCATCCCTTCCTGCTCTTGGGCAGAAGTGACTAGAACTTTACAAACCAAGACTGCAGAATAGACATGATGGAGACTAGTGAGGAAAAGAAGAGATTGTGAACATAAATTATAAATAGTAAGAGAGCTCAAAATGTCTTCATTAAGATTCTACCGTGTGCTTTAATGTAGAGAATGGGTAATCAGAGCAAAGTAGAATGCATGATAAAGATAAAATACCTAGTATTTTTCCAAATTAAGTTTAAAAGGCTAGAACATAAACTTTCAAAGTTTAAGTTTGTTTTTTAAAAATAGTATCTTGTTTTAACAGTGCAACTCTGTGCATTTTATGATGCAACTAATAAAGACATTCTGTATCTGACCCTAGGAAATATCCACCAGAATTGGAAAGAGGCCTAAACACCCCTTTTATGCTCAAGCAAGGAAGAAGCTCTTATACCTTCTGTGACAACCCTAATACCTAATTTAAAATTAACAATTTTGAATTTTTGGACCAAGACCCAGCAGAAGCTCCCACAGGAGAAAGAGGAGGGGCATCTTCTTGTCAATTCTCCCTTCGGCCTCCTGCACCACCATCCATGCTATTTCCAAAGAGAAGTGTCTATTGAGAATGGCTTTTGGGGATAGGCACAAGGCAAATGGGAGAGAATGGATCCAACCCACTATTTTACTGGCTCCGACAGAACACAACTACACTCCCACCCTTCCTCAACTGTTACAGAAAAGTGGATTAAAATGCATGATTAAAAATTATTTGAAAAATGTATCATTGTTCTCAAATGAGGGAAGAACTTCTATGTTAAAACTTCATTAGTCAGTTTCTGCCAGAATATAGCCAAAAGGGATAGCCCATCCTAAGAAATGTAGGCATTTAAGATAGGAGTGTGCCAGTATTTTCGTTTCTACAATTCAGAGAAAGAGCATCTTCTCAAACATCACCTAAATCAACATACTCATCATCTCGCCTGGCCAAGTCTTCCTCACCTTCTAAGTCTTTCCATGAGCTGGTAGGTAAAACTGGTTTGAGAGAATGTCTCTGAAACAAAGCAAATGGAAATAAGGATGACAATCGAGCAGGATTCCTCTGGAAGGGAGATGTTTCTGCATCTTCATCGGAGACCTCACTGTGTTTTTCATCCACTTTCTTTTGCAAGCCTTGTACTTCTTCCATCACATCCAAGATTTTTGTTGCAGTAGCAACTGTGCCACCACCAGGGAGCTGAGCTTCAGGGATCCAACGTAAATACCTCTGTGCCCACACTTTTATTTCTGGCCCTTCTAGGCGTGGCAGCAGCAGTCCATGAAGATCAACTGGTTTACCATGCCAACTCTCATAGAACTCTCTGGCGTTAGTCTGAAGTTCATCAGAAGAAGTTATCAACCTGCTGATTCTTTTGCCCAGAATGTTTTTAATTAGCTGATCTGTTTCTTCTTTAAAAAATCCCCTTTTTGGAGGAGGCTTAGTTGTTGTCAATGGCAAAGAAAGCTGCCGCTGGTGCTTTAAAGAGAATGAGGAAAACTTTTAAGAAATTTATAAGGCAAATGAAACTGTCTGAACACAGTTCTAACTTAGTTTCCAGGCTAATCAGCTATAAAATGACTCAAACTATATCATATCAAGGGACTACCAAGAACTGGATAGCTGTAATACAAAACAAAGAGGGCCTAAAAACATGACCCAAATATCTAACTTTGATACAGAGATGGAATCATGTGGTCCTCAAGATATTGCTCAACTAAGGCTCCCAGTATTTCTCATCAGTGCGTATACTGGCTAGAGCTACTCGGAGTCGCAGTTCAACATCTGGAAGGTCATACAATTCCCATCCCTGCTTTGTTGGAGCCATGTAATTTCTGATAAACATTATGCAACTATTGTACAAAAAGGATATTATTCAGTTTTTAACCTATGAAAAACTATACTACTTGGTTATATCAGCTGTATCTACTCTCAGAGGTACAGTGTTTAATTTCTTCATAAATAGTGAAAATATCTTTATATTTCTTCATAAGTAGTGAAAACAATTATGTAGCTGCAGAACTTAAAATGGTGTCTCTTTAGCATGCATTTAATATTAGTGTGATTTTAGTATCACTGCTATCTTGCATTTTATTTTAGAAATGCAAGATAGCAGTGATGCTACCTGCTTAAGAAAGCAAACTCCTTAGGGGCTGGATTTCACATAGCACAATATAAACTGAGGACACACTCCCTATAAGCTGGTTATGTTCTTGTGAAACAATGCTTTGCATTTAGTGTTTTGGTGTTGTGTATATTCACAATTAATCCAGGATACTGGGAAGGAACATTATACAGTTCCAAGAACTGGATATTAATAATTGGTTTACTTTGTCACATGTTAAATTATGTAAAGCAATTAAATTGTACCAGCAATCAAAAAAACGAAATGTAAAGTGCTATTGCTTAACAACTTGTAAGCTGCTCTGAGAGCCTTTGTGGCTGAAGAGCAGGATATAAATACCTTAAATAAAAAAATATAAATTATTTTATTTATTTAATTTATATGTTGCCTTTCTCCCAGAAGGTATCCAAGGTAGCTCACAAAATATTACATAAAATACAATACAAAACAATTAAAAACACAATATAAAAATCTAAAATTACATAAAACATATAAAGGTTAAAAGATAAAAAAATAAAAAAAATAAAAATAAAAGGAGTCCTCATTTAAAAAAATGGTATGGTAAGACATGTTATCTTTACTTTCTCAAGAATGATGACTTATTTGTGGCAATATGGACAATTTTGGTATTAGGCCTTCATACTTGGCACTTCCACAAATATGCAATTGTGTACAGTATTTTGTTAGATAGATGCCTATGCAGAAATATTGGAAGTTTTAAACCTTACTAGTGATCTTGACACTTGATGGCTGCTTAAATCTCCAAATTCCAGTCTAAGTGAAGAGTGAGTCATACTTAATCTATCAACCACCATGTCTGCTACAGATTCCAGTGTTGTACAGAAACCTCTAATAGCAGAGGTGAGCCGTCCCCGGAGAGTAAACGCTCAACGCCTGCATGTCAGCGGTAGGCAAGGCTGCAGCCACATTAGAAAACATTTGAACATCAAATCACCAAACCTACTCCTTTTCTGTGTGTTTCTCACCACCTCTTTTTTCTCCCTTCCCTGCCTACTTCATATCACCTGTGTGACCACCTGCAGAGTGCTTCTGAAAGTAGGCCAAAGGCCACATGACATCAGAATGAGGGCTGACTGCATATGACCCTAGGGGGGTAGGACATCCACCAATGTTGTAAAATGTTTTTCTGCCTTTACAAGTTGAATGCCTTACCTTGAGTCGTGTAGTTTTCCTCTGACTTTTATCTAGTTTTGGCTTCTCTGCATATAGAGGATTATTCAGCAAAGCCTGTGCTTCAGGTTCAAATTGTACAGACCATTCCCAAACTGAAAGATAACTCAGTTTACTCCCTTGTGTATCCAGGCTTCCTCCATACTGTCAAAAGGGAACAGGCTAGAATTAGAGTCCAGTCATATGATTAATCCAAAATACAACACTTCATACTAGAACGTCATGGCATGCAAGTTGGATTTCAGAATTTCAAGTCACTTAGTAAGCCTCTGAACTACGTAGCCTTAGATGGTAAAAACCAACCAAACAAAAAGAATTTAATGATTATACATTGGTTCTGTATTTCTCAATACCATGCTGGTAACATAGCTTATCCTGTGGGTGCTCAATGCTATTACAGAAAACACTGTAGCAGTATCAGGCTATATAGAAAGAACATAGTATGTAAAGTCCTGGATGTTTATTAGACTGAGACAAAAATTATTTTATCTCAATATTTGTATCCCATCCTACATTATGGGATCTCAAGGTGTCATACAATAAAATCGCCTTTAAAATTAAAAACAATGTTAAAATATCTTAAACAGACTGAAAACTCAATGTACCAATCATGTATGTACATGACAGCCACAGAGAATATCCACTACTATTTTTAAAGCTTCAGTAGTGATACTGCAACACTCATAAACCTCAAGTGGTCTTCCTAAGGATGGCTTCTACTGAAGCATTGCAGCCTTGAAATTTCCACACTGACCTACACAAAACTCTGAAGCAGTCTATTCACAACCTTCCTTGAAAAGTCACATTTTCTGTCTTCCCATGGCTCATTAAGGCACTTAAGGAATAGTGGAAACAATCTAGGAAACACATTCAGGGGTAGCCATGTTGGCCATGTAGCAAAACATAATCCAGAATCCACAAAATACATGTGTTTTGCAGTTTGATTGCCCAATAAAGATATCATTTTTTGTGTGTGGAACCATCTGTTGAATGAGTGGAAATCTGAGCAAAGCAAGAGGTAGTTTTCCACCATACTGAAGCTCATGCATATGGTTCTATGCAGATAGGATCTACTATCAACTCTTGCATTTTGGTAATTTTTTAAAAGCAAATATGTAACCTTTAAGGCAGCAAAAAGAATTGAAAGCATGTGATGAATGCTTAGTGAAGATCTTCTAAGCCAGACCATAGCTTTCAACAGAAAGAGGCAGGAATTCAATATACTGAACAACTTTGTGCCATATGAATTATGTACAGCAGCAAAATCAAAAACTGCAAGGATACTTTATTTGTCACTGATACTGGCACTCTGCACCACATTTATAAGACTAGAGAGAATTCAGCAGTAACCAAGAACACTTCTACAATATACTACACCCCTAACTACTTTGTCTTACCAAGGTAGTGTCTCTCTGATGTTGCGAATTGAAGAAGAAGGTGCTAAATATGGGTATGTACAAGCTGTCTGAGAGAACAGTTAGATAGGTCTCAGTAAATTCAAATGCTGGTGGATACTGTTGGACCAACTGCCATACGCAATCCAAGAAGAACAAGAAGACAGGTGCCTGTGGGAAAACAAAACAAAAATAAGGAAAACTGGAAAGATTTGGATAAACTTTATTAGATCATTTTTGTGTTGCATGTACATTCATCAAGAATGAACTTATCCCAAATCTGCAGTTGGTTTCTAACTCCTCCCTTACTGGTCAGTCAACAGAGATAAGGTTTATAGAACTGACTCCCAAGGGAAGTTCATCTTTCACTCTACTACGGTAATTAATTAACTAGATTTTTAGAATCATTTTATTCAAGCAGTCATTTTACTTTTAGCCTATGTTTTAAGCACATACCAGGAAGCTATAATATTCCTACTACCATGCTTGTGTTTTGATTTATTTTAATTTTACTTATTTTACTTTACTTTGATTCAATAGTGTTTATTTTGCTTTATACACCACCTTAAATGCAGTTATAGAAAGGCAGGGTATTTTTTTAATCTAAGAAGAAACCTTCTCAGACACAAAGTAAAATGATCAGATTGTCAAGTGGGATTGTATGGAACACACTATCAGTATTGAGAATGCACTCTCTACTTGCCCCTTTCAAGTACCAATTCTTACCTTTAAAATCCTGAACAGCTTGGACCTAGCGTACCTAAAGTATCATAGCCTTCTCTCACATGTACCTGAGCAGATACTAAGATTCTGTTCAGAAGCCCCACTAAGTATCCCTGACTGGGAAGTCTTGGGTGCAACTAACACATGCAGAATCATATTCTCCCATGGAAAATAGTTTATACAGAATCCTGAATACTAAGAACTTTTTTAGCTTTGCATTCTTGGGATTTTGAATCCTGGGTACAGTTTTGGCTAATTAAAGGGCAGCCCAACATTTGTTTAAAGCCAAACAGCTAAAATAGGGTAATTAGTATGGCCTACAACTCCTTTTCCCTTGTGAACTCTCTTTATATTTTGGCTGAAAACAAGCTGAATTTCTGTTTGCCATGACACAGTCTATACCTCCTCTTTATCACTTTGCCGCAAATGATTACACCGATCCAAGAAAGCATGTCCTCCCACAATCCATTCTTTCTGAATGAGACTCTGAAATCCCAGCTTTGTCCGGCAGTATGAATCCATCATAACTTGAACCAGACAGGAAATCACACAACACAGGTCAGAAGCATTTTCCTCTAGATATAAGGAGACAAATTTCATTTGAGATTGAAGAGTTATTTTTAAGGACAGCTAGCAATACTCCAATTAAGCAACACACTGTTACATATAAAAAGTTCAAAGTTTGAATGGTTGTAATAAAGTACTGGTCACTTTAGCACCCTTGAAAGAGTTTACTGAACTCCAGACCTTTCTGTTAAAGAGATCTTTCCACAAACTGAAAGAGATTAATACTAACATAGTGTAAAAAATCATATGACATCTTGTAGTAGGGACCAGAACATTATTTTCCCAGAAATATATAGTACATTGGGTAATCTGTACATTTTTGGCAGTTCTTGTTTTTTAAATTCGTTTTTTTCTCTATTATAATAAGTATGTATACCAAGAAAGTACATTTCAAAAGCAACATGCACAGAAGCAGTATTTCACAGCAGTCAAGGCAGACAAGAGGACTGTGTATCACACTAACATCACAGGTAGCAATAAGCACAAGGTAAAAAAGCCTGTATGATCTTGTGTAGACTGTGGTAAGAACACAACTGTATGAAGAAACTATGGTAAGTATGGAGATTCTAGGATGGATCTCCTAATGTTTCATTCAAGGGCAAAGCACTTTAAAACACCAATTTTGATGCTGCTGAGTGAAAAGATTACTGCACAGCAATAATAATGCTCAATGTCAACTTCTCTCATCTACCAATATGTTGATTACTCAACAGTATTACTCACAGGTGGAGACAAATAGAACAGCAGAAGACAGGGTCTTCACTGAAAGGAAAACAAGGAGATAAGATAGAAGAAAAAATCAAATATTCCACTGAGGTTAGCCAAACCAACAAACCAAAAGATCTTTTACTGGGATCACACTTCAAAATATAAGAAAACTATTTGATGTGCCACAACCATGCACCATTTAAAACAATGACTTACGGGCCTGATCACCACAAAGGGATCATGGTTTAGTCCATATATGTCCGAGCTATTGAATCTGGATGTTAAAAATAAATATAATGAAGAGGCCTAGTGCCCTCCTGTAGAGATGTGCCAAAGGAATGGGTAACAGCTATGGCACACACAATTCACCCTACCCACATTCTGGGTACATAGTCTTTCAGAGGAAGGTAGAGCAGATAGAAAAGTGAGGAGACTGAGACAGAGAAGAAGAATCTTTCAAATCCTAGTTTTCCACAGTATAGCCTGTAGAAGTAGATCAAACATAGAGAGCACTCTTATCAACCAGCCAAAGCAGCAGTGCCAGCTTTCTTTTCTTTTTAGATTCTGCAGATGGGCTTCTCAGTAGAAAGAGAAGAATATAAAATACATGGAGCTGACAGTGTATTTTGACCTGAATCCTGAGAACTGTGCAACTAGTCACACATGGTAAACTGCTTCTGAAACTTCACTGGATTTGTGTTAAGCAATCTTTTTGACACAGTTTAAGTAATTCTCAGAATCCTGAATTATAAACCTACATAATTTTAACATGATTTACTGAGAAGCAGTTAAGATTTATAGAAGAAATAGTTCCAGCTTCTTTGAAAGCAGCAATAAATTAACTGTTCCTGAAGAAATATAGCCTTGACCCATGTAATAGTAATTACAAGGCAGAAGCTAACAATCTTTTCCTGGGCAACATGATCAAGAAAGTGGTGGCCAAGGAATTCCAGTCACTTTTGGATGAAGCAGATTATCTATCATAGAATCATAGAATTGTAGAGTTGGAAGAGATCACAAGGGTCATTCAGTCCTACCCCCTGCCATGCAGGAATACACAATCAAACCATCCCTGACAGATGGCCATCCAGCCTCTGTTTAAAGACCTCCAAGGAAGGAGACCCCACCACTCTCCGAGGGAGTGTGTTCCACCGCTGAACAGCTCTTACTGTCAAAAAGTTCCTCCTCATGTTGAGGTAGAATCTCTGTTCCTGGAGCTTGCATCCATTGTTCCGTGATCTAGTCTCTGAACAGCAGAAAACAAGCTTGCTCCACCCTCAATGTGACACCCCTTCAAATACTTAAACAGGGCTATCATATCGCCTCTTAACAGTCTTTTTTCCAGGCTAAACATACCCAGCTCCCTAAGTCTTTCCTCATAAGGCATGGTTTCCAAACCTTTCACCATTTTAGTTGCCCTTCTCTGGACACGCTCCAATTTGTCAATATCTTTTTTGAATTGTGGTGCTCAGAACTGGACACAGTTTTCTATGTGAGGCCTTACCAAGGCAGAATAGAGTGGCACTATGACTTCCCTTGATCTAGACATTATACTCCTATTGATGCAGCCCAAAATCGCATTGGCCTTTTTAGCTGCCGCATCACACTGTTGACTCATGTTCAACTTGTGGTCTACTAGGACTCCTAGATCCCCTTTGCACGTAGTCTCATTCAGACAGGTCTCCCCCATCCTATATCTGTGCATTTCATTTTTCCGCCCTAAGTGCAGTACCTTACATTTCTCCGTATTGAATTTCATTTTGTTAGCTTTGGCCCAGCTCTCCAGTCTATCCAGGTCATTTTGAATTTTGATCCTGTCCTCTAGGGTATTAACTACTCCTCCTAATTTGGTGTCATCTGCCAATTTGATAAGTATGCCCCTAATTCCATCATCCAAGTCATTGATAAAAACGTTGAATAGCACTGGGCCCAGGACAGAACCCTGTGGCACCCCACTGGTCACATCTTTCCAAGAGGAAGAGGAGCCACTGCTGAGCACCCTTTGGGTTCGGCCGGTCAACCAATTACAAATCCATTGAATAGTTAACTTGTCTAGCCCACATTTTACAAGCTTGTTTGCAAGAATGTCATGGGGAACCTTGTCAAAGGCCTTACTGAAATCAAGGTATGCGATATCCACAGCGTTCCCTTCATCTACGAAGCTGGTAACTTTATCAAAAAAAGAGATCAGATTAGTCTGGCATGACTTGTTTCTCAGAAACCCATGCTGACTTTTTGTGATTATGGCATTGCCTTCTAAATGTTCACAGACTCTCTGTTTAATGATCTGTTTTAGAATCTTCCCTGGTATTGATGTCAGACTAACTGGATGATAATTGGTGGGATCCTCTTTTTTCGCCTTTTTGAAGATTGGGACAACGTTTGCCCTCCTCCAGTCTGCTGGGACGTCTTCTGTTCTCCAGGAGTTCTCAAAGATTATTGCTAATGGCTCTGAGATTACATTTGCCAGCTCTTTTAATCTAGATTTAATAATCTAGATCCACTTCAATTAGATTTCAAGCTTGGCTTTGGGACAGAAACTGCCCTGGTCATCCTGTGAGACAACTTTTGTTGAGAGGAAGATAGGAGACAGTGACCCTATGATCTCTCTTAGACCTCTCATCAACTTTTCATTCATTCTTTTCTCTATCCCTCCCCTCCCCCTATCCCCTCACATGGAATCCAAGGTGGTTGACATCATCAATTAAAACAAGGTACCTCTAAAGAAGCCTAATGATGAATAAGTTAAAAATAAATAAACTACCATATTAAAACACCAGTACTTTAACATAATGCAAAATAATTAAAAACATGGCATTAACAATAAAAGTACAGCACAGACACTACATTAAAAGACCCTGTCAGTTATTAAATCAAAGTCTATTCAAATAAAAAAAAAATAAACTTGTTACCTAATGGTGAAAAGAGACCAGGGCGGGGGCCAGTCTAGTTTTGCATGAGAGATAATTCCACAGCCTGGTAGCAGCTACCAAGAAAGCTGTCATGCTCTCACCAAACATACAAGTGAAAAGTGGTGGGACTGAGAGAAAGCCTTCCCTCAAGATCTTAAAATTCAGGCAGGCTCATATAGGGAGATGCAGTCTTTCAGGGAGTCTGGACCTAAGCATAACCTAAGTCATAACCAGCACTATAAACTGTCCAGAAACAAACAGGTAGCCAATGAAGCTGTTTCTCCAAGGGAGCCATGTGCTCCCTGTGGGTGAAACTGGCCCTGATCTCCACTCTAGCCACAGCATTTTGGACATAGAGAAGTTTCTGAACAGCTTCCAAAAGCAGACCTACATAGTGTGTTGCAGTAAAAGAAACAGACCCTAATCAAGGCATGTGTCACTGTGGCCAGATCTGACATCTCCAGGAACAGGCATTAAGTAGAACATTAGTTTCAACTGTGTAAATGCATTCCTGGCCACCAGTGAAACTTGATTGTCCATGCTTAAGGCTAAGACCAGGAGTCTATCCAAGCTATGAACTTCGAATTTTTAGGAGAAGTGTAATCTTATCCAGCACAAGCTGAACCTCTGTTTCCTGATCTGCCTTTTGCCTGATGACAAGTACCTCCATCTTGTCTGGAATGAGCTTCAGTTCACCACTGACAGCCGATACCAGTTAAGCACTGAAATGGCTTCCTCTGAATTAGATGAAAAGGAGATACAGAGTTGGGTGTCATCAGAATACTAGTGACACCAAACTACCAAACTCTGGACCACCTTCTCCAGCAGTTTCTATATGTTGAACAGTGCAGGGGATAAAACAGATCCTTGGGGAAGTCCAAAAGCAGAAGGTGTTGAACAGGAATACCACCAGCACCACTTTCTGAGTTTGCCTTCCAAAAAGGATTTGAAAACTAGAAAGTAGTGCCCCCAAAGCCCATTCCCCAAAGGGAACTCAGATGGATACCATGGTTGATGGTATCAAAAGCTGCTGAGAGTTCCAGCAGAACCAACACACTATCCCTGTCCAGGGTAGGTCATCTACCAAGGCAAACAGAGCTGTCCCTGTCCTATAACCAAGCCCAACACCAAACTGAAATAGATCTAGACAATCTGTTTCATACAGAAATCTCTGCAACTGGAAAGCCACTGTATGCTCCAGAACCATTCTCAAAAAGAAATAGGAGAGTGGTCAGTACAGTACTTCTCTAGCATTATGGAGTTTACAGAAGGTTTTTTCAGTAATGGCATCATTGCAGTCTGTTTTAGAAAGGAAGGAAATCTACATCGCTGCAGTAAGGCATTCCCTACTCCCCTTATCTACTTAGCCAGTCCCACCTGGCTCCCTTTATAAGCCAGGAGGAACATGGTTCCAGTACACAGTGGGTGGCTCTCACCTCTTCAAGGATCCTGTCCACATCTGCAGGTTGCACAAACTACAGTGTATCCACACAGGCCAGCAGATGTCAAGGTTGCATCTACTGGACCTCTATAAACTACAGCATCCAAGTCAAGATGGATTTGAGTGATTTTATGTGTTATTTTGGTATCATTTGTCATAGTACCTTTCAGGCTACACGCAAGAGGCACCATGTGGCTGTGGTTCTATTCCTAGTTGGAGCGCTATTTCCTGAAGGTACGATCGGCAAGTTATCATTCAACTCCTTAGCAGTCATACAGAACATTGCTATTTCTCCCATCTCTCTCTGGCTTCTCTGCGCAAACGAAGATTCAGGAAGGACTCATCCCACGCTTTCTGCAAGTGCGTTGACGACTAAAAAGGCAAATCCGAGGTAAACAAGTCCGGTTTCTCCCATTTCTCCCATACTGTTTAACATATACAGTAGCATCCCCGTATCTGCTGATTCGCCATCCACGGATTCAATTATCCACGGTTGGCGATGGTGGGAAGGAGAGAGGAGGGGTATCACCTACCCCGTTCCTTCCAATGGGAGGGCTCCTGTCGCCACAGGGATGCACAGGGGTGAAGGGGGGAGGCGAGGTTACTCATCTGCCCCCTTTCCCCTTTGCCACCGCCATGGCCCTGCTGCTGCAGGGATAGTGGTGGCGAAGGGGAAAGGATGGAGTGACTTCACTTCCCCCCTTTTGCCCTTCGCCCCTATGATTGCTGCTGCTCGGAGCCATGGCGGGAGTGAAGGGGGGAGGGACGCTGCCTCCCCCTTTTGCCCCCACGATCACGGTAGTGCCAGCGCCATGGCAGGGGCGAAGGTAGAAGGGAGGGGGAGGAGCAATCTCATCTCCCCCATTCTCCCGGGATGGTGTTTGCCATTATCCGCGGAATTCATCATCTGCGGGGGAGGCTAGAATCAATCCCCTGCAGATACAGGGGTGCTACTATACTGCTAGGACAGGTTATCTCCCAATTTAGTCTGATGAGTCATCTTAGCTTTCTTTTTCTCTTTAGATGTAGGCCCAGCTGCAACTGTTGCAAACCAATGCATGAGCACAATCATGGGGCTGTAAGCAGGTCTTCCAGACAAGATGGAAGCCCCACCTGTTTGTGGTTCAGCCTTCCCCCACTCCCAATGAATGATACTCAGCCTAAGAATGGTGTCAGACGTCTCTTAAAAGAATCAAGCTAGTAGTCTGGGCATGCTCATTGACCCAATGCTACAGTTAGAGGCTCTAGGGCGGCTCAAGGAAATTTTTCTCTGCTTTAGTGATACGCCAGTTTCAACCTTAGCTAGATGGAAACAGTTTCAGTTAGTCATTATTTATTGATTTTATTTGTATCCCATCTTTTCTTCAGAACTGCGACTCAAGGTGTGTTACAAGATTAAAATAGACATAAATAAAAACAACTACAAGTAGAAATACACAAAAATATCATTGTTAAAATGCAATTCAGCTAGCTATAATATTGAAGCACTGCTCAATTAAAAATTCAGCACACGGAAACAAATACAGTTGTCCCTTCATATTCGCTGGGATTTGTTTCCAGGACCCCCATGGATAACAAAATCTGTGAATACTCAAGTCCCATTATATGGTCTCTCTCTGGCTTTTCTTTGCAAACAAAGATTCAGGAAGGACTCATCCCACGCTTTCTGCAAGCGTGTTGATGACTAAAAAGGCCAATCCGAGGTAAACAAGTCCGGTTGCAGAAAGCACAGCAGAAGGTCTCCTTGGATGATGTTTCCGGGTTGTGATTCTTTTTGTGTTATCGTTTCTCTTCAAGACTTGTTCGGCATGAGTTCTCAAATAAGGCTGCAGCATTGTGGATAATGTGTCTCCATGCCTCCCAATGTCAGGCCAGGGTGGACGATTGTCAGTTATCAATTTGGCTGAGCCTGAGATGTTGTTTCAGGAAGTCCTTGTATCACTTTTTTGGAGCGCCCCTCTTACGCTGACCCGTGGCGAGTTCACCATAGAGTACTATTTTTGGGAGGCAATAGTCCTCCATCCTAGAAACGTGCCCTGCCCAGTGCAGCTGTGCTCTCAATATCATGCTGGTGATCCCTGCTTGCTCAAGGACAGCAACATTCGTCACATAGTCAGTCCAGTGTATATTTAGGATTGTGCGTATACAGCGCTGATGAAAGTGTTCGAGGAGTCGTAAGTGGTGGCGATAGGTATGCAATCCGCAACATGTCGGGCAGAATTCATTTGTTGCCCCACCAGTAATTGCGCCTATGACTGGATTGCTTCAGCCATTTGTCGTCGTTCCTCTGGGAGATCTTAATGAGGGGCAACATCCTTTCCCAGAGTACCTGTTGGTATGCCCCCATACAGGCAGAGTAATTTGCCATGTGAAAACTCAGGCCTGCTGCAGAGTAAATCTTTTTACCTATTATGTGCAGTTTCTGGCCTTCTGGGTCAGGCGGCATTGATTGAGGACGGCGTTGCTTTCTATTCTGCGAAGCTTCGACCACCACTGAATTTGGTCGAGGGTGAGTCTGAAGCCACTCGATGTGTTCACCTTCAACCAGATACAGCCTATCAATTTTCTTTGAGGTAGACTGGATCGAGGAAGGGTTCTCCCATGAACCCTGAGTGAGCTTCAGAAGGGACAGCAAGACAGGGAGAATAGGCGTAGGAGGAGCCTTCAATTGAATCCGATGGAAGATGGGGTCCACTGGTTCTGACTCTTTCTCAATGACTTTGAGATCCAAAGCACGGGACATATGGACCATCTGCTCAGAAAAACCACGGATGTTGTCTGTTGGTGATGCCGAGTCATCCTCCACCAGATCAGTCTGTGGAGATGACAGATAGAGCAGGTACGGATCCCATGAGCCCGATGAGGATGACATTGAATCGGCAGGTGACAGACTGCGATCGCCATGGAGCAGAAAGGTGGTACGTGGTGGTGGTGTGGGTGGAGTCGGTGGCAGAGGGTGTCGGTCAGGACGTGGAGATATCTGACTCTCTGTATCTTTTTTCGGAATGTCCTGTGGCTCCTCAGGATGGAACGGCGTACACTCCGAGCCGCATACATTTCCGTGAAGTCAAATGCTTGGGAGGTCAGAATCTGAGTGCTAGTAGGCGACATGAATCCAGCCCGGTAGACAGAGCGTGCCACGTCGTAGGCTGTGTAAGCAGGTTCATCCTCATGGATGGTGGACTGGAACCGTCAGGTTCAGGTGGCATCCTCGGTTTCGACAACTTCAACTTCGATGTCCGAGACGGAACGCTCAAGAAGTTGGGTTCTCAAGATGACAAGGGTTGGTGATTGGCCCTTCCGCTGGGGTGACACATCTGTGTCGGCACCCGATGGTACTTCCACTTACACAATCTCCACTGAGCCCATAGGAGTTGGGGCAAAGCATGGCACATTTCCCTCTGTAGCTGCCAGTGGAGATGGTCGGGTGGGAGCAGCCTCGGCTTCAACGGCAGGTTGCAACTCAGTGGTATTGACGGGCCCTTGCAGCCTTATCAGTAGAGACCGCAGGTGGGACAGTCGTCAGCTTCGACTTTTTCGAAGCATCCTTTGGCTTGCTCTTTGCCTTCGAACAATCCTCATGCCTAGACGAGTGTTTGTCCTTTTTCTTCTTCTTCAAGGACTGCACAGTCTCTCCAGAAGCACCAATGCGACTTGTGGTTTCAGAAAGTGCCCAGTCCCGAGGGACAGACTTCGAGGTGGAGGGTTCTTGGTCCTGAGCTGATGTTGAAGGCGTAGAGTGTGCTCGATCCCGAGCTGAATCCGAGGTAGAGGCGTGTTTGTGCGAACCACGCACTGCCTCCGGATCCAAGGCAACCGAACGGTGTTGGGAAGGGCTACGAGGCCGATGGCGCTTCTGGGTCATGGTCTTTGAAGAAGGCAAGCGGCAGCGTTTAGGCAGTGCAGATGCCGAAGTGGAGGCCGGAGTCGAGGTAGAGGCTGGAATTAGAGCCCTCTCATATAGGAAGGACTTCAAACGGGACATCCTGTGCTTGCATGCCTGAGGTGTGAAGGCCCTACAGTGCACGCAAGAGTCAACATTATGGGTCTCTCCAAGACAAATCAGACAGCGGGAATGGCTATCCGCACTTGGGAGCTTAGCCTGACATCAAGAAAACCGATCCAAGTCAACACCAAATTCAGAGAGAGAATGCCAAATCCAAGGGAGTGAGGAAAAATCGTAGAAAGATAAAAAACTAGCAAACGAAGGTTCCTTCAAGCTGCTAACGCGGTGGAAAGAAAGGAACTGAAGGGAATTAGGAGGGAGCGCTTTAAAAGGCACTGTTAGGGTGGGCGGAGTTACCGCCAAAAATGTATCGATATACATTCTGCCTAGCAATTCCAGAAGTTCCGAATGCTCTGTGCAGGCGTAGGAATAACCCAACTGTGTGATTCACAGAGACCACGAAGAAGATCCAAGGTTTGCTTTTTTGGACTATTATTTTTTAAAGAATATTTTCAAGCCATGAATACTTAAATCCGTGGACACCAAATCCACGGATACAGAGGGACAAATGTAATATGTTTGAGACATTATCAAAGTTATTGCCAGACTCTAGAACTTCCTTCCCAAGGGAGGCTAGACTGGCCTCATCCCTGTTGTCCTATCAGGAAGCAAAGGCTATTTTTAAAATTTTTTAGTAGGCTGTGAATAATTAATTGTCTGTTTCATGAAAAGGGCTTTAATAGGTTTATGTTGTACTGCTTTTTACAGTTGTCCCTTGTATCCATGGATTAGGTATCCACAGATTTAAAATGGCTTGAATGGATGGCTTGAAAATATTTTTAGAAAAATGATAATCCAAAAAGCAAACCTTGATTTTGCCATCTTATATAAGTGACACCATTTTGCTATGTCATTGCATATACAGTTGCCCCTCCACATTCGCGAACTTGACATTCGTGGTTTTGGTTGTTCGCGGTTTTGGGAGGGCCCCCCCCCCAAACTGCGACACGGGGCCTCCAGAGGCCCCGTGAAAGACCTGGAGGGAGCGGGGAGGCCCGGGGAGGCCTCCACGGGGCCCCCGGACGTGCTCCGGAGGCCACATGAAGGCCTGGGGAGGGGTGGGGAGGCCTTCGCGGGATGCCCGGAGGCCCTCCGGAGGCCCCGCGAAGGCCTGGGAGGGGTGAGGCCTTCGCCGGACCCCTGGAGGCCCTCCGGAGGCCCCGCGAAGGCTTGGGGAGGGGTGGCGAGGCCTTCGCCGGACACCTGGAGGCCCTCCGGAGGCCCCACGAAGGCCTGGGGAGGGGTGGCGAGGCCTTTGCCGGACCCCCGGAGGCCCCACGAAGGCCTGGGTAGGGGTGGGAAGGCCTTCGCCGGACCCCCGGAGGCCCTCCGGAGGCCCCGCGAAGGGCTGGGTAGGGGTGGGAAGGCCTTCGCCGGACCCCCGGAGGCCTTCCGGAGGCCCCGCGAAGGCCTGGGTAGGGGTGGGAAGGCCTTCGCCGGACCCCCGGAGGCCCTCCGGAGGCCCCGCGAAGGCCTGGGGAGGGGTGGGGAGGCCTTCGCCGGACCCCCGGAGGCCCTCCGGAGGCCCCGCGGAGGCCTAGGGAGGGGTGGCGAGGCCTTCGCGGGACCCCCGGAGGCCCTCCGCAGGCCCCGCGAAGGCCTGGGGAGGGAGGGGGGAAGGGCCGGGGAGACCTCCGTGGGGCCTAGAAAGGCCCCGCGAAGGCCTGGGGAGGGAGGGGGGAGGGGAGTCGTTATTCGCGGATTTTTCACATTCGCGGGGGTCCGCGGAACGGAACCCCCGCGAATGTGAAGGGACGACTGCAATGGGACTTGAATATTCACGTATTTTGGTATCCACGGGGGTCCTGAAACCAAACCCCAGTGAATATGAAGGGACAACTGTACTTGAATACGTTACATGTGAGGTTTCCTTTAAAAATGATATGGAAGTTGCTTCTGGATCAGAACACGGAAGATTAATTGGGACTAGCCCTATTAAACCCATAATTTGTCAACCATAACAACTCCTGGTATGTTTCCAGGCTCAAGTTTCAGTACTGGTTTTGAACATTAAGCCTTGTATCACATGGGACCAGGAGTTGGTTCCTGAAAGGCCAACTTCTCCCACACATGCCAACCCAACCATTGTTTTTCTCTTCCCCACTTTTCCCTATTGTATCTTGTTTACTATATTAGAAGCATGCAAGCAGGGACTATTAATTTACTCTTTATGTAGGACCCAGAGAAGTTTGAGGAGTTACAGTATATTTCAGACTTCTAATACTTACACTACTGAGGACAGTGTATATCAATTATAAAATACAACATTCTATAAACATTTGCAAGACCAATTCAGCAGTTAACAAATATAAAATTATTCACTGGTAAAACAAAAGCCTGCTGGAATAAGAAATGCTCACACCACCCAGAGAAACACAGCAAGAGGAATGTATACACACAGTAATAAAAACTGAACAGCCAGCCCAAGTCACTTCCCTAAGAAAAACTGTCAACCATATGAACATTTCTAAACCTGATCTTAACCTAATCAAGTGCATTATACACAGCCCTTTATAGATCACATGCCTAGCCCAGTAAATTATCTTCAGGAAACTCTCCAGCAAAGAATCTACCCATTCTGTAAAGTAATTAAAAATATGCATGTTCATCCAATAACTTCTGCTGCATAATTCAAAGTCTGAAGGTAGAGAACAGAATTCTACCATTACCTATGCAAGGGTTGTGAAACCAAAAGAAGAATTTGGAAAATGAGTACAGGTTGAGTATCCCTTATTTCAAATTCCAAAACCCGAAATACTCCACAATCTAAAATTGTCCACATGGGTGGCTGAGATAGTGATACCTCTACTTTTTGAGGGTTCAGTGTACACAAACTTTATTTCATGCATAAAATTATTAAAAATATTGTGCATTAAATTACCTTCAGACTATGTGTATAAGGTATATATGAAACATACATGAATTTTGTGTATAGATTTGGGTCTCATCTCCAAGATATCTAATTACATATAGGCAAGTATTCCAAAATCTGAAAAAATCTGAAAAACATACACTTCTGGTCCCAAGCATTTCAGATAAAGGATACTCAACCTGTATACTGTCCCCTCCACAGACAGTACTAGCTGCTCCGGGGGGTGGTGGTGGTACTTAAACTGTCATGACAAATTACCTCCCAAGCATCCACAATGCAACTTCATAGATGAAAATGAAGGAACCATATGAAGTTAAGCTAGTTTTATTTGATTTAGAAGAGAAAGAATTTATCAGTGAAATTAGTGAAATGTAAATTAAAACTTTATGATCTTCAGTGCAATTAAAGCTGCAAGTATGTGACTAAACTTTGAATGATCCCGTATCAGACTAGGTTACATGGGTCAAAAATCAGTTTGTAAAAAGAATGTAACAGTATAGCTATTATGAAATTCTTCAAATTAAAAAAATTCAGGACTATTTACTCACTCCTATTATATGGAGTTAAAAATCGTATTTTATTTCAGTTACTTAGAAGCAGTTAAGTGGAAGGCACAAGGGGGAAAAATGTAACCTTTGACTTACCTATAAGAAGAACATTGGTATTCTGTGCTTCTAGTGATTCAACAACCTCTACTGCTTTTCTCAGGCACCGCCTGAAAAAGGAAGAATAAACATTTCAATATAATTAACTCGAACACAAAGTCTTAATTACAGTCCTCCCTTCGAATTTGCGGGGGTTAGGGGCGGAGCACCACTGTGAATTTGAAAAAAACGCAAATAACATTGTGCTCCCCCCCCCCCTGCACTCCTCCAAAAGCAGCCACAGGGCTTGGGCAGCGTCAACGCCGGTCCTGCCACCCAACACCCCTCCCAAAGCACCCCAGATGGAGACAAGTACTAGCAGAGTGGGCAGTTTGGGGCAAAAGCGCCCAACTCCCCGCTCTCCTGGGACTTGGCTCCGTTTGGGGTGGGTCTGCCCACCTCAAATGAAGCCAAGCCCCCGGAGAGCAAGGAGTTGGGCGCTTTAGATGCGAACTCCCCACTCTCCCAGGGCTTGGCTCTCCACTCCAAACAGAGCCAAGTCCCAGCAGAGCAGGGAGTTCAGAACAAAAGCACTGAACTGCCTGCTCTCCTGGGGCTTGGCTCCGTTTGGGGTGGGCAGCCAACCCCTGGGAGAGCAGGGAGTTGGGCGCTTTAGACCTGAACTCCCTGCTCTCCCAGTGCTTGGCTCCCCATCCCAAACGGAGCCAAGCCCCTGAGATGGCTGGAGTTCCCTCGCTTCCCTGCCACCGCATTTCTGCAGTCCCCAGGGAGGGGGAGGAGAAGGAGAACAAACCGCAAATACTCAAAACCATGAAACTCAAAGCCGCAAATTCAAAGGGAGGACTGTACAGTTGTCCCTTCACATTTGCTGGGGTTTGGTTCCAGGATCCCCCCGTGAATACCCAAATCCGTAAATACTATGCTATGCAATGGCATAGCAAAATGGTGTCCCTTATATAAGATGACAAAATCAAGGTTTGCTTTTTGGATTATTATTTTTTAAAGAATATTTTCAAGCCGTGAATACTTAAATCCGTGAATGCCAAATCCGTGAATGTGGAGGGACAACTGTATATTGAAAAGTCAATGAAGTCATGGCACTATATCAGGATTCCTCACAGTTGCCTATAGTCAGAGCTAATGTTTGCTAGATCTAAGCTGACATTAAAATCTGTAGACACAGTTGTTTAAATGAAGTTTTATGGCTTCTTAAAGATTATCCATTTGTTGTAGTGTAAGCCTTCACAGATGTACCTATAACTTAAGTTTATGAAATAAAGACTTAACCAACCTTATGATTTCTAGCCAATTTGTACTCTCGAGTAATGAAAACCACTTTACATCAGTATCCCAGAAGTCTGCGCTGTTATCTGAAGGGGGAAAAACATATTTACCTCTTTAAGTTATAGCAGATAAAGTAGAAAATTTCAGAGACACAACAATACTTGTGGCACACATCAGTATTTTTCTTGGCCAAAGTATAAAGCAGAGCAGCAAGTTGTGAATGGAGGCAACATCACAATTGAAAAGAATGAAGAACTGGCCTTGTGGAGAGCTGAAGGGGAGGAGCCAGAGGAAAAACTTCAGTTATCGTGAAACCTAGTATCTACTTCCTGCCTCTCTCTGGGCAGTGATGGAAGAAACCCAAACGCTATGGATTCCTCCTCTCACCAACCCAGATAATGAGTAACAGATACAGAATATGAAACAGAGGACTGAAAAAGAATCATTTTTCTTATCAGTGAGACGGTCATTTCCAGTGGAAGAAGGGATGAACATCCTGATGTGGGTTGGTCCTCCCATTTCTTTGAAAGGCAGGAACATGAAAGCTTTTCTGACAGTGCCCACTTGGAAGAGCAATGCTCCTTGCAGGCTCAATTAATGCTCCAGCTCCTAATGCTCCTGTAAGCTTGAATATTGGGTAACTGTACTTCATGTGACAATCTTGAACTGTCTATGCTAATTATCTTTTATTCCTTTTTTTAGGCAGAAGGAATGACTAAATAAGTAAGAGAAGAAAACACCCTAAAGAAAAGGGACCAGTTAAGAGGAGTTGGTGTACTCTCATCTTTCACTGGTCAAAGCAAAACTATTTATACATTTTCCTTGGGGGCTTTTTCCAGGCTGTGAGGCCGTGTTCTGGAATAGTTTCTTTCTGATGTTTCACCTGCATCTGTGGCTAGCATCTTCAGAGAATGGTTGGGTAGGAGTGTGTGTGGAGTTATATGCTGTGAACCCCTGTTGGAGAGTATATGTAAATTTGTGTAATTGAATGGTTAGTTTCTGGGTATGGAAATGAAAGGCTGATTAGTGTCTGTTTGGCTAATGGCTGGTAGTGTCAGATTCTCTGAAGATGCCAGCCACAGATGCAGGCAAAACATCAGGAATAAACTCTTCCAGAACACAGCCTCATAGCCCAGAAAAAACCTACAGCAAACTTATGGATGCTGGCCGTGAAAGCCTTTGACTTCACAGTTTGTCCCCTTGTTTTGGAGGCAGAATGGAAGTAATGCCTCTTTATTGTGTTCGGACATACTCCTCTCCACCCTCTCCTGGAGAAACTCCAAGGGTGACGGAACCGACACCTTGAGGTAACTTCTTCTGTTTGCACCACCTCCTGAACACCCTCATAGACCCTGTTGGTGAATGGCCTTCTGGAGATGATAGTGTCCACCATCTTTTCCATCTAGCCATGTCCCCTTAGTATTTGCTTCTCAATAGCCATGCATGAAGCTGTAACCATTTGGGGTCTGGGTGGCACACTTTCTCCTCTGTCAGCAGGTCCACTTGTACTGGGAGAGGAAAGCAGTCTGTTGACATGCTCATGATCCCCTCAGCCATGCTGGGGCCACAAAGATAACTGTAGCGTCTTCTGCACTTGCCTTTCTCGGGGCTCTGGAGATCAGTGCTGTTGGAGGGAAGACATATAGCAGTCCCTCGGGCCAAGAGCATGTCAGAACGTCCAGCCCTGTTACTATCTCTGCCCAGTATCTGGACGGAAATCTGGGCACATTTTGGTTGGCTGACAAAGTGAACAGGTCAATCCCGAGGCCCAAATCAACCCAGTCAGCTGAAAGATTTGTGGTTGGAGGTCCCATTCTGCTAAGGTCGAGGTCTGTCCAGCCGAGCCACTCTGCCTTAGTGTTGAGAATGCCCTGGAGGTGCTTCCAAGGACAGGTGTGTTCTGCCCACGTCAGGAGAAGCCAAGCCTCCTCCATGAGGGGTCTGGACTTGGTGACCCTTAATGGTTGATGAGCGCCTTGGTTGTAATGCTGTCAGTCCTGACAAGCACTGCTCTTCCTTCTACCAGTCCTATGAATGTCAGGAGAGCTAGCCTTATTGCTCTAAGGTCTAACCAACTGATACTGTGCTTAAGCCCTTTCTCCCTCCATATCCTTGCATGAGTTGTGGCCCGCAATGGGCTCAGCCCTGAAGGCTGGCATCAGTTATTTGCACCTTTGCTGTTTCCCAGAAGTGTTTCCCTCTGCTCACTGCTAGGGAGGTCCACTAGTCCAGGGAGCAGCAAACATGAGATGGCACTAGGATTTGGCGATGATTCTCGGTAGCCATAGCTGCTTGGTGGGAGAGAAGGAGCCACTGTAGTATCTGGCATGAAGACATACCTATGGTAAACATGCTATGGCAGCAATCATAAGGCCCTGAAGATGAGCCAGGAGAGTGATGTCTGCTCATATGGACTGCTTTATTCACAAGATGGTGTGCCTGATAGTCTGCAATTGCTCTGGACACCAACTGCAGATCTTTTCTTCCCTGCTTTAAGATGGAGCACATGAGCAGATAATCCAAATAAAGACAGACATGCAATTGGTCCCTCCTCCACCTGATCACCAGCACCACCGTATTGTTCATGAAAACCGTGGGAGATGATGTGAGGCTGAAAGGGAAAACTCTGTACTGATAGTGCCTTCCCACATAAGTGAAGTGGAGATATTTGTGGTGTGACTCATGTACTGGGATGTGCAAATAAGTTTCGGTTGTCTGGTCTGACACTATTGTTCCCCCCACTGGGGTCTGAATCCCACTCAACTCCCTTGGTTTTGATGGAGTGAAATGGGAAGAGAAATTGCCTCTGGAAGAGTAAAAGGAGGATTGGCCTTGTCTGCTACTACTTCTATCCTTTTTTCCTCTTCCCATGAACCAGCAGCTTCTTTTTAACCTTGGTATCCGTAAGTGTTGGATCCAGGGACTCCCCAAACAGTTTGGTACCCAGAAAGAGGGAAAAGGTTAGATTAGGCTTGGACCTGGTGTCCACATTCCAGTTCTTCAACCAGATCTGACACTGTATCCCTACAGATGTGGTTTGGTCTTAGGCAATTAACAGGCTTCAGAAGACATAAACCTTTAGGATCTTATTGATCCCCTGTGTCACTTCGACCAGCTCAGGAAAAAGAGACTTTACAAACTCCTTGGCTCATAACACTAATGCTCTGGACAGTATGGAGATGGAAGTGGCAACTTTCAGGGCCCATGAGGCGGCTTCATGAGCTTTTTTAAGGGCTGCCTCCACCTTCCTGTCCACAGTGACTCTGAGGGAGTCCTCGCTATCTTTTGTGTAGATCAAGGATGATGGACAGTGACTAGTCCATTAATCAATGGCACCTGAAGCCTGGATATCACATTGCCATGGAAGGTGTAAAATTTTTTAACACAGCCTGGATTAGGTCTGTTTGCAGCAGGCTTACTCCCATTTCTCTCTGACTACTGACAGAGTCAGCAGGAAAAGGCCCATCTGATGATGAAGTGTTCACCTTTGGGAAGCACACTCTGCTCACTTGGGACAAATCAGGATCCTGGGACTAGGGGGCTTAGATAGACATGTTAGTTATTTATACCCCGCTCTTCAGCCACAAGGCTATCAGAGCAGCTTACAAATTGTTTTAAGCAATAGCTATTTACACATCTAACTGCATTAAACAGCTTCCAATGTGTGTTAGCTAATTGCCCCCACAAGCTGGGTACTCATTTTACCAACCTAAGTAAAGTCTTAACTGCGTTCTTCAACAGTGAAGTAAGTAAGTAAAGTTCTTTATTACAGTCATACACCAGCATTAGAAAGGCAAAATACAATCAAATCAGTTAAAAACTATTAGAAACACAGACCAAAAAAAAAAAAAAGGATTTGAATATATATTTTTGTATACAGATACTATACATATAGAAAAAGGGGAACACTATATGGACAGACATAAGCATTGTTATGTTATATGAACTATACAAGATAAATATAAAATGTATAAAATACTATATAACACTATATCCTTCAGATTACAGAACCCTTCCATATACCAGCTGGGGGTTCATTGGTACAAGTCATAATTTGATGAGTTTTAATCACTGCTGCACAGAATTTGGCCACTTTATGTGTTATATCAGGGTTGGTCTCTGAAAGCATCAGGGAGACATACATCTTGGATACATGTGCAATATGGGAGAAATAATACATAAGTCTCTATAGTACAGACACTGAAGTTCTTCAATAGTATATTAAAGTCCTCTGGTTGAAAAAGCCTGATGAAGGGAGGGACAGCTAGATTGTCTTGTTCCTCAGAAGAAGAAAGCTCACAATCCTATGACTCAGAGTAGGCGTCTTGTGCATCATTGTCCCTATACTACTCCTGGTAGCATTCTCTCTCCTTATATTCTTCCTCTCAGACAGGAATGCTCCCCTTATGTTTCTTGGGAGGTGTCCCCTGTTGGGTAAATCCTCCTTGGTCCTCTTGTCCACTGTGTGTGTGTGTGGGGGGGATGGTGCTCCACCTCCCAAATTTGGAAGGTCCTCTGAACCAGACACTGAGGCTTTTAAATTTCTCCAAAATGGCCACCACACATTTTGGCATGAAATTTATGGTGTGGCCCACATGGCGCCCACACGCAGATTCCCGCATCTCCTGAGGGGAACAATGAAAGAACACAGGGAGAGGGAAAGGAGTGGACTGCCAGCCCAATCCCTGCCCAGCTCCCTTAATGAAACACCGGTTGTTCTGGCAATGCTGGTGGGGATTGCCCTTGCATGATCCTCTCTGGCTCTTGCGGGGGGGGGGAGCTGATAGTAAAGCTGCTGCTTCCTGAAACACAATGTCTCTAATCCATGACATGAAAATCAGGAATTGGGAGGTACCCCATTGCACTGGGAAAGCACGCAGGGCCCACATCCTCTGAAGTTTGCTCTTCAGCCCCAATCCCTGGCCCATTTCAGGCTGGATAATGGCAGTGCACTCCCTCACCTGCTGGCTCCACAGGCTCTCCCTGATTTGGCCTCCAAGCAACTCTCTAGCTCCGTGGAGCCAGGGCAGAGGGACCTCAGAAGGCCTGACATGTCTCTCATGTGCCCGGGGCTTTCCTCCTCACTTTGGACCACCCAATACTCATGTTGTCCATGTTGTTCACTCAAGCCTGGAGGGGGGGGCGCAAGAGGATAGCTAGAAAGACAAGCAGAGGAAGCAGTGGAAGGAACAGAGAGCAGAAAGGAAACTAGACAAAGAAGGTGAGAAGGACTAAACAATTAATTTTTTAGAGTTGAGAAGAAGAAATAAGTCAGAAGAAAAAGAAGAAACAGAGCGAAGCTGAAGTGCATCTATCAGCAACAAAGACAGGAACTAAAACTGAGCCTGTAAGGAGGGTTGCTCCCCCAAGTGGGACTCTCAGAAAGGCTTTTTATGTTCCTGCCTATTGGAGAAATGGGAGGACCAACCCACATCAGGATGTTCCTCCCTTCTGGGAAACTGAAAGCTGAACACTAAATAGGACTGAACAACTGAATCACATACACACAGACAAGTACATAATGATCAAGTATCAAGAAGTAAAGTATGAGCATTGGTTAAATGTGTGTTTTTGTTTTGTTTTGTTTTGTTTGCAAAATGATGTTTTGTTCTTAGTGCTAAAAATCATTAATCCCTCATTTAAGATATACACATATTACAGATAAGCAATACACAGATACGTAAATATTACAGAAATCTTCCATGTAACACCTCAGTTCCAAATTCCAAGTATCAGTGAGTATATCTGCAGTATATGTATCTGGAAAAAACATGGCATTTGTACTTCATGTACTCTCTCAGTAACATTTTCACTTACCTATTAGAAACAGCTGCTTAAATCTAGTATATGCAACTTGGATGTCTGGCAGAGATGGAAAACTGCTTGGAAGCTCCTCAATTTTCAAGGCTTCAAAAGGAGGTTTATCTATTGTCTTATACATCCTGAATAGATAGAAAATATACCTTCTGATTTGGAAGGCTTAATAGAGACCATTTTAAAATTTAAAAATAAGCTTGCAATCCATCTGTTTAAATGTCAATCCATGACCCTTCGGATACAAGAGTAAATCACAACAGTCATCTCTCCACATTGGTGCGTTATACATTCACGGATTTGATTATTCACGGATTACTATATATGCTCTCTCTAGGCATAATCTAAATCCTCCAGTGCAATTTTATGGTATGCTTCCACCGGATGTTGAGCACAGAGTTGTGCTGGCAGACCTGGAGATTCCTAGAGAGAACACTTCTCTGGGCATATGTAGGTCCAGCATGATTCTATGGTCAACTTCCTCCAGAAGTTGTGTTCTCCCGGGGGGAGGGGGACAACAGTCCTTATTCATGGGTTTTCCGCTTTTGAAAGGGGTCCTCTGTCCCTAATCCCTGAGAAAGTTGACGGCCAACTGTACTTAACATTATGTAGATGCTTTTGCTTGAGTTTCACCATTCCTCTTCATTCCTCCTGACACATGCCAGAAATCAGAAAGCAACTTCTATTCAAAACTCTAGTTTGTTGTTACATCTGAACTGAACCAAACCAACCTTAATTTCAAGCATGCTTTATTGAAACCATGGATTCTGAGCCTGCGCACAACTACTTATAACTGAATACAGTTGCCCCTCCACATTCGCGAACTCAGAATTCGCGGCTTTAATTATTCGCGGTTTTGGGAGGGCCCCCCCGGGCCCCCCCAAAACCATGAAAAGGGGCCTCCGGAGGCCCCTTGAAAGCCCTGGGAAGGAGCGGGGAGGCGTTCACCGGGCCTTTGGAGACCCTCCAGAGGCCCCGTGAAGGCCTGGGGCGGGTGGGGGGAGGCCGCGGAGGCCTTCACGGAGCCTTCGAAGGCTCCATGAAGGCCCCGGGGAGAGAGGGGGGAGGCCTTCACAGAGCCTTGGAAGGCTCCGTGAAGGCCTGGGGAGGGTGGGGGGAGGCCGCGGAGGCCTTCACGGAGCCTTGAAAGGCTCCCTGAAGGCCCCGGGGAGGGAGGGGGGAGGATGGGGGGAGGCCTTCACGGAACCTTGGAAGGCTCCGTGAAGGCCTGGGGAGGGTGGGGGGAGGCTGCGGAGGCCTTCACGGACCCTTGAAAGGCTCCCTGAAGGCCCCGGGGAGGGAGGGGGGAGGATGGGGGGAGGCCTTCACGGAGCCTTGGAAGGCTCCGTGAAGGCCTAGGGAGGGTGGGGGGAGGCCGCGGAGGCCTCCACGGAGCCTTGGAAGGCTCCGTGAAGGCCCCGGGGAGGGAGGGGGGAGGGTTGCAGAGGCCTTCACAGAGCCTTGGAAGGCTCCGTGAAGGCCTGGGGAGGGTGGGGGGAGGGCAATCAATATTCGCGGTTTTTTGATATTCGCGGGGGTCCGTGAAACCTAACCCCCGCGAATGTCAAGGGACAACTGTACTGCCTTAGAACTGATGTCAGGTGGATTCTGGTTTGAAAACCATCTGAAGTTCTTAAATATGGTTTGGCTTCTCATCTAACAACCAAGTTCAAGCACTGTATCAGATAACTTGGAGGTTGGGAGGCAGGATCATCCTATATTGTTGTAATTGGCTTAGGAACTCAGAGACTTCCCTCAAATCAGATTTCAATAGCTAATGTAATGAAGAGGTTGCGAAATGGGATCGATCCCATGGTTTATGATAGCCCTTCTCAACTTGACAATTCCCAGATGTCTTAGACTCCCACCACTCCTGAGCAATCATATGGCAGGCTTTATAGTTCATCTGACAAAAAAGTGCTAAGTTGGACAAGGGCAAAAAGAGCATTTTTGAAGGCATCAATAATAAAATGTGTTGCTAGATTCCAGAGCAACAGCCTCCATGACATTCCCTGTCAATCCCATGGTAGGTCCCCAAACCAATTAAATGATTTCAGGGATTAGCGTTGGTTCAAATTAAAACTTTCCGATTTCTGATGTTTACACTATCAAATTAATTTTCAAAACTAGCATTCCAAGCTCTGAGCACAAGACTGAATATCAGTGTTCAGTTTTATTAAAATTTCTTTGCAACAGATGAAGAGAAAAATAAACTTTTGTGTCAAGGCCTATGCTGCATATACCTGAACATTCAACGCTTTAGTGTCTTCTGTTTGGTTGTACTATTATTTTCAAAATGGCCTATAGCTAAAACAGTGAACTCCATTAAAGGACTGCACTGTTAGGTTATACCATTCTTCCTTCATAATTCACATAAGCTTACAAAATTGATTCTGAAAACCAAGTAAAATACAAGCCCTGACCATGTATCTTGGACACTGAGACAGCTCTTTAAATTTAGACATACTGTTTGAGAATCCCACCATTTTAATTTAAGGTGGCGCATAATTATACCATGGCTTTTTGCCTAATCTGCATTGTAGAAGATAAATAATATTAGAAGCCATTCATTCCAATTTGTCATCTTGTTTTGCATAAACCAACTGTGATTAAGAAGCAAAGTTTAACTCACAGCATAGTGAACAGAAGCCCAGCCCAATGTTTCTAGGTCACCATTCATACAGAACACTATAAAAAATAAAGGTTGTTAAGGAGAATTTCACCGTGTACTTTTTCAAGTGTTGGACCTACTACTGACCCTTCCAAGAAGACTTTGTGCAACTGTACAGTGTTATCGTCTTGTTCTTTGGGAAGACCTGACATCTTGAAGAGAGCAGCACCATTATGACAAGACCAACACCAAATCTGCAACATATTGTTAAAGGTAATAGTCCATTATATTAGAAAGAGCATCCAATTTATTAAGAGTAACAGCATCATAGAGAAAAATTCAGACACTGAATGTCAGATTACTTATTTACTAATGTATTATTGAAATATTTATATTCCATCTTTTATTGTGGGATCTCAGAGTGGCATACAAATAAAATATAGTTTTAAAACATTCCAATTTTTTTTTAAAAAAATAAACAGCCCAAAACAGGATAAAGTCATATTAAATACACAAATTTAAATGAATTAAAAGGCTACAACCAATTAGCACACATACAGTTCAAAGCACAGAACCCAAAACTGCAGTAGCTTCTAGATACTAGTCATCTCATATGATATTTTTAACCACATGGCATCCTCTATGGTATGGTCCCTCCCCCTCCATTTCCTGGTTTGTGCAAACCATAAGCCCTATTCATGTGTTATACTAGCATGTAGAATCAACAAGCCAGTCATCTTCCTTACTGTCCCTGCTGCCATGAGCTGGAGGCAACCATCTGTAGTAGAGAACATTCTTTATCCATGGAGGCTCCCTACATAGACTTTACCCCTACAACTCATGAAGGACAATGAAGGTATTGTTGATATGCCCATTCTTGCTCCTCTCCCTCATATACACATGAGCAGAACACCTGAGTAGGGATCTATAGCTACATTCTAGGTCAGAACAAAAGCAGGACTCATTTGAGTAAGTTGCAATTTGCATGAAGCAGGCAGAAAGAAGGGTCTCTTGCAACTTCCTTTATGATCTCTTCTGACTCTATGGTTCTAGGAGTATTGCAAGTCCAAGGCTCATTTATAACCCTCAAGATCATGGAAAATTATCTAAACATATTCATTGAATATATGGAGATTGTATTTTCCAGATTCTGATATCTTACTTTTGCAGACACAGAGTAGATAAGACAAAAATACTGAGACAAGTCCCGGCATTCTGTTCTGTTGCCTATCTTAGCCTCTACCCAGTTTAGATGCACTTTTTAAATATAAAAAGAAGGAATGGAGGGGGAGGGGGAAAAAGGGAACATGACAGCACCTTTAATATTAACTGGTTTTTATTTTACCATGAGCTTTCATGAATATAAACACACTTCTTCCGGTGCAGTACAGAATGATATTAAAGCCTCAGGTATAAGGCATATTTATACAGTTGTTGGAGTGGGATAGAATGTAACAAGATCCAGAAAGATGCAAAATAATAATAATAATTTACAGTACTTTTTAAAATATATACTATACACATGTTGATTTTAATTTGTATTGATTTAATAATGTTTTAAGGGGGGGAAGGGATTTTGAGTTGTTTTATATTATGTATTATTTTACTGTTGTAAGCCGCCCCGATTGTTCGCAGAGGGGCGGAATATAAATAAATATTATTATTATTATTATTATTATTATTATTATTACATTCTATTCAGATTCTTCACCAGTTTCAGAACAAGCTCTAAACTGATTGCAATAATGCTGATTAAAAGCCTATAAAGTCTTGCCTAGAAATATACTCACTGGAATTCCTCGTCCTTCATGCTGCAAAATGTTCTCTTCAGAAACAGCCACGGGAACAACAAAGTATGGAGGTAATCTAAAGAAGGTAACTTAATAGGTTAGAGTAACTGTCACACCCTATTTAGATGTTACAGAATCTAGACTAAATAAATGCACAGGAGGAGTCAGTATGATCTCATCCTTGTACACTTTTGCCCACTTCTCACATGGAGAGTGAGTTTCTGAAGAGTAAAACCCTTCCTAACGCATGGAGTTGGAAAATCAGTACAGGTATATCTCAGTTAACAAAACAAATGAGTTCCCGGGTATTAGTTTTTTTAACAGAAAATTTAGAACCAGAAGTAAAAACAACTTTAGAATAAGTATAGGTTTCTGCACCACAAAAAAAGAGCAGTTCAACATGTTCTAATAAACCTTTTATCCAAAACTAACAATATACACATGGAAAATAAAACAACCAGGTCAGGTAATTGTTGCATAAGTAAATACATTTTGAACCTCCTAGAGATAGCTTGAGAGCTTCTTCCAAAACGCTTCTCAGGATGACTTTTTCTTCACTGGCCCACATTTTTCTTATGATTTCCATTTTGATGGCCAAACATATAGATTAATGCTTCTTTAACATGCTACAGGGGACTGGCGAGAAAAGCTTATTTGCTTTCCCCTTTTCTCTTTGCTTTGTTGTTCATGCATGCTCAGAAAGGAATTCTGGAGACAGCTGCTGTTCACCTTACCTATTGTAAGCAGATACATAGCTACAGTAGGATCAGCTGGAGTAGAATCCCATTCTTTCCCAGTTTAAGCTTTACTGCAGTGTTTACTAGAGATACAACACTAAAACTGTTTTTTCCAGACGTCCTTTATCATTCTCCTAATGCTGATGCTGTCAACCCCCCCAATTTCCTGCTAGACAGAGGGCTAGCAAGAAAAGTGTGGCTGGTTGGGTGTAAAAAATACTTTTTTTTTAGAAAGAATGGGGTGAAGGAGGGGGGGACGAGGTAGGAAGGGAATTTGATAGTCTGAGATAAAGATAGGAGAAGAGAAGTGAAGAGGAATTCAGCTCGGTTCTCTGCGTCTGTACTGGGCGAAAGCAGGAAGTAGAACTGGCCTCATGGTCAGGAAAGAAGACAAAGAAACCTTTGGATGACCATGTGATCATGGTCGTACTTCCTGCTCCCGTCTGGGCAGTAGTAGGCTTTACCCATATTGATGAATTCCTGTTCGCTCCTCCCCTCAGAGAAATGATATTGTTTGTTTCCAGAAGGCTGCCTGTATTCTGAACCAAATGGAGAGCTTCCATACAGGGAGGAGACTCTTTTTAGAAAACTCTCCATGCACGAGGACCTATGGAAATAACAAGTGAAAGAAAGGATATCAGCACACTCCCTTCTTCAAGTATTCATTTAATCTACATTCCAGTACACCTGGGAATGGCTTTTGTAGCAATGTGCACTTATGATGCTGAAGGTCATGGGTTTTTTTTAAAAAAAAAATATTTTACAACAGCTGCATCCATCAGTTCAACTCCCAATTTCTATCTTCACAACAGGAATACACAGGGGCAGGGAGAGGAGGGAAGCGTTGCACATTACTTGCTTAAACATAGATGTGTTTTTCACCACAGAAGTGACAAACATGTAGAAGTCAAAGAGAACAAGCGTTTCACCTCTAGAGGAAGACACTATAAAATGCAAGTGGTACAGGCATTATAGAGGGAAGATGCACATCACTAAGGGTACTACAGAATTAAATATTTACATAAGCTATGTAAATAGATAAAGAATGCACTCATACTTTTTAGAGACTTTGTAGTTTCCATTGGTGCTCATTACTTTGAATTTCAGGTTTCCTTTGGTGCGTTCCAATTCTTGATGCCAGTCCTTAGTAGACTCAAACATCATTGTTCCATTCTTTACTTCTGTTCAAACATAAAGTTGTTACATCTAAGAATGGTGAAATCTTGAAGTGAATGTTCTCTTTTGGCCAAAAACTTGACAAAGTCTTATTTGAGATTATTTTAGCAGGAGAAATTAACTAAAAAAAAAACACCTTACCTGGCTGAATTACATTTTAATACGTAGTAGTAGAAATCGAAACACTGGACTTAACTAAAGGTTCATTTTCAGCAGTAGTGGGGAGGGAATCCTTGACTCTGGGTTGGCTCCTCACAAGCTGCTTGACAGGCAGGGCCAATTAACCAATTAAATAATACCACCCACCACCTCAAGGAGGAAAGCAACCCAACCTCCCCAGTGATGGAAAAACGAACTCCACCAAAAAAAACATTGAATAAAACAGAACGCAGCAACTGAAGGGGGAGGGACTCCTTGACTCTGGGACCCACAAAAGTGATCTGCAGAAGGGATGGGCAAACCATAATCAGTGTTTCACCACCTGCTGAAGAACCCTCGTTCTGAAGGATGCCTCAGCAGAGGCAAACTTATTGATCCTGTAGTGTCTCAGAAAAGAAGACACCGAAGGCCAAGTGGCTGCACGGCAGATGTCCAAAAGGGATGCTGACATGGAAAAGCTGCAGAAGTGGCCACACTCTTGGTAGAATGTGCCAAGATCCCTTCAGGTACAGGTAAAGCACTATGTGTGTATGCCAACTGAATACACAGATGAAGTCACCTAGAAAGAGTAGAAGAGGAAACCTTACGTCCCTTGGAAGCTTTCGAGAAGGACACAAACAAGCCCTCTAACTTTCAGAAATCCTTAGTCCACTCCAAATAAAACTTCAGTGCACAGCACACATCTAAACTATGCCACTCCTTCTCACACGGAGAAGTTAGCTGAGGATAAAAAAATGGTAAAAGCAACTCCTGCATCCTATGAAATAAAGAGTTCACCTTGGGAACAAAGGAAGGATCCAATCTAAGAGTTACAGAGTCCTTGTGGAAAATGTGAAGTTCTTTCCTAGCTGACAAAGCCCCTAATTCTGAGACCCTCTGAGCCAAAGTAATGGCAATCAAGAAAGGAATTTTAAAGGTAAGCAACTTCAAATCAACTATCCTCAAAGGTTCAAATGGAGGCCGAACAAGTGCCCTCAAACACAATATTGAAGTCCCATGAGGATGCAACACCAGAGGCTTTAACTGAGAAACCCCTTTAACAAAACTCCACATGTGAGGATGGGAACAAAGCACCCTTAACAGTACTTTTAAGGCCGGATCCAAATGCAGACACATGTCTCCTCAACATATTGGTGGCCAAAACTTTGTTGAGACCCACTTGCAAGAAGGCTAACACTGAACCCACTGAGGCCCTCTATGGCTGAACCCCTTTACTCCGACACCATTGACAGAAAGCCCTCCAAGTGGACTCATAAACCTAATGGTAGAAGGACGCTGTGCAGCCAGAATAGTCTGTGTAACCTTCTTCCCATATCCCTTTGCTAACAAGTCTCCCCCACTCAACCTCCAGGCGTGGATTTGTAACCAGCCTATGTCTGGGTGCAACACTCCATTTTGATGAAGAACGTCTGTCCAGTGAGTAAGAGTCCAAGCCTCTCCGACCTGTAGATTGACTATGTCGGAGATCCAAGGTCTGCGGGGCCACCTTGAAGCTACATGAATCACCTCTACCCTTTCCAACGTGATCTACCCTGGAAAGGAGTACTAAAGGAGGAAAGTGTAGCACAACACCCTCAGCCAAGTTATAATAAGAGCATCGTAAGCCAATGCAGCCAGTGTCCAAAACCTGGACACAAACTGAGGAAGCTTGTGATTCTCCCGAGATGTGAACAAGTCCAGCCAAGGCTGACCGAACCATTGCACTATCATGTGAAACACAGACAGTTCTCAACTGATGGGCAAACAGAAGTAGTTCTGCTCCCACTGGAATGGTTGTCCAGTCAAAGCAGGCAATTAGACTTCAACCCGTTTGCAAACCTGGCTTGTGTTGTTCTCGTGAAAGCCTGCCAACTGGGGTTACCATTGTTGCCTAGAAGTGCCTCAAGTGGGATGAAAAAGAAGGAAATCCCGCTGTTTATACTGGGGCCTGAAATTGCGGAATTGGTGGGAACCAGGACAGAAGCCCTTTCTGTCCTTCTTCTTAGGTAAGGATGGAAGAGCTTTCTTCTTATCCCTGGTCTCCACAAAGACGTCCTCCAAAGAGTCACCAAACAATTTAGAACCCTTGAAGGGACAGAGAGACAAATTGGCTTTAGATTTAGTGTCCGCGTTCCAACTCTTCAGCCACAAGTGACACCTGTCAGCAACCTTGGCTGCAAGAGACCTGGAAGAGAACTGTATAGAATCCAGGTTGGCATCTGCCATAAAAGATGCTGCTTTAGCAATTTTATTGACCCTGCCTCACCATAGGAATCCCCGAGGGAGGGCATCCAATAAATCCTTGGACTACCTCATGGAGTTTAGCAAGTTATGGCTTGTCTCACTCTCATACTTCTTTTTGATCTTGGAACAATTTGAAGGACAAGCTTGAAGTATTCATAGAGGAAGCAGTCTAATAAAGAAACTGCCAAGAAAAATCAGCTAAACAAGTACTCCTTCCTATCACACTCTATAAAAGCAGCACTACTGTTGGCTAACAACATATATATTTACACAAACATACAAGCATAAAAATCAGATATGCAATAACATTATTCTGAATTCAAAGCATATATCTATAATATGGTTCTTCTACATAATCATTGCTATTGTTTGTAATAGGATGGTCTGTCACAGTAGCACACTGGTACCACTGAGCATATCAAGAGGACTAGGCAGCAAAAGTGCTTGTAACAGAGTTGCAATAATCAGGCTGAAGAAATGAGCACAAAGACACAGGCTTGCCTGAACTACTTGTCTTTACTAGAGCATGCTGAAGCAATATTTACAATGAGTCTGAGACTCCTAGCGAACAGACTACATAACACAGTGGTCGTACAATACAACCCTGCACTGTACAGACTGCACGTACACAGTCTAAGGGCAAAATCCAAGTACACAGGCAGTGTGGGGGAACATCTAGTTATACAGATACAGTATAGTCATGGGTTATACAGTTAGTGTTTCTCATACACATGGGCTACACATTTTCCCATACAGGTAAGGGCTCACTCCCCACACTTCCATTCCCATGGCTGCCTCTTGGACTTAATCTAGATATGCTAGCCAGGTGCATTTAGCCAGCTCACTTCTGGCCCCTGTAGGCTTTAGCACATTATACCATGCCAGCTCTTTACAGTATAAATTTCCTGTGATTGCATGTCCCATCACCTTGACATGTTCATCAGCATCTCATGAAGCCTTCCAAAAAAGAGCAGTGGAGGTATAAAATGCAATGTCAACATTCTAGGGAAACCCAGCCAAAAGTTCAATTCAGAAGCAGTAGTCTAACATGCTTTTTTAAGAGTAGAGTTGGATCACTTTTTCATTTATAAAGTTGGTGCATTACACCAAAAAATGCAACAAATCAACCCACTCATGAAAAATGACATGGATTTTTTTTATCTTTATCAGAAATAAAAAAAAATGGTGTGCCAAAACTCTGGGAAAATACTGTACAATTCATGGCTGTTCTATGTCTGACCCATGTCTACACTGAAGTTGTGTCCATGTAGGTAATACTTATTCTATTTAGGGCATTAATTTTGCCATGTACAAACAGATCAGCAAGCTGCTGTTTCCCAAGAAACATCAAACAGTTCCCACACAATTAGTTCAGCATGAGCATATAAATCAAACTAGTTGACGAGAAATCATATGCCAGACCACCTGCCTGCAAAAACTGCAGGAAACACCATCTCCTTCTTTCCTAGATTAATACAATAGCCAAAACAGCATGCTCAATAGTAGTAGTAGTTGTTGTTGCTGCTGTTGTTGTGTGTCTTCAAGTCATTTCTGACTTATGGCAACTCTAAGCTGAACCTATCACGGGGGTTTCTTGGCAAGGTTTGTTAAGCAGGGGTTTGCCATTGCCCTCCTCTGAGGCTGAGAGAGTGTGACTTGCCCAAGGTCACCCAGTGGGTTTTCATGGCAAGGATTTGAACCCTAGTCTCCAGAGTCATAGTCCAACGCCCAAACCACTATACCATGCTGACTCTATGCTCAATACGCTGATTCCAAAAACACTGAGGGGTATCTGTTGTTGTTACATGACTTCAAGTCATTCCCAACTTATGGATATCTGATCATGGATATTTCTTGGCAAGATTTGTTCAGAAGGTGTGTACCACTGCCTTCCTCTCAGGCTGAGAGAGTGTGACTTGCCTAAAGTCACCCAGTGGGTTTCCATGGTTGAGCAGGAATTTGAACCCTGGTCTCCTGGAGACGTAGTCCAGCACTCAATCCACTATACTCTCCACTATACTCTCCACAATCCACTATGGGTGTCTCAGGGATATCTGACTTAAACCATATTTGCCAAATGTCTGTTGGCATGAGTGAAAAGGAATGCCTTGATATAAACTCAAATCTGGAAAACTGGATCTCACTGTGAAAAACAATTGCATCGTAAGTGAAAAACAGGACAGTAAAGGGCACCATATAAATTTCCTAAATACAATACCATTTATACCTGATAATAAGATGAGAAATTTTGGTTAAAAATTTATCCTGAAAACCTGGGTCGACTTATTCATGGGCCAATACTGGTTTCCATAGGAGTTAAGGCCAGCCCACCTAGCTCAGGGGAGAGAAAAGGAGGAAACTGTGGCTAATGAAAAGGCCCTAGAGCAAGGGTGGGAAACCTTTGGCCTTCTACATGTTTTGGATTTCAACTCCCACAAGTCATAGTTAGCATGGCCAGTGGTGTGGAATTATGGAAATTATAGTCCAAAACATCTACAAGGCCAAAGGTTCCCCACCCCTGGCCTAGAGCCTGCCTCTGGATGCCTCAAGCCAGGAGGAGTTTGTTGGGTTGCTTTTTGACAATTCACTCCCTTGCAGCTCAGGTTCTGTGAAGACCTTTGAAAAACTATCCAGACCAATTGCCCCAGATGGGCCTCTGGGTAGAGTGGGTCAAGGGAACCCAGCCAACTCCTCCCCGCCTGAGTATGCAGATGACACCCACCCAGCTCAGGGGAGAAAGAAGGAGGAAGCCGAGGCTGCTAAAAAGGCCCTAGATAGAATCATTTTAAACAGTAAGTTGTTGCCTGTATTTTTTATTGGTGTTGCTTCAGCTGTCTCTCTGGTACATTGGTGCAACAGAGGGGGAATAATAGTTTCACTCTCATTTCTATTTTAGTCAGTTTCACTTTCCACTTCTCAGTAATATAGAAGTACTAAGGACATTTCCCAGGTTATAACAAAACAATTTCAGCATGACTAGTTCAGTGTTGTTTTTTACACTCACCTGTATCATTTGGTGCAGCCAATGCATAAGAGAACAGAAACAAACGTTTGAACAACTTTGCAGTCTGTGTTTGATGAACAATGCCACTGACAATCTAAAGAGATAACAAACCAACACATCCATAAACCAGAACAATTATTAGCAAAAGTGCTGATTGACCATCTAAGATCTCACAAGACAGCCACACATTCTACTCTTCAAAATCAGAGTAACTTAAAATACCCACCTACATTCCTTGAGTAACAGTATACAGTACAGCTGTCTATAATAATAGACTTAAGAGGACTTCAACAATCCCACTTTTTGCACTTACTGATGTACAAAGAGGACCAAAGTTAATCACAGCTGGCCACAGAAAATACCCTGTGTATTAGTTCTCTACCTGCTACTTCCTGGTTTCCAAAAGGAACATCCAAATCAAACTATAGTGCCAGCAAGAAGCCAAGGGGCAATTTGGTACATATAATGGCTGGGCTGTGAAGTCAACCTAGTTCAGACACAGGACTTGGGTATGGCAACAGCAACACAAAAGCTTAGAAATCAGACAGAGCAAGTTTGTAAAAAAATAATTTAGAACATGCTTGCATGCATGTGTGTGAATGCACAAATATGTATAAATGTACTATCAAGTAGCCTGTTGATTTATGGCAACCTCATGAATTTCATAAGGTTTTCTTATGCAAAGAATATTCAGAGGTGGTTTTGCCACAAAGTGTTCCATGCATGTGCATAAGCCTTCAGTGAAAATTCTAAGTGAAAATTTTTCAAATGAAGATTTAAGAAACTAATTTGTTATAGTTAAGAAATAAGAAATAGTTAAGAAACTATTAGAATTCAAATCAGGATGTTCTCTTTATTCTCTAAACTGTGGTTTTCTTCTACCAACTGTCAATAAAGACAATGGAAGTAGGAGTTAGGGTTCTGCCCTGTCACCACCACACACATTGTTTCTAAGTTTCAGGAAAGCACAACTAAAGGGCATATAATTAGAGATGGGAAAACTAGTGCTCAGAAAGGAAAAGCTGATGAAACAAGCTATGAGTCGTCGTCGTCCCCCACCTAAAGGGTATGCTGAAGACAGTCTGTATAGGAAGAATGTAAAGTCAATGTAATAATCCAAGTTAATATAAAACTTCAGTGAGCATATTCTTCATAGGTAAATCTTGGATTTAGTAAAACAACTTCCATGAGCCACAAAGCACAGAGATTTCAGCGTGTATTGAGGTACTACATTAGAAAGGGTACCTTAAGAACAGAACTGGCAGGGACAAGTAGATAATGGGGTGGAGAAGATCTGACATGAAATATTTATGAACAGGAGGAAAGAGGACTGACCTCTCCCTTGCAAATACAGTTGTCCCTCCACATTCGCGAACTTGACATTCGCGGTTTCGGTTATTCGCGGTTTTGGGAAGGCCCCCCCGCCCCCCCCCAAAACCGCGACACGGGGCCTCCAGAGGCCCCGTGAAAGACCTGGGGAGGGGTGGGGAGGCCTTCGCGGGACGCCCGGAGGCCCTCCGGAGGCCCCGCGAAGGCCTGGGGAGGGAGGGAGGGAGGGCCGGTGAGGCCTCCGCGGGGCCTAGGAAGGCCCCGCGAAGGCCTGGGGAGGGTGGGAGGGAGGGCCGGTGAGGCCTCCGCGGGGCCTAGGAAAGCCCCGCGAAGGCCTGGGGAGGGTGGGAGGGAGAGCCGGTGAGGCCTCCGCGGGGCCTAGGAAGGCCCCGCGAAGGCCCGGGGAGGGTGGGAGGGAGAGCCGGTGAGGCCTCCGCGGGGCCTAGGAAGGCCCCGGGGAGGGTGGGAGGGAGGGCCGGTGAGGCCTCCGCGGGGCCTAGGAAGGCCCCGCGAAGGCCCGGGGAGGGTGGGAGGGAGAGGCGGTGAGGCCTCCGCGGGGCCTAAGAAGGCCCCGCGAAGGCCCGGGGAGGGTGGGAGGGAGAGGCGGTGAGGCCTCCGCGGGGCCTAAGAAGGCCCCGCGAAGGCCCGGGGAGGGTGGGAGGGAGGGCCGGTGAGGCCTCCGCGGGGCCTAGGAAGGCCCCGCGAAGGCCCGGGGAGGGTGGGAGGGAGAGCCGGTGAGGCCTCCGCAGGGCCTAGGAAGGCCCCGCGAAGGCCCAGGGAGGGTGGGAGGGAGGGCCGGTGAGGCCTCCGCGGGGCCTAAGAAGGCCCCGCGAAGGCCCGGGGAGGGTGGGAGGGAGGGCCGGTGAGGCCTCCGCGGGGCCTAGGAAGGCCCCGCGAAGGCCCAGGGAGGGTGGGAGGGAGGCCCGGGGAGGGTGGGAGGGAGGACCGGTGAGGCCTCCGCGGGGCCTAGGAAGGCCCCGCGAAGGCCCGGGGAGGGGGGGAGGGAGGGCCGGTGAGGCCTCCGCGGGGCCTAGGAAGGCCCCGCGAAGGCCCGGGGAGGGTGGGAGGGAGAGCCGGTGAGGCCTCCACGGGGCCTAGGAAGGCCCCGCGAAGGCCCGGGGAGGGTGGGAGGGAGGGCCGGTGAGGCCTCCGCGGGGCCTAGGAAGGCCCCGCGAAGGCCCGGGGAGGGTGGGAGGGAGGGCCGGTGAGGCCTCCGCGGGGCCTAGGAAGGCCCCGCGAAGGCCCGGGGAGGGTGGGAGGGAGGACCGGTGAGGCCTCCGCGGGGCCTAAGAAGGCCCCGCGAAGGCCCGGGGAGGGTGGGAGGGAGGGCCGGTGAGGCCTCCGCGGGGCCTAGGAAGGCCCCGCGAAGGCCCAGGGAGGGTGGGAGGGAGGCCCGGGGAGGGTGGGAGGGAGAACTGGTGAGGCCTCCGCGGGGCCTAGGAAGGCCCCGCGAAGGCCCGGGGAGGGGGGGAGGGAGGGAGGGAGGCCCGGTGAGGCCTCCGCGGGGCCTAGGAAGGCCCCGCGAAGGCCCGGGGAGGGTGGGAGGGAGAGCCGGTGAGGCCTCCGCGGGGCCTAGGAAGGCCCCGCGAAGGCCCGGGGAGGGTGGGAGGGAGGGCCGGTGAGGCCTCCGCGGGGCCTAGGAAGGCCCCGCGAAGGCCCGGGGAGGGTGGGAGGGAGGGCCGGTGAGGCCTCCGCGGGGCCTAGGAAGGCCCCGCGAAGGCCCGGGGAGGGACGGAGGGAGGGCCGGTGAGGCCTCCGCGGGGCCTAGGAAGGCCCCGCGAAGGCCTGGGGAGGGTGGGAGGGAGGGCCGGTGAGGCCTCCGCGGGGCCTAGGAAGGCCCCGCGAAGGCCCGGGGAGGGTGGGAGGGAGGGCCGGTGAGGCCTCCGCGGGGCCTAGGAAGGCCCCGCGAAGGCCCGGGGAGGGTGGGAGGGAGGGCCGGTGAGGCCTCCGCAGGGCCTAGGAAGGCCCCGCGAAGGCCCGGGGAGGGTGGGAGGGAGGGCCGGTGAGGCCTCCGCGGGGCCTAAGAAGGCCCCGCGAAGGCCTGGGGAGGGAGGGGGAGGGGTGTAGTTATTCGCGGATTTTTCACATTCGCGGGGGTCCGCGGAACGGAACCCCCGCGAATGTGAAGGGACGACTGTACTATCTATTGCTTATTTTTCTGCTCAGCTAGGTTACTACCTATTTGAGTTGAGCTGAGGAAATGTAATCTGGTTTTGTGTTGGAAATATTAAGCATCCTCCCCCTCCCCTACCTATGCAGGGCTGTTAATAATCAATGCTCTTAACAGTATCAGTTCTAGGATTTCCATAAATCAAAGCTAACTTGATGGTGAATAACAACAACTTCAAGTATTCTATCCCATATTTTTTCCTATTTTTGGGGAAATTAATCATCACATTCCTGAAATTTCTGTCACAGATACACTAAAAAAATCCCCAGAAGAACAGAAATTAAGAAAAACTACAGTTACCCTCTTAACTTCTTCCTCCTTGGTGTACCTCAAACAGAAGCGAAACACTCTAAAATCTTTGCAGTAAATTATTACTGTCTCTGGGTATTTTCTCAGTTGGCCATATATAGGTTTTTTTCTGTCATCATAAACTGCAAGAAAAATCATATTAACTTTTAACATTTCAGGTAGTAATTCAGGTAACACTTCATACTCTTACCTAACCATACCATTAAGTTATACATTGAACTAGTCTGGAGAGGAACATATATCTGCTTAAACAAAAATCAGGATTAGAGTTTTCACAACTGGAGCTGGAGCTACCATCATGATATGGGGAATAGAAAAATCTAATTATCTAAATGAGGGTCAGGAAATATTGGAGAACTAGAATATATGTTTCATAACAAATGGAATATTGAGAATGTTGACAAATCCCTTTGTGGAAGGGTGTGTTGATCTGGACTGCCAACTATGTAATTAACACCGCTGCTCTTTTCTTACACCATTTCTTTACATCTCTTCACAATTCTGTCCTTGTGTGTACTGTTTTCATATCTCTCCCAAAATCCTTAAATTAAAGAAGTGCTCACAAAAAAAGTATGGGAATTTGTACAATTTCTAGTAAATCAACATAGTCTTTGAAGAATTATTTTTTAAATAATTATATATACCTTTCATAAAGCTATGCTCTGAGGCAATAAGCAGAACAATTTAATGTATATATTCAAGGAAGGCAGAGGCACATAATCAAACAAAATAGGACAAAAAGCAGAATATAGCACTACATTGTGACATACATGTAGAGTAGGGATGAGGAAAGTGAAGCCCTCAAGGCTATTTTTACATCTATATTTCACCTGATGGAGGAAAATTCCATGGGGAAAAATCCTGGTAAAACTTGCAGAGGTCCAGGAATGACAATCTGGGGTTTAAATTGGTTGCAAAAACCCAAACCCCTTAAGTTAAAAAAAAAATCACAATAAAAAACAATAATGGGCATCCTGCCACTTCCTGTTTCTTTCTTTCTTTTATTTTTTAGAACATTTCTAGGCTTTATGCTACCCTTCAATGGATCCTGGAGGACCAAAATTAGCCCATGTACCATTAGATGTTACCCACACCTGCCTAGACCATCCATCATTTGAGACTATAAGGTTGTACACAATGGTGTTCATTTCACAGCAAAACAGATTCCACAGTCATGACATGCCAGAGAAAAAGCTTGATATGTGCAGACCTCCACAAACTATACTTCTCCAAGGGACTATAAGATGAGCCTTCTCACCTAACCTTAAAGCAGAGGTTGGTCTCCTTGTTACAAAAGATTGCTTTCCAAACTCCTTTATCCTGATGTTCTTCTCACACTTATACAGCCTCTTCAGATTTCTTGATAGACTTAAGAAAAAGAGCTGGCTATCACTCACATTTGGTGATTCTAGCTACAAATCTCAAGATCACTTATCTCCTCCATGGTATACATATGCTAAATTGCATAAGGCAGAAAACAGAATTTCACAGGTCTTCTCAGCATTAACTGGCATGGGAACCACATCAAAATCATACACTACGCCACTAGTTCATGACTCTGAAGGGAAGGGCAAAACCACAGTTAAACAGTGCCCATAATAACTATGCCTCTGAGACATTCCATGATAAATAATCACCAATATTGAAAGTTGGGAATCTTCAATTAGTGGAAGCTGGAAAACATTGGCACTGTACTTCTGATGCAGCTAACTTTGTAGGACTGAAAACTTTAGTTTGCAAAAGGCTATACAAAAGGCTAAAAGTTCACCAGCCTACCTCCATAAAGCTGGTCTACACACTGCAGAGTGATGTCATTTTCCCCAATGATTTTATTCTTAAACTGTGGTTCCTGAAAAAGGAAAAATGCTTTAAAATTGCGTAACAAAACACTTAACAAGTCTTTTTATTTACTCTGTATTTTAAAAGTATGTTCCACAAAAATTTTTTTTTACTGTTCTTAGCTTTTACCATTTCATTATCCACTTTAATTACAACTAGCAATTTAATTAATGCTAGTAACTTCGCTTAGCTTTTACTAACTGAATGTGCCCACTTCAGTTACAATTAGCAATTGGATTTAGGCCTATATATGCTAACTGAGGGCTCAGTTACACAGCAGTTTTTATTGTGATAGTTTGCGCTTTAGCGCTTTTTTGCACCAGTGCCGGATAGTTTACATGATTTACTGTAAAACTGGTTGATCTGCTTATTTTTCCGCTTTGCAGTTCACACAGGCAAAGGTGGGGGGGTGTGGCTCCCAAGCACATCTAGGGGAAGATATCGGGAAGATGAGAGGGAGGGAGGGAGGGAGGGAGGGAAAGAGAGAGAGAAAGTGCTGGCATGTTTCCCTCCTGATTACCAGAGGAATGCTTGCTAGTTTTAATGCCTTAGCAGGGAGTACTCCTTCTTCTTCCCAAAGCAAGAAGAGTGGGAAGAAGGAGGCAGCCTTTCAGCCACCAAGAAGCCATCCCCTTCCCCTCAGCCACTCTCCCTCCCTCTCTCTCACACACACACGGGATCACAGGAGTGCAAGGGAGCGAACAGCCGGAGAAGCAGATTGCTACTCAATCTTGCTTGGCACTAGCCAAGCAAGCCGGGAGGCAGACAGTTGGGCGATTGGGGTCTTTTCTGTGCCTGGAAACAACAGTGGCTGCATCTTTTCATTTCAGGCTCCTCCATTCCTTCCCTGGTCAGTCCAACCCCCCTCCCTGGTCAATCCAACCAATCATTGCTCAGCTCTGTTGTTGTTGTTTCAGGAAGATTGCTGGTGATTCACACAGACTTCTCCAAAATGGCAGTTCACACAATCGATAGTGCACTAAGTTGCGCTACTTTTCAAAAAAGTCGGGGAAAGTAGCGAAAGCCCTTATTACACTACTTTTGAGTTTTTTACTCCCCCCCTTCTGAATGAGGCGATATTGTGGCGTAGTGTGTTAACTAGTAGGAATCTTAGCGAATTCTTCACAGACTTATTTTGCTGTGTAAACGGGGCCTGAGAAATCCTAATACATTCAAGGGGTTATGTGGGGGTAAGCATGCACAGAATTGCAGTTTAATTCATTTCATTTTTCCAATGTATAGTATTCTTAAACTACATTTGGATCTATGTCATGTACCTATGCAGCAACATTTCCCAGAGTAGAAAAAAAAAACTATTTCCAATTGCTAGGAACCTGGATTTTCTAAGCTCATTTCAGCCAACACATTCTTCTTTGATGTCTCTTTTTGCTTCCCCTTAAGTTGTTAATTTAAGAGGAATCACGATGGTTATTAGCTAATATCACCATGGCTTAGATGAGAACAGATTTTCCCTGGGCCAAATCCAATACTACCTACTAGAAGCCACCCTGATATGTTTAGAAGCGTTTTATTTTGACACATCACTTATAAGTTTCACCTAGCATTATGGGAGAGCAGCAATTAATCACCCCCAAGCTCCTCTACCTGAGGGTAGAATACCCTGCCCCAAAAAGAGAATTTGCTCACAAGTTGGATAAAGGTTAACTTCAATTCCTTACATCCTCCAAAGCAGATTCTTGACCAAGGAATGAAATCCTGAAGTTTGTGCAAATAAGTTTTCCGTAAGTGCCACGATTTGATCCATCATCTTGTACATACTTCCAAACCATGCTTGCTTCACAAAGCACTAGCTCACCTGATAGAAATGAACATGCTTCTTAGTATACAGTATTTAGGTTCTTCTGTTCAAAGCTTCTGACAATACATTTTGTTGTAGATATAGGCTACAAAGGACTACAGATACAAGGCATTCACATTAACCACATACTATTATTGCTCTAAACTGGAGCATTCACAATGCCCTTTGCTATACTAAATCTTAACAACTGCTTGGAATCTACCCTTAGCTTTACCATGATAATGGTATACTTTCATCAGGCTTTGGTTTATAACAAGTCTGAACTGGATTTTGGAATTGTTCTTGGGGAATGTTGTTATCTCCTGCTGCCTATTGCTTCAGCGGACATAGCAGAAAAGGAAGTTATTAACAAATGCTTTAAATCAAGGGTGGGGAATAATGTGGAACTCCAGGTGTTGTAGGACTGGAACTTCTGTTCCTCACCACTGGCTAATGTGGTGAGGGCTGCTAGGACTTGAAATGCAACATCTGGAAGGCTGTGCGATTCCCATTACTATTTTAAATAAATAGCAAGGTTTCCTACTACATTCCCATGATCATGTTTATTGTATTCCCTTAGAACAAACACTGTTACCACCTAACTGCCAGAACTTTTTACCCTTGAGATACAGTTTTAAATCCACAATTATTAGAGCAGGATGTCTGGTTGTTACAAGCAAACTGTTATAATATTATACACTTTACTGGTAGCTAGCACACTCTTATTGCAGACTATCAAACTAATTTCACTCACAAATGATATACTCAAAACATATACACAATATTTTGAAGGAATTACATGCAAAATGTATTTACAATTTGCTATAAACATACATTACTTACAATCCACAAAACTACAATGAATAACTTCCAATTTAATGATAATGAAATAATTTTTATAATAGTTTTTTCAGGACCATATCCTTAATATACCAATCAACAATAGACAATTCTTGGTAAGTATACACAGAATAATGTGTCTTGTTTGTACACAAACACTGTTTCATTATTTATACACAAGCAAGACACATTATTCTGCATGTACTTACCAAGAATTGTATATATTGTTGATTGATATATTAAGGATATGGTCCTGAAAAAAACTATTATAAAAATTATTTAATTCTTATTAAATTGGAAGTTATTCGTTGTATTTTTGTGGATTGTAAATAATGTATGTTTATAGCAAATTGTAAATACATTTTGCATGTAATTCCTTCAAAATATTGTGTATATGTTTTGAGTATATCATTTGTGAGTGAAATTAGTTTGATGGTCTGCAATAAGAGTGTGCTAGCTACCAGTAAAGTGTATATTATAACAGTTTTAAATCCAGCATACAACACCAACTTAATATTTCAACAAACTGAAAATTGTTCTCACTACGGTAGATACAGCCAAAGGGGTTCCTATAAGTCTAATATATGCATGTAGGAGACCAGCAGGTCAGCCCGTCAAGGAGAAGCTCTATTAGCTAGAAATCCCCGCTTTTATCGTCGTATTAAAACAAAAGAAATGCTCTTGCTCCCACCCACCCTTCCTGAATTTCTCTTCACAAAATAATGCTGATTCCCAGATTCCATAACCAATTCCTAAAGCTTGCATTACAGTCACAAGGAGAGTGTGTGTGTAGTATATCCTTCTATATTAGTTCCATTTCTCCAGATTTCTAGGCTGTTCTTGGTTGACAGCTGTCTGTACTAAGACAGAAGATATCTTCACCACACAAATATTTAACATTTACCTTCACTATTCATTACAAACAGGCTGAAGAAACCATGCTCTCTGGGTTGCTTGTGTGCTCAACTCCTTTTTGTAGTCCTCAAATCCCCACAGACTCCCTAAAGTCCCTGAAGTCTTTCTCATACTTTGAAAGACAAAAATTGTCCCTTATAGGTATCCAGGACAACAGATTACTTAATTTCACCCTTTCCCCAAAAAACTCTTTGCCTAGGACCCACCCCACACCTAGAAATAGAAAACAGAAGTGTGTTCCAGTCACTCCTAGATCAGGTTTTCAGGAGTGCTGTGGCCCATTGGGGGCTGCATGGTCAAATTTGGGTCCATCAGAAACTCAGAGCACTTCCTTCCCAGTGTTAAAGTATATTATATTCCTCCTGTACTTCTTTAAAGGGTTGAGAGTGTTTGAATGAAAATACGTGTCCCTTCCACACCTCAAGGCTGCCTGCTTTGCAAATCGGGGTAGGTTTTCCTGTTAAACAGATTAAGGAAACGTCCTGAGGAGGGTAAAAACTCAGCTAGAACAAACTCTGAAGCTTGTTCTTTATTTTAGAGCTCAGGTCATCTGGCTTAAATGTGTTACATAAAAAATGGCAACTGTAAAAACAATCACTTGATATGATTTTATAGCATTGTTTATTTAACATTACCTGGTAACAAGTGAGGATCTACTTCCTTTCCTATGGAATCCCTTACGTGTACTTCCTAGAAGACAGACAGAAACTGGTTGAGGCCAGATATGAAGGCAAGACTACAAACCAAATAATAAGAGCATGCTTTAGAGACATAAATTACTTTAGCAATTCTATGTCAGATGCAAAAAATCCCACTTCAGTTATTAAAGTAATACAGTAGTTTGAGATCAAAGTCCAGTGATTAGGCAGTCTATTAATATTTTTCTGGATTTATAAGCAAATACACATGACACACAGTAAATATTACTATTTGTTTTTACAAAAACCACATACATTATTTCATCCATCTCTAAAGAAGACCCTAGTAAAACTACCAATCACCACACTGAACACCTAGGTCGTGTTTAGTATTCTTATGACAGAGCAAAATTATGTGGTATCTGTCAATGTGATGCTAGAGATGTACTACTTGTGGCATAGAATTACCAGTAGAGGTCATACCCATCAGTAGTCACTAAGTACTACTTTTGATGGCAGAGTGGATAGAACTAGAGGCCCATTTCTAAAAGTGCTCCTTGCCACCTAATAGAACTCCATCCTACATATCCAAGTTCACAAATTAAATTCCTAGCAGCTCCGGTTTACATATCAGTAAAGACAGACCATGAAGACCAACCTCTTATACTTAGTATATCATCCTTCCACATACTGCCATATACTCCACAACATCTTTTCCATTCTCCCAATAGCAAAACTTTCCCCATCCAAGATCCACCATTCCAAGCAAATAATGTTTCATGTCTAAGAAGTCCCAATTTAAAAAGAATGTATTATTTTAATAGGGGAAACCTCCGAATGCTTATCATTTTGCTTTAGTAACTTCTGGTTACTGTGTCTTAGCAACTTAGCAGAGTTCCAGCTTCAATTTGAATTGTGCCAACACTTAATAAAATTAGTTGAAAGATGCCTTGAAAAATTGCTCCGATTTGGGTCTATTAAATTGTAGAATCCAATTTTCCAGGTCAATGTTTGTGTTCTTGTTCCAACTACAAAGGAACAGAAGTCATTAACTGTCTAGAGAAATTACTCAATGGGCTCAAAAACATTATTCATTAGTAACAAGGCTGCTGCTATTTCCAGGTTCAAGTAGCAATAGACATGTTAAAAATCAGCAATATAATCATGTAACTGCTTGCTTCTAAGACATTTGTTGTATTTCACTCATACTTTATTTCTTCTCTTGTAAAGCAAGGACTTCCTTTGAGACTGATCATTCAGTCTGCTATCATTTTCATGTCAGATTCCCTTAGGTCAACCAAGAGGAGAATCCTATATGTTCATATTTGCTGTGTAATCTGAAGATCATTTTAAAAGTGTTTTTAAAAAGCTCTACTTAGTTGGTTTTAATTAAATTAATTAGAATGAGATTGGAGATACTTTAACACAGGAATACATATACAGGCAATATATGGTTTTCAAGCTACCTTAAAAACCTCTCAAATTACAACTTGAGCTATAAACTATTGAAGAACATCTCTAACATGCTGATTATCTTAAACATATATCCTAACTTCTCCAGACTCTTTTGTAAAGTCGGGATCACCAGTATTGAGGCCATGATATTGAGAACACAGCTGCGCCGGGCAGGGCACATTTCTAGGATGGGGACCATCGCCTCCCCAAAATACTACTCTACGGTGAACTCACCATGGGTCAGCGTAAGAGGGGCGGTCCAAAAAAGCGATAGAAAGACTCCCTGAAACAACATCTCAGGCTCGGCCAAATTGATCACCAACAGTGGTCCGCCCTGGCCTCACATCGGGAGGCATGGAGACGCACTATCCACAATGCTGCAGCCTTATTTGAGAACTCACGACAAACAAGTCTTGAAGAGAAACGACAACGCAGAAAGAATCACAACTCAAAAACATCACCCAAGGAGACCTTCTGCTGTGCTTTTTGCAACCGGACTTGTTTATCTCGGATTGGCCTTTTTAGTTATCAGCGCGCTTGCAGAAAGCACGGGATGAGTCCTTCCTGAATCTTCGTTTGCGAAGAAAAGCCAGAGATATCCTAACTTCTAAGTAGTTTTATAGCAACAAGTTTACATTTTAGATAAACAAAGCAAAAGAAACACAGAAGTGTGCCTATAAGGCCATTCAAAAATACAATACATGCAGAAAGAAAAGCCAAAAGCAAACCTACCACTGACAATTTATCTGGATCACAAAAATTCATGGTACAGTGGGCCCTTGGTATCTACTGGGGTGTAGTTCCAGGATCCCCTGTGGATACCAAAATCCTTGGGTGCTCAAGTCCCATTATATACAAACAGCATAATAAAGTGGCATCCCTTATATAAAATGGCAAAACCAAGGTTTACTTCGCCCCTTCACATTTGTAGGGGTTAGGGCTGCAAGACCCCCACAAATGTGAAAAAAACACAAATAAAAATCGGCACTCTCCTGGACCTTCGCTTCCTCCCCTAAGGAAACAAAGGCCCAGGAGAGTGGCGATTTTAGAGGCTTTGCGTCACCCTCCGCGCTTCCCTGGGTCTTCGTTCCCTTTGCGAAGGGAAGCAAAGGTCCAGGAGACAGCAGGTGAGGCAAAACCGCTAAAATTGCTGCTCTCCTGGGCCTTCACTTCCCCCCCAAAGGGAGCAAAGGCTCAGGAGAGGGGCGATTTTAGAGGCTTTGCCTCACCCCCTGCACTTCCCTGGGTCTTCGCTCCCTTTGCGAAAGGAAGCGAATGCCCAGGAGAGTGGCAGCAGGTGAGGCAAAACTGCTAAAATCGCCCCTCACCTGGGCCTTTGCTTCAGTCCCAAAGGGAGCGAAGGCCCAGGAGTGGGGCGATTTTAGAGGCTTTGACTCAACCCCCCGCATGCCAGACCAGAGGAGGCACCACTCCTTAGGCAGCTGGAGTTCCCTGGCCCCCCAGCCCTCCCTCTCCCCACCTCCACTGCCTCCTCTTCTTCTTCCTCCTCCTCCCCGTCAGGACCACAGCAGCACTGCGAGTGCTTCCTAGTGGAAGAGGCAACCAAGGCGGCAGCGGCTGCTCCTCTTGCAGCACCCTCATTGCTGCAGTCCCCGGGGAGGGGGAGGAGTGAGGACAAACCGTGAATACTTAAAACTGTGAAGTCAAAGCTGTGAATGTGAAGGAACAACTGTATCATTAACTGCTATCAAGTCAACTTCAACTTATGGCAATGTTATGAATTAGAGACCTCCAAGTCACCCTATCGTCAACAGCCCTGCTCAGGTGAGATGTGGAGGAAGAGACTAAGTCATGCCCTCTTCCTTCAGAGACTGGTAAGAGTACAAACCTGGACAGTCCCTACTGTTTCGGTTCTTCTCTCAAGAGCTACCAACCAGTCAGGCTGACAGGGAGGTAAAGAATACCTGCCCTTGTTGAATGGAATTTATGATACAGTAGCACCCTGCATCTGCTGATTCACCACCCACAGATTCAAGATGGCGACAGCAGTGTGTGTGTGGATGGGGGAGGAGGAGAGAAATGGTGACGTGGGGGCGAAGGAGAGGAGACATCTCCATCCCTCCTCCCTTTCAGGGCTGGTTTAAGGCACCAGCGGCATCAGTATCCACCTGCAGGAGGCCCCATCATTGTGGAGGCCCCCGTAGTAACCCTCCTCCTGCAAAAACATTATCAGTAATAATCTGAATATCCTGTACTGTGAATAGTTTAGGTTGAGTTAGGTTACACTGACCTGAGATAAACATATGGAGCCCCCAAAATAAAACATTGCAGGGGACCCAAAATTCCTTAAACCAGTCCTGCTCCCTTTGCCCCTGGGATCGCTACCCAGGATTGCTCCCAAGGTGGAAATGGCAACACGGGGTGAAGGGAGGGGAGGAAAGCTTTCCCTCCCTCCTTCATTTGCCCCCAGGGTCGCACCAGGGGCAGAAATGGTGATCCGAGGGCGAAGGGAAGGAAGGAAATATCTCCTGCTCTTTGCCTCTAGGATCGCTGCCCAGGATCGCTCCCAGGGCAGAAATGGCGATGTGGGGGCAAAGGGAGTGATCTCGTTCCCCTTTTCCCAGGATGGTCCCCAGGATGGCATTCGCTATTATCTGCGGAATTCACCATCTGCAGGAGGGCCTAGAACCAATCTCCCGCAGATGCAGGGGTGATAATGTATGTTTCCAACTTCAGAAGTATATCAAATTTATTAAGATTTATTCACAATCCTGGGGGTCTTTTTTAAAAGACAACACTGTTAACTGCCCTCAAGTCAATTTTGACTTATGACGACCCTATGGAGTGAGAGACCTCAAAGTCACCCTGTCATCAACAGCCCTGCTCAGATCTTGCAGACTCAGGGCTGTGTCTTTCTTGATTCAATCAATCTATCTGCAGTGTGGCCTTCCTTTTTTCCTACTGCCTTCTACCTTACCAAGCATTATTGTCTTTTCTAATGAGTCATGTCTTCTCATGAGACGGTCAAATTATGACAGTCTCAGTTTAGTCATCTTGGCTTCTAGGGAGAATTCAGGCTTCATTTGCTCTAGGACCCATTTATTTGTCTTTTTAGCAGTCCACAGTAACCATAAAACTCTTCTCCAGCACCACATTTCAAATGAGTTTATTTACTCCCTATCAGCTTTCTTCATTGTCCAGCTTTCACAACCATACATAAGAAATGGAAAATACGATGACAGAGACTATCCAACTTTAGTATTCAATTATATATCTTGACACTTTAGGATTTTATCTAGCTCTTTTATAGCTGCCCTTCCAAGTCCTAGTCATAGAATCATAGAATCATAGAATTGCAGAGTTGGAAGAGACCACGAGGGCCATCCAGTCCAACCCCCTGCCACGCAGGAAATCACGATCAAAGCATCCCCGACAGATGGCAATCCAGCCTCTGTTTAAAGACCTCCAAGGAAGGAGACCCCACCATGCTCTAGGGAGTGTGTAAAACATAGCGGGAGGGAAATGGAAGCAGTGCAGAGGGAGCATGACGGGAGATCTGGAGAAGGAAGGGGGGGGCATTTCTCTCCCGGTCTCCCCAGGGGTTACTTTCTCCATGAGAAAATCTCCAATATCAGAACTGGACTAAGTGCAGCCTTCCATGGCTATTTTGTGGTCCCCCAGGGGTCAAAAATGTTTTGCCCTGAAATGCCCCCAATGCCTTCTAAACGGCATGTGGGCATTTTTGCCACTTTTGTGCCCTACTGCTCCACAGAGTCCCAGAATTCCAATGGTAATTAAGCTTAAAGAAGGAGTGGGGGTTAAATCTTTCCACTAGTTCCAAGGTAAACTTTTTTCCCCTTATGCTTAATTGCAAAAGGGAGGCAATTTTCTTCCAGGAAGGAAAACAAAAGGAAAAAAAGGAAGGAAGGAGAGGAAAGAAAAGAAGAGAGATAAACAGTGAGAGGACTGGGACAGCCATTGAGGGAGGAGTAGAAGAAACTGATGAATGGCTACGAAAGAGGAAAAAACATGTCTACTGCCCTCCTAAAACGTTAAAACAATCTAGACAGGAGGTCCTTCGCCAGACATCCCATTAGATCCTTGTTAGATGCTTGTCAGGCATGCACACACGTGTGTGGAGGGGGGACCTCTTGATATTTGCATGTCTCACAGAATTTTAAAAAATTATAGTGAAAGGGACTCCAAAAGCCATCTAGTCCAACCCATTACTATTCAGGAATACACAACTAAAGCATTCCTAACAGAGACCCCTCTAACCTGTGTTTAAAGACTGCCAAAGCAGGAGATCCCACCACCCTATGAGACAGTCTATTCCACAGCATCTCATTCCTTTGAATCCATTGGTTTGTATGCTGGATTATGGAGCAGCAGAAAAATAGTTCACACAGTCTTCTACAGGACACCTGTATTCACGTATTTAAAGATGGCCATATTTAGATATCCCTTCACATATTTAAATATTCTAATCAATGATTAAGTCAAGGTATAGAAAATCTTGAACTATTTCAATGTCTTCATTGTCTATTTTAAAGTTATGAAAATCTGTGGTCGTTATCTTTTTTCTTAATGTTCAACTGTAAACCTGCCTTTGTATTCTTGTAATCATTGCAAGTCTTTGCTATTTTCTACTAGTAGTATGGTGCCATTAGCGTATCTTAAATTATTGATGTTCTTTCCTCCAATTTTCATGCCTCCTTCTTCAGAGTCAAATCCAGCTTTACATATGATATGTTCAGTGTACATGTTAAACAGATAGGGTGATAAAAATGCAGGCTTACCAATTGGAAACAATTCCATTTCTCCAGATTCTGTCCTGATGGTAGCCTCTTGTCCTGAGTACAGGTTATGCATCAGGACAATAAAATGTTGTGGCACACCCATTTCTTTAACAGTGTTCTAAAGTTTTTCATAATCTATACTATATCAAAGGCTTTGCTATAATCTATAGGGCACAGGGTGATTTTCTTCTGAAATGGTCTCTGTGTTACATTATCCAATGTATGTTTGCAATATGATCCCTAGTGCCTCTTCCTTTCCTGAACCCAGCTTGGGCACCTGGCATTTCTCACTCCATATATGGAGTGTCCCCTTTCTTGAGGTTTGGAATGTATATTGAACATTTCTAATCTTTGGGTCATTATTTTTGTTTTCTACATTTGTTGGCAGATTTTTGTTAGAATTTGAGTGGATTCTGTCTCTGTAGCTTGAAGCAGCTCTATTAGTATGATGTGTGTTCCTAGTGATTTCTTTATCCCAACTGCTCTGACGAAAGCTTCCAGTTCACTTTCTAAAATGGTAGGTTCATCTTCAAATGGTCCTTCCTTGAATTAATCTGTCATCCTTTCATCTCTTTTCAGGTGATGCCCACATATACAGTTGCCTCTGGGTGCTAGAAGAATGTGTTTGCAATGAACAAAATGTTGGCCTCACAAAATTCAATCAGTTGTTTTCTTGGTTTATCTCTTGATCCTAGGCCAAATTTCCCTATAGTCTTTGATTCTGCTCTGTTTCCTACTTTTGCATTGCAATCACCTATGATTAACAAGTCCTGCTTTGGTGGTGATCAATTTCCTCCTGAATTCCAACATAGACTCTTTCAATTTCTTCTTCTGTCGGTGCAGGTGAAGTATTAACTTGGATTATGGTTATATTATTGATATTACTTGAAGTCTTATTGATATGATTCAGACTTTGTCTGCTTTTGCCTCCTCTGACTGCTTTTGCTGTATCTGTCCTCACTATTAATGCCAACCCATCTCTTCTTATATTTTCACTCCCTGAATAAAACACTGTGTACGTATCTAATTCAAAATGTCCCATTCCTGTCCACTTTAGCTCACTTACCCACAGTACTGCATTGTTTATATGTTCCATTTATTGATTTGCTATTCTAGTTTCTCCTGACTTATGCTTCTCACATTTGACATTCCATGTTCCTATAATATGTGTTGGGCAGTTTGGACCTTCTTTCGCCTCTGAACATGTCAACAGCAGAACATCCTTTCAGCTTGAGTCCAATTGTGTCATTACCCACAATGCTATTTGTAGCTGTCCTCTGGTGTACCCCAACAGCTTGTTGATTGTCTTCTGACCTAGGAGTGTCATCTGGTACTATGTCTTGTTTCATTTTGGATTATCTCATCATAGGGTTTTCATTGTAAAAGTCATTTAAAAGGGGTTTACCCAGCCTCCTTCTGCACAGTATTAAGAAGTGTTAGCTATGGTGCAACTGCTGTTGTCTCTGAGAGATCTGCCAACAGTGCCTCAGACACACACACTACTGCTGCCCAGTAGCTGTTTGGCACATTTAACCTGGCTCCTCAGCAAAAGCCTGTTTGACATGGGAGACCCTACCAGCAGCACTGCTATTATCAGCATAGCCTCTTGTCTCACAGGAGCACAGTCCCACCACCACAGAAAGGCAGTGCCATGATGGGTTCATGGTATAAGGCATGCTATTTTCGTGGTCATCAAGGAACTGTACATTAACACTGTTACAGAGTTTATATATTTCTCATGGCTCTGTACTGAAAGAGTACATGGGCTCTAATCATTAAGAAAGAATTCACCATTAACATTTCTTCAGCAGTCTTATTTCCTCACAGAAAGACATGTTAATTCCAGTAATACTTAATGGATGCATATCCAAATGTTTCTGAAGTGTGGGGCTTCAAGAATAATCGTTGCAAAAAACATTTTATCCACGGGGGATTGGTTCCGGGCCCCACCGCGGATAACGGAAACTGCAGATAATAGTGAACGCCATTGAAAACAATGGGACTTCCGGTTTAAAATACTATAGAGTTGCCTTGGAGGACCTAGAAAATGGCTAGAGAGGACAATTTTTCTAGGAAGACTCTATGGCAGCTGTGCTGAAACTGAAACCACAGATAATTGAAACCGTGGATGGTGAATCTGTAGATGCAGGGGTGCTGCTGTAATATACCTCTTCAACACTAGTAAAATAGATGAGAGGGTAAATTACAGAAGGAGAGAGCTACTGATTTAATGTTCTAGTTGTGTTCTTCCTGGAAGTATCTCGCTAGCTCCTGTGGGAAAGAAGATGCTGGATTATACAGGCAGGCATCTGACATGATCCAGAAATGTTCCTACTGTTAATAGTATGTAGTAGTCCATTATAATGGGACCTCTTCCCAGGATTTTACCTGAGGTAGAAATTAAACCTTTAGTTCTGAGATGGGCAATTATCCTTTCTTGCAGATAAAAGCAATCTTTGTTGTTTAGTTCCCAGGTTCTACATGTACCAACATTAAGAGCAGCCTACTGCTTTTGACACTAAGTAGAGATGTGCTGCTTTAAAACTAAAATCACTGCAAAGTTACCAGACCTGAGATACACAGGACTTTTCTACTTCCTAGAAAAAATATGCAGATTGGTTCCTCCTGAGAATTGCTGGTCCTGGGCAAGACAGGGTATGGCAGGACAAGAAAGTAAGTGCGATGCTTTAACCTTTAAAAATGAATCATAATTTCCATGTACTCTGACATCTAGCAGCAATTACAGCAGTGGTTAGAATGCTTTGTTGTATTCAATATTGTAAAATTATCCTAAACACACCCCTCATCATTTTGAAATTTTGAACAAATCCCAAACCATATCCAGTCATTCAGACCATGGGCATCTGTATTACAGTTAACAAGTAAGCACACTGATCAAAAAACAAAACAAAACAAAAAACAGAAGAATTGTCATTAAGCAGATGTTCTGTGATCTTTGAGTAAATAGAGCCCCATATTTGCCTGGATATACTGTAAAGTCATTACTGCTAGCTAATCGCTATTCCTCGCCATGGAGAAAAGTCTCCTGAGTGTAGGCTTAGTTTTAAGTCTTGAGTGAAGTTCAAATTTAAGAGTTCAAATCTTAGTTCAGTTTTAAACCTCATTTTTACAGAGAATAAGTATCAGAACTGTGACTAAGCCTGGATTATAGTGACTAAGAGCCTTGCATTACTTAAAGGGCTCTAACTACATATCCCTAATCTCCTACCCATTATCCTTTCCCCTAATAATCTTGATAACCAGAAAGTGCAAATGGCCTTGATTTCTACTCATTAGTATCTAGTACAGCTCAACAATCAAGCCCTCTCCCCAAATACCTTTTTTTAAAACAATGCTTTCTTATCAAATTGATGGCAGGAGCAGTGAGGAAAAACTAGGTAGGGCTATAGAGTTAAGACATACATGTGAAGGAATCCAGCTCTATAAGCACAAAGGGATAACCTAGTAACAAAAGATCAAGGTGAGAAGCAAATGCATGAGTTAAGTTCTGATGCACATTTAGCAAGAGGGTAGAGAGCCAGGACAACCATCTGACAATAAATTTAGGTAAACAAGGCAATAATTAACAGACATGAAGGCAGAAGGCCAGCAGTGGTGGAGGAACTGTCCAGTGTAGTGACCTGAATGCTCCATGTCCAATGAACGACAGTACTCACTGGACAGAAACTGCATGCATGCTCAGTGACATCCTTGCCCTTGAAATATCAAGATGTTCACCTGAAGCTAAGCTAACTGAGCTGAAGAAATTGAGAGACAAGAGAGGTTGGTGGGTGAGGCCTCTGGAGTCATGACAGCAGCATCCCACTCCCTCAAATGACAGTTGCAGAAGGGCAATGTAATTCTGGGGAAGAAGGGTATACACCTTGCATCAACTTGGGGTTAGTAGAAACAAAAAAGGATGAGCATTAAAACAGCAAACATATTTCAGACAAAGCAAATGTAAAATGATGCACATTTTACACATTCTCCCATTCAGACATTGTTGAAATGTTTAATTTTTATTGCAACTTTTAGAAATACTGTATAATAAAACTTACAAAAATTAAAAAGAAAAGAAAAACAAAGCCGAAAGGAAATGTGAAAGATAAAAGAGAAAGAAAAGAAGAAAAGAGTTGACTTTCGATCTTCCTTATGGCAGTTATAGATACATACAGTTATTCATAGCTTCTCTAACTACAAATATACCAATTTACTTCTTCTGCTAACCTATCCCCATTAATTAAAACCCCAAGTCACTATTTTTAACAGAAAATTAGAAGAAAAAAAATAATTACCATTCTTTATCTAACTGAATCATATCAAACATTATATCTGCTTCTGCTAATTTTATCAACTCCAATATCTATTCCTCCTTCTTGGTTACTATTAGAAGCCTTACATAGCTCTTTTCAATTAAAAAGAGACTGTGTTCAGATCCTTATGGTATGTAATATAAGAAAACATTGGGTGGAAATATATTATTCAGACTACAAGTGAAGAGAGGTGCTCCTGTACTAAAAACCACTGCCCAGAGAATGATAATATCTAGAATTCTAATCTAAGCCTTCTACTCAAACACTTATTTTCCATTTTTAGGGGTTGATGCAGCGAAACAAACTGCTCCATCTGAAATCTAAATGGTACAAGCCATGGGGGAAAAATCTGTAATAAAACTCTGCTGCATATATAGATCTAAAAATCAGCTCCATCTCAGCATTAATTCAACAAGATCCTGACAACAAAAGTAGCTTGACTCATACGTTGTTTCACCCACTGAAGATACACAGTATATATAAAGCAAGTCATTGTTCATATTATTTGTACAGATTTGCATCTGCAGAGATGAGATGTGTATAACCAAGAATTTGCACTGGTGGCCTATATAAGTAATTAAAGTAAATAAATAATTAACACACACTGGACTCGGTATTAACCAACATCACTAAGTTTTGCCTTACTTTAGAAAAAAGGCCTAATTAAAATGATATTTTTGTCTTTTGCACAAAAACCCTTGATAATAGTTAAGATGTGGACCAACCAGAAGTCAGTCAAATATAGATGCAGTGAACGCTGAACTCTGCATACCACCGAGTTTATGTATTGTGGGAAAAATAAGTGACAGATTAACCATGACAGTATTTACTCCAAAGAAAATGCAATTCCCTAAAACACAAATGGAGAAAGGAACGTTGGTCTTACCTGTGATACGTTCTTTTCCAGTGGTGAGGCGAAGAGCATCCGTCATGCTTGGGTTGTCCCTCCCCACTTGCTCCTAGTAGGCAGGAAAAGAGAGACCTTTGGCACTGCCCACCGGTGAGGTCATCTGAGAGGGACGACCCCCCGGCTGGTCAGTCTATATAACAGCCTAGCGACGTCGTCGTCGTTGTCAGCCGGATCCTTCAGAGTATCGCAGTTCCATCTTGAATATCGAACCTCGCCCATGGGTGGGCACGGATGCTCTTCGCCTCACCACTGGAAAAGAACGTATCACAGGTAAGACCAACGTTCCTTTTCCCAGTGGGGAGGGCTCCAGAGCATCCGTCATGCTTGGGATATACTAAAGCTATCCAGAAGACCCCGGGTGGGTCCCTCGAGGTTCGGTAGGTTACAATTGTGCTACGTGCTGAAGGACTCTTCTGCCAAAGGCCGCCTCTGCCGACTGCAGCTTATCCAACCTGTAGTGTCTGATGAACGTGGAGGGAGTCTTCCACGTCGCTGCTTTGCATATCTCCTCTAAAGGTGCATCCTTATCCCATGCCGCTGACGTGGAGGCACTCCTTGTAGAATGCGCTGTGATCCCCTCCGGGGGTGTCAGGTTCAGCGATTCGTAGCATGTCACGATGCACTTCCTTATCCATCGTCCCAAGGTGGATGGTGATACTCGCCTCCCCAGGTACTTGACATGAGGTGAGATGAACAGAGACTCCGAGGACCTTATCGGTCTAGTTCTCTTGATGTAGATACGCACTGCTCTGCGAACATCCAGAGTGTGCCAAATCCGGTCAAGTTCCCTCGTAGGGTGAGAACAGAACGAGGGTAAAACCACTTCCTGGTTCCTATGGAAGGCCGAATTTACCTTGGGCTTAAAAGCCGGGTGAAGTCTGAGGACCACAGAGTCCGGCCTGAAGATGCATAGGTCCCTGCGGATCGACAGCGCTGCCAGTTCTGACACTCGGCGTGCCGATGTTATCGCCACCAGGAACAGAACCTTCCAGGTGAGGAATCTCAAAGGCACCTCCCTGAGAGGCTCGAATGGGTGAACCGTCAAAGCCTTGAGCACAGTGTGTAGGTCCCAGGAAGGGAATCTATGCACCGTTGGGGGTGCCAAGTTGCATAGGCCCTTCAGGAATCGACGAAGAAGAGGGTCCCCAGCTATCTTCGTCGCTTTCTCAGGTGGTAAGAATGACGTAATGGCTGCAACCTGCCTTTTGATCGTGTTCGGTCGCAGTCCGGCCTCTATGCCGTCTTGGAGAAACTGGAGGAGTAAAGGTGTCTGTACCTTCCTGAAGTCTAGGGTTTTACGTTTGCACCATCTGCGGAATACCCTAAAGGTGTATTCGTATATCCGCTGTGTAGAGCTCCGTCTGGAGGCTAGGATGGTGTTCACCACCTGCTGCGAGTAGCCTCTGTCTCTTAGCATCTGCCTCTCAATTTCCAGGCGTGAAGCTGAAGCCACGTTGGGTCTGGATGGTGAATCTGCCCTTGTAGGAGTAGGTCTGGACGGTCCGGGAGTGGCAACGAAGTCGAGCTCAGTTCCAGAAGGTCCGGGAACCAGGATCTCCGTGGCCAGCGTGGGGCTATTAGGATCACCTCTGCCCGTTCGCGTCGGGCCTTGTTGAGGACCCTCGGTATGAGTTGCCAAGGGGGGAACGCATAAAGGAGGCCCTGAGGCCATGGTGCCGTTAGTGCGTCCATTGCTTCTGCCCCCTCCGTGAGGTAACGCGAGAAGAACCGGGGAAGCTTTGTGTTCGCCGGGGACGCAAACAGATCGACCGCCGGTTCCCCCAGCGACTGGGCGACTACTGCGAACGCGTCCGGATGTAGGCTCCATTCCCCTTGATCGACGTCTGTGCGGCTGAGCCAGTCCGCCTTGAGATTGAGTGCTCCTTTGAGGTGCTCTGCTCTCAGGGACAGAAGGTTCTCCTCGGCCCAGGTTAGGAGTCGCGTTGCCTCTGTCATCAGCGGCCAAGACCTGGTTCCTCCCTGACGATTTATGTGCGCTTTTGCCGTGACGTTGTCCGTCCTTATCAAGACCGCTTTGTTCCTGATCATGTGTCTGAATGCTAGTAGGGCCAGGCGAATGGCTCGAAGCTCCAGCCAGTTGATGCTGTGTGCCGCCTCCGCCTCTGTCCAGCGCCCCTGTGCCAGGTGAGAACCGCAGTGGGCTCCCCAGCCCCTGAGGCTGGCGTCCGTGGTAATCTGAACGTGGTCCTGAACCCACAGGAGGTGTCCCTTGTGGATTGCTGGGGATAGCCACCAATGGAGCGATGTTAGGACCTCCCTTGGGGTCCTGACCAGTCGGTGTTTCTTCCTTGCTATTTCCTTTTGGAAGGGGAGCAGGAACCACTGCAGCCGTCTGGCGTGAAATCTTGCCCATGGCAGACAGTCGATGGCTGCAATCATGAGACCTTGAAGATGGGCCAGGTGCATTAGATCCACTCTGGTGCCTGATATTATCCCTCGCGCTACCGTCTGGATTCTTTTGATTCTGTCTGCTGGTAGTGCTACCAGACCCCTGGCGGCATCCACCATCGCCCCCAGATGCTGGATGGACTGTGAGGGAATCAGGGAGCTCTTTTCCAAGTTGACCTGGAAACCGTGCGCCTCGAGGTCCCTGAGGATTTGACGGGTCTCTCTCTGGGCTCTCTGAGCTGATGGCGACCGGATCAGGAGGTCGTCCAAGTAGGGATAGACATGCAAGCCCGAGCGTCGCCAGTATGCCACCAAGGCGACCATTATTTTTGTGAAGACTCTCGGTGCCGAGGAGAGACCGAAGGGAAGGGCCTTGTACTGGTAATGTTTGTTGTTGTAGAAGAACCGAAGGAACTGGCGATGGTCCTGATGGATTGGGATGTGAAGGTATGCATCCTGCAAGTCTAAGGACGTCAGGTAATCCCCTGGTTGGATGGCGTCTAGGATAAGGCGCAATGTTTCCATTCTGAACTTTCGCTTTCTTACAAACTTGTTCAGACCCTTCAAGTTCAGGACGGCTCGCCATGTTCCGTTCTTCTTTGGAACCAGGAACAATATGGAGTAACATCCCTTTCCTCGATGTGGTTCTCGCACCTCCTCTATTGCGTCGAGGTGTAGGAGGTGTTGGATTGCGCTGACCATCATGTCGTGCTTTCCCTGATCCGACTGCAGTGGTGTGGGGATGAACCAATGTGGAGGTCTCCGAGAGAACTCTATCCGGTAACCCTGCCGTATGGCCTGCAGGACCCACCTGTCCGAGGTAGAATTCTCCCATACCCCCACAAAGGCCTGAAGACGTCCCCCCACCGAGGGGATCTTGTCATTGATGGTTCTTGTTGGTATTTCTAGAAGGCTGGGACTGGGAGTTCTTTCCCGACGTCCCTTGTTGGCTCCCACGGTGGTATCTACTCTCTCCCCACTTCGGTTTGTTCGGACGAAAGTCCCTTGATCCCGAAGAAGTGGATGGTGTGTTGGAGGATCGCTGTGTCCCTGATCCGCGAAAGGAGCGGTACCGTTTTGTATACTTCCTCTCCTCTTTCTTGCGAGCCGAAGCCAGGGTCTTCTTCTTCTTATCCCTGTCCTCTACCAGGACAGGTTCCAGTGAATCCCCGAATAGCTTTTCCCCCAGGAATGGAGAAGTCACCAGGTTCTGTTTGGATTTGAAGTCGGCGTTCCAGGACTTCAACCATACCTGCCTCCTGGCTGCCACGGCTGCGCTTTGGGCCCTGGCGCAGAATTGGATTGCATCCAAGGTACTGTCGGCCAGGAAGGCGGACACCTTTGTTAGCTTATTCAGGTCTTGTCTGATTCGAGTTTGTGACTTGGGGACATCCGCCAGTGCGTCCTTGGACCAGTGGATGGCTGCTCTCGCCATCATAGTGGCCGTAGTTGAGGCCCTAATGGCCAGAGAGATGGCCTCATGCGTGCGCTTGAGAGCCAAGTCCATTCGCCTATCCTCTGGAACCTTCAGGGTATCTTCGCCATCCTTGCAGAAAATCGCGGAAGAGACCAGGGCCGAGACCGGCGCGTCGATGAGCGGGATCTGCAGTTTATCCATAACCTTCTTCGGAAGTGAGTATAGCTTCTTGACCAGGCTGGGCTGAGGTCTGGCCACCGCTGGTGAGCGCCATTCGTCGTATATCATGCGCATTAGGGTTGCCGGTACTGGCATCTCCAACGCTGTCGGCTGGGCATCAGGAAAAAACTCGTCCGAGATTTCTGGTAAATCAGGATCCACCTGGGCTTGCTGAGCTACTGGAAGCTTAAGGCCCAGGGTACGCACTGCCTTCTTAATGAGGACAGAGAAATCCTCAGCCACGAAGTGGCGCGAGGAGGGGCGCATAGCGACGGGCGTTGGGGTCCCTTCCTCTTCCTCTGACAACTCCCCCTCCTCTCTGTCCGAGAGATCGGAGTGGTCAGAGAACCCGCCTGTAGAGGAGTACAGAGAGACTGCGTCCTCATCCCCTTGGGTGTCATTGGGGTCCCCTAGCCTGGGGCGCTTAGGGGGCAGTGTAGGGTGGGATATCCCGTCCGCCCACTGACCATCCTCATCATCGCTGATGGGTCTAACCTCTTGCGTGATGGAAATTGCACGCCCAGTGCCCTGGCCTGATGTAGAGGCCTGGGCGACGGCCCTTCCCCGTTCCACTGGGGCCCCTCGGGGTGTGGGCTTTTTGGCCTTGCCCTTATCCTTGCCATTGCCCTTGCCCCCTCTTTGTGGGTTTCTGGGCCCCTGAACCGCTGGGGGGGGGTGCCCGCTTGAGTTTCCCATTGCTAGGGGTAGTGGGGGGGACGCAAGGGGTCTTTTTGTGGCGAAGCCCCCAGTCCCCCCGGAGCTAGGGACCTCCGCCTCCTCTGGGGGGCCCAGCGCGGATGTAATCCAGCGCGCGGCCTCCATCGCAAGGGCCTGCCTCAGCCAAGCCCGCATCGCCGCCGAGGTCCCCTCCGCTCCCGGCGCTGCCTCCCCCTGGTTCTCCCCACTCACGGTTACCGCCACGTGCGGTTCCTGGGTCTCCGCGACCTCCTCCTCGCTGATGGGGTCACCTGGGTTCGCTGCCGCCGCCAAGGCTGATCCCTCCTCGCCCGAGAGGTCGGGATCGCCTGGGTCCGCCCCCGCCGCCGCGGCTGCCGCGCTGAAGTGGCTGTGGGCGGGAAGGCCTGCCCGCACCGTCGCGGTCGTCTCCCCATGGCTGGGGAAGGTCCGCTCCTCCTCCTCCACCTGGGAGGGCTGCTGGGCTGGCTGGCCGCCCGGTCCGTTAACGCGCCCTTCCGGGCGGAGCAGGACCGGGTCGCAGCTGGCAGCGGCCGAGGCGGGGGTCTTCTCCCCCTTTTTCGGCCTCTTCCTGCTGCCGCTGCTTGCTGGGGCTGCCTTCCTCTTGCCGCTCTGAGCGGCAGGAACTGGGAGCCCTTTCCTCCCCGTGGAGGAATCCTGGGCAGCCGCGAGGTTGCTGCCCGGCTGGCCTCTTCTTGCCCTCTCGCCGCCGATGATCGCGGCGATGATAGCATCCACCTCTTCAGAGGTGGACAGAAGACTTCCTCCTTCCACTTGGCCTGGAGACCCCATGGTGAATAATTCCTTCTTCTTCTTCTTCTTCTTTTTTTTTTTTTTTTTTTTTTTTGGGGGGGGGGGTCAGCCAAAATGGCCCTGGCCACGTGGAGGGAGGAAGAGAACAAAGAAAAGCGTCCTACCAGGAGCGTAGGCAGGAAACAGACTGACCAGCCGGGGGGTCGTCCCTCTCAGATGACCTCACCGGTGGGCAGTGCCAAAGGTCTCTCTTTTCCTGCCTACTAGGAGCAAGTGGGGAGGGACAACCCAAGCATGACGGATGCTCTGGAGCCCTCCCCACTGGGAAATGTGTGGTTTTCCAGATGTTGCTTGCCTGCAACTCCCTATCTTTGCTGGGGCTGATGAAAATTGTAAATAAACATCTGAAAGGCCAAATATTTGCCAACCAACACTCAATGTTACTAACTTTTTTGCCTAAAAAATGGCAAGATATGATTTAATAACCACTTTTGCATGCATTTTAAAGCACATACATTTTTACCATGAGCAGGTATTCAACTATCTGGCAACAAGTTTAGAGTCCCCCCTAAATAAAGCCCCCCCCCCAATGGGCAATGAGACATTAAACTTCATGAGAACTTCAGTCACTCAAAAGAACTTAAGCTAGACTAAGAACAAGTAAATGCCAAGTTTGTTTTTAGAATGCTGTACAAAATCCACCACATAAAAATTCACCATTTTGGACAGGGAACTAAGGCTCACATCTCTGTTCATCCATAAAATTCACTGGATGATCTTGAGTAGGTCTCTCTCTCTCTGTCTAACCTTCTCATAAGGTTGTGAAACTTAGCAGGAGCAGATGGAGTATGGAAGAAGTGTGGAACCAACTAATCCTGGAAGAGGTTCTGAAGTCTCAGGTCTAAATCCAATCAGTAATTCCAATTTGATCATACCTATTGAAACAATTGCTGAATAGCAAATCAAACCCTTATGTAAATTCAATTAATTCAATGGGATTTGTTGGCACAGGCCACTGGATTTAGGCCTTGGAAACTATCACTTGCAGAACTACAGAATTAAGTTCAGGAAGAGATTAACATAAGGATATTCCAAACAAAAGTTGTTTGGCATCATTCTTACTCCTTGGATACTCCCCAAGCAATACCTTGCTCCCATTTAATTCAGAACTTAGCCTGATTTTTCCCTATTGTACATAAAAAGTTGAGTACCTCCGGTAACCTTCATGTCACCTTATCTTTACAGTGAGGTCTGTGGAGGTTCTGTGACAATAAAACCATTACACTAGATAACAAACTACAACTAAATCTGTCCTGCTAAATTCTTTATTCAACTGCAAATTAACACAGGGATTTAAATAAAGGTACACACATACACACTAAACCACATTAATATTGAAAAATAAGACAATGTATGCTTACATCAAACTAATTCACAATGTTCACATCACTTTTTAAATGTCCTTCAGTTAATACCAAAGCAGAATGAAACTAAAAAACAAGTCTAACCAGTATGGAGCTGACTTGAAGGGCAAGTTCAAGTATCTTTTCCATTTCTATGTCAAGTATTCTTCAACAAGCAAAACATTGTTTTTACTTTTCCACCTATGACAAACAGTAGTGAGGCATTCCTATCTAAAACCAGCTTCTTGGGATATCTGCCATTGTCATTTTTTTTCTTTATTACAGAATTATTTCTAGTGCACAGGCCAGTTTTGGTTCCTATGGGCACAATTTGAAAAGAAACAAAATAGCAATTGGTTGCACCTGTCACATCTGGGATCCAAGATATCTAGCAGCAGTTTGACACTACCTGGGCCACCTACTGCACATATGTCCCTAAGTGTAGAGAGCCGCACACTTCTACACAACAGTGTCCCATTATTTTATTGTATTTAAATAATCCTAGCTGGTCCACAATTGCCTGATCAATTGATCAGTAAAACTGGACTACAGTTTTAGTTCTCCTCCCAAAAAAAAAAAAACATAATCAAAGAAGCTACAGAGGTACTTTGAAGGAGTTGTTCTAAGGGCCTGGATATACCCCTGTGTCACTGTTCCGTTTTGCCTGACTGTTATTTTGATGTGTATTCTCGTTAATTTAGTAATACAGTATTAAAAAGAATAAGCTGCAGATATAAAACACAGTCGTTCCCCCTCTCTGCTCACACACTAGCTACCTGCCTTGTTCTACACCTTAGAGTAGTGATTCACAACCAGTGAGATTCTAGATATTTGGCTTCCACTAAGCAGTCCACTACAAATATCCTTAACATCTCTCTGGCTTTTCTTCGCAAACGAAGATTCAGGAAGGACTCATCCCGCACTTTCTGCAAGCACGCTGATGACTAAAAAGGCCAATCCAAGATAAACAAGTCTGGTTGCAAAAAGCACAGCAGAAGGTCTCCTTGGGTGATGTTTTTGGGTTGTGATTCTTTCTGCGTTGTCGTTTCTCTTCAAGACTTGTTCTAATAATCCTTAACATACCTTCCTAACAATTATATGACCCTTTATACACACTTCACAGGAAACAAGCAAAGAGTCTACATACTGAGTGTTACCTTTTCTCTTCAGACATGAACAGAACATTTTTCATGGCCTAGCCATGTACATTTGGTACATGGCTAGGAGCCATTTGTTTTTATTCCTTTACTTTCTGGTACCCCCAGGACAGCTGGGAGCCCATCAATTGCAGCTAAGTCAAAACAATTGCCACCAGATATTCCTACCAAAATTTCAATCTTGTACAGTAATTAATTTGCGTACTACTGTACTTCATTTGCACGAGGAAAAGATTCTGCACAATGTTGTATCTCTTGAAATTAACAGATCCCATCTAAGCACATATAGTACATATTGTAAAGCCCCTTATTATAAACATGGAAGCTGGCCACTAATGGAAGGTTATTCTAGGTTTGTGGCCCTTCCACCTTATAGCTCACTTCCTAGAAATTACACTGACTTGCTATCTTCTCATCTTAGGCCACACTACCCTTTAAAACAAAGGTGACCACTGCAATGGGATGGAAGCAAACCTCATCCCCACAGGACAGGCTTCTTAATTTTTAGCCAAAAGTGTAATCTGGAAATGATAGGTTTTCACTTCCTGATTTTTGGACAATTTGGAGCAATTTAGATTTGAGGATCAGGATGTCCTTCAGGCATTACAACGCTGCAGGTATTTTCACCCTCTTAAAAATCAAAAACAAAAACAAGAGAGAGGCGTGTCCGGATGCCTAAGATGGCTGACGACTAGAGAAGGCTCCCAAAGGCCTTGTGATTTAAGCCTGTCCTTGTAGCACTGGAGGAGTCTTTCCACCCTGAAAACACCCCTCTGATGATCAGCAGCAAGAGACCGATTGACAGATCTGTCTCTGAATATTGCCTGATCAAGAAGGGGAGGGAAATGACTCCAGGCCTCAGCAGCAGAGAAAACAACAAGCCAGCAGGAAGACACAATGACGCCTGCACCTAACAAGGTAAGCAGGGGAGGAGGCAGCAAAGGCAGAGGAGGAGGAGGAGGGGGAGGGAAAGAGACCCCACCAAAGCTAAATGACTAGCAGCTGTCAGACTAATTTGAGAGGTTGTGACAGAAGATTGTCTCAGACCTCAGAAAGAGACTGGTCTGCAGCCCTTGCCCCCCTGCAAACCTCTATCAAAGAACTTACAGGAACAATTTCTGAAGTTGCTGAAACAGTCACAAAGGCCCATAAAATGGGGCAAAACCACAAGCACAGAATACAGTACCTTGAGGAAGAACATGAATCCCTAGCAAACAAGCTGGAAGATTTGGAAAATCGGGGGAGGAGGGCACATATTAGATTTTGTGGCTTTGTGGAAGGCGTGGAGGGGAAAGACATCCTGACCTTCTTGGTGGGCTGGATTAATAAGCATTGCCTCAATGACACCATTACTGCAACAGATACAGAACGTGTCCACAGGGCACTGGGCCCTTCACCCACTCTGAACCAGCCTCCTCGAGACATAATCCCTCCGTTTGCCCACTTGTCTGTAAAAGCTTGCATATTTGACCTTCTTTCAAAGCACGTGCCAATACTGCACAATGCAACTCAAATAGCAATCTATCACGATCTAGCCCCAGAAATCCTATGCAAGCAAAAACTCCTTAAAACACTGACATCAATTTTACAAAAGGAGAAGATATGCTACAAATGGGGCTTCCCATTCAAATTAATCATCTTTCATAACAATAAAACTATGATTGCAACTACAAGATCCCAGCTTCTAGACATACTGCTTGCCATAGACGTTCCTGAACCCAAAACCTTGGAACAGGAGATACCGCATGAAGAGGACACTGCTGCGCAGAAGATCCACATGCCTGACACGAACACATGTACCCTGGTCTCTAGACACAAGAAGAAAAGCTTCACACCTCAAAAGGACTAACAGGAGCCAGAACACTAGCGCTCCATAAATGTGGCGGTAACCAGAACAACAGGTCCACAAAGAGCAAATGGCAGCGCTCCACACGGCCAGTCAAGACAGAAACACATTTTGAAACTGGGTCCTCTGCGGACTTCAACAGACTCTCCATTGAAACGCCCACACCTACTGATCCTTCTGTTGTTGCCTAAGCTAACTGATAAGTATCTGCCTGCTATGCACTATCTGGTCTGGGTGGGTGCGGCATGGTCACACGCTCTAGTGGTACACCATGGCCTGTGGTACTGTGCTGCATAACACTCAGAAACAGGTTGGTAGTTCAAGGACACACTTAACCCTGTCAATACAAAGAGGCCTTAACAGTATTTTTTGCTCTAGATTGTCTCCCAAATATGGTTCCCCTAGGAAGGCTGGGGATGTCACCCCCACCCGAAGCTCCATGCAATGCATGGGTCTTCTTGCCCACCAGGTGTTTGAATGTTCAGGAGTCATTGTTGATGTTTTTAATTGTTATCTTGTTTAACTCCCCACTCAAAAATCCTGAAAGGATATTGGAAATTCATTGTATGGTTGCTCTCTATTTGCAAGCACATTCTCTCTTGCCATCCATGATTGTTGCCTTCAGCCTATTAATTCAGCAACAAACGCAAAAACGACTTCTATCTTATTAGACATGTCTACCTCAAATTTCTCTCTTTCAATGTCAGAGGACTAGGATCGCCAGTTAAGAGAGCTAAGATAATAAAACAGCTCAAACCTCTCCACCCAAACATCATTTTTCTACAGGAGATGCACAACACGTCACCCAAACCAGTGTTTCCAAAATCCCAATTCGGACAACAATTCATGGCTGGAGGTAATGGAAAGGCGAGAGGGACTGCAATAATATTTTATAAATAAACCCTATTCATCCCACAGAAAATTTGTAAAGATTCTAGAGGTAGATTTGTAATAGTACAGGGCACTCTCACAAACAAGGAAGTTAAACTAGCCAGTTTCTACGCACCAAACTCTAACCAAACCCAGTCCCTGGCATCTTTCCTGGAATCTCTGGAACAGATGACAATGGGTGCAGTGATAATTGCAGGGGACTCTCCAAAGTACATAACTCCTACTCAAGGCTTGAACTACTTTGTTGACAAGACAACCATGTCCCACATCGAAAAAGTCACAATCCACCCGGCCCTCCACTCAGACCATACTCCACTTACCATGGACTGGTCTTTGACAGAAGCAACACAAACAATGAAAATATGGAGATTTAACTCCTATTTACTTGAATAATGAACCACTCAGAACACACATACAACAGGCAATTAAACACTTTTACCAAGAGAATAAAACAGATGACACTACGGAATCACTACTCTGGGACACTCTAAAGGCGGTCTTACGTGGCCTCCTGATACAAGAGGGGGAGCAAAACAGGAAAAAATAAAAGAGATGCGAAGACACTCTTTGTTAAGTGAATTAACTAAATTGACCCAAAATCACAAGATTGACCAAGACAAGCAGACACTAGTTCAATTGATGAAAATAAAATCTGAATTGAAGGAATTAGATTTAAAAAGCATCCATATAGCCAGCCGGAAAAAAGAACCATCTCACAGATTAAAACCCTCGATGGGACTTTGTAACTAAAACCATGGACATACTCCACAGATTTCCCACATTCTATAAATAGTTATACACTTCGGAGTGCCTTCAATCTCTAGGTCTTTCTTACCCAATTCTTAGACTCACTAAAAATTCCAAAACTTACAGAACACCACAAAGCAGCTCTAAATTCCCCAATCACCATACAAAAATTGAACAAACTATTACTCAATTGAAACTGGGATGGGCACCAGGGTCCGACAGACTCTCCGCTGAATTCTATAAACAACTCAAAACAGAACTTACCCCACACTTGCACAACCTATATAATGAACTCCTCTGCAATGGTCCACATCCATGCAGCTGGAAGAGATCACGGATCATCCTGATCCCCAAGACAGAGGATGACACACCTTTCATCACTGCCTTCAGACCAACTGCCCTGATCAACTCTGACCTTAAAATAATGTCGTCAGTCTTTTCAAAACACCTGAATGCTTTCATCACTGATTACATACATTCCAACCAAAAAGGCTTTGTGTGTGGCCAGCAGCTAGCTGATGCCATCAGAAGAACACTAAATATAATGCACTTTTGCAACAAAAGGCACACACCCCTGGCTTTGATATCACTAGACGCACTGAAAGCCTTTGATCGGTTGGAATGGCCATACCTATTTGGACTGTTCCAAAAAATGAATATGGGATGCCAATTCGTAACATTTCTCCAAAATCTGTACTCCAATTCTGAAGCAATGATCTATGCTAACAAAGTAGATTCCCAAACATTCAAACTTCATCAGGGAACCAAGCAGGGTGCCCATTGTCCCCTCTATTATTCACAATAGCCATAGAACTATAGAACATAGAACCCTTGCAGAACAAATAAGGATGACACACCAAATCGAAGGTCCTGTGATCCACCAACAAATGCACAAAATCAGACTTTTTATGACAACATTTTACTCTATATCACAAACATTGACAATTGCATTTCCTGTCCTCCAAAAGATACTGAACAAATTTGACACATACACAGGTTTCAGAGTAAACATGCAAAAATCAAAACTACTATGCCCAAATACCCTGCACTCAACACAACATGAAAGGCAACAGCTGACTAAATTACATCTACAACCCTCTGGATTTAAATATCTAGGGATGCTAATCACCAAAGACATAGTTCACCTGTTGCCACAGAACTATAAACAACAACCTGGATAAAGCAAAAAATAAAACACTGAACTACATTTAACCTATCCCTCTTGGGACGAATAGCAATACTAAAAATGTTTGTACTTCCACAACTTCTATTTATTTTTCACGATCCCTCTGGAACCCCCTTTGACATACTTCAACATTTGGAAAAAAAACTATTCCACACTTTCATTTTCAACAATAAAATTGTTATATACTGAGGCTTTACTTCTTTCACTACTAAACCAGTTTGTTCTACACCTCTCACAGATAAGTAACTGGGCCCTCAGGGGTCAAGGAAGTTGCCTAAACAGCAAATGGCAGACTACTCTCTGCAAGCTTAACTCATATCCCTTCACAAAACTAAGTGCTTCCCTCATATGCTTTGGTAGCATTATGAGAAAATAGACTCATAGAGTTGGAAGAGACCACAAGGGCCATCTAGTCCAACCCACTGCTATGCAGGAACACACAATCAAAGCATGCCTGATAGATGGCCATCCAGCCTGTTTAAAAACCTGAACAGTCTGGAGTATTAGAAAGTCAGGTTTAACCTAATGATAGAATGATCACCTTTATACATGAGAGGAAAAAAGGATCTTTATACACAACAATCTGCAGAATGAGGTGGGAATAAACTAACAAACCACACAGGCAGGCTCACTCACAAGTATTACAATAGACATGTCTTGTTTGTTCTACAGAGAATAGGGCATCTTAGATCATTCAGAACTGCTGAATGCCTAAAATTTGCCTTCTCTTAACTTACATAAATTTAAATCACATACAGTTGGGCCCCTATATCCATGGAACCAATAACACAGAACACTTTTACAAAATACTTTTATTTTGAACTCCAACTCTGACAGTTTATGACACTACTGATGACTGTACCATATCATTTTCATCTTAATGAAGTCAAGGTTACCAGTGTCTTAATATGATACAAAACAAATACACCTACTCTCCACCTTAGTAAAGAAATTATTAGGATAATATCAGAATTCTAAGCATGCAGTAAAATCACCAAAGTTCTGCTTCAGTTTGACATGAACAGGATTATGTTGCATGGGTCTTTGGGTTAGTTGTTAAATACGCTACAGCATGTGGGGGTGAGAGAAATTTGTTAATCTGCAATGTTTTTTTTTTATATATAATCCTTCATTCTGTGCAGCAGTTGCAGTACTGAGCATAACCAGAAGGAGTCTCATATCACCTTTACTACACTCTGCCTCTTCCTTCTCTTGCTGTATCCTTGTACTGTATCAGGATTTGCACTGTGAGCACCTTAAGGCAGGGATTTACAATCCTGCACACCGTGACACACCATGATAATTAAAAATGTAAGAATGCTATATAATTACACTTTAGCCTATTTGGTTACTGCCCCATGCTTTCTACCCCTACCCCCCAAATGGGGGGGGGTATATTTCTAAAGAGAGCCAGTATGGTGTAGTAGTTTGAGCTTTAGACTATGACTCTGGAGACCAGCCAGGGAAACCCACTGGGTGACCTCGGGCAAGTCACACTTTCTCAGCTTCAGAGGAAGGCAAAGGCAAACCCTCTCTGAACAAACCTTGCCAAGAAAATCTTGTTGACAGATTTGTCATCAGTCAGAAATTACTTGAAGGCAGGCAACCACAATATTTCTAAAACTGACAATTCACAACTGAAATAATTTATTCTGGGTCAACTTTTTTCCTTCATGGAAAGTGAGTACAAGATATTCTTCTGGAAATGTCTCATTAAATTTGTACCCAGTGTAGGATAGAATCCTACAGGAAGTGGGTAATTAACAAAACAGCATTAAAGAGATGTGATAGGAATTGGAACAACTTCAATAGATTACCCATGGTTTTAATATCCAGTTATTTGACACACTTTATATTCCAATATCTCACTTTTTAAAACAAGCGCTCACCGACAGAAACTCGGAAGACATGATTTCCAAAAGAACAGTAGGCATGTTAGAGCCAAAATACTTTAAAGACTCCAGATCCCTACCAGGTTCTATGGGCCAGTTGTTCTTAACCTGTGGTCCGGGGACCCCGAGGAGTCCATGAGGTCCTCACAGGGGGGTCCGTGAAGTCTTTAAGGCTGGCGGGCTTGGCCTGTACATGGCCACTCAATCTGCTCCAGCCACAAACTTGCAGGAAGAAGCAGCATAAAGTTTCCCTCCTGCTCCAGAGTCTCTTAGGGAAGGTTTCATGGATGGTGTATTATTATTATTATTATTATTATTACTATTACTATCATCATCATCATATATTAGTAGTAGTAGTAGTATGGTTTAAAACCTTGAGTAAAGTCTCGGAGGACCATGGCAACAAAAAGATATTTAAAGGGGGTCCCTGGTAAAGAAAAGGTTAATAGCCACTGCTATAGACTATATGGCAGAGGAAGGAACTGGCTTTAAAACCACCTCTGAATATTCCTTGCTTCAGAAAACCCTATGGGGTTGCCATAAGTCAACAGGAGACTTGAAGGCAGACACACGCACATGCACACACACAAAGGTGTGTTAACTCTACTAGTCTGTTGCCACAATAATACCATGGAAGAGTCCTGTGACACCTTGCATTCTTTTATAGCATAAGCCTGTGATTCTTAACCTTTTCTTTACCAGGGACCCCCTTTAAATATCTTTTGTTGCCACAGACCCCCAAGACTCAACTCAAGATTTAAAACAACAACAACAGCTAATAACAATAACAACAATACAATCACACCACCCATTAAATCTTTCTTCAGAGGCACTGGGGGTGGAGGAAACCTTTTCTCCTGCTTCTTCCTGCAAGTTTGTGGCTGGAGTGGATTAAATGGCAATGTGCAAGCCAGCCAGCCAGCCAGCTTGGCTCCTGTTACAAGGCCACTCCACAGTAGGAGGGAGGTGGGCTGAGCAACCTTCAAGCCTTTGTGGACCCCCTGTCAGGACAGTGAGGACCCCTGGGGGTCTATGGAGCTCAGGGTAAGAACCACTGGCATAAGCTATTAACAATTGCTACAGGACATTTTTGTTGCTGCTGTTTTCCCCAGGGTATAAATAAGAAGCAAAAGAGGAAGGGGAAAAGAAGAGGCTTCCATATAGTATAATGCATACTATAATCTCATCATAGTTCTTAGGACCCTTTCACATTACACAGTTACACTGTTGCTGTCAACTACCATCCAGTCAATTTTGACTTATGGCCAGCCTAGGAATGAGAGACCTCCAAGTCATCCCACTATCAACAGCCCTGCTCAGGTCTTGTAAACTCACAGCTGCGGCCACCTTGATTGTAATATGGTCTTCTTCTTTTCCTATTGCCAACATCTCACATTTGAAAACCAGGACACATGTGGCCAAGCAACTGATCAGAATATGATCAAGAAGGCAAAAGTTATTAATGAAGAACACACAAGTTAAGAGAGGCTGCAGCAGTTGGCATTGGCCCGAGCCTACTGGGAAGAGCAAGACTCCCCACTCCCCCTGAGTTAATTGAATGCAAACTACTTTTAACCTTGTAGCTACTCCTCATTGGGGATGTAATTTGTCATTAATTTTCTTCTCCTTTTAACCTTTGAACTCACTTGAAGTAAGCTAAGGGAAAAGGGGAGAGTAGGAGAAGAGAAAAGGAAGGGTGACATTTCAAAAGCAGCTAAAAAAGAGAATTAACTGGATTGTCCCTGCCAAATCAAGACAGTTGGAGAGCATGTAGTTGTAGCAGTATGATTCCACTTTAACTGCTATGGTATACTTCCACAGTAGGACCACCATATCTGCTGGGGATTGGTTCTGGGGGAGGCATGAATACTGAAAACCATGAATACAGTTGCCCCTCCACATTTGCAGCTTTCACGTCGCAGGTTTGATTATTCGCGGTTTGCTCAGCAAGCACCCCATTTAAATCAGCTTCTCTCCCTCACAAGCTAGGGAGAGGAGTCGATTTAAACTGAGTGCTTGCTGAGCAAGCCAAGCGATCAACTCCACGCCCTCATGGGGCTTGGCTCCATTTGGGGTGGAGATCCAAACCCTGGGAGAGCAGGGAGTTGGCCGGAAAGGTGCTTTTTAGCCCCCTCCCCCCATCCTTCCCAAAACCACTATTGAGCTTTCCAAGCCTTGTCGCGGCTTTGGGAGGGTGGGGAGTGACTGAAAAGCCTCTCCACTGCGCTCCATCCACCCCTCCCGACATTCCCGAAGCAGCTATGGGGCTGTCAATCCCCAGAGCCCCTTTGGGAAGGCTGAGGAGAGGCTGGCCAGACTCCCTGCCTCCCACTGGAGCTCTCTCGGGAAGGCTGGGGAGAGGCCAGCCAGACTCCCTCCCAACCGCCGCCTTCCCGAGGCGGCTCCGGGAATCTAGCCAGCCTCTCCCCAGCCTTCCTGAGGGTGCTCCAGGGCTTCAAAGTCCCGGAGCCACATCGGGAAGGCCAGGGAAGGCAGTGGCAGGAGGGAGTCTGGCCGGCCTCTCCCCAGCCTACCCGAGGCAGCTTCAAAGAGGTGGAGACCCCTCGGGAAGGCCGGGGAGAGGCCGGCCACACTCCCACCACCTTCCCCGGCCTTCCCCAGGAGGCTCCGAGGCCTCGAAGCCCCAGAGCCCTCTCAGGAAGGCCGGGGAGAGGCCAGCCAGACTCTGTCCTGCCCGCCCTCCACCTTCCTGAGGCGACTCCAGGGCTTCAAAGCCCCCAGAGCCCCTTCAGGAAGGCTGGGGAGAGGCCAGCCAACCTCCCAGCCGCTGCCACCCCAACCTTCCTGAAGCAGGTATGGGGCTCAAGAGCCCCATACACGCTTCAGGAAACACAGCAAGCAGCAGGGGGGGCTGCGGCCAGGCGGGCGGAGGCCTTTGGAAGGGCAGGGGGATTGTGGGCGGGCGTGGGAGGCCTTTCTTTATTCGTGGTGTCTTCACATTCATGGGGGTCTCAAGACCCTAACCCCCGCGAATGTGGAGGGACTACGGTAATAGCAAACACCATTGAAAATAATGGGACTTCCGGTTTAAAATACCTTAGAGTTGCCTTGAAAGACCTAGAAAATGGCTAGAGAGGACACATTTTCTAGGAAAACTCTATGGTAGCTGGGCTGTTTTGTGTCCCATGGATAACTGAATCAAGAATCCGTGGATACAGGGGTCCTACTGTAATTTAAAGTTGCAGACACAGAGGTTTTATTGAGGTGTTCTTTTTACTGTTTTAACTAATATATGTTTTTTAAAATAATTATAATTGTTACTTTTAATAGTTTGTAATTGTCTTTTGTTTAACATTGTAAACCACCTAGGGAGTGCTTTGGCACAGATGGGCAGTATAGAAATTCAATAAACTAGAGTTCTTCATCCCGAGTCACTTCTTCAACTTCCCAATATTTCTGTTGCCATAAAGTTGTTGATGTGCTATGTGAGCAATTACATAAAAGTGCATGGGGGAGATTGATTAGCTATCTTGAAAATGGCTTCACGCATCTGTCTGTCTCTACCACTCTGCATTTCCATTAGTACTGATTATTATTTTTTAAAATGTTTAATTTTTATGCCACAATTCCTGGAAACTGGACACCACTGCAACCATATTTTGGGCTTGCTCCAGGGCTCCAATCGTCTTAATCCAACCTTGTTTAAACGTAGCAAGATTTTCCTTGGTTTTTTCCTGGGCTGTGAGGCCAGGTTCCGGAAGAGTTTGCTTCTGGCGTTTTGCCTGCATCTGTGGCTGGCATCTTCAGAGAATGGTTGGGTAGGAGTGTGTGTGGGTTTATAAAAGATTTATAGTAAAGTATAAGAAAGTAAAGTATAAGATTTAAAGTATAAGGTTTAAAGATTTATAAGATTTAAAGTACATATTTGCTAGGGTTTGGTTCCAGGACCCCCTCCCCCCGTGGATACCAAAATCCGTGAATACTCAAGTCCCATTATATGCAATGGCATAGCAAAATGGTGTTCCTTATATAAGATGGCAAAACCAAGGGTTGCTTTTTGGATTATTTTCAAGCCATGAATACTTAAGTCCGTGGATACCAAATCCATGGATACAGAGGGACAACCATATAAGTAGCAAGATTCCTAGTTTCAGGAAGGTTAAGGATGACTGTATTATTCTATAGAACAATAAAATAAAATAATACCTGTTGTCCCTTCATATTCGCTGGGGTTTGGTTCCAGGACCCCAACACCCCCCCGCCCCGTGGATACCCAAATCCGTGAATACTCAAGTCCTATTATATGCAATGGCATAGGAAAATAGTGAGCCTTATATAAGAAGGCAAAATCAAGGTTTGCTTTTTGGACTTTTTTTTAAAGAATATTTTCAAGCCGTGAATGCTTAAATCCGTGGATGCGAGGGACAACTTTATAAGAAAGTAGCAAGACTCCTACTTGTAGGAAGGTTAAGGATGACTGTATTATACTATAGAAAGATAAAATAATACTAGTTATCCCTTCACATTCGCTGCAGTTTGGTTCCTGGACGCACGCGCACACACACACACACACACACACGTGGATACCAAAATCCGTGAATACTCAAGTCCCATTATATGCAATGGCATAGCATATAATATATAGCATATATTTTGCCTCATATAAGATGGCAAAATCAAGGTTTGCTTTTTGGATTATTATGATTATTTTTTAAAGAATATTTTCAAGCCGTAAATACAGTACAGTACAGTACTTAAATCCATGGATACCACATCCGTGGATAGGAGGGACAAATGTATAAGAAAGTAGCAAGATTCCTAGTTGTAAGAAGGTTAAGGATGACTGTATTATACTATAGAATGATAAAATAAAATAAAATAATACCAGTTGTCCCTTCATATTCGCTGAGGTTTGGTTCCAGGACACCCCCCCCCCGTGGATACCAAAATCCGTGAATACTCAAGTCCCATTATATGCAATGGCATAGGAAAATAGTGAACCTTATATAAGATGGCAAAATCAAGGTTTGCTTTTTGGATTATTATGATTATTTTTTAAAGAATATTTTCAAGCCGTAAATACTGTACGGTACTTAAATCCGTGGATACCAAATCCGTGGATACGAGGGACAACTGTATAAGAAAGTAGCAAGATTCCTAGTTGTAAGAAGGTTAAGGATGACTGTATTCTACTACAGAAAGATAAAATGAAATAAAATACTACTGTACTTCCATCCCCTCCTCCCTTCCCGCCACCAGGGCGGCTTCCTTCCCGCTTGGCGCCCCATTTCCTCCTCCCTGCTTTTCTCCTCAGACCCACCAACCGCCTCCCTTCCAACCACCGCCGCCTCGTCAGGAGCCTCACCTCGGGGCTGATGTAGGAGACGAAGGACGGCTTGGCCGGCTTGGCCCCCGCCGCCACCCCCGCCGCGCCCAGCATGGCTTCTCCCCGAGAGGAGCCGGTGCCGGCGGGCGAGGACGGCGGAGTCGGCAGCTCCTCCCAGGAGGACTCCGCGTCGGCCGCCGCCGCCGCCTCTCCCAAGGCCGCCTTGCTCCGTCTCACGTAGTTAATCCCTCCCATCGCCTACGCCGGCCGCCTCCTCCTACGCCTCAGCGACGACTCTCTTCTCCATTCCGCCCTCCCCGCCCCTCCATTTTGAAGCCACACCGCCTGGCAATCCCATCCTCCTCACTGGGCCAACGCGCTGTCAATCAAAGCAAGTCTCCCACCCAGCCATGGGGAGGGATCACCACTCTTGTTAGGAATTTTTTTGGTGAAATAAAACCGTTCTGAAAAATACACCCGACTATCTTAAAACTAAGACATTTTTCCTCTTAATCTAAACACACTATAATCACTCTCTTTTCTTTTCCAATGAACATTGTATTTATGCAGTATCTTTATACCAAAATTAGAAGTTACACCTTACACTCTTATGGAATTGGGGGGGGGGATTAGGATTTTTTTTATTGAAATAAAACCATTCTACTGAAAAATACATCCGACTATCCTAACAATAAGAAATTTTCCCTCTTAATCTAAGCACACTATAATCACTCTCTTTTCTTTTCCAATGTATATTGTATTTATGCAGTATCTTTATACCAAAATTAGAAGTTACACATTACACTCTTAGTAGGAATTTGGGGGGGGGGGATTAGGAATTTTTTTATTGAAATAAAACCATTCTACTGAAAAATACACCCAACTATCCTAACACTAAGGTTCACTCAACCTTCCATCCTTTCGTAGGTCGGTAAAATGAGTACCCGGCTTGTGGGGGCAATTAGCTAACACACATTGGAAACTGTTTAATGCAGTTAGATGTGTAAATAGCTATTGCTTAAAACAATTTGTAAGCCGCTCTGATAGCCTTGTGGCTGAAGAGCGGGGTATAAATAAATAAATAAATAATCTAAACACACTATAATCACTCTCTTTTCTTTTCCAATGAACATTGTATTTATGCAGTATCTTTATACCAAAATTAGAAGTTACACATTACACTCTTCTTAGGAATTTGGGGGGGGGGGGAGATTAGGAATTTTTTTATTGAAATAAAACCGTTCTACTGAAAAATACACCAGACTATCCCAACAATAAGAAATTTTCCCTCTTAATCTAAACACATTATAATCACTCTCTTTTCTTTTCCAATTAACATTATAATTTACACCTTTATTTAATTCATTTTATTCTTTATTTAATTAAATAAAGTAAATTAAATTAATTTACTTTAACTTAATAAATTAAATTTATTTAATTAAATAAAGAATAAGAGGAAAAAAAATTTCAAAAAATTTACAGCTTTATACTAAAATTAAAAGTTACACATTACACTCTTATTAGGAATTGGGGGGGGTTAGGAATTTTTTAATTGAAGTAAAACCATTCTACTGAAAAATACACCCGACTATCCTAACACTAAGATATTTTCCCTCTTAATCTAAACACACTATAATCACTCTCTTTTCTTTTCCAATGAACATTATATTTATACAGTCCTCCTCTGGCTTTTCTTCGCAAACGAAGATTCAGGAATGACTCATCCCGCGCTTTCTGCAAGCGCGCTGATGACTAAAAAGGCCAATCCGAGATAAACAAGTCCGGTTGCAAAAAGCACAGCAGAAGGTCTCCTTGGGTGATGTTTTTGGGTTGTGATTCTTTCTGCGTTGTCGTTTCTCTTCAAGACTTGTTCAGCGTGAGTTCTCAAATAAGGCTGCAGCATTGTGGATAGTGCGTCTCCATGCCTCCCGATGTGAGGCCAGGGCGGACCACTGTTGGTGATCAATTTGGCCAAGCCTGAGATGTTGTTTCAGGGAGTCTTTGTATCGCTTTTTTGGAGCGCCCCTCTTACGCTGACCCGTGGCGAGTTCACCGTAGAGTAGTATTTTTGGGAGGCGATGGTCCTCCATCCTAGAAACGTGCCCTGCCCAGCGCAGCTGTGTTCTCAATATCATGGCCTCAATGCTGGTGATCCCTGCTTGCTCAAGGACAGCAACATTCGTCACATAGTCAGTCCAGTGTATATTTAGGATTGTGCGTAGACAGCGCTGATGAAAGCGCTCGAGGAATCGTAGGTGGTGGCGATAGGTGACCCATGTTTCAGATCCATAAAGGAGGATAGACAGTACGATGGCTCTATACACACTGATTTTTGTGCTTTGCCTCAGGTGTTTATTGCTCCAGACTCTTTTGTGAAGTCTTCCAAATGCATTATATGCCTTTGCTAATCTGTGATCGATCTCTTTGTCAATCTTGGCATCTGAGGAGATGATGCTTCCCAGGTAGGTGAACTGCTGAACGGACTTGAGCACAGATTTGCCGACAGCAATGTGGGGATGGTGGTGTTCGTCCTGTGGTGCAGGCTGGTAAAGAACTTCTGTTTTCTTCAGGTTGATTTCTAGCCCAAACAGCTCTGCAGCTGTTGCAAAGCAGGATGTTAGGCGCTGCAGAGCTGCTTCTGTGTGGGCAACAAGGGCAGCATCATCGGTGAAGAGCAGCTCACGGACTAGATAGTTTAGAGTCTTAGTGTGAGCCCTCAGACGGCTTAAGTTAAACAAGCTACCATCAGTACGGTAGCGTATATAGATGCCGTCGTCTTCTTCTAGCTCTGCCATAGCCCTTTGGAGCATCATGCTGAAGAAGATTGTAAATAAGGTTGGTGCAAGAACACAACCTTGCTTCACTCCATTAGTTATTAGAAAGGGCTCTGAAAGAGCATCGCCATATCTGACTTGACCACGCTGTCCCTCGTGTAGCAAGATAATCATTTTAAGGAATTTGGGGGGACATCCTAGTCTTTCCAGGATCTGCCACAGACCTTTTCTACTTACAGTGTCAAAGGCTTTGGTGAGGTCGACAAATGTTACATAGAGACCCTTGTTCTGCTCCCTACATTTTTCTTGCAGTTGCCTAAGGGCAAATACCATGTCTGTAGTACTCCTATTGGCTCTGAAGCCACATTGGCTTTCAGGGAGAAGTTCTTCTGCAATAGCAGGAACTAATCTGTTCAGGAGTATCCTTGCAAGGATTTTTCCAGCAATAGAGAGCAGTCTTATGCCTCGATAGTTTGAGCAATCGGATTTTGCTCAATTTATACAGTACCTTTATACTAAAATTAGAAATTACACATTACACTCTTATTAGGAACTTGTGGGAGGGATTAGGATTTTTTTAACTGAAATGATATATATATATATATTTCATATATATATATATATATATATATATGAGAAATCTTACCGAGAGATGTGTCCAATTATTTTTATCCCAACCTTTCTTATTTTTCCACCCCAGTGCTATGACTAACAGCTAAATGTTGTTGTGGTTGTGGTTGTGGTTGTTTTAATCTTTCCTCGTTTTCCACCATGAGCAAAGCCCACACCCCTCAGGAAATTTAAGGACCCCTTTTAAGTACTTGGTTTTCTTTAGAGGCTAACTTTGTAAAACCACTTGCCTGAGAGTAAACTGCACTGGATAGAATGGGACTTCCTCATGGATTTTAAAAAGAATAGGTATAACAATAGTTTACTTGAAGTAAACAAAATAATTTAGTAACAGTTGCGACTGCTTTAACTCTGCCACTCACATGCAACCAATTGACCCCAAACTCTTCTCAGGATGGCCTCAGACCGATAAATGAACACAAATGATTCCTCTCCTCAGGAGTCCCTAAAGTCCCGGCATGCAGCTCCACACCCTCACACCTCTACAGGAGCCTACTATGACCCCGGTTGGCCTTTTCCCAAATCAGTTAATGGATATTCGTCTTGTGTTGGTCAAAAATCCAGTGTAGCCCATCCCTGTCAGTCCAAGTTCTATGTGCAGGGGGAGAAGACTTGAGAAAAATCTTTAATTTCCTCACTGAGATGCCTTCTAAACAGCAAGAGTTTAGGTACTAAAAAGCAAACCAACTGCAGTTTTGTGCCATGTTCTCATATACACACAGACACACGTATATCTGAAATCTATAGAATTAAAATATATACAGTATATGAAATCTCACACAGGCGGGAGATTAAAAAGGAAGCCAACAGCAGTTTTCTCCCAAGTTCTCATAGACACTCATGCACACGCATATATTAGAGATTAAAAAGCAAACCCACTATAGTTTTCTGCCAAGTTTGTGCTGGATCCCAGAAGCATGTCATTATTCCATAAAACTAAATACAGTATATTTGTATTGAAGTGATTAACCAAAGAGAACTGGAAAATATAAACTGTAAAATAATCAGCTTCCGCCTCCTTCAGTTACTACCCTCTAGGGCAGTCCAGTTTCATCTTTAGCAAGTTGAAAAAGGGGGAAACCAAAACATTTTGGTCATATTTTTCAGTTCAGTTTGTTAATCACTTATCTAGGCATCTATCTAGCTTTATTGCTGTTTTTAATAGGTACAGATTTAAATCATTTGTTACCTCCCTCCAGTCCCACGGGGGGGGGGGGGGAAGTAAAGTGAACAACATGCCCCCTTCCCCTCTGACCAATCACCATGCTGTCTGTGGCGCTGGTGGCATTCTGGGAGTTGTCCTTTCGATTGCATGGGGACAGGGGGCTTTCCCAGGCTCCGCCTGCTTCTCCTGCATTGCAATCGACTTTCTCCTCTTCTTTTATGGCTCCTTTCTTCCCTCCCCTCTGTTCAAAACCCCTCGCCCAGCAGCAACCCAGGGCCATTTCTCAGCACCTCTACTCCATGTCTCCTCTTCCTCCTCCTGCCTGGCCTTCATCATCGCTGGGAGAAAAGGAAACTTAACTTAGCAGCTCCCTACTCCTAGTGGTGGTTGGCTGTCAAATGGAGCGCTATGATTGGTTTGGAATATTTATCATGAGGCCCGTTAGCACACCGGAAACCTCAACATACCCAAGGGAAATATACAGTCATCCCTTGGCATTTGCGGCTTTGAATTTCACGGTTTTGTGTACTTGCGGAAAGCCGCCGAGGGTTTGCTCGGCCTTCGTTCACTGTTGGACAGGGAGCCGAAGGCCAAGCAAACCCTCAGCGGCTTTGTGGCGAACATGTGGCTTTCCTCCGGCTTTGTTCTGTTTGGGGGTGGGGAACCAGGGCCGAGAAAAGCCAAACAGAACAAAGCCAGAGGAAAGCCGGGCATTCTGCAGCATTCCTTGGCCCTGGCTCCCCCTCCCCACCAAGCAAAATGAAGCTGGAGGAAAACTGAGCATTCGGCGGCTTTCCTCCGGCTTTGTTCCATTTGGCAGGGGGAGTCAGGGCCTAGGAAAGCTACCAAATGCCCGGCTTTCCTCGCCCCTGGCTCCCCCCCCAATGGAATGAAGCTGGAGGAAAGCCGGGAGTTTGGTGGCTTTCCTCCGGCTTCATTCCGTTTGGCGGAACCCCTGGCTTTCTTCGGCCCTGGCTCCCTCCCTCCAAACAGAACAAAGCCCAAGGAAATCTGAGTGTTCGGTGGCTTTCCTTGACCCTGGCTCTCCCTGCCAAACGGAACGAAGCCCGAGGAAAACCAGGTGTTTGGCAGCTTTCTTCAGCCCTGGCTCCCCCCCTCCCTCGCCAAACAGAACAAAGCCTGAGGAAAACCGGACATTTGCCAGCTTTCCTTAGCTCTCGCTCCCCTGGCCAAATGGAACGAAGCCGGAGGAAAGCCGGATGTTTGGTGGTTTTCCTCAGCGTTGGCTTGCCCCCGCCATACGGAACAAAGCCTGAGGAAAGCCGTGTGTTCGCTACAAAGCCACTTAGCCACAAAGCCTCCAAGTGCTTGGCGGCAAGGGAATGGTGGAGGCAGCAACGGAGGCCTCGGAGGTATGGCAGTGGCGGCATGGCGGACGCAGCAGTGAGGCCCTGGACGTATGGCAGCAGTGGCAGTGGGGGCATGGTGGGGGAGGTGACAGCAGCAGTAGCATGGTGGTGGTGACGGTGCAAGCGACGGTAGGGGTGATGGCGGAGGAAGCCTGAGAGGCCTATTTATATTCACAGTTTTTTTCATTTTTGTGGGGGTCTTGCACCCCTAACCCCTGTGAAAGTGAAGGGACGACTATTTATTTTTAGCCTGCATTTTCCCCAAGACTGGGACCCAAAGCAACTTACAGTTTTAAAAACACACAATTAAAATACTGTACACAAAAAGTGCACATTAAAACAGAATTAAACCACTTACATAATTAAAAAACATCAAGATAATTAAAAGAATAAAATAAATGTTTTTTAAATCTTTCACTTCTGCCCTGCATGTACTACTTAAATTATTTTCTGACACTTCTTTGTTATTTGATGATGTTTGAGTAGCTTGTATAATTTCCATTTTCTCAAAAGATTCACATTTTTAGCTGCTTCAAAGTATTTTGCCTCTTTTGTGTGCCTAACCTGTATATCACTCCTGGATTTGAACAATGTTTCTGTATCAGCTACATAACCATCCTGTCTTTCCTGTTTTTTCACCCCAAAATTATAAATGACCATCAGTTCTCTAATTTCATTCTCTTGTGGGTCACTATTGTTTTGTTCCTCATTATTATTAGTGTTACCCATATTTTCTGCCAATGGGTTTGAAGCATTAACACCATTCTTATATTTTTGATCTCTAAAATTTCTCTCCAATTGTACTTCTGTTTCTCCTAATGGCTTTCTCTCTTGTTTTTGAAAAGGAAAGGTTGCCCATACTCAGAATCAAAAGATTGGTCCACATTAAGGGGGGGATGTCTGCAGCTACAGTGCAGGAAGGGCAGCATTGAGAAGGGGGACCTGATTGTGTTTGTGCTTGGTCTTGTGACCAGGAGACAAAGGAGGTATGTGACAGGCAGTGGGAGGCGAGTGGAGATACAGCAGCGAGGTGCGGTGTGTGTGTGTATGGTGGCGGCTGGTGGTTACATGGCTGACCGAAGTAATGGATCTTTGCTCTTATTTCTGCTGCTGAGCGCCAAAAGTCAGGGGGAAAATGTGATCTCCAGCTATAGTGCATTCGTAGAGGTGTTACTTGGACTCCTATAAAGAATTCCTCAGGGGATGCTCTTGGCAGTAGTTGGAAGGACAGGTTGCTTACCTGTAACCATAGATCTTCGAGTGGTCTTCTGTGAATTCACACAGCTGGGTTATTTCTGCACCTGCGCAGAGCATTCGGAACCTTCTGGTATCGCTAGGCAGAATGTGCTTTGCAACATTTTGGAGGTAACTCCACCTCTCCTAATGGTCCCTTTAAAAGGCTCTCCTGCCTAATTCCCCTCAGTTCCTTGAATGAAGCCGCAATCAGCAGCTTGAGGAACATTAAGCATATATGCCATGTAAGGACATACAGGGGAGGCTGGGCAGGTCTGTGTGAATTCACAGACCACTCGAAGATCTATGGTTACACGTAAGCAACCTGTCCATCTTCTTCGTGGTCTCTGTGAATCACACAGCTGGCTAGAATAGCAAGCTTCCTCCGAGGAGGCGGGTATGTCCTGTTCATCAGTAGACGAGGACACCACTGTGTATTCAAACAACGCATGGATTTATTGACAGCACATTCTTTTAAGAAATCACTAACTCATAGAATCATAGAATTGCAGAGTTGGAAGAGACCACGAGGGCCATCCAGTCCAACACCCTGCCATGCAGGAAATCATGATCAAAGCATCCCTGACAGATGGCCATCCAGCCTCTGTTTGAAGACCTCCAAGGAAGGAGACCCCACCATGATCTGAGGGAGTGTGTTCCACTGCCGAACAGCTCTTACTGTCAGAAAGTTCCTCCTAATGTTGAGGTGGAATCTCTGTTCCTGGAGCTTGCATCCATTGCTCTGTGTTCCAGTCTCTGGAGCAGCAGAAAACAAGTCTGCTCCATCCTCAACGTGACACCCCTTCACGTCAATTAAATTTACTAATTGAATGGAGGACAAAAGTATAGCCTTCCCAAAGGCAGACTCGTTTCTAGAATGAGTGTCCAGTCTGTAATGTGAGATGAAGGTCAGAGGTGATGACCAGGTGGCAGCACAGCAGACATATTCGCGGGGTACCCCGGAAAGCCGCCGAAGTGGAGACAGCCCTTGTGGTGTTTCCACGAACCCGAGGAGGCAATGGTCTCTTAGCAAGTTCATAGCAAAGGGCGATGGTCGAAGTTACCCACTTCAAGAGGCGCTGCGATGAGATTGGTGCACACAGCTTCAAGTCCGCGTAAGAAACAAATAGCTGAGGTGATTTATGGATTGGAGCAGTTTGTTGTATGTAGAACGCGAGCGCCCTCCGCACATCCATGGAATGGAGAGTACGCTCGAATTCATCTTTTGGGTTCTGCATCAACGCAGGCAGAACGATGGGCTGGTTGAGGTGGAAGCTGGAGACCACTTTTGGCAGAAAAGAAATGTCTGGTCTGAGCACCACCTTGTGCTTATGGAAGGCTGTGTATGGTGGGTCTGACCGTAAGGCACACAGTTCTCCAGCCCAACAAGCAGAGGTTATGGCGATAAGGAAGGCAGTCTTCCAAGAGAGCAGACGAAGGTCAGCTGAAGCCATGGGTTTGAAGGGTCGTCTCACCAGTTGGGAAAGGACATGTTCGAGGCTCCAAGCCGGGGTGGGTTCGAGCACCGGGTGTGTGTGTGAAGGTTGACATACCCCTTTAGGAACTTTTAAACTTTTGGATCCTGGAACGGAGATGGTCGACCGCGAGCTTGGAATTCCACTGAGATTGCTGCCAGATAGCATCTGAGGGACAATACCAAGAGCCCTGCTTCTGACAGGAGAAGAAGAAATTGGAGGACAATTGGCACAGAACAAGAGTCCATGTTCAGGCCACACATACTCTCCAGGCTGTCAAGTGGAGCGTCTTGAGGTTGGGATGTCTGACCTTGCTGTCCTGAATCGTGAGGCGGTTGGGGCAGTACAGTAATTGGATAAACCACTGACTGGACAGGTGGAGTAGCAGTGTGAACCACGCCTTTCGAGACCACCATGGAGAGAACAATATTGCATCTGCTCGGTCCCAACGGAGCTTGGCAATCACCCTCGTAAGAAGTGGGAACAGAGGGAAAACGTAGAGGAATGGTCCCGTCCACTGGAACAGGAACACGTCACCCCTTGATCCCTGGGATCGGACCCTGGAGCAAAACTGAATGCACTGTTTGTTCTCTTGGGTCGTGGAGAGGTCTATTAGAGGAGTTCCCCAATGACGAAAAAGCTCCTTCACCACAAGCCTGTTCAACATCCATTCGTGAACGGATGACCAGGATTGGCTCAGTCCGTCTGCAAGAATATTCTCCTCCCCTGGAAGGTGGATGGATTGGAGAAGAATGTCTCAATGAACACACCAGTCCCAGATCTGGAGTGTGGGTTGGAGAAGTTGTGGAGACCTCGTTCCTCCTTGCTTGTTTAGGTAATACATGACAGAGGTATTGTCTGTCAATAGGAGCAAGGTCTTGCCTGTCACCAGTCTCAAAGGCCCGAAGTGCCTTTTGAACCACAAGAAGCTCTAGCATGTTGATATGGAACGTCCCTTCTTCAGCACTCCAAAGGCCCTGGATATCATGGGCTCCGAGATGAGCTCCACATCCCAGCATGGAAGCATCTGTTGTCAATGAGACCTCTGGTTGTGGGGGCTCGAATGGCAGGCCAGACAACACATTGCTCTGCATCAACCACCAGTCCAGTCCACCAGTCCAGGGAGTGATTCACGGATCGTGGCATTGTCAGGAGCTTCTTGGGTGAATCTCACAGAGTATCAAACACATTCAGGAACCAGGCCTGAAGTGGTCGGAATCAAAGTTTGGCCAGATGAGTGACCAATGTGGTAGCTGCCATGTGGCCCAGTAGAACTTGTACCGCACGGGCAGACAGTCTCCGGGATCGATAGCAGCCGTGGATGAGGGACTGAAGAGTGTCAAATCGATCCCAAGGGAGGTACGCCCTCGAAGTCACTGAATCCAGTCGGGCTCCTATGAACTGGATGGATTGGGATGGGATAAGATGGGACTTCTCCGTGTTGACAACGAGTCCCAAGGTGTTCAGCACATCTAGGGTGAAAGTAATGTCCCTCTCGAGCTGGTGCTTGGATCCTGAGACCATTAGCCAGTCGTCGATGTAAGGGAAGACTACCACTCTCTGTTGTCAAAGAAAGGCAGCCACTGCAGCCATGCACTTTGTGAACACCATCGGTGCCGTAGAGAAGTCGAAGGGAAGGACACGGAACTGAAAGGCATCTTCCTTGATCTGGAATGCCAAGAATCGTCTGTGGGCAAGATGGATCCCAACGTGACAGTAGGCATTCTTGAGGTCTATGGATGCAAACCAATCCCCTTGTTGAAGGAGGGGCAGTATAGTAGCTAGAGTGACCATCCTGAACTTCTTTGGGGCAATGTACCAGTTCACTCTTCTGAGGTCGAGGATTGAACAGAGTCCCCCGTCTTTCTTTGTGACAAGGAAGTACCTCGAGGAAAAAGCAGAGGTGATGGAGATTGGGATCAACGGGTTTGATGGCCCCTTTCTGGAGCAGCGTCTGCACCTCCTTGAGGAAGGGAGGGGAGGACAGCGTTAGTCGTATCCAACCTGTCAGAGGCAGAACATCGAATTCGATCCAGTAGCCCTGTTGTATGATCTGTAGTATCCAGCGGTCCGATGTTATTGAGGACCAGGCGTCCTGGAACAATGACAGTCGGTCTCCAAACAGGGGGGTCTAGGAGAAAAGCGATAGCCACAGTGAGGTTAAAGCAGATCAGAACCTCCTTCTGCCATGGTCCTTTGGTTTTTGTCTGGAGGGCAGCCTGTAACAGGAGGTTGAGCCCTGGCTCCTCACTGACGAAGCTGATGATGGAGGCTGTCGGAATTGGGAGCACCTAGATGATTGAGGTGTGTTCTCCCATCTGAACTGGAGGCCGTAAGAGGAGCCTTGCCAACCTGTGCGGCTCCATGCCCAGTAAGCAGAAGATGAGGATGATGGCATACCGTACTTGCGTGCAGTGGTCCTCATCTTCTGTGCAAACTCCAGCTTCTCATCAGTGGATCCATTGAAGAGACCGGAGTTGTCAAATGGCATGTCTTCACTGGTCGCTGCCACTTGAGGAGCGAGTCCAGAGGAGCGGAGCCAAGCATATCATCGTAGGGCGATGGAACCTGCAACAGTCTTGGCGGCACAGTCTGCGACATGCCTTGCCGAATTCATTTGCTGTCCGGCCAGCAGTTGGGCCTCAGCCTGGATCGCTTCGGCTAGCCTCCTCCTCTCATTAGGCAAGTCTTGAATCAGGGCATCATTCTTTCCCACAAGACTTGCTGATAAGCCTCCATACATGCAGAATAATTGGCAATTCGGAAGCTGAGCCCAGCAGCCGAGTACATCTTTTTACCAATTATATCCAACTTTCTGCCTTCTGTGTCTGATGGCATCGTTTGAGCCCTTTGTTGTCTTTTCGCCTGCGATGCCTTAACCACCACAGAGTTGGGACGTGGGTGCTCCTTTAGCCAGTCAATGTCGTCGCCTGCCACCCAGTATAGGCGATCGATTCTCTTTGAAGTTGATGGGATAGAAGATGGGTTTTCCCATGAACCCTGCATCAACTTCAAGAAGGAAGGCAAAACGGGGATGCTTGGCGCTGGAGGGACCTTTGACTTTATGTGGTGGTAGATTGGATCCACCGGCTCTGACTCTTTCTCAATCACTTTTAAATCTAGTGCATGAGACATGTGCACAACCTGTTTGGAGAAGGACTGAATGTCATCGGTAGGCAAGGATGAATCTTTGTCTAACAGATCAGGCTGCAGAGATTGAACGTAAGGCATGTAGTCCTTGGAAGATTCAGAGGATATTGAAGAGTCTGAAGATGGAGAAGGACTTTGGTGGCTACAGTGCACTGAAGTTGTGTGAGTCAGAGGTGTAGGAGGCAAAGGAGGCAATGGACGAAACGGAGACACTTGTATCTCGGCGTCCCTACGCATCGGTACCGAGGGCCTGTGCTCTAGATCAAGGTGTCTGTCCAGTCCGTGGAAAGAGAGCCTAGGTGGTGTCTGTACCATAGCACACAAAGTGGCATATTTGGTCAAAAAATGAAACACCGGATCAGGTGAATGCTTTCTCCGTCCCGACATGGTTGAGATAGGGGTGCAGAAGACAGCCCTAGCCAAGTCATAGGCACTGTACACTTGTACATCCTCTTGGATCCTTGAGGTGGAGGGCCTGGGCTCATCGACCTCAATGATGGATTCGGTCTGCACGTCAACATCAGTGTCAGTGTACTGAAGGAGCTCTGCTCTTGAGACAAGTAAGGCCGGAGAGTGGGCTCGAATCCGGGAGGTTGTCTCCAAAGCCTCCGTCGATGTGTCACCCATTTCAACCTCTACGATTTTCAGAGAGGAAGTTGGGGGCCTGTTCAGGAACAGGGCCATTCCGTGTCGGATCTCTGAACTAGCGATTCTTCTCAAGTTGGGGCCATAGGCTCATGCACCGTCGTAACGCTAGCGGCAGGTCAGTGCGGAGTCACTGTAGGGGGGGTATGAGTCTAAAATTAAAAATGTATTAAAAATTCCAGGGATCTAGCCCTTTTAAAAATAAAAATATCTTCTTTAAAAGTAAAAGCACTTTTCTTTCAAAGTAAGCAGAGTAAGGCATCAGAATGCAGACACAACTCAATTAAAATTTAAATGTGTGGTCTGATCACCCAGTCAATTAGACTCATTAAACAACAAAGACGTCAGTTTAAAAATGCATATCAAAAGTTTACTGAAGGTATATCAATCTTAATCTACATATTAAAACAAACTTAAAGGTCCTTAACTAACTAAGAGTAGGGTAGGAAAAACTCACCCAGTCTTAAGCAATGTGGGCTACATGGTAAAGGATAAAAACAAGACTCAAAGAAGGAAAGACTCCAAGATGGCTAAGATGGCTACAGCCACATAGAGAAAAACTTAAAAGGAACTTAAACAAAGTGTAATATAATATTTAAATTAGGTCATGTGATGAATGACCCATTGCTCCAGTTGGCTCAAATTGCCTAGAGTAAGAAGAAGGGGGAGTGAAAGAACTCATGCATGCAGGGAAATTCCTAAACTGAACTTAACATGGGATACACAAGATTGTATTGCATTACAATAATAATTTCCCCACATACTACAGTCACCTCTGTGGAGGACATAGCCAAGTCCTTTGAAGCCCCGTCGCATCAAGAAGAGTGTTTGGTCTTCTTCTTTTTCTTGGAAACCTTATCCTTAGAGGATGTGGAAGATTCCCGGTCCTGACCGGGGTCTCTTGGTTCCGATCAGTCCCGAGGCGCCGCCTTCGAGGTTGAAGTGGTCGAATCCAACAAGGCTTGGTCCCGAGATGAGGACGGTTTGGCTGCATGTTTATGAGAGTGCCGTACCGCTTCAGGGTCAGAAGCCACAGACCGACAGTGGGAAGGACTCCTTGATCGATGATGCTTCTTCTGAGGGGATCGAGGTGAAACTGATTGTCCCCTCTTCTGAGGCGAGGCCGGCTTTTCAGTCGCAAAGTGGAAGCCGCCAATGGTATAAGGGCCTTTTCATATAGAAAGGACTTCAAACGCGAGGACCAGTGCTTGTGAGCCTGAGGTGTAAAGGCTCTATGGTGAACGCAAGCATTGATGTTATGCGACTCACCCAAGCAAATAAGGCATTAGGAATGGCTGTCTGAGCTTGGCAGCTTTGCTTGGCAAATGGAGCATCTCTTGAAAGCAGCCCTTGAAGCCATTTCAAGTAGGGCACAGGGTATTATAAGACAGTCCGGGTCTAGCCGAGAGAAGCAAGATCAAAACCAGGTCCGAGGGATCAAGAAATAACGCCGTCAGCAAGCTGTGTCAAGTCGAATGTCAGAGAGTGCAGACAAGTCCGAGGGGATGAGCAAAATCGTAGTCAAGAAATCCAGTCCGGGTTGAAAATGAAAGTGAAAATCAATAGGATTAGCGACAGAAGGTTCCTTCGAGCTGCTAACGCAGCGGGAAAAAAGGAACTGAGGGGAATTAGGCAGGAGAGCCTTTTAAAGGGACCGTTAGGAGAGGCGGAGTTACCGCCAAAATGTTGCAAAGCACATTCTGCCTAGCGATACCAGAAGGTTCCGAATGCTCTGCGTAGGTGCAGGAATAACCCAGCTGTGTGATTCACAGAGACCACGAAGAATATCTACATTTCACAGAATACCTCAAAGGGACACTAAACTTAGGGGGATGGGTAGAGGGCGAGGAGATGCATTTGTAGAGGTGTTACTTGGACCCCCCCCCGGTGGATTTCATGGGGGACATTCCTGGCAGTAGTCGGAATGACATTCCACAGAAAACCTCAACTAAACCTAGGGGGATGGGTAGAGGGCAGGGACATGCATTCATAGAGGTGCTACTTGGACCCCAATAATGGATTTCCATGGGGGACACTCCAGCAAGTAGTCAAAATTACATTTCACAAAAAAACTCAAAGGGACACAAAACCTACGGGGACAGGTAGAGGGCGAGGAGACACATTCGTAGAAGTGTTATTTGGAACCCCAATAGTGGATTTCCACAGGGGACACTCCGGCAAGTAGTTAAAACTCTCTCTCTCTCTGGCTTTTCTTCGCAAACGAAGATTCAGGAAGGACTCATCCCGCGCTTTCTGCAAGCGCGCTGATGACTAAAAAGGCCAATCCGAGATAAACAAGTCCGGTTGCAAAAAGCACAGCAGAAGGTCTCCTTGGGTGATGTTTTTGGGTTGTGATTCTTTCTACGTTGTCGTTTCTCTTCAAGACTTGTTCGTCGTGAGTTCTCAAATAAGGCTGCAGCATTGTGGATAGTGCGTCTCCATGCCTCCCGATGTGAGGCCAGGGCGGACCACTGTTGGTGATCAATTTGGCCAAGCCTGAGATGTTGTTTCAGGGAGTCTTTGTATCGCTTTTTTGGAGCGCCCCTCTTACGCTGACCCGTGGTGAGTTCACCGTAGAGTAGTATTTTTGGGAGGCGATGGTCCTCCATCCTAGAAACGTGCCCTGCCCAGCGCAGCTGTGTTCTCAATATCATGGCCTCAATGCTGGTGATCCCTGCTTGCTCAAGGACAGCAACATTCATCACATAGTTGGTCCAGTGTATATTTAGGATTGTGCGTAGACAGCGCTGATGAAAGCGCTCGAGGAGTCGTAGGTGGTGGCGATAGGTGACCCATGTTTCAGATCCAAAAAGGAGGATAGACAGTACGATGGCTCTATACACACTGATTTTTGTGCTTTGCCTCAGGTGTTTATTGCTCCAGACTCTTTTGTGAAGTCTTCCAAATGCACTATTTCACAAAAAACTCATAGGGACACAAAACCTAGGGGGACCACTGCAGTTACCAAGCCCAACAGGTTCGAAGTCATCAATTAATATAAGTGTGATTTTCATTATATATATCTGTTGATGACTGTTTTTCAACACTTCCTTCCCCCCCCCTATAAATTTTTAAAAAGAAAAAAAAAGGTTGATTAGCAAGATGGTATCGCAGAGGTCAACAACTCAGAAGCGTTTATACTTGATAGTCTATAATTACCTTTTGGATAGAGTGGTACTTCTACACTTTATGTTCCCACTCCTTTGCAAAACATCCCTGTACAAGGAGTGCCAAAGCATCAATCATTACCCAAGATATCAAATGACATTCCTTTTTTAGGGGATAGTGCTGTTGAAAAAATAAAAATGTTTATTAAGAAAAATGTAATAGCCTACCTCAACCATGGTATCCTATGTCAAAGTGTTACATTAAAGGCTTCCTAGAGAAGGAAGCACAGCACTCAACACTGTACATGCTCAAAAGATGGGTGGTGGTATATCTGTATGGACAGGTAGTGCCAGTAATGGCCTTTTACATTTTTTTTAAGATCAGTACTATTGCATAAATAACCGTTCGAGCTGGTATTTCTCTTAGACAGTAGAACTCTGTCCCTGTTCTAGGAGCTTGGTCATAACTTACTTTGCCATGTACTACTTAATAGAGTCTTGGTTCTATATACAAAGATATACACCTGTTAAAATAAACCCCTTATTCTTATTTAACTCCTACAGTGAGAACACTGAAAGAATGCATGGAGGCCAGACATGCAGCAATGGAGAAACGGCAGTTGGAGCTTGAGAAAAAAATGTTTGTAATGGAGGAATACTACAAAAGATTTAGATCTCTACTTAATCCCATGCCATAGGTCAACATTTATATAGAATTATTTTTCAATAGAGAAAATATCAATTTTTTAATGATAACGACAGCTGTACATGTCTTTTTCTAAGTTAATTACAATTTTAAAAAATTGTTCATACTTACCCAAAGCATTGTTCTCTTTTTAATTTAGTGTTCTTACAACAGTTAATTAATAGGTTTTGCTGTGCTTTTTTGGTTTCTCCATGAGGGTGGATTGCAAAACCCATCCACATACTCCCGAGGAGGCTTCCCCTTGAAGGAAGCTGGTGCTCTGAGTTCTACTAGACTGCGAAGTACAGCAAGTGGGGTCCATGTGACCCCTCTCCAATCTCATCCCAGCTGCGGGGAGTGAGTGGATGGGTTTTTCAGCCCCTGGGAGGCTTCCCCTTGACAGCAGCTGGTGCTCTGAGTCCTACTAAACTAAAAAGTGCTGCAATGGGGATCCTTTCTGATCTTGTCCTGGCCGGGGGGAGTGAGTGGATGGGTTGTGCAGTCCCTAGGAGCTTTCCCCTTGACGGCCGCTGGTGCTCTAAGTTCTGCTAAATCCCAGGATTCCACAAGGAGAAGTCAGAGCAGTTAAAGTGGATTAGTAGCACTATAACAGAGCACAGTAGCACCCCCACATCCACTGATTCGCCAACTACGGATTCAATTATCTGCATTTGGCGATGGTGGGGGAAGGGAGGGAGAAGGATCTCACCTCTCCCGTACCTTCCCCAGGGAGGGCTTCTGTTGCGGCAGCAATCTTGGGGGCGAAGGTGGAAGGGGAGGAGGTGAGATCACCTTCCCTCTTCGCCCCCGCTATCACCGCCATGGCGGGGCTTTGGCAGGGGGAAGGGGTGGGGGAGTGAGTTCACTCCTTCACCCCCTTCGTCTCCACCATGGCCCCGCCACAGCAGCGATCATGGGGGGAAGGGGGCGAGCGCTTCCCTGTCCCCTTCCCCCTTTGCCCCCACTGTGGCCCCACCATGGCGGCAATCACAGGGGTGAGGGGGGAGGGGAGGAGGCAGTTGGCTCCTTCCCTTCTGCCTCTGTGATCGCTGCTACGATGACAGGAGTCCTTACAGGGGAAGGAATGGAGGGATCTCACACCCATTCGCCCCCGTGATCACTGCCGTGGTGGGGCCATGGCAGGGGTGAAGGCGGAAGGGAGGGGGAGGAGCGAACTCACCCCCTTCGCCCCCAGATGGTGTTTGCTATTATCTGCAGAATTCACCATCTGCAGGAAGCCCTGGAACCAATCCCCGTGTTACCGTAGTGTGATAATCTAGAAACTGGGACATTTTAAAAGGAGCTGAAAAAGTAGGAGAACAGAGGAAATTCCTCTTCAGGATTAATCAGGTCTGTAGCCACTAAATTGGGACAGTTGGAGTATATCTGGAGTGTGTTTGGTGTTTTAGACAGCTCTTAAAATTATAGAGTTGGAAGAGACAACAAGAGACCACAGAGTTCAACCCCCAAGGGAGAGTTATACAAATGGCTACCTCTCAGAAGTTTTAGTAATTAAAATGTCTCAGGTGATCCATGTATCAGTCCATAACTTGTATACTAAATTTCAGCTCTTTCAACCATGGTTTACCCCAGCCATTTTGACAACGCAAAATTTGAGAGTTCAGCATTCACATTTGATCATTTGTGAATTTTATTAATATGTTCTCTCTAGGCATTTGTAGGTCCTCCAGCACAATTCTTTGGTCAACTTTCTCCAGAGGTTGACCAAAGAATCACACTGGAAGACCGTCAAATGCCTAGGGAAGTTTTATCTCAGGTTAAAAATATTGGCTAATATTCATGGTTTTTCCATTTTCGATTGGCTGCTGCGTCCCTAACACCCGTGAAATTCGAGGGCTGACTATAAAGATCATAAGTAAGTCAGAAAAACTTTTACAGTATATATCTGGTATCTTTTCATAAATGCATAATTATTTCTGTTCTAGTTGTGTGCCTTCAAGCCATTTCTGGCTTATGGTGACTCTAAGGTGAAATTATCATGGGGTTTTGTTGACAACATTTGTTCAGAGGGGGTATGCCCTTGACTTCCTCTGAGGGTGAGAGAGTGTGACTTGCTCAAGGCCATCCAGTGCGTTTCCATTGCAAAACAGGGATTCGAACCCTTGTCTTCAGTGTCGTAGTCCAACAGTCAAACCACTATGCCACACAGTCTCTATAATTAATTATAGTGTATTTTAAAGAACAAACTAGATATGATATGCATGTAGCATGGATTTTGCAGGAGGAGACCATGTTACTTGTTACTAGCTTTCATGTCACAGAACCTGGCTGCCTGACATACTTGAGCTCTAATGCATCATCTTGTTTTCTTTTTCAACCACTACATAATAGTATTGCAATAGTATCATTAAGTGTTTAGCCTTTGCTTCCTGGAAAATGGCCTCTTTATCTGAAAGTGGCTTCTTTATTAAGCTAACCATTAAGGCAAATGAAACAGCTTCCTGTAGCTGGATTACCAAAATAGCTCAGGCTTTTGTTAAATAGAGAGAAACTTTCCCACTAATGTAAAGATAAAAACGAATAAAATATCTTCTAATTCTCCTGGAATTTGGGAAAAGTTTGAAGTCGACAGGTGGCTTGAAGGCATGCGCACATGTGCACACATGCACACACATTCTTAAAATATTTAATTGTTGTTGCTTGATTCGCTAAGGGTTTCATCACTGTCAGTGTTTGCAATATTCTGTAGTTAAAATTAATATATCAGAATATGGCTTGGGTCCAAGTTATTTCAAGCATTGTATTCTCCCTTACAAACCTGCCCACATCTTGAGATCCTCCAGGGAGGCCCTTCTCTCTGTTCCACCCCCCTCATTGGTACATCTGGTGGGACATGAGAGAGGGACTTCTCAGTGGCTTCCCCCAGGCTCTGGAACTCCCTTCTTAGAGACACTTAAACCCTCCCTACTCTCTTTCTGCAGACAGACCTTTGAGGACTGTCCTTCCTAAACAATGTGCTGGACTTTCTATTTTTAATTTTTGTTGTGTTTTTTTCTTTAATTCTTTTTTGTTTTGTTTTGTTTTTAACTGGTTTTAATTTTTTGATAGTTTAATCACTTTTTAACTTTTGTATTTTGTGAATTTTAAGCTTTTTAAATCTATTGTAAACTGCCTTGAGTCCTAAAGTAGGTAAAAGAGTGATGATGATGATGATGATGGCCAGAATCCACTATCATGGTCTATGTTATATAACTTTATATATACTTAGCTACATAGCAGAGACAAAGAAACCCTGTTAGCGAATATATATATTTATCTGTTTATTGGATTTATACCCCACCTTTTTCTGGGGATGGGATCCAATTGTGAAGATGGGTAAGAGGATACTGGCAAGAGTGTCCTAATGCACATCGGGCTCTACTGATGCACATCGGCACTCCCTAGCTGGTTTCATGGTGCACATTGGTCCTGATACACATTGGTCCCATTGAGCATTGGACCTAATGCATAACAGTCCCTTTGCCAGCTCCCCCATGTAGCAATGTAACAGTAGCCCCTTGCTGGATGTTATGGAGCTACTCAATACTAATCCCCACAAACATAAGTCCATTTACAAAGATGTAAGTCCCCAACAGGATTTCAGCCATCAATAATAATAATAATAATAATAATAATAACCTGCTCTGTGCCAGAAGGGAACTGACATTCATTCCCCACCAAGTCCTGACACTGACATCAGCAGTGACTTGGATCTTTAGGGTCTCCTGGAACTGCTTCCCTATCAGGAAAGACCACCATTCTTCAGGGAGGATAACTATGATGTGGCATTGGTAGGTAATGTTCTGATGGGGAAGAAGTAATTGTTGTAAGGGCCAAGCATGGAATTTGGCCCACAGGACACTGTCCAGGGTGGAGATAATTAAAACTGGTAAGCGTGCCAGCTTCCAGTGAGGAAGTAATGCCGGGTTGACTTGTTTGTTCGTGCTCCACAATGGACAAAGCTTTCCTTGGCTAGATCACTGGCTGGGGGACACAATCCAGCTGGCAGAACTCTCCTCAGATTAAGGGGAGAGAAAGGCATAGCCATGCATGTCCCCAACCCTGTCTCTTTCACGTGGAGACTGTGACAGGCCTGGCTGCTTGTCACTGCTGTTACTCTAAACACTGGGGGATATTAAGGACCCTCCAAATATTGATATTAATTCAGGTAATCAACATGCTCAACTTGGCAATACGAGAGAGGACAACAGAGCAGGACCTTTTGACCTATATATACCGGTAAAAAGGAGGAGACGTTAAGCTAGATAATACAAATATGATTTTATTGGGAAGGCAATAATAACAACATTCACACACATTCAAGCTTCAAGCATTCACACAAGGCTAGTGAATAAAGTAAGAAGAATTGGGATAGAGGGACAGAGAAGGGAGGTTGTTTTTAGGTGATACTGTACCAATCAGAGGAATCATAAAGTTGGAAGAGACCACAAGGGCCATCCAGTCCAACCTCCTGCCACGCAGGAAGACACAATCAAAGCATTCCCGACAGATGGCCATCCAGCCTCTGTTTAAAAACCTCCAAAGAAGGAGACTCCACCACACACCGAGGCAGTGCATTCCACTGTCAAACAGCTCTTATTGTCAGGAAGTTCTTCCTAATGTTTAGGTGGAATCTCTTTTCCTTTCATTTGAGTCCATTGCTCCGTGTCCAAGTCTGTGGAGCAGCAGAAAATGAGCTTGCTTCATCCTCAGTATGACATCCCTTCAAATATTTAAACATGGCTATCATGTCACCTCTTAACCTTCTCTTCTTCAGACTAAACATGCCCAGCTCCCTAAGCTGTTCCTCATAGGGCATGGCTTCCAGACCTCCCACCATCCTGGTTGCCCTCCTCTGGACATGTTCCAACTTCTCAATATGCTTCCTGAATTGTGGTGCCCAGAACTGGACAAAGTATTCCATGTGATGCCGAGTTGAGGTCGTGGAGGAAACCAGCAGACTGGGGGTGCCAAATTTGGAATGGTGAAACTCTGATGTGGAGTCCAAAAACGGGGAAACTGTGCACCCTTGAGTGGGGTTTTGAAGGGGTTTATATAGCCAATTCCCTTCAGGGGATGGGAGTCAGAGTGAAAGACAATGCTTCTCGGAGGTACTCAAGGTAAGAAAATGGACACTCCGGATATACAAGCGACCCTTAATGTGCCGATACTTTGTAATTGAATGGAAGAAGCAACCATCTTTATTTGGAGGAATGTAGAGGTAAAATAGCTGTTTACAAACTTGTGTATTTCAGTTTAGGCTGATGAGATTAGCCAGATGTTCAGGCAAGAAGCTGCATTGGGCTGGCCCTTCCTCTCATGGTTCAGTCCTGGTCACAGCTTGCTGATCCATCCTTTGTGTCCTGGGGCTGAAGGAAAGGACCTTGAACCTGGCAATATGTTCCATTCTCCTTCTCCTCTCTGCAATACGCAGACATGTCCAGAGTTGTTCAGATGCCAAACACAATAGTTATAATGAAAAGAAAAACACATGAGAGGAAAAGGATAGTAACCAAACATTTTGGAGCTTGGAGATAGGAAGAAATTAAAAGATGCTATGGAGACGGGAAGAAGAAAGTGGGGGGTGGGGACTGAAATAAGTCACAATTGCTAAGTGAGGAGATGGGATGTGTTGGAGCAAAGACAGGATTTGCATTTAGGGTTGCCATATGTTCCAGAAATCCAGGAAAATCCCAGATTAAAGGGATTTAAAATTGTCCCGTCTGTCTGGGCTGCTTGAAGCAGCAGACAGATCCCGGATCCCTCCAGCTCTGCAGGGAAGAGAGACTCTCTTCCCTCCAGAGCTGGAGGAATCTGGGATCAGTCTGCTGTTTTGAGCAGCCCAGCCCAACAGGCTGGCATAGCAACAGTGGGTGAGCGGGTGGTGTCAGGAAATGACATGGATGTGACCACAAGATGGAGCTGTAAGCTTAGAAATGAAAGTAGTTCAGCTCCAGTGGCAGGTGTGTGTGTGAGTTAGCATTTGAGAGTATGCACACCTGAGATGCATGATGTAACAGGCATTGTTTAACTGCCTATAAAAAGGAGATGGGAATTATCTCGTGTGGGTTTGTTGTCGATGGTGGTTGGCGAAGCAGTTTGTTGGTTTGAGATTTATGAGTATTAGAGACGGCTGTCCTATACTCTGTATATATATTGTAAATATACTGCAAACAAAGATTAAAGCCCTCAAGTTGAGTGAAGGCTGGCCTTGTTGCTGTCTTTATTTGGCAAGCCAGAGCTCAAGGCGGTGTGGTGGAGTGAAGGAATTTTTCCTTCTCAGCCTGAAGTCTTTTGCAGAAGTCTCTCCAGAAAACCTTCTCCTTGGTGTCCTGTCAACGTGTAACAACTCTGCAGGTGGTCGTGGTGGACACAGCGTGGCTTTCTACACCCCAATAGGTGGGCAGGGTGCGGTTCTCCCGTGGCAGCAGGTTTTTTTGGGCAGCACTCCCTCCTCGCTCACTTCCCCACCCATCTGCTTCCTTCCCCGTGCACCCCTGCCTGCTCGCTTGCTTCATGCCTGGAGTTCTGGTGAGTCTTTGGGTGCTCTGGGTGCCGTCCTCGCAGGGAGGGGGAGAAGAGGGCTCCCTCCTACTCCCCCACCCCCGTGGGTGCTCTGTCTTGGTTTTGTGCAGAGAATTATGGCAACCCTATTTGCATTGGTCCTACAGAGGATGCTTCTGGAGCAAGTTGGAGCAAGGGGGGAGAACAATACATTGGAAGAATGTCCTCTCACATTAGAAGAAAAACATATTCTATGTCAAGATTTCACCAGTCTAATGTCTCAGTTTCAATACTAATGCTCAGCTCCTGAACAGTATGGGTGAAGTGTGGTCCTCAAGATTGTTTTTGTGGCTTATGGAAGTTCTGGAGCCCCCTATTTGGAACTCCCTCTCCGTGCCAAATTTTCCACACTTGGAAGACTCCAGCAAAAGCAGTTTGTGATTTGAATAAGGTGCACCCCTACTTCCAGCTTTTAAAAAAAGAGAAACTGAAAGTACAAACTCAATTATTAAAAAAGTTTGCTTTACCAGTGAAGCTGGAGCTCGTGCAAAATGGTGTGTGATAAGAGGAGTTTTGCAAGCCTGAGAAAATCCAGCTAGTCACAGCTTTCATATTTCTGAGTGGGGGGTATGGAGGAAAGAATATGAAACCAGAGGCTTGTCTGTTAAACAGGCAATTACGGCCAAGTAGACATAGAGATGTAGAGAACCGGTATGGTATACTGGTTGGAGTGCTGGATTACAACTCTGGGAGACCAAGGTTTGAGTGCCCACTCAGCCATGGAAACCCACTGGGTCATCTCGGGCAATTCCCATTTTCTCAGCCTCAGAGGATGGCAATGGCAAACCCCCTCTAAACAAATCTTGCCAAGAAAATCTATGATAAGTTCACCTTAGGGTCATTGTAAGTCAGAAACAACTTGAAGACACACTATCAGAGAAGCATTTAAGTTAGTACTAACTAACTTCTCTGCTGTATTAGTTTGTGTAGCCACGCCATTGCCATATTGGGATGAGACATGTGTGCTGGGAGCGGTAGGTAGGTGCAGACTGGAACTGAATGGGAACCAAGGTCATCACAGATACTTGGTCTTGCCCGGTGTTGTTTGGGAAAGTATGTGTGGGCAAACTTAAAGCTGGGGGACTGAAGGGCTCTTAAAACTAAAACCCTGTGTTTTATCCTCAGTTCTGGCAAAAGCTATGCTATGCTACTACACTGAGCCTGATCTCCAATAAAACTTTTCTGCAGCTATTCATTAAGTCCCTTCCTCGAGTTAATAATAATAATAATAATAATAATATTTATTTATACCCCGCCCCTCTGCTAAAAACAATCGGGGCGGCTTCCAACAATTAAAACATTATAATAAAGACTAAAAACACCACCCACCCCACCCTCCCCCATAAAAAGACATTAAACACTATAAAATTAAAACCTTCTAACTAAAAACACATTAAAACCAATATATACATAAATTTTAAAAAGCCAGGAGACTGAGCTCCTGAGGCCGGGATCTAATCAGGAAAGGCCTGGCGAAAGAGATCCACCTTTAGTGCTTTTTTAAAGCTACTCAAGCTTGTCAACTGACGGATCTCATTCGGCAGGCCGTTCCATAAATTGGGGGCGATTACCGAAAAGGCCCTCTGGGAGGTTGCAGACAGCCTAGATTTTTGTGGCTGAAGCAGATTCCTCCCAGAGGACCGGAGTGCGCGGGGAGGATTGTATGGGAGGAGGCGGTTCCGGAGATAAGTTGGACCCAAGCCATTTAGGGCTTTAAAGGTGATAACCAACATCTTATACTGGGCCCAGAAACTGATAGGCAGCCAGTGGAGAGATTTTAATACTGGAGTTATATGATCTCTCTGGGATGTTCCTGAGACCACTCTGGCTGCCATATTTTGTACCAACTGAAGTTTCCAGACCAAGCACGAGGGTAGACACATGTAGAGCGCGTTGCAGAAATCAAGATGAGAGGTTACCAGCGCGTGCACCACAGTCTCGAGGTCCCTTACTTCCAGGAAAGGGTGCAGCTGGCGTATCAGCCGAAGCTGATAACAAGCGCTCCTGACCGTCCCGTTCACTTGACTCGTCATCTGAAGCGATGAATCAAGGAGCACCCCCAGACTGCGAACACAGTCCTTAATGGAGAGCGTGACCCCATCCAGGACTGGTGGTTGCAACCCAACTCCTGGTTTCAGGGCCGCTACCTTGAGCACCTCCGTTTTGTCCGGATATAATCTCAATCTGTTTTTCCTCATCCAGCCCATTACTGCTTTAAGACAGTCATTAAGAGGAGAGATGCCATTGGAATTCGAGGCCGATGATCGGGACAAGGAGAAATAGATCTGGGTGTCATCAGCGTACTGATAACACCCAGCCCCATAACTCTGAATAATCTCACCCAGCGGCTTCATGTAGATGTTAAACAGCATTGGGGACAGGATGGCACCCTGCAGAACACCACAAGTAAGCTCCTTTCTGCTGGAGCAACTGTCCCCAAGCCGCACCCTCTGGGACCTGCCCGAGAGGAAGGACCAGAACCACTGGAGCGCAGTGCCTCCAATTCCTAATCCCCTCAGGCGATCCAGGAGAATGCCATGATCTATCGTATCGAAAGCCGCTGAGAGGTCCAGAAGCACCAACAGGGACACATTACCCCTGTCGATGCTTAGACGCAGATCATCGGTCAAGGCAACCATGGCAGTCTCAACTCCAAATCCCATCCTGATGCCAGTTTGAAATGGGTCTAGATAATCAGTTTCATCCAAGACCACTTGGAGTTGAAGAGCAACTGCCCTCTCGATCACTTTGCTCAAGAATGGTAACATAGAAACCGGCCTATAGTTGTTCATGTCCAGGGGGTCTAGGGAAGGTTTTTTCAGGAGCGGACTAACCGCCGCTTCCTTTAAACAGGATGGAACACACCCTTCCCTGAGGGATGCATTGATGATGTCCTTAAGGAACACCATCAAGGTACCCCTCCCCTGGATGGCCAGCCATGAAGGGCAAGGATCAAGAGGGCAGGTCGTCTTCCTCACTCTACCAAGTAGCTTGTCCACGTCCTCGGTACTCACAGATTGAAATTGATTCAGTAAACTTACATCAACGGAGTTGTTGGACACTTCATCAATTGTTTCTGTCAAAATGCTGGCATCTAAGTCGGCTCTTATTCGAGAGATTTTATCTGCAAAGTAGTTGTTAAATGCGTCACAGCAGGCCGTTGTTGGGTTAAGCAATGGGTTCTGCGCAGGTATAACCTGCGTCATCTCCCTTACCACCCTAAACAGCTCTGCTGGATGGGACTCTGCAGACGCAATACGTGCAGAGGAGAAGGATCTCTGCGCTGCACGTATTGCCTCTCGATAGGACCGAAGAAAATTCCTATGTCGAGTCCTGTCAGATAAGAGTCGAGTTTTCCGCCAGTTGCGCTCTAGTCGTTGTCCAACCCGCTTCATTTTCCTAAGCTCTGAAGTATACCATGGCTTACGGTTAGAAGCGGGTTGGAAAGGACGCTTGGGAGCGATCGTGTCAATAGCCTTGGTAAGATCGGAGTTCCAATCAGGGCCCCACTACAGCCTCCTGGCCCGGTGGAGTGGGGTGAAAGGCTGCTGCAGGCTGGAGAACCCCTGGCTTGCTGGCTGGGTAGAGTTGGGTAAAGACAGGGCATTACAACCAACAACAACAAAAACCAACAAAGAAATATAGACAGGGACAAGGGCAGATAGGCATGGATTAAATCTTGGGAGGAATAGTTAGAGATAGGGCCTGTCAGGCATAGAGAAATGATAAGGGCTAGGAATAGATAAGGCCAAAAATTGAGAAATTGATGGCAACTCAGTGTGTGGAAAAAGTTAAGGGAGATGTTTTAACTGTGGTGTTACATCATACAATGTATGGAGCCAGTCTCAGCCTAAATGTTTTAACTTACTTGTTATACAATAAACCTTTACTGCTTCAATTTTCTACATTGCTATTTGGATGGTTAGTGCAAAAAGGATCTGCGAACCCCACTACCTGGAGGACAAACTGAGGCACCTAAACTGGTCCCTACAGAATAACGGTTACTCCAGATCAGACATCACAAGAGCAGCCAGACCCAGAAAAAGCCACAGGAATTAAGAAGAAAAACAGCCACCCAAAGGGAAGGTATTTTTTTACCATACATCAAAGGAGTCACAAACAGAATAGGAAACTGATGAGGAAACAAAACCTCCAAACAATCTACAGACCAACCAAGAAAATCCAAGAAATGCTTCGCTCAGTGAAGGAGAAAAGAGACACTCTCACAGCTGCAGCAGTTTACTGCATACCATGCAGCTGTGGAGAAGTTTACACAGGGACCAGTAAACGCAGTGTGCAAACACAAACCAAGGAACATGAGACACTGCAGATTGGGCTACCCAGAAAAATCAGCAGTAGCAGAACATGTTATAAACCAACCTGAACACAAAATGCTGTTTAAAAACATAGAAATTCTGGACCAGGCCAACAACTATCATTAGAATACACAGAGAAGCTATTGAAATCCACAAACACCTGGACAACTTCAACAGGAAAGAAGAAACCTTAAAAGTAAACAAAATCTGGCTCCCAGTTTTGAAGGACAATAGAATCAAAACTCAACACTTACAAAGGAATTCCACCCAGGGACAGGGGGATTCCCAGCAGATAATTGCCCATCAACCAACCATTAGCCAAACAGACACTAACTAGCCTTGCATTTCTATACCCAGAAACTAACTATTCAATTACACAAATTTACATATACTCCCCAACAGGGGTTCACAGCATATAAACTTAACATACACTCCTACCAACCATTCTCTGAAGATGCCAGACACAGATGCAGGTGAAACATCAGAAAGAAACTATTCCAGAAGACGGCCTCACAGCCTGGAAAAAACCCAAGGAAAATCTATGGATGCTGGCCATGAAAGCCTTCGACTTCAAATAAAAAAGTACGCTTGTGAAGGGTAATAAACCCTTCTGCTTTGTTGAAGTCAGTGAGTGAGCTTCAGCAGTGCCAAAAGCTGCAGTTTCGAGCAGTTGAAATTATATTGTGTAAAAGATTTACCATGGAGCTTATTGTTACAATGAAAATACTCCTCATAGAATTTGAGGAGAATATGTTTTGTCCCAATGGGATCCCACATCATTTCGCCATATTCAGAAAGATGGCAGGGGAGGGGAGATTCAAAATACTCTTTTTTTTAAACTCCAAAGGAAATGTACATTCCTGCTTGTTGGGACAACAAATTTGCTTTGCTGTGCTTTCCCAATAAGAGCAGAAGTGGAAAGCTGATTGGTTAGATGTGGGTGAGGGGCAGAGCTCGCCAGCAAGGCAGCATCTGGAACTGCCATGTTGGATTTTTTGCCTTAGTGATTGAGTGCTGAGGTAACAAAAAAGCTTTTTTCTCCCCTTTGTTCTGTTTATGTAAGTAGAAGATCACCCTTCTGCTCCTTGGATTTGCTTTAAAAAAATACTATGTAGCGGTGGCAAGTGGTGACAAAAACGCAAGTAATTCACTCATGCCTGCCATCTTGATTTGTAGGCATGCCCATTTGAATAACAAACGTGTATAGCTTCACATGCCTGCAATCTTGGAAAAAAAACATGGAGACAAATGAAAGCTGCTGTGAATTGGCACTACTGTGCCATCAATCCACATTTTGTGGCCTCGGATAGACAAGCCCAAGGATTTCTTCCTGCTGTCCTCAGCAGTATTCACTGCAAACAAGCTACCAGCAAACATATTCAGGGGTAGCTACCAGCAGTGAGCATATAAGGAATAGTTAGCACTCTAGAGGACAAAAGAGATCCATATGTAACATTACTTCTTCACAATCTCTGTGCCTCACACAAATTGATTATGCACCTGTGCAGAGACTCCATTCGCAATGTTCTAGAGCAGTGGATCTTAACTTTTTCTTTACCAGGGACCCCCTTTAAATATCTTTTATTGCTACAGACCTGCAGGACTTAATTCAAGATTTAAAACTCTAACAACAACAACACCACAATTACACTATGCATTAAACCTTCCCTCAGAGGCACTGGAGAATGAGGGAAGACATTTCTCCTGCTTCTTCCTGCAAATTTGTGGCTGGAGCAGATTGAATGGCAATGCACAGGCCAAGCCAGCCAGCCAGCCTTTGCCTTGGCTCCTTTGAGGACATCAGATCTTCCTAGCTGTCCGGAAAAGCAGCTCAAAATGCCAGCAAGATAAACAAGGGCTGGGAAAGCAGCCAGGCTCCAGTGATAGTTAATTAGGGAGAGCCAGATAAAGTTCAGAACAAGCAAGGTTCCATTTCTTGGAGAAGCAATACAGGCAAGAAGGCACACAGAGAAAAGTCCAGAATACAGCCCAAAGGTCAAGGCTTACAGAAGGCAGCGTTGTCCAGAAGTCGGTCAGTGGGTCAGCAGGATCAGGCAGCAGGGTGGTCAAGTACAGTCCAAGGTCAAGGCAGCAAGGATTCAGGCACTGAAGTCAGCAGGAAGCTTTCTCCAGGGAGATCAGTTGATCTCTGACAAAGCCTCCATTTCCTCTTCCAGACTATATAAAGCACAGAGATTGCTTTGAGCCTCCTTTTGAGTTCGCTGCTGGGTATATGGTGGTGGAGGTAAGTCTCTCTACTCTTCTTCTTCCTTATCCGAGTGGGCAGGACTATCTGCTGGAACTGATGCCAGCCCACTCGGACCAGGCTCTTCTGCTCGAGCTTCCAGGTTGGCAGGGTTCCCTGCTGGCACAAGTGTAGATAACCTGTGCCAGGGTCCCTAGGGCCGTTCCCTGCCATGTCCTCCTCCTCCTCTTACTCTACAGCCTCATCAGGCTTACGGGGCATGAGACTATCAATACTGAAGTCATTCTCATTCTCCACATGGCAGATGGATGGTAGCTTCTCCTCAGCATCGGTCATCTTGGTACCGACCCCAGAAATCACCACCACCATTTCTTTGATCTCAAATATCTCCTTTTCAGCCTTGGTCAGCCACAGTTTCTGGTTCTCCAACCTCACCGTCAGTTTTGAGATCCTTACTGGTATTGACAGTCCTCACATCTGCTGTACCTGCACTGATACCAAGTGTGTTCTCTTATCAAACCTCCTTGCTGCCTTCTCAGTTGACTTCGGTACTGCTCACCACTGCCTCACTGGTTTCGTCAGCCCCTGGTGCTCTCACAACAGCTTCTTTTGTTCCTCAACATGAGCACTTGGAGGATTCAGAGGACTATAATTTGGCTACCTCATCACCTGACTCTCTATCACCTCTTCATTCTTCACCATCAGGTGCTGTAGAGGATACTGGTCTGTCATCACCACCAGAGGATGTTAAGCTATTTGCTGATGTCGTTCTGAGGATGGTGAAAGCACTTGGTATCAGGGTCAAAGCACCTCCTGCTCCAGTGAACGATCCAGTTTTTCAACCTGTCGATATGCTTCTGCTCCTGCTTTAGTGCCACTGCTTCCAGTGTTGAATGAGGTCATGGAGCAGTCTTGGATAAAACCTGCATCTCTACCACCAGCATCAAAGAGACTAGAAAATCTATACTGGATGCAACCTGAAGGTGCAGCCTGCCTTTTCAATTACCCCATACCCAACTCAATAGTGGTTGTGGCAACTCAGGACAAGTTGTGAGAAAGTGCATTCTACAACTGTGGATAAAGAAGGGAAGAGGCTTGACATCTTTGGCTGCATTCTACATCTCTGCATCCTTGGCAGTTAAGGTAGGCAACATGTAAATTTGTATGTCTGCCTACCAGAATTTTCTTTGGGATAAAATGATTGTCTTTATCCCCGAGAATCAGAGTGGCATTATCATTTTATGAGGTCCAAGCCTTGGCAGCACAATAGATACATTCAGCCTACCACTCTGTGGACTACACAGCCAAGGTTACACTTGGGGCTGTGACCCTTCATTGTTATGTGTGGCATCGATACCCACACCTCTCTGATGATACTTGACACAGAGTGAAGAACCTTCCCTTTGACAGCGAGGGTTTATTCAATGTGAAGAACACTGAGACTCTGGACTATATCTGCAAACCTCACCTTACAGCTAAAAATATGGGAGTTTCCAGTCAGAGACAAGAACAGTGTGCTTACCCATCATTATGATGTCATCAGTTCTTAATTTTTTAATTTATTTTATTTATTTAGGTATTTATACCCCGCTCTTCAGCCACAAAGGCTATCAGAGTGGCTTACAATTTGTTTTAAGCAACAGCAATTTACACATCTACACTGCATTAAGCAGTTTCCAATTGTATATTAGCTAATTACCCCCACAGGCCGGGTACTCATTTTACCGACCTATGAAAGGATGGAAGGCTGAGTGAATCTTGGAGCCCGCTGGAACCAAACTTGCAACGTGGTGACTTGCAGTATTGGCATTTAACCACTGCGCCACCAGGGTTCCCTTTATCTTCTTTCTCTCTTAAGTCGCATGTGAAATCATCTCACCCTTCTTTGAAGCACTCTTCAACATTTCAAAAGTGCTCCTTTAAGCAGCAGAAGTATCAGTCTTCATCTTCCAGAAAAAATCATCTTCTTCCAAGTCATGTTTTTGACTTCTTGCCTCAGCCGGTCTTAATACCACCCAGCCAAGACCCATTTCCATCTCAGATGCCCAGATTATATTGCCATTATTCCAACTGTTGTAATATCACTATAGATTCCTGGATACTTACCATCACCCATTAGTGTCTTTCACTGTACCCTCCTTCAAGGGCCCTGTTGCTTAAAAAGACGTTGTGGAGAAGACTACTGTAAGCGAGATGATTTATTCTCCAGGTACTTCATGGTTCCAAAGAGGGATGGAGATCTTTGTCCGATGTAATGATTTAAAAATAAGTACAAGCCTGAAGGACTAGCAAAGTAATAAATCTGAAGAGGGCCTGAGCCTTGCAATTTTAAGAAACTGGGCAAGAGAAGGTCAAACTGATTGAAGTTGATCTAAGTTGCAATTTTATAGTTTTCAAGCAGTTTTAGGATTAAATTGATTCACTGAAAAGAAGTTATCAACTCACTCATCAAGTAAGATATATACTCAAGTATACAATGACCACTAAGTTGTTTGATAGATTTTAGTCTTTATTTGTGTATTCAGCTGTAATGCTGTAACAAATCACACCTGTGTTTCAGGGCACAGATCAACAGCCAGATGCAGACCTGAATTACACCACTGCTATAATATTTAGTTTGTAGGAGACATAAGCATACACCATGGCCACAAATAATTTTCTGTGATTTTCTTTTACAGCCTTCAATCGATCAGAAATACTGTTATCTACCTTCAAGTTTTAGACTTAAATTGAAATCACTGAATAGTTTGGTACAGGAACAGCGAAAGGAGCTATTTCACAGGCACTGATATGGTGAAAATAGTTAATTTTAATTATGAGCTAATGGCATTAATACCATACTGATAAAGCTCTTTGAAAACAATTGGTGAACTCTGTTCAAATGGGGAAATTGCCCTCTTGCTTACATTTTCAGCAAAATTTCAGAAAGTTATTTTTTGGCCTTGCTATGTCAAATCAATCAAAGATCTAGGCATGAAACTTAAAACAATACTTTTAAAAAGTCCTTCTATTAAAAACAAAGTCATGCAATTTTGATTAATTATGCAATACCGAAAATCGCTGCAAGTCCATACCGTATACATTAAGCATTTATACTGCGCAACAACAAACCTGATTAGAATAACACAAATCTGTCTTAATTACACCATTATATCACTAGAGAGAGACAAATGCCATGGAATTGGCAGTAACTTTTAACTGAAAGCACTTAAACAGCAGGTTTAGGTGTGTTAATGCTTCACATTTAGGAGAAATTATCTTGTAGCTCCACTTTACAAAAAAAGTGTTCTGCTACAAAATAGTAAGCAAAGGAGGGATTGTATTACCATTTCTAATACAAAGCAACTTACAGCTAGTGTCAAAGATAACTAATATCCTAAACTGAATAGCAAAATACACAAAGAAACTGAATCACATAACATAACTCTGTATTAAATACAGTACAATTTAAGTACACAGTGTACCAGTTAACAAACGTAACAGAAAATAAGAGTTATGTGTTAGATTCTAAACAATAAGGAGCAGGTTAAAAAAAATCAGAACACAGTTTCCATTTGTGAACTCTTTCCATCATAATTAGTCTGCACATCCTTTAAAAATGGTGTGAATACCACACAAAAGTAATTTTTCTAACTTTCTGGGATGTATTTAGACAGCCATTAAGAAAAGAAATCTGACAAATTGCTTCCATTATCTCCTTTCTGTGTTATCACTGAACACGAACACACATACATACACAATTCTTTTTTTTTAAAAGTTATCATAGTCCTTCTTGTCTTTTTTCCCTTCTGCTTCAAATCCATCAACTCCATCACTGTCCCTTCTTCTTTTACGATTGTTGTGGATATTGAAACGCTGGTTCATTTGGGGCAAAGGATCCATGCCTAGAACTTTATGTATTTGACGGAATGCAAGAAGTCTCAGAGCGAACTGGTGGCAAGAAAGGGAGAATGAATGTTATTAGAGTAATTAAATAACGAAATTTCACTTCCAAGAACATGTACCTGTTAATTTTAGTATGATACTTCCAAAAGTCTAGACTATATTTACATTGTTCAAAGCTCAGAATTTTTATACAGATATTACTACAACATTCTAGTTAACCATGTAGCCTATAAATATTCCATAAACATTAGTTGCATATTAAAGCGTAAAGGAATGCATACTGCAAGATTTTTTTGTTTTAATAGTGTATTTAGTACTTTTGTATTGATTTACTATAATATTATTTTTCTTCAAGTCACTCCATTTTTTAAAAGTTGAAAATGTATAAAATAAGTAACATAAAATTGGCAAAAAACCCTCAAGTTTCATTCTCTTTATTTCAAATGGAGGATTACAGCATATCTTACAATCCAAGCTACACACTGACTTCTCTCCTCAGGCGTTGCCTTTGAAGCTTGTGCATCTTAACTATTTTTGTGTAAAATATATAAAACATTTAGCTGTTTCAAACAAAACTTTTAGTCACCTGTGCACTTGAAGTAATATCTTCTCGTTGCTGATCTGTCATTAATGCAAGTGTATCAAAAGGATCTTTCTCACAAGGATCCAGAAGTCCAGGACCTCCTATAACAAACACAACAACATTTTTACTAATGTAATATGCAGATTATAATTTTATTTTTTATAATACAAGAAAAGAGTATGTGAAGTATACAAACATTACAGTTTAAAAAGTATTCATTTCATATGTATTGAAGATTTCAACTTGCCTTTAAGGATAATTCCTGAAGATATACACTCAAACACTCTTCTTAAGGCATCACCTGGGCTTTGTGGTCCAGTAGCGCTGCTAATTGCCTTCTCTACTAGTAATTCCATTGCCTAAATAAAACAATAAGTAGTGAAGATATACCACTGTCCACACATTTAAGATTTGAAGTGTAGGATTTCATCAAGAGCTGCTGGTAAAATAAAATAGTATGGTTGTTTAATAAACTTAATGCTTGAGAGAGAAAAAACAAGTTCCAACTAAAACCCCTATCATTTGGGAAGTATTCAAATTCCTGCATTCATTCATACCACTATGTTTACTCTAGTGGAGGCGACGATAGATTCTAGCATGCTTTCATGCCACAATATGTGTTCAGCCTGTAAATCATGGGTAAGCAAGCTCCAGGAGACTACAGGCCAATTGTCTAAAGATGCACTGTGGGCTGCAACAGCCTTAAAAAATATATATAAAAAATGTCAGTCTACATCCAGTTTTGTAAAAACTACCGGGGGGGGGGGGAATTAGGGGCAGGGGCTGTGTCTTGTCTAGGAGCAGCTATTCTCTCTTTTTTTCTGTGTGGAGAAGGCATAGGGGGAGTTAAGGGGCTTGAACATACAACACCAGGCCATGCTGGTGGGTGGATGGAGGACCAGTTGTTTTCACTTATCCCCACGTACTTCCCAGTGCCAACTCCAACTCTGTTCCACAGACTCTAGCATCCAAGCCGGTTTGGCAGATAGGGAGGATGCACACAGAAAAGCAGAGTGAGTTGGGAAATTTATTTTGCTACAGTTTTTCTATCAGCCACCTATCCTTTGTTAGCTAGTACAAAAGAGGAAATCCAGCCCTTTCCACCATTCTCCAGAGAGTGGTGGTGGTCTTACTGGGTGGAAAGAGAAAAGCCAGTCACTTGTTGATAGGTTTTGAAGACATTCAGAGCAGCCAGAGGGATGCTTGCTACTTCAGTGTCTCTGATGTGAAATGTAAAATGAGGGACTCATCCTTTGATCCTTTAAATTCTTTACACATGCCAGGGCACTTGTGGGTGGGCTGAGATCAATGGCAACAACACGTATGTACTGGCCACCTACCATGATTTCCCAACATCCATGAAATTTCCAATAACACTATTTTAATGCATGATCACAGGCCTGTGTTTTACAGAATATGCCTTCTATATTAAAAATAATGCTGACAGTGGTAACTCTGTGGAGCTTATTAATTGTTTTTTAAGAAAAAAAAAGGAAGGGTCTTCAGGATCAGCTTGTTAGGGGTAACGAAGGCTGCTGTGTGAATGGGTGCCTGAACAATGTGGCTGCATATGTTCAGGTACACATGGGGTACCCCTGTGGAAGCCTGAATGGGGCCCCTCAAATTTTGCACAATACCCTGATGCATAAAATTACAAATATGAAGAGCAGAATGGCAAAGAATCAATTCTCTTTAAATCTAGACACCTCTTTTTATGACAAATGTTGGGGTACTGACAAGAGAAAAAATGTGCCATGCAGACAGGAGGGTCTTCTTGGAAGCTAATTCACAAATTACGCTAAACCTGTTTCATGCTATCATTTCCTTAGCACTGTCAATTCCAATTTGTTTGACAATATGAAGCATCACATAACGGCTGCCTGACAACTACTTATATATTAAGTCACACATTCTGAAAGGTGCAGTGACATCCTGGAATACTGAATACATAATTCTTGGAAGCTAGCTCTCTCTCTCTCTTTCACACACACATTAGTATTATTTTTAGAGAAAACCTGTTTAGAAATGTTTTACTTTGTCTGGATGCTATAGGTACTGTCACGTCTGAAGACAAATGAACAGATTCAGAGAAGTTAAGGTGGGATGGATTTGCTGCTTCACTTTTAACAATCTACTTGTGGTTTTAAAAGCTGTACTTACCCAGCTTGGAAAGTCAGACCAAGTGGGCACTCGCTGACAGAGATCACGAAGAATACGTATGATAATGACACAGGACTGCAGACCATTAGCTCTAGCCTTGAGAGCAATACAAAATCAAGTTAATCAATCCTGGCACAATCAAAGAAGAGGCCTTTTAGAAAAGCTAAAATGCCGCTGTTCAATGGAAGCTCAGACAAAGAAAAGAAACAAACCACTTGATAGTATTCCAGGAGCTGCCATTTACAGAAGCATTTTATGCCAAGGTTAGTAACTTAACAAGTCAAGGTGCACAGGTTATACAAGACTAATATCCCTTGAAATCCTGCACACTTTGACCTATGGTTTACTTGTAACAACAAATACAATGATCTTCCTATAATAGAAATACAAAAGTAAAGAGCTAACAAGTAGAGAGACTGAAAGGTTATGGGAATCTATTTGGTTGCTTTCTTGTGCCTTTGCTGGAATGCAAAGTCACTGAACCAAACATTTTCTCACCTTTCATTCCCTACACTTAATGAACTTAAAGAAATAAAGGGTAAAAGTCTTACAACTAGAACACAAAGCTTTAAACACGCATTCTGTTATTTAAAGCAAAGTTACCCTGCAGCCTTATGGAACACATTACAAATACAAAAACATACGATTCCCCCAAAGCGAGTTAAAACTTTTAATTTTGCTATCTCAATGGCCAGAAAAAAAGCTGATGTCAAATTGGCAAGAATTGCATAAAGCAGTTCTTCTAGAGAGGTCTTCCAAGATGAATGAATTTCCCCCCTAGTTATTTAATTTATTTATGTGCACATATGTATTTACTATGGGCAATCTTGATTCCCCCCCACATAGTTCAACATCCAACTGAACAACTGAAACTACTCTCTCTCATAAGGCTACAAGAAGAAAGTAAAATGATGTTCCGAACCTGGAACCACTTAGCGTGGCGTAGAGCAGCCAGAGCGTCAAGGCATTTTTGCCTGTCCAAGACGTCCGGTGGGTCTTTCACCATACCCGAGGTTACATCTAAAATGGATTGAATTGGCAAAATGCAGTGAGGAATGGGTGTTTGACCAGGTGAGCAAGACACTTCCTTAAAATAGCTTCCATGTCACACATGCCATTTATATTGTATTCCCTGTCTCCCATGAATTAATATTGAACAATATTCCTTAATGTGCATAAAATCATCGAGCCCAATATGAAAAACAAGAGCATAATACAAGGTTAGCTCTTAATCTTATTTTTATGCTTATCTATTTGTTAAAAACATCATCTGGAAAAAATAAATTTCCCCTAAAATTAAAAAGTTTAAGGAAGAATGGTTGGACACAGTGCACCAGCACAGAAAACACAAGACAGAAGGAACACAAAAATCCACTTGAATGAAGCAAAAGTTACAACAAACTATGAGCAGAATCTATTGTGAAGCTCTCCTCTGCAAGCCCCACTGAAATAAATAGGGGTGTGTGTTTTTATTCAGCTCCCATTCATTTTAATGAAACTTGTGCAGGAGAATTTCCCAGTGGATTGTGCTCTGTGTTCGTTGGAACAACTTAAAATGGCCACATGCTATCTTAGATAAGAATCCTAACTAACAGGTCAAAATTCCTACTGGGCACTCAGAACCCATGGTGTACAGTACTAACATGCCTCACAGTAAGGTAAGATAAAAATATATTTAGAAAACCAGTCCAGATTCTTTGGTTTTATGAATTCTGAAGGAATATGAAATACTATGTAAATTTCAAGTGAGGAGTGTCTGTATATTTTCATACTTCTCATTCTCTATACTCTACTGCATCTATGTGCATGCCATGTATATCCATCCCAATTTCATCCAGAAGTATAGAAGGAAAAGCTAGAAAAAGTGGTCTCAATAAGAGAATAAATAAAGGAAAACCCAAAACCATGAACAACAGAAGGAATAGCAGTGTGAAAGAAAGAAAATCTACTGCATCTGGTAAATTCATATTTTTTAAATGAATATTTTATCAATTATAGTGATTGCATCCAAATATGGGGTGGGTATAACATTTGCAGTTAATTTTAACTGGCTCTGATTCTATAAGTGGTAAACATCAGCAGATAATACTTTTAGTTAGTTTTTATTTACTGCTCAAGTAAATTTGCTGTTACAATAAATAAATTCCATGAGGAATAAAGTAATCAAATTTGGTCTGGCTTATTCAGTAGATGGGAGTGAGCATTAAAATGTATTCCAATGTAAGGAAACATACTAGAAACAGCCAATCAAAGACTCATGAAACACACCAATTCAGAAAAGAACACAAGCCAAGGAACAGTACAGGCTGGAAGATTATCTATCAGTGAAGAGAAACAGGTCAAGAAAAGTACATCAGCCTGAATCACTGTCACATTTGATCTGTGTGCTATATTTTCCCATTGCTATGTCTAACTTGTTCACCTATGGCAGGAAATTCATTTTTATGAATATATCATCAGTGGGATTTATTAATCTTATAAAAATGTTTTATCAACGGGATTTACATATTTTTTCACATGGTGACTTTTATGCGCTTATACCGATACAGCAACATGAAGAAATGAGTCACACCAGTAAGAGATTTAAAAGCAAATGAAAGAAGACAATTAGGTTATAGGTATAGCAAGTGAACAACATTTAAGGAAAAAGGTTTCAACTGAGGCCAAAGTCAGCAGTATGATTTGATAATTGATGCATGTACCATTAATAGCAGTTAATAAAATAGGGAAGTTTTATACTACTTAATCTAGTTTATAGGAGGAAAGTTCTCTCATCTCACACCAACTATTTATACTCCCATAAAAATACATGCAAAGCAATAATTTTAATGACTCCAGATTCTCTTATCATTTAGTTTTATTTAAAAATTAATGGTAGTAAGCATTTCAACAAAACCTATAATCAAGAGCAACCCATATATAATTTGCAAAATTGCATATGTGAGTCAGCTCCATTAATATTAATGAGTGGTATGCCATTGACCTCAGTAGATGGATCATATCCATTATGAATCAACTGTGAAACTTGAAGCCATCAGAAGATGCCAAAGCAGCTATAGAAACTGGGAAGACATCTGGGCTGGATATCCATTAAAGAAGCTCAGGTATATGTGGATTTTTGCATCTGTTTTTAAGACTCCAAGTTGATTAACCCCTTAAAACTAGTCCTAAATAAATAAATCAAATCCCAATGGCTTGCTAGCTATACCATAGGTTTTTTTAAAGAACAGATTATTTTCCTTGAGTTCTAAAAATAAGGGGTTAATCTTCAATGAGACATGCTGTGTCCACACTATTTCATTACTAAAGAGTCAACAGGTATGCCATGCTCTTTCAATTCCAGGTGTGAATTCAGTTTTACCCGGTCAACTATTTCAAAGCTAGTGTGAACACTGCTTAATTCTAGAGAAAGAGAGAGACAAAGACAAGAAGAAAAAAGACAAAACACAAAAGTAACAGTAAATGCTAGGACTATGCAACCAAACCCCCTCTTTGTTCAAATATGGCAGGTGTGACACTGAGCTTTAGAAAACCTTGGTCAAAAATCCTTCCGATGTCTTGGCAGCAATCCCTGACAGGATTCAATTGTCTCTGTTAGAAGGCTTTGGACCGGGGCTAATAAGCTAAGGATAAAAAAACATATACAGAGATACACTTTGCTGAAGAAATACATTCCACAGCACCAGTTAGAATATCTTTACCAGAGCAAAATTTTCTGTTCAGCGCACAAAACTGTAAAGCAAAATTCCTATACAGTTAACACAGTTTTGTGTCTACCTTCTTGTTTCTCCATCCCGTCAGTTTGTAAACACTGTTACACAATGTGTAGGTGAACAGGATTACAAAGCACTATGATGTCATTTAACTCTACTGACGAATGAAAATATGTTAGCTTAAAATTGGGTTTGTCCAGCAAAGCCTTCCTTGCCACCTGGATTCATTTTCCAAAAGCCAGTTAAGATACCATCCACCACGTTAAGACACCGAGCACTGTGAGTTGTAATAAGAGCCACTGTTGTTGTTTTAAATTAACAGCTGTTTTACCTTTAAGGCAATAAATGATTGAAGCCTTGTTAACTGCAAATTTTCAGTTCAACACCACACATTTCATAGACAAACATTTTGGCATATTACTTTAATCTGCTCAGTGTCTTGGGGAAACTTTCGAAAAACTTTGCTTCCCTCAATGTAATACTTGGCAAGTGAATCAAACTTAGAATGGTAACTCTAATCAAGTTTGGGTCAGACAAAAATAGAGCTTTGTTTTCTTTTGAAGAGAGAGGACTAATTTTTCAGAGTTCAAACACTCCAGTGATGACAAAATTACTTTGCTTTGCCACAATAAAAAAAAATAAAAAATACAAAGCCTGATTAAATGTGCAATTTTCTATTAAAGTTTGTTTTTTGTCTGCCAAATCTTTAAAAACTGTATAACCAAATTCAACCTAGTCTATTCTTTAGACTGCATTAATACGCAAAATGTGGCAACTCAAGCAAAATTAATATATTGCATATCAAACTTTAAAGCTTAATGGAAAAGCAAACATTTAGTGCACACGGAGAAATAAGTCCCAGGAAAAGATCTTATGTACGCTAACCTTAAGGCATTGTTTTCTTTAAACAGAAACTTTTTGATAAAGTTTGCTTCAAAGTTAATTACACTTAATTAATTGTAAACAAAATTCAAGCAATCTCTTAGCTACCAAAGGCATAATTCTGATAATACAGTCTTCTGGCTGTATGTACATGTATACACACAAAAACATGCATGCGAAAACACACCGTTTCTCTCCTTCTTCACACTATCAACAAATTTAACAAAGTCTTTCATGCCCAGAGGACTCTAGCCCAGCAACACCACGGTGTGTCTGTCAAAATAACCTTCTTGCAAACACATGAAAGAAAACAAAGTTCATTTTATCTGACCCATAAGTAGAGCCAACATATTGCAGACATTAAAATATCATGCTTGCTGGCTTAAAAATGTGTGTAGCTTTCAAAAGTATTACAAAAGAGATCCTAAAGCAACGCTGCTGGCACCAGTAGGATTGCACAGGGCATAAATACATATTGGTTTTAAAGCTCCAACATCTGCTTCAACTGCCCTCAGATACCTCTTTGCTATAACACACACTCCGTGTATAATGTGTCCAATCAGTACCAGGAGCTATGTGTGTTGTGCTCCAGACCAGGAACCAACCTCAAAAAACTGGGAAAAATGCATATTTTGCTCCAAGCAGAAAGAATCATTAGGAACTTGAAAATCAGCTGCATAAATATATATTATATCAAGTGAAGCCAAATAGGTGATGAAAGACAGATCCAGTTTCAGACATACAATATGATTTTCTAATGCAATTTCCTCTTAAGGGAGGAATATGTCTTTATGATCACCACACAGGTACTTGCTACTAAATATTTACATTTCATTTATTAGATTTTTTTAAATGCTTAAAACAAATCTTTTCCAGAAATCTGAGGTTGTTGGTTGTAGTGCATGAGTCTAAAATAAGAACTAAATGTTTTGGGAAAAGACACACTTGCAAGACTAGTTGATGACTGAATTTCCATTAACTGTATAAGATATGCCAGCATGTTGCCTTCCAGGACTTTATGCCATCTTAGAACAGAAGGAATGTCCAAAGTTAACTGAAATAGAACATCTTTTAACAGATTTCGAACCTCCATCCCTCATGTTCTCTTCTCGAATCACTGGTGATGTCAACGTGATAGTCACTTGCATTTTTGGTTCCACACATGAATTCAAGATGATTGCTGCTTCTTGTACAGCACACTTTATGTCATATTTCTCAGGACTTATTACCTAAACAAAGGAAAATATGAAGCATCTATTAAATGTTTCACAAACAAAAGAGAACAGTCCTTAAATATACGGAGACTTAACACTAGTAGCTGGAAATTCAGTAGTACCTTATGAACTCTGTCTTCAAGTGGATTCGGATACACTCCTAACTGAATCTTGAATTAATACAGGTTCTGGATAGGACTGAAAAACAACTGCTGCCTATTCTGTTTTGGCCATGTTGTTCCCTTCCTCTCCTTCTGCCCTCTTCCTCATTGATACTTATGTATCTAACACCCCATCTATATGATGAAACAGACTCTAAGCAACAAAGTAGTTATCATTATTCATGTCTTCCAAAGGTAGCCCCCAGCTCCATTTGGATTCAGGTTTTTAGAGGGATTCTGATTTTAATCTATTTGCACGGAAGGGATTTCTTGATCCAAATTGTATACATAATGTGAACTGCTATAGTTTTGGATGGATAAACATATAGATATATAGTATTGTACCTTCCTAATCTGAGCTACAAAGGAATGGGAGAAAAAAGGATGCAGTATGATGGATCAAGGCCATGGCACAGGAAGGGGGAATGGGTAGGACACCCCCAATCCAAGCTACGGGCTACAGCAGCTGCTTTTACAAGAAACTTATACTGAGAGATCCAATTCCACATTTCCTATGGAAAGTGTAGTTTGGTCCAACCTCACAAAATGTAAACCCACAATAAACATGTTTCAGGTTTTACAGGACGTTTGTAGGTGGATATTTTTTTTTTTTTGGATACAACAGACCATCACCACAATCCTTATGGAGATTAGTTCTGAAACAGGATTTTCTATTGCTTCTCTCTCTATATATATTTGAAAGTCAATCCATTTCAAATTTAACTACTCCTAAATGTAAAATTGAAGTCAAAGTTAACCCATAGACAAGACCTTGATCAATGATCAATCCACTGGAAGTACGTACCAAGGGTTCACACAATTCCTTCAAGTGCAATCCACAAGTACACTGGATATTGTTTTAATTCCATGGCAGAATAATATTTTAGCTTCTTGTATACTTTCAAGGTATAAATTAGTCTAAAACATTATTTTAGTTGACCTTTGTCCCAAGCTGGTATGGCCAGTAATTGTAACTATAACTGTAACTGACAGATATAATTTGCAATAAAGACAGCTACAACAGCATAACAGAAAAGTTTTAATTATTTATTCATACATTAGTTTTTGCTTGTGCATTGAATATGGGTATCTAATAGCTATGGGAAGAACTTTTTTCATGGAATACCTGATTAATAATCCTAATTCAGAATTTGGCCAGTCATATGCATACCAGTTTGGAAATGAAATGAGATCATATGGAGAATACGTTTGTTTATATACACATTTGGTTTCTTTCTTTCCCCTGCTTTGGGAGAAAGGCAGCAAATAAATTCCACAAACAAACAAACAAATTGGAATAACACCATGAAAAGAAAACTTCTGTCCTCCAGGATTCATGGACTGTTGAGTGTTATCAGCTGGGTAGGGTATGGGTGCGCATGTGTACGTAAGAGAGAGTACTGATGAACCTATGACCAGTAGTCTAGCAAGGATGGGGCAGTGAGTGTGGTCTGTCACAGGTGCAGGCAATAAAGGGATGCACTGTCTGTCAAATATGCTAAGTACACCACTTATTCAAAGCCCTCTCCAGCTGACAGTGCATGCTCTGCTCCATACACCTCAACCTCAGCAGCCAAGATACACTGCCACGCTGCTGCTATACATACTAGGCCAGAACTGAAAGCCAGAGCAGGCCTGCGCACAAAGCATGCATGCAGGCGTGCACACGCACACCTTGCCACTGCTATCTAGGCAGCAGTTCCTAATTAAGGAACATTCATTCAGACAAAGTAGCAACCCTCCCACTCCTTAAATTCTCAAAAGTACCTATGACCTTAATCCTTTCCTTTCATTCCTCATGCCCTATTTTGGAAGGAATCTGGAATCTGAACACTGCACCTTTCAGAGGCTTGGCAACCTCATTACATTTATTTAGGGCTGTGGTCTGTTCAGTAATTAAAAGTCTAGTTTTTAAAAAGAAGAGCGAATTATCCATGGACAGTCTTTTGTAGCTTGATCATAAGCATCTTGATTAATCAAGACAGACCCATTGGTACTTACTATCTGGCTGATATGCACTGGAATTCATGCCCTTTAAAATCCAGAATAAGAAACAAACTTGGCAATATGAAAGGAAGATCTCCACTGAATCACATTTAGACCACGATTAGTTAAGTAAAGAAGAAAGTACACACACATTTGCACATTACAAAACCTCAGCACATTTAGAAGAGAAGAGCAGGGTGCTTACCTGTAACTGGTTATTCGAGTGGTCACCTGTGAATTCACACAAGTGGGTTATCTGCGCCTGCGCAGAGCACTGTTCGAACTCTTATACAGCCTTATATAAGCATTTTGGTGGTAGCCCCCCCACTCCCGTGCACTATACCAGCGTGCTTCCCACCTAAACCCTCAGTTCCATGGATGCTGTGGTAGCAGCACCCAACAGAACCGACAGATGGCAGGACACAAGAGGGGAGGATAAGCTGGTTTATGTGAATTCACAGATGACCACTCAAAGAAGCAGTTACAGGTAAGCAAACTGTGCTTCTTCTTTGTGGTCTCTGTGAATACACACAACTGGCAAATTAGCAAGCTACTAACCTTAGGAAGGAGGGGTGTCATGCCAGTGAGGAGAAAAGCACAGTCTCTCCCAATGTGGCCTTCAGCTGGGACCTGGCATCAATTTTGTAGTGCACTATAAAGGTTAGAGGTGTGGACCAGATTGCAGCCTTGCAGATGTCCTGAAAAGGTACATCCTTAAGAAAAGCAGTCAAGGTGACAAGTTGCTCTGGTTGAGTGGCTTCTCACAGTAGCCGGGGGGCTGGTGCCCTATCAAATTATAGGCAGCGTGTATAGTTGCTACTATTCGCTTGGAGAAGTGTTGGGTCAATACTGGGAGACCTTTCCTAGTACCATCATAGCAGATGAGTAACCTTTCCAACTGTCTAAAGGAAGATGTACAGTCAATATAGAAAGCAAGTGTACGACATATACCTAGAGAATGGAGTGAACATTCCATGTCGGAGGAGGCATTTTGGAAGAAGCCTGGGAGGAGGATATCTTGGTTTAGATGAAATGAAGATACAACCTTTGTAGAAAGACTGTATCTGTTCTCAACACTACTTTGTCTTTATGAAACCGTGTATATGGCAAATCAGCATGCAGTGCACAAAGTTCATTAGCCCTCCATGCAGATGTAACTGCTACTAGAAATGCAGTTTTCCAAGTTAACTATTTTAGATCACAGAAAGCTAAGAGCTCAAACAGTGGTCTAGCTAGAGACAAAAGAAACAGATTAAGGTTCCAGTGTGGGATAGGGCTCAGCAGAGGGAGGTGTAAGTTCTTGTATCCCTACAAAAAACACTTGACAAGCAGGTGCAAAAAATTGGTTTTTTTCCCAGTGCGCTGGAAATTCCATGAAATTGCTGCAAGGTAGCAATGAACAGAGGACAAGGAAAAGCCCCTGTCAGACAAGGAAGCTAGGGAATCCAAGACCTTAGGAACAGAAGAGCCCTGGGGAGAGGTCCCTCTGGATAGTATATAGTCAGAAAATGTAACCCATTTTTTAGGTGTAGGAGTGTTGTGGAAGGTCTTTGAGCAGCCACAATGATGTCCATAACTAATGCAGGTAGCTGGCCTAGAGGAATATTTTCCATGCCATGGGCTTGCTCATGTGTAGATCCAGGTGCCTCACTTGACTGACCTCCTTGGATAGTAAGGAGGTTTGAAAGCAGGGGAAGCTTGACGTGATGACTGTGGGACAGATGCAACAGTGGGGCAAACTAAGGTTGCCTCAGCCACCACAGTGTTATGGGAATGCACAAATTGAACATCTCAGAGGCAATTGCCCAACATTGGGCCCCTGGAGCAGAAGAGTTTGTATTGATTGTTCTGAGGGGATGCAAACAGGTCTATCGCCAACCAGCCCCATTTGCAGAATATGGGGCGGAGGATGCATGCTGCCAGTGACCACTCATAGCAAGCAGTGGCTGAGCAACTCAGAGCATCTGCAATCTTGTTCTGCTCCCCAAGAAGGTATACCACTGAGAGCAGGATATCGTTCTGGATGCACCAGTCCCAAAGTTCCAGGGACAGGCAGAACAGGGTATCTGATATTGTCCTGCCTTGTTTGTTCACGAAGAACACCACTGTGGTCTTGTCTGTCAACATTTGCACTGGCTGGCCCTGGATGAACTTCTTGAATGTACACAGGGCTTTGAATATTTCTAGAAGTTCCAGTGTGTTGATGTGGAGTCCGCTATTCTTCCGACCAGCATCCTCTGTTCGACAAGTCCATGGAGTGAGCACCCCAACCCTTGAGGGACGCATCAGTGGTGACCATGACTGAAGGCTGAGGAAGAAAGAATAGCATCCGTTTCTGGACCCAGGTGGGATTCATCCACCAGGTAAGTGTGTGATTGGTTGAGAGGTCAAAAGCTACATGCGAGGGGGATCTGTGAGATGGTTGAAGCGGGACAGAAACCACAACTGCAGAGGTCTCATTTGCAGTCTGGCTAGGGGTATGACCGTGGTTGTGGATGCTATATAAACCAGGGCTGTCTGTATGTGCTTCGTGGTTCCCCCCTGTTGTTGAGACAGCGGAGAACCGCCAATCAGAGAGCAATGAATCTGTTGTCTGGGAGCACAGCCATGCCTCTCTGGGAATTTATCAAGAGCGCAGATAAAACAAACAGTCTGAGAAGGAATAAGTCTGTACTTTTCAAAACTGACTACGAGGCCTAGTTCTTGCAGAAGACCCAACGTCAATCTGATGTCTATTTGAAGTCACTTATGCCTCCTGGCTACAAAGAGCCAGTCATCCAGGTATGGGAAGAGAACGACACCTTGCTGCCAAAGCCAAGTGATCACCACAGCAACACATTTGGTGAAGACACACGGGGCCGTACACAAGCTGAAAGGCAGGACTCGAAAGTGGCATGCCTTGTGCTATACTGAAAAACAGAGGAACTTCCTGTGAGCTGGTCTGATGGCAATGTGAAAATACGCATCTTTTAAATAGAGCGTGAACTATTCGCCCTCCAGCAGCAAGGGAAGGATGGAAGAGAGGGTGACCATCCTGAAACATGTGGGTTGAACATAGTAGTTGATGTCCCTCAAGTCTAGGATCGGTCTCATCCTGCCATCTTTTTTTTGGAGATGATGAAATAGTGAGAGAAAAACCACTGATGCAACTGCAAGTGGGTCTGATGAGGCTGTAGAGTCAGAGGAGGACATGGCAGGGAACGGTCCTAGGGACACTGGCACAGGTTTATCTACAGCTGTGCCAGCAGGGAACCCTGCCAACCTAGAGGCTCAAGCAGAGGAAGAGCCTGGTCCAAGTGGGTTGGCATCAGTTCCAGCAGAGAGTCCTGCCCACTAGGATAAGGACGAAGAAGAGGAGAGAGATTTACCTCCACTGTCATATACACAGCACCGAGCGCAAAAGGAGGCTCAAAGGAAATCTCTGAGAATTTAAGAGAGGAACTTGCTCATTAAGAAACACCTGGCAATGCCTTAATTGCTTTATCTAGGCCGCGGGAGGCAATGGAGGCTTTGTCGGAGAGCAATTGATCTCCCTGGAGAAAGCTTCCTGCTGACTTTGGTGCCTGAATCCTTGCTGCCTTGCCGTGTGCCTTGACCTTGGACTGCTCCTGATGACCCTGTTGTCTGATCCTACTGACCCATGGACCGACTTCTGGACTACGCTGCCTTCTGTAAGCCTTGACCTTTGGACTGTATTCTGGACTCCTCTCTATGTACCTTTTGCCTGTATTGCTGCCTTTCCAAGGAACAGAACTTTGCTTGCTCTTCTTAATTAATTATCACTGGAGTTTGGCTGCTTTCTCAGCTCTTGTTTAACTTGCTGGCAATTTGGCGTTGCTTTTGGAGTGGGACAGGCTCCATGATGCTCTTCTGTAGCAGAGACTCTACCTCATTGAGAAGAGGTTGTGAAGGTGACGTAACATGGTAGATACCCATTGAGGGTTGGTAGCGGAACTCTATGGTGTACACCCTCCAAATGATGTCTAGCACCCATGTGTTTGATGTGATAGAGGCCCTTTCTGGCTTTTCTTTGCAAACAAAAATTCAGAAAGGACTCATCCCGTGCTTTCTGCAAGCATGCTGATGACTAAAAAGGCCATTCCGAGATAAACAAGCCCGGTTGCAGAAAGCACAGCAGAAGGTCTCCTTGGGTGATGTTTCCGGGTTGGATTCTTTCTGCGTTGTTTTTTTCTCTTCAAGACTTGTTCGGCGTGAGTTCTCAAATAAGGCTGCAGCATTGTGGATAGTGTGTCTCCATGCTTCGTGATGTGAGGCCATGGCGGACCATTGTTGGTGATCAATTTGGCCAAGCCAAATTGCTTCAGGGTGCTTCAGGGTGTCCTTGTATCGCTTTTTGGGAGCGCCCCTCTTACGCTGACCTGTGGCGAGTTCACCGTAGAGTAATGTTTTTGGGAGGCGATGGTCCTCCATCCTAGAAACGTGCCCTGCCCAGCGCAGCTGTGTTCTCAATATCATGGCCTCAATGCTGGTTATCCCTGCTTGAGGCCCAGGTATGGTAGAAATGTTGAAACATGTCTTAGAATGGCGGAGTGCAGTTGGAGAGGCCTGGGCAGCAGTGGTGTAATTCTTCAGCCAGTCAAACCCGGTGTTTAGACTGGTCCAGAGACTTCTTTTTCTACTGAGATTTGTAACGGCCGGTGGAAGACAATTTTCAAGTCTCAGAGGCTAGAGACAGCCAGGTTAGGCACTGAGGACGAGAAGGTGTAGGGATATACTGATACCAATAAGGAGTATATCTTCACCAGGCAAACTTTGGGTGAGATGATTGTGGCTGGGACTACAGGCCAAACTTTTTAGCAGTGGTTCTCATTTTATGCATGTGTTCCAGCTTAGACTCTGTGCCGGAGTGAAACAAGCCCTATTAATCAAATGGCAAATCCTCTAACATGAATCGTGCAGAGGAGAGACCTAATGAATGAAGCCAAGCAAGTCTGTAGAGTGCAACACCCAGCTACAATCTTACTAGTGCATTCAGCAGTGTGTTTGGCAGATTGGATTTTTTGCCCTGCCAAAGAGTGGGTTCATCCTTCAGGACTGAGAGTATACATTTGTCTTGATCAGGCAACTTCTCAATGTCACAACTTCTCAATGTTTATCACAACAAAATTTTTGGTAAGCACCCATGCATACCAAGTAATTAGCAATTCTATTCAAAAGGCAGGCAGTAGAGTAGAATTTTTGGCCCATGGAGTCGTTTCTTACCCTCATGATCCACAGGAGTGGAACAGATTTTCTGAGATGTTCTGGATTGCACAGTGTCTACAATGATAAAAATAGGTTTAGGGTGCTGCAACATCCACTCGATGCATTTCTATGCAAACTGTCAAGCCTCTTAGAAGTTGGTGGTACTGACAAAGGAGTGGTCCAGGACTTTTTCGTTACTTGTTGAAGTTAAGGTAGAAAGGGGATTGAGGGCAAGGCTCGGGCCTATCTTTGAACCCCTTTAGAGATAGGATAATCAATTTCAGTATCAGTATGAGTAAACTGGATAGTCCCAGTGCCGCTGCCATTCTGCCCATTTGATATGTGAAGGACCTGATACCACTGGTAGGTGAAGGGGGAGTCCAGACCTGCAGTGTTCAGTACCAGAGAAACTTGATGCATGGATGATGACGAACAGGAATACTCGAATTCGACACTAGAAACCAAAGGTGATACTTGCAAGATTGTTCACGGGGGAGCTTCAGTACCGTGGTTGACACCAGCACAAAAGTCTTGGGGAGCAACCTAGACTTGTTCTGAAGGCTTCATACAAGAGAGCCTTAAGACAAGCCTCATGGTTGTGCCTGGTCTGTGGTGTAAAAGCCTTACAATGGTGACATGTTTGCACATTGTGCCATTTTCCAAGGCACACGAGGCACTTCAAATGACCATCTTTTTCTGGTATTTTACCAGAACAATCAGTGCAGTGCTTGAAAAGGCTAGACAAAGCCATTTTTTAAGCTTGTTGGAAAATACAAAGCAACAATGCAAAGAAGAATCAGAGTCGAGCAGAATCAGAAGCAATCGAGTAGACATACCAGGCCAAAATGCTAAGAAGAATTGTAGATGTAGGGAAGGCAGAAGTCAAAAATCAGAAGTAGAAGTAAAGCTCTGAGGCATTCCTTAGATGCTAACGCAGCAGACGCTACCACCAAAACACTTATGTAAGATTCTACAAGGTTCCGGATGGTGCTCCGTACAGGCACAAATAACCCAGTTGTGTGTATTCACAGACCATGAAGAAAAATGAGGGGAATTCCTACATGAAAATTGAATTAGTTTAAAGGTGTTATCTTTAGAGCACCATGTTGCTAGTCAAAAGCTAGCAAGGTATTATTCTATCATCAATCATCATCATCAACAACAACAAAATAGTAGTTCACAACAAGATTCTTCTTAATTAGCTTGTTAGAGTGAGGCTGTGAGGCTTACTTAAGTGGAAGCTCAAATGAAATCAAGGCAGCATATCAACATGGTATAGTTGTTTGTCTGTTAGACTAGGACTCTGGAAGACGAAGGTTTGAATTCCCTATGCATGCCTCACTGGAACTGAGATGGGCAAGTGTGACCAGATGTTCATGGCCTATATCTTTCATTAGCTCTAGCCAGCATAACCAACTAATGCTAATGGGATTCCCGCCCACCCCCTTTTCAAGCAATCCTACATGACTGCATCCGAACCCCTAATGATTTTTTTTTATAGAATTTCACCTCTAAGTAAGCCTGTTTTGATTTCAAGACAATTGAAGCCTACGCTCCTGTGCACATCTACCTAGCACTAAGTCTAACTGAGCTCAGAGGAATATACTTCTGAATAAAAGCCTAATAAGTATTGCAGAGGGAAGGTCACGTCTGAGTAAAGGCACAATGCTACCAAACTTAAGTATGCATGACAACAGCTTCATTGTTGTGTGCTGTTCATTTTATTCAGTATGGTTTACTCCTAGGAAAGTGTGAATGCAGCCTAATGCTACAGTGCTAGCCATAGTTGCCTGAAAATTAACTTCACTCTCTCCTACAATTCCCAGCATCCCCCAGCCACTATACTGATTGGCCATGCTAGCAGGGGAATTCTGGCTGTTGTACGCCATTTCTAAACTCTGATTGCATCCAGACAAATGAGATTTCTTTTCAGTAAATATGATTGCCCTATCTGTCCTATCCATGGGTCCAAACTAGTGGTGAAACAAGCATAAACCTTGCCTTCATGTTTGAACTTTTAAAAATAATAATATGGGTAGGCCAATGTTTTCCCCCAGCAGTCAATGGAGATTTGGTGTATGTGTGCTCTTTGAAACAAATGCTTAAATTTGGCTGAAGATTTAAGCCAAAAGGCTGCTGTCTACTCCCTCCTCTTCTCTCTTTTACCCACAGAAGGGTTCTTGGAGTCCTTCCCATCCCACTGATTTCAGGGAAGCTGCTTCCCAGCTGATGCACTTTCGAGGTGGGGCAGAGGAAGGTGTTAGTGCCTTGTTAAACACCACATGCTTACCCTCTCTTTTGTTTGCCGGGGAAGCCATTAAGCATGGTTAGTGCGCAAACACCCAGAACCGATCCCTTTGCCCTAGTCTCTTGGATATTTGGATCCAACTCAGGAAAGGCAGAGATGTTAATTGCCAATAATGGAGAGAAAGGAACCAGCCAGAATAGTGGGATTGGCCAGGCATATGGCAAATGAGCAGCCTCTAATGCTTTATATTCATGTTTCCAAAATATTAATGAGATTAGAGTGATCTGCGGCTCTTCAGGTGACACCAAATAACAAGTGGGTTCTCCTCCCCCCGCCACCTCTCTCAGGAGTGTAAAAATGATTCGCCCTGAGTGATAGGTATGCCAAGGCTTAAGACCTTAGAAGTTTATCGTTATGAGAGAGGGAAGGATTAAGCAAATGAGCATTATGAGGTGAAAACCTTCTCCTTCCAGTGTGATGAGGAGCAGGCACTCAGAAGTGGATTAAGAAAAAATAACAATTTCCCTCCCTAACCTGGCACTGCCCTTAGCATGTTACACAGCAGTAAAATGCTTTGTTTTTGAGTATTTATTTATTTATTTTATTTTATTTTATTTATTTAGTTATTTATACCCCGCTCTTCAGCCACAAGGCTATCAAAGTGGCTTACAAATTGTTTTAAGCAATAGCTATTTACACATCTACACTGCATTAAACAGTTTCCAATGTGTGTTAGCTAATTGCCCCCACAAACTGGGTATTCAATTTATTTAAAAAATAGCTGCAAGCCAGAGTCTTTTAGTAGCATATAGCACTGCGTAAGAAGATTTCAGAAAATCTGAAAAGTGAAAGTGTCTCCTATTCCATCCATACGCTGCCCCAAAGAGCACTACATCTATGATTCTATGATTCTACATCTCCCCTTTCCTAGGCTGGCTGGAGTTCTATATAAGAGCACTCCTGTTCAAAGCTGGGGAAATGCTGAAATAACTACGTTGAAAGTCCCCGCTTGCATTTAAAAAGCAGTTCATTGCTAATCTACATACTTTAAAGTAAATTAGGATATTCAGAAAGTTTGGCAGAACTCTTGTTTTAATCTTTCAAGGCCATACATACAGAAAGTTGCTTGGGCAGACTTTCAGCAATGCGACTCAGTAACGTCTTAGTAGGTTTCTCAGCACACAGCAAGACTAGGTTGACATTTCGGTCCCCTCGGAGAAGCAATCCCTTAGCCAACACTCCAACTCGTAACACTCCTTTCAAAGCTCTGTGGGGGGGAAAACACCTCTGTGAGAAATAGTCATTTCAAACTGTAACCATCCTTCTAAGAAAATTATCAGGGCAGTAAGTGCTGAGTGATTCTGTATGTATACCTCAGTGCAGAGTCTGGCACTATTAAGAACATAAGAGGCCTTACTGGATCAAACCAAAGGCCCACCTCACTGAGCATTCTAATTCCAATTCACAGAAGCTGAACGGATGCCCAAAAGCAGGATATAAGCATCACAGCATCATCTAACTTTTGTTCACTAACAATCTGCCTTTGATATGCATGCACTATATAGTCATCTTGATCATTAAGTCTTATCTACCTTGATTTTGTCTATTTTCCTTCTAAAGCTGTTCACATTGGTGGTCATCACTGGAGCTTAAGGTAGTGTATGTCATAGTTTCACTATGCAGTGTGTGAAATTACTTTTTATCACTGTGCACTCCTGCAGCCAGCTTAACTGGATGAGCCCAGGTTCTATTACTAGAATTGCCCTCCCTAACCTCCTTTTTTCTGTCGTGAACTTCCCACCAAATTCTACATTCATGCCAAAAGCATAGTTTTTTTGGGGGAAAGCCAGTTAACTCAGATGTAGTAGTGACAAGCTTAGTGAACTAACAGAGATTTGGGCTCTGAGGTGAATTCTTCTGCACCTGTAGCAACAGGATAAAACCCAGCCAAGGAAAAGCAACCTGATGTGTTAAATACATTGCACTACTGAAATACATTTTCATTTTATCCAAAGAGCAACTGATACTGACCGACTATGGGTTTTGGAGAAAACCTATATAGTGGAAATTATCCCACTAATAAATACCAAGAGATAGCAAAGAAATCAGGATTTCAAAGCAAAGACTTTGAAGACCACAATAACCAAGACCTCCAATGATAAGCTCAGACTAAACAAACAGGGAATTGAAGAGGTTGGCATGAAGTAAAAGTTAAATCATGGCTGCATTTTTGTCTTACTCCCTTTCCAGACATAGTGACTGATATAATATAATGACAACAAAATACCTGTCTTTACTGCCCTCTTTTTTATCATCTCCTTCTTTCTTGTTTTTTTCATTGTCAGTCATATTATCAGACACAAGTTTCAGTGCACGCTCAGTGATAGAAACTATCTTTTGGACTGCTTGTAGTTCCTCTTCAGTTGGATAGATAGCTGCATGTTTGGTCATTACATATCGGTCATCTGATGAATCTGGCCGACGCAGAGGCTACAAAAAACATTATAAAGTTTTTCAAATTCAGTTATGTTCCCAAATAGGTTTTGTGCTTCACTTCTTTCTGACCCTTGCTACTTTACTTAGAATACTATGTCTGAGTTCAGATACAGTATTAGAGCTCTTAAAAGCACAGAATTTAAGAATTGCTCTAGTGGGTGAATAAACTGATACAGACTAGATTTTAGGAAGTTTTCATAGTTTAGTTCAAATTCAATAACAAGCTGCTTACTTTGTAACTGGTTGCTCAAATGATTACCTGAATGTTCACATATATATGCATTCCGCAAATGCATAGAATCTTGTTTGGGAATATTCTAGAGCTTTAAATTTTAGGTTGCAAATCCATCTCTACCTTCACTGCATACATTCAGGAGGCTTATGTGCCTTCCCTCTCAGTTCTCTAAGATTACTATAATGGCCATAGAACAACTAGGGCTCTGGGATGCCTTTTATCAAAACATGAAATGTCCAATCTAAGGAGAAGGCTAAAACCCTATAGACATTCAGCATGTAAACTGATGTCTCCAGCAATGTTGAGAAGTTGACAGGCTAAACAGTCCCATGAAGTAGAGTGGGAATGCTAATCACAAGATGGCTCCTTCCACATCAAGTCCCATCCTTGCCTTTCTGAATATGGGTAGCCAAAGTAACAAAACCCACAGTTCCTGAGAAGTACAACAAGAATCTGGGGACTGCTACCTAAGTGATAAAAATAGCTGAGGGAAACAGAACTGTGGGGAGATAGGACTTTATCTCGTCTTGCACAAAACTGGGATTGGAAGGACAATATGGGTGGTGCTGGTAGCAAAAGTATTGAGTAAGTAATTAATGGATGCTAATATCAAAGTTTTATTGAGGTCAGCCCACATGGCAACAGAGATAATGGAAACAATGGAACAGAACCCTGATAATGAGGCTTCCCCTCTCATTTACCTTTAGGCTCAGCAACAAGAACAGAGATAAGAGGCCACTTGCCTTAGTCTTTTTAGGTTTACTGGAGGCAAGCTTACTAACTCTTCCTCTGGTTGGAACATGCAGAGATTGGTTCTATGCTGGGGCACTCCCATCACAAGCTAGTAGTGATGGACCATCAGAACCAAGAAGTGTACTAATCTCAGTGTACTAAGTATAGAACTGGCAATAAACTTAACAATAGAAACTTGAACTCTCAAGTGTTACTGAAGCAACAGCTGTTTCTTGAGAACATACCGCATATACTTTCTAATAAGGATAATAATAATACTCTCTAATAAGACAACTATCAGCTTATAACTGAGCTATTTCAACAGATGTTTCAATATGTTTTACAGTGACAGATCACACCGGCAGAATGACAGGATCCAGTGGAACCAGAGGGGGACAGTCCCCCCTCCACAATGCAGCCCCCCACCAAGAACTGAATCTGGGAGGCAGGAAAATCTTATTGGGGCAGCACAAAGATCTGAAGGGGAGAAAAGCCCCACAGCAACAACCATAAGCTATTAGCCACTCATTTTATTTTGGTCAGGGAGGAGAACTTTTGTGTTCCTTCAAGATTACTCACAGCTGGACCCTGTGGCTGTGGTGGCATTCCAGGTCTAACACCAAGAAGTCCAAGAGGGCCTGGAGGTCCATGAGGATACCCCCCATCAGGTATTCTACGACGGTCATCCCAATGATGCTGCTCCTCTTCCATTCTCCTCCAGTACATGTCCTCCTCATAACGTCTGACCACATGAACAAAAATGAAATTTTGGGGCTTCTGGTTGATACAGAAATATTTTGATCTGCAGCATATTCAGTATATTAATTGTTCCCAATGTTAATTTTAAAAACCACAAACTGTTTAAAACTGTGCAACAGACTGCAATAGCTTTAGTCACCATCTATTAAAACACATATGACTTTTCCTACTGAATTCAGTAGGAGCACCCAAAATAACAATTCTTAGGTATAAAAAGTGAGCTGTGCCGACTGTCTAAAAACAAAATGAATCAATATTTTCTATGACTATAATCCACAGGAATGTAGTTTTACTTATAACAGGAAAGGTGTAATATACCTCAATAACCTAAAACGTCCTCCTAACCCCAAAAAGAAATTCTGAGTAAGAAATCCAATAAATCCAAGTTTGCGCTACGATAGCATGACCATATGTCAAGATAAAGCAATGTGAATCAGAATTAACCTATAGAATAAAGTTTAGTATTGGATATAACGAAGCTTGTACTGTTTTGTGATAGTTTTGGGTGGGGGTTCATTCTAGAATGTACCAAAAAACAACAACAACAACAACAACAACAACTTTGGGGAATCAGAGCTGCAGCAGCTGAGCAAAATTTCTTCAACATAATTTATTAAACATTTGAAAATAATAAGGGACACCAAGGGATAATTGACCCATTGTTGTTGAGGAATATAGGGAGCGTGAATGGTTCAACTTTGCTACTTTGTTTTAACCATTTCCATTTATTACCTCATTTCCATTTATTACCTCATTTCCATTCTCCATCGTTCCTCTTCCTCACGCCTTCTCCAGTATTCTTCTTTCTGCATCTGCTTTCTCATTTTTTCTTCTTGTATTTTCCTTGCCCGGATGCTAGGCTTCACTTCTACTTGCAAGTCTGGGTTTACCTTTTTCTGTTTCAGAGATTAAGATTGTGTTTTATTTATTTTATTATTCTTTAAGACTTATTCTTCATTTTTGTTGTTGCTGTGTGCCTTCAAATAATTTCTGACTTGTGGTAACCCTAGGGCAAACCTATCATGGAGTTTTCTTCCTAGAAAACTTGCCCAAGATCACCCAGTGGACTTCCATGGCTGAGCAGGGATTCTAACCCTGGTCCGCCAGTGTCCTAGTCCAACACTCAAACCGCTACACCACAATGACTCTTATGGCAGAAGTAATTATTTACACTAAGCTGAAACCAAAACAGCAGTGTATGTAAGACACATAATTATGAAAAGAAAACAGTATTAGTACAATTCCTCTTTATATGTTTATTCTTGCAATACATGTAAATAGCTCTATATGCTGACCAGGTAGCTATGGCATTCATGGTTTGTTGGTATATGGAGGTAAGATAAGATGCTTCAAGTAGGTATGTCACACACACACACACACACACACACACATATATAATCTATATTTCAATATGAGCAAAAAGAAAAATAAAAAGCAAAAAAGGGAGAATGGAGACCTTAGATTATATACTGTATTTATGGGGAAATTACAAATTATTCTAAGAATTATCAACAGCCTTAAAAATCCCTCTCATTATATGTAACAGCTAGTTCTGAACATTATTTGAATCTCACAAAAGATTTAGAATAAGGTTGGAACAAGCGGGGACAGAGGATGATTTCCACATCATTCTGTCCTTAAATAACTAGAATTGCTTTTATAAGTGGGCTTGAAGAGGAGATGGAGGAGAGTTCTGAAATTCCTCTTCTGCCAGTGGTACTGATGCTCTTTACACCAACTTGTGCCATAAACTTATATCCCTCTCCAAGAAAAAAACAGAGCAGACCATAGGTCTCCGGATGGCACTGATGACAATGGGGTACTACTGTGGCAGCTACTATGTGAGTAAGGTGACAATCCTAAAAAACACTTACTAGGAAGTAAGCCCCACTGAACACACCAGGACTTACCTGTTGTCTAACTTATCTTCAGATATTAGGCAAATTCATCTCTCAATAGTTTAGAATGAGAAGCTGGTGCTTACTGTGAAGGTTCATCCTTAGGTGGTCCAGAGAAGCATCTCTCAGTCGTTTAGAATGTATTGAAACACATGGATTTATATTTACAGGTTTTTGTAAGTGAAGGAGATACATACACTACCTTGACTAGAATTCAGCCCCAGAAAAAAACTCACAGAAATTACTTAACTATTATGAAATTAACTCACCTTATACTGTAATCTATGCCGCCTTCCTTTGAGATGCATCTCCTTGGCATTAGGATCATTGAAGCTGCATTCACAAAGTTTACAATGGAAACGAATCACCTTCCCTTCATCATTCCGTACCTTTAAAAAAGGATCACACAGTATAAAATTATCACTGAACACAATTCAATTATGATAGTGGGTCAGATTAGCCAACACTTTGTATTAAAGCCACACAATTTGACAAAAAGAGAACAATTTATTTTACTTAAACATCTGGGCATTCAGCACATCTAAGCTACTCTGCAAAGATTATGGTAGTCTTTTTTCAAAATGGCCAACCAATGCAACTACATTTGCCTTGATACCTAGAAAATGGCACAGCTTGGCAACGACCACTGTAAGGCTGAGTTGTTCAATTTCAGATTGGAACCTGCCTTCACATTTTTGATAGTACAGATATACAGCTTGTCATAGTGAGTACACAAACATTGGTGAATCTGGAACTTCTTGCACCCTGTACTCACAAAGAAGCAGAGAACAGCATGATTCTACATGTACTGCATAACACACTACATGCAGTGTGTTCTTTAATTTTATGCTTTAGATACAGGGATCAAAAATTATCTATAGATATCAATCCTCCTTGTACTTGTTGGAAAGCTCTTACAATGTGAAACATAAGTAGTATTTATTAATTTAAACAAATGCAAAACAGTATCAAGATGTAGATAACGCCAAGTAAAGGTGCTATGAAGATGAATTATGTAGGATTGTTGTAAAATGTGCTGGATAACGTTATCTTGAGAAAAATGTTGGGACTGTTTAGCACTATGCAATGTAACATTTAACAGAATATTCAATAAGCAATTGATAGTTTCAGCCTCACCTCAATGAATAACGCACCAACATTCAAATGTGATTGATATTCAGTTAGGAAGAATGTGCCACACTGAATACTTTTATTATGAAGTGCACAACTCTTGTGTATTTTTCAGCAGACAACAGAAAACCTATATTAATCTGTGACAACAGAATTCAAGTAGATTTAAATAAATTTCTGAGGCAGACTAACCCTGTGAGTAAACACACAGCAATATAAGTAATATCCATAGTAAGTCAAGGCCCAGTCCAAGGAAGGGATAAGGGGGCAGTCTGACATAAAAGTAGGAACTGTAGAACTGCGGGCTCCACACATGCAATGTTGCTCTTGGTATACAGTAGATATCTTGGTTATTTGGCTTTTTTAATGCTCAATTCAAGATACTGATTTAAAGCAGTAAAATCCTAAACTATCTAGGCAGCTCTAAGAGTGTCCATATGATCTACCACAGTCTTTAAAAACTTAGGAGGAGCTTTTGTGAGTGCACCTGCCACTTAAAGTACCACTGGTAGCTATAAAATCTATACAAATCTTGTTATTTTTACCCCAGTTGCAGAAATCCCTCACAAAGGCATTTTGACTCCTTTGCTTTCTAGAGTGATATTATACATTTAAATATGTTTGTCATTTATTGTAAACAATTCATAAGTTATATTAATCAATGCAGAAATTAAAAATAAATTGCAAGGTGGTCAAGAGAATCACACACACCCTTCCAGTCACCCTTTGATGGAGCCAATTTTCTGGATCCATTTCAACCGGCATTCAGCATTTTCTATTAATGGCCTTGGGATAAACAGCCTTAGCTGCTTCTGATGACCTTGGCTAAGGGAATTTAAAGGATCTTCACTAAGAGAGAAAAGGGAAAAATGATCCTGAACCTATCAGCAACTTCCAGAACATCTGACCACAGTATCCTTCTGGATAGTTCCCTGAGGCTGGGTGAAGGAGACACCACATAGAAGTGGTGCAACTTCTTTTTGGTGGGTTGGTTACAGAAGGTGGTACTACAGGGAGCACTGCTCAACTACTTGTCAGCTGTAATTTGTGGTCCTACAGATTCTGCTGTTTGTCCTATAAGAACCTGGTAGGAGTGGCCACCTGGAGATTTTGTACAGAAGCTTCCCAATACACAAGGGTGAAAATTTCAGTATTCAGAACCGGTGCTTGAGCATGGTAACTGGCTGAATGACAACAAACAAACTGAAACTCATTCCTGGTAAGACAGAGGTACTGTAGGGTGGTTTGTTAACACAAGTATGTTCAGTCTGTGAATGGATTGAAGTTCTCCTTAAACAATCAATCTTGCAGTCTAGCATCACTTACTGATTTAGGTATGTTATTAGAGATTTAAGGGGTCTCTATGGCTAGAAGACCAACTCCTGTTGATAAGTTAGTTACATCCTTAGTAAGGTGGCGATCATCTGGCTCTATTAACCTCCTACTGTGACTATTACAATTTGTTGAACGGCAAGTTTCATTTTAAAACAGGCTGAAAATTACAGTTAGATCACAACAGGCTACACGTTTACTAGCTGGGACTGGTCATTTTGATCATATTACACTCACATGGTACTGGCCACAGTCCATTTCCAGGATCAATTTATAGTGAGGGCTTTCACTTTTAAATTACTTAACAGGATGGGAAGTAGTGTCAGCACTAGACTGCTTGACACCGTACTGCTCTAAAATTTTGTAAAGCATAGCTTCTATCACCTCACATGTCCTACTGCCTGTTGACTCAGAGCTAAAGCACTGAAAAGACATATTTTTCTGTTGAAGAATATTCCATATCCTTAATCCATCACAACTGTTAAAAAAAGAGACTGTGAAATTTATTTGCTTTTCTCAAGGCAAAAACTGTGCCATGAGGAACAGTGCTGTTGGTTCTCTACTGCAAATTCTTTAATAAATGCAAACAAATCTAATTCAGTGAAATAGTTTTGAGACTAATACCTCTTCCACATAATCATGACCCACTGGCTGGACATCACTTTGCAAAGCAGCAAGAGCTGTAGGAGTTACAGGTTCAGTGGTGGTATCTGGTTTAACTTCCTGTGTTTGTACTGTAGCAATAGAAGGAGTGGTCTTGATGTTTTCTACTGCTTTTAATTCATCCACTTTGCTTCCTGTTGTCTGCAGCTTATTACCACCTAATATAAAACATTTTAAGAGTGTAAAATAATTTTCACAACATTTGCAAGTTAAAGATATCTACACAAATTTCTTGCAACAGTTGGTTAGGCAGGAGACAGCTTAATAGTCAACAATTTCCAGTATTATAAACAGTCATAACATTATGTATTTTGTCCTCAGATAACTGGAAGCAACACTTAAAGAGACACATTGACTACCTAAGGTCTAATAACACTGCATCTATAAAAACATGCTGTTCAAACAAGATTTCACTGTTCTGTTAGATGGCAACACTAAACTCAGCGTTATCATTATATTTAGTTAGAAGTATGTTGGGATAGAATAGATGTTTACAAAATGTTTTCATATATCATCTGTGAGGTATATTCTGTGCTTAACTAGAAACACTGGACCAACAGTCTGTAAAGATTTCTAGGGCAGGGGAAAGGCACTGTTAAATTGAACATTAGTCATACCTAGAGACTACCCACTGAAATCAATGGGACTTAAAAAGACTAACAGTCCCCATTTATCTCAAAAGGTCTAATGCAGTAAAACTAACGTTAGATTTAGCCCAGAATTAGAAGTACAATGATTTCAAATTAAAGTAATGTGGCTAAGCAGAAAAAACTCCAAAATTTTCACTGGATATCAAAAGCATAGCAGAGGCATGAAATAAAGTACAATTTATAAGATTACGTATAACTAGTTTAAGATGTACATCACTGGTTCAACTGCACTTTAGAGACTTCAGTACTTGCCAACAAAGTTAATTTTGGGTGTCGATATCTTCTTTACAGCAATGTTAGCTGGAACTATTGTAGCTTTGTTGTTGGATGTTGTACTAAGCAATACATTGGCAGATGGAGTAAGAATTTTCACTGCCAAAGATGAAACGGAGGAATTCACAGTGTTGCTGCTAGTTGCAATATTTGAAGAGACGGCTGTTGGTTTGGAAGCTGTTGCTGCAGATGTAGCCTGGGTGACAACGTTTGGTTCAGTTGAAGGAATGGGTTTGCCAAGTTTTGTATGCAGCTTAACCACCTGAGCCACAATAAAAACAGTTAACAAAAAAATTACACAAAAATGCTAAGCATATTTATACAGAATCCTATTTAAAGTCTCAGTTTAAGGAACCTTCAAAATAATTTACAGCGAACATTAACAGAAGGGCACAAATGGCTTTTCATGCAAATGTTACCATCCTGTGTACCATAAAGAGGAATTTATTGGGGCATCCACAGTATTATTTAAAGCTGACCTAAATGTGTTAACATTTTGAGTACACACCCTATGCTGAATCAGAGACAATCACTTCACTCAATTTACCTTAAGATGTAAATTGACCCAATTTACCAAAGACCCTTTGTAAACCCAGCTAACAAGAAATGTTAGTGAAAAGAATGATGAAAGACCTACTTTTTGATGCTTGGCTCCACGAATATGAGCAGCATAGGCATCAGCTCCTGTACAAGAAACATCGCAGAGCTCACAGCGTAGCTGGTTCTGAGTCCCTCGAGTAGATGAGCTGTTGCTGGTGGTGTTCTGTGCTACTTTCAATGCTGCTTCTTTCTTTTTATGTTTCTGTCCCTCCAAATGTTCTTTGTAAGTCTATTTAGATTGCCACAAATACATACACACATTAGCACATTTTTAAAAAAATACATACATTAACACATTTCCTATGTTATTCATCCTGTGGAAAAATCAAGTATATAAAGAAGATATAACAACTACCAACTGCTTGTTTTTGCTAGAGTAAAGAATTCACTATATTTCTCCTAATGATCTATACAGTTACAGGTGATCAGAGTCTAGTTTGGTAATTTCAAAAATCCAGAAACAAAATGAAATAGCATGTTAGAAATAAATAGGTTCCCAGTTAAATACAATAAAATCTATTTCATTTTGTTGGAAGCTATAATAACTATCAACTGCTTGTTTTTTGCTAGAGTAAAGACTTTGCTATATTTCTCCTAATGATCTACACAGTTACAGTTGATCAGAGTCTAGTTTGATAATTTCGAAAATCCAGAAACAAAATGAAATAGCATGTTAGAAATAAATAGGTTCCCAGTTAAATACAATAAAATCTATTTCATTTCAATGGTGCTCTTCAACTGAAGAGACTGCTAGCTATTCCTAAATATGCTTTTATTACATCCAACCATCTTAAAACTAGACAAACAGAATAATCACCAATATTTTCCAAAGAGAAAGTTTAGACACTATATACTAAATTATTAATTTATTTAGTCTTGGGCAGAAATACATGCAGAATGCTGCATATTACAGAAAACAGCCAGCATCCAGAAATGTATACAAGTAATTCCATGTACTTGAAAGCACATTAGCTTTGTGTTTCTTGGGAGTCACTATACTGCAAAAGGCTTTTGAAACTAAGAGGAGTTGCAAGAAGAATTTGGTGATCTGTCATGATGTCTCATTTTAAAGAATCTAACACTTTTGGATTTGCACAAAAGGAAAAACCATAGCAATTCACATCTGGGCCAATGTCTTGGATGCAAGCATTATTTGTACTAAGCTATTTTAACTGGAATAACCTTGAAGCTAAAAATGCCTGAAACCTTTCTTGAATAGCTGCAGCTTACAAACTGTATCATTTAATAAATTAATTAAGCTCACATGGGGGGGGGGGAATTGTACCTGTGGTCCAGCACAGCTGATCTTACAAACATCACAATAGTGGATCTGGGGTGGTTTGGGAGGTTGTTTTGGTTTCAACTGTTTATTTTGGAATGGTGCCTTTTTTGTAAAGGTGGTCCCTGTCCAGGCGGCTGTTGCAGCGGCGGCAGCAGCAGCAGCAGCTGCCTGTTTCTGCTGCTGCTGCTGCTGTTGGTAGTAAGATGATGCAGCTGAATATACTGCAGCCTCATAGCCAGAGTAAGATGTACCTTTAAAGGATAAAAAAAGACTTGAGTTATGCTTGTTAAGGTTTGAATATTTAAATATTGTGAAGTGCCTAATGCTTATGAAGGATATTGCTTAGAATTTACCCTTCAAACATGCAATTCAGCATTAACATAACGCACAGAAACAATTGTGCTAATGTCAAACCAAACTTCTCCATCTTAATCCTTCATTAATTCTCGTACGGAAGCATAAAGCAACACCAATCACCAGAGATCTACAACAGAATTCTACAATCAGCCGAACACAAATCTATAGGCATCTCCTTTTGAACAAGTAACCAGCACTGATGGAGTTGTTCACAAGACAAAATGGAGGGAAGGAAGGACACTTAGAATAAGGACACTTAGCTATCTTGAATAGGGTATGTTTTTAAAATAATGTGTAACATGTTTACTAAAAATCAAAATATACAAGGTCTGTCTATTAAATAACAAGACAGTGTTTCTACCTTTCAGACAAATCAAGAAGAACTGATGGTGAACGCTTGAGTGGTGCTTTGAACATGTCTGAACCTGCATGACAAACATCAGCACTCTTGGCTGTTCAGTTAATTGTCAGTCATTGTTTAAACCAGCTGCGTTGTCTGTTGTGTACTGGAAAAATTCTAAATTTAAAAATTGAACAATGTGTCAATTTGAAATTTTTAGTAAAACGGAACAAAACACCAATGGAATCTTTTCAAATGCTTACTGAGGTCTATGGGGAAGACTGCATGTCTCATGCACATGTGTTTGAGTGGCACAAAAGATTCAAAGAAGGACATAAGAATGTGGAAGACGATGAATGTCCTGGACGACATTCCACTTCAAGAACCAAAGAAATTGTGGGAAAAAATCAGCCAGATTATTCGAGATGATTGCTGACTCGGTGTCCGAACGATAGCTGAAGCTGTGAACATTGACAAAGAGACTGTGTGGAAAATTTTGCATGAGGATCTCAACATGGGAAAAGTTTGTGCCAAGATAGTCCCTAGGGTTCTCACACCAGAGCAAAAAGACTGTCATGAGGAAATTTGCACTGACATTCTGCAGCAACTTGAAGCAGACCCAAAGCTTTTTTAAAAAATCATCACTTGTGATGGAAAAAAACCCATCACTTGTGATGTTTCAGGATTATCTTCCAGTATGATCCTGAGACAAAATGACAGTCAATGCATTGGAAAACACCATCATCACCAAGAGTGAAAAAAGCACATCAAAGCAAGTTCACATTCAAAGCCATGCTCATTGTTTGTTTGTTTTTACATTAAGGGTGTAATTTGGCAGAATGTGTTCCAGAAGGCAGAACAGTGAACCAGTATTATTATAAGGCGGTTCTGACAAAGCTGAAAGAGTCAGAAAAAAAGGCCAGAACTGTGGAAAAATGATTTCATTCTTCATAAAGACAGTGTGCCTGCTCATACAGCACTTTCTGTGAAGCAGTATTTGGCTGATAAACACATTACTACACCTCCATATTTGCCAGATTTGGCACCACGAGACTTTTTTCTTTTCCCTAAAGTGAAATCGGTGCTTAAAAAGAACATGTTTTGAGTCAACTGATGCAGTAAAGAGGAAAACAGCAGATGTGTTGAAACAGCTGACATAAACTGATCTGCTCCACACCTTTGACCAGCGGAAAACAAGACTGTATCAGTGTAGGAGTGTGCACAGGGAGTAAAATGAAGGGGACAAACACTAGAATTGTAATACATATAAATAAAGATGGGTTATTGTATCAGTCTCATTATTTAATAGACAGACTATGTAAGCAACCTGAACAGGACTTTTACAATGTAAGACGTATCTTGCTTCCATATATCCTGCCTTCTTTTAGCTTTCTCTCTCATTGACTTTAAAGCTGTAAAGACTCTAAAGCTTGGAGTAAATTCTACTGAACACTGTGTGACTTCTTAGTGAACACACACAGGATCAAGCTACAGCTTAGCCAAACCAAAAATTCTCAAGCATGAAATTTATATTAAGTACATAATCCCATAAATAAATAAATAATATGTATTTGGTAAAGTATACTTTTATTTTAAATATCAATGTGACCATCTCAGTTGTCACTACTAACCTCCAAATGCTTCTCTTTATGCATTACTCACCAGAGTAAGTGACTGCTGTTGTACTATATGTAGCACTTTGGGTATAAGATGGAACTACAGTAGCTGCAGCTGCAACTGGTTGCACAGTGGAAGAAACAGGATATATGGAGAATGTAGTTGTAGCTGGACTTGGAGTGGCTGGTTTTATGGCTGTCACCTGTCGAGTTTGCTGGGCCTGAGTATACTGAGTTGCTCCTTGGCTATAGCCAGCTTTGGGAGCTAAAAGAACAAAGTTATAAAGTAAACATTTTATACTTCTATTACTTTTCAACATTAACCAGTTTATTATCATTACAAATGACATCCTGGTGGAGTCAGAAAAGATTATAAAAATAGTGTATGCCATAATAAGGTTAAAAAAAGAACAAATTTAAGATTTATAGGATAGCATCAGGCCTGCATGCAAGCCTACAACTGCCTACCTCTTTAATACAAAGCAATGAGACTAGAAATAAAACAGTGCCAACGCACATGTAAAATAGTATGCATTAGTGTGGCACTTTCGTACATTAGACTCAATTTGTGGCACAGTCACAGAAAAGCTTAGCCTGCAGAGAGTGCCTGAAGAGTTTACCTTAGCACAAAATAAACCATAGAAGTATTGACAAGGCCTATCTACTGGTATATATATAATTCGCTTGGGTATGTTGCCGTTTCCAGTGTGCTGAGTGCCTGCTTAGGGAACTGACCAACCAATCACAGGTCAGTTGGGCAGCCAATCAGCACACTGGGGATGGGACCATGTAAATCTCAAACATGGCGGCTGGAGCTGGAAAGTGAGTAAAATGGGGGTGGATGTGGTGTGTGCGTGTGTGTTCTGCAGTGCAGGGGCTAGGGTGGGAGGGGCAGAACGAGAGGGGAGGGCAGAACGAGTGGTGGGAGGAGAAAAATGAGCGGTGGGGACTTCTATATATGTGTTTGTCAATTTGATACTGGAATATTTCGATCCCAGCAGAAACTTTAGAAAACTGAAGTTATCATACACAGCAGCATACAACCTCAGTTTCTGGCAACTAAACACTGGGTGTCCTTCCTACAGCTTTGTAATTACTTCAGCCTCTTATATCATGTAAGAGCTCTGTTTTGCCACACTAAAAACAAAGCTGCAATATGCGTTGCAACATCTTTATGAGATTATCATAGGCTACCTGAAAATGAATCTGTTCACCCAATCAGGTTTTTCTATCTTTCCCTCAATTCCACAGCACCTCTGCATACATTCCCACAAACATGCTCTCAGAAGCAAATGTTGAACAAATGGAAACTGCACTGGGAGGGGAAAATGCCGCACAGTTGTTTATTTTTTTTTTATTTTATTAGAACTATTTCTGTATTGCTTCTCAACCCACAAGGGCTCCCAAGGTGATGAACAAATAAAAACAAATTAGAACAATACAAAGATAAAAACATTTTAAAAACAATTTAAAATACTCCTTAAAAACTTCTAAAAGCAGTCTAAAAGCAATCCTAGAATCCAGCTTTGAAACAGTTAAAACAGCAATTTCAAACATTGAATGAAATGCAGAACAGTACTGTTGGGGCTGCCTAATAGAAGCTTAAAACAGATAGGGCCAGCCTAACTTCCTTGGGTAGGGATTTCCACAGTTGAGGCACTGCTACTGAGAAAGCCCTGTTACATGTACCCACCAACCTAACTTCACAATGTTTTAGTACATGCAATGGGGCCTCCTCTGAAGATCTCAAATTTCTGGTAGGCTCATATGGGAGGAGGCGGTCTTTCAGATATTTTGGCCTCAAGTCATTTACAGCAATGTTGGTCAACACTAGTACCTTCAATTGAGCTTGGACACAAATTGGAAGCCAGTACAGTTCTTGCAGGACCAGTGTTATATTAGACAGCAGCCAGACTGGTGTCTAAAATGCACACCTGACACCAGTCTGGCTGCTGCATTTTGCACTAACTGCAGCTTCCAAACACATTTTAAGGGCAGCCGCACATAGAGCGCATTACAGTAGTCTACTTGAGAGGTAACTAAGGCATGAACCACAGTGGCCAGATCTGCACAGCTTCTACACCAGTTGAGGATGGGCAAAGGTACTCCTTGCAGCAACGTGGCTTTCCAGAAGCAGTGCTGGGTCCAAGAGCACCCCTCAAGCTATGAATGTGGTCTTTCGGAGGGACAGCAACACCACCCAGAAGAGTTTGTGATCCATCTGTTGTTCTTTTGATGGAAGCTGGAGCTTTGTTATCTTATGTAAATTAGGCACACAACCCATCTAGTCCACAGGAGAGATAGGGATGCTAACAAAAATTTAGCATTACACTTGCAGATGAGCAGTGTAGTTGCAAAGTATTATACTTATGTCTAAGAGGTGAGCAATGCTAAAAGCCACACTGCTATCACATAAAAGCTATTGTAATGGTATACTGCAAGGTAGAAGACAGCAGGAAAAGAGGAAGATGACATTCCAGGTAGATAGACTCAATCACAGAAGCCCTGGGTTTGCAAGACATGATCAGGGCTGCTGGTGACAGGGTGAAGTCTCTCATTCATAGGGTCACCATAAGTAGAAGTTGACTTGATGACAGTTAACAACAATACACTGCCTGTCCTCTGTTACATATAGCTTTGTTACATCTTCCTGTGAATGACTGAGCAATGGTAATTTAGGAGACAAACTTTGCACTTCCCTAGCCTAACTAGGGATAGATAGTTAGACCCCAACTGCTTTACAAATCTTAGTACAAACTAAAAAATAACTACTCCTAAAGTTGTTTCTATGCACTATTACCTTCTGAGCATCTTCAGAAATATTTTACATATTTGTGAACATCACAAAATTGGGCTAAAGCTCTTTGAAATAAAAAGCTTTTCAAAGTATGCAACTTACCTGTCTGATAGTAAGATTCAGCTACAGATGGCTGCGGCTGAGCAGCTGCTGCCACTGCAGCTGCGGTTGCTGTGGGCTGCTGATAATATTGCTTGCTGTCATAAGCTACAGCTGGGGCAGTGGATCTAACATATGAATAGGAGTCCTAAGAAGAAACAGAGGGAAATTGTATATGTTCATTTTTTTTCTTGGAACATATGGGTTTAAGATCCTAAGATTAACTTTAAAATGTTAACAGAAGGAAAGTTTCCCATACTGTTCTACCTCCTTGTAAATTTCCTAGGAACGTCTCTCCTAAATTTGTATTTGGCTATGAGGCTGTATGTGGGCTATTGCCCTTTCTAGCAGCCCCTCCAGATTTAAATCCACATTGTTGGAGAGTGTCTAACTGCCAGAAAGACAAGGAGTTTATTTGACACCAGCAAGATTGCATAATATAGATAAGAATAACTCTAAATATTGTTGGAGAGGTTGTCAAAAAATAGGTACGTATGTGCATATGTGCTGGAATTGTAAATTTGTACAGCAGTTTTGGAAAATGGTTTTCATAGAAATAGAGAATATTCAGAATAGAAATATAGAAAGGAAACCAAGCATAGCATTGATGTCAATTTATAATGGAGAGAATGGGAACCAAGCAGAAAAGGATTTAATAACAAATTTATTAACGGCAGCAGGATTAATTATAGTAAGACATTGGAAAATGCAAATAAATGTACAAGTGGAGGAGTGGTATAAAGAAGTTTGGAAGATGGCAATAAATGATAAGTTAACATGTAGAATTAAGGTAAGAAGAGGAAGTTGGAAAGAAAGTGACTTTGATAAAATTTGGAAAGTATTTGTTAAAAAAGTATTACAGACAAAAGATGGGAGGTTACCTCCACGAGAAGAAATGAGATTCTGGAAAGAGTAGGTAAGGGATAATGGCTCCGGTGAAGGGGAGCACTGAGGTGGGGGGGGGGGGTAGGGGAATTAATATTCTTGATTAGAATTATAGTAAAGAATCTATGTTAACTTTTGAAATTAGTTAATAGAAAAATTGCAATGTTTATAGTAATTTTATGTGTTATACTAATTAAGTATTGATTGGATAATATAATGTATGATTATAAAATTAATAAAAATATATTTTAAAAAAACCAAAAAAAAAAACACCCAAGAAAAAAAAAAACATAAAATATCCAGAGTTTGCAGAAGAATTGCTGAGTCACTTTTTAAGGACCAAAGCATGCATGCATGAGTGCACATCTCTCCTGAAATTATCAAATGATCTGAAGTTAGTACTGAATAGAATTCAGCAATATCTAAGCTGGCATTAAACAAACAGACATCAGTGTACCTTTGAGTAGCATTTCTTGTACAAAAGAGAAGCCTTTATAACCATTCATTTCACCACAGATGACTAAATGCAACCCTCAACATTTACAACAAAAAGGGCTGTTTAGTCTCCAAACAGTCAATATTTTATACTCTAGATGGGAAATCTAGGGGTTAATTAATATTTGGAAGAGAAAATTAAGATTTATTCTTTTTAAAAGCAACACTTCTAGCTCTTACAAACTTTTTAAAGGACTCAAAAGATGTGAAAGTGATGTCTGGTGAAATCTTTTAAAGAACCTGATTGGTGGGGGGCGGGGGAGGGAAACAGGATTTCTGTTCATGTAGGAAAAGAATAAGACAAAAAACCCAAACTGCTTAGACTGACCAAAGAAGACTCAATACTTTTGTGGAGCAATTGATTATCTTAAGAATTTGGGTCAGTGCTTAGTTACTGAATAAGATTTCCTAGTTGTTCAACAATTCTGTGAATACTCAGGGGTACTCCTACTTAACATGTTTACTCCAGAAATTCAAGAAAGGATATAAAGATGGGGACTAACTCAAAGTGCATCAGACAAAGTATGTAATCAATCTATAATATATTGCATTCAAGATGCACTTTCATGTATCCTATAGTTTCATTTTTATAAATTATTTTCATGCTTTTAACCGTTCTAGTTTTAAAGGTATATTTGAATATGTGATGACCCTATAATACATTTTATGTATTTATACATACCTGAACAAACTGCACACATTGACCTAACATGAGTTCAAAGGAACACAGATGCTTGAGAGAATCATACATATAAATGCTTATTCTATACTTTTATCCTATTACCCATCACTCTTTACAAGGAAAAAGACTGAACTACACAACAGGAAAAGCAGGCAATGAGTGACAGTTTCCATATTAAATACACTTACCTGATAATTTTGTGTAGTGACTGGAGGGGGTGGTGGTGGAGCTTCTTGCTGTCTCTGTGTGTACCCATAGTCTGTTGCTGTATGTGCTGTAGGGTAACCTCCATATGCTGCAGCTGTTGCAGCAGCTGCAACAGCTACTGGAGCAGGCCTGGCTACTGCAACTGTTGCTGCTGCTGGGGCATAGGCAGCAGTAACTGTGTGTGCAGCTACAGGAGCCTGATGAACAGTGTAGCTTGCAACTGTAGTTGGGTGGGAATAAGCTACACCCGAAGCCGGCTGTTGGCTGTAATAGGAAGAGGACAAACAACATTGTTATGAAATAATAAATACAAGTGATACAAGAAAATAGAGCTCTATAAATATGTCTCAGTCCAAGTACATACGTAGAAGATTAAAGTAAGCTAGAAACACAACCGAAAGAATCTATGGCAGTGCTACTCAAAGTCTCTGGACCAGTGCCAGTTCCTAAATCTTTGGCTGCCAATCCCTGGTAAATTTGCAAGAAAGAAAGAAACAATTGTACCGAAAGGGCACACTAAAAAAAAATTGCCTGACTTTCATATCAGCTAACCTGAGAAGTACCTATCTATAATATAAAGTCAGTCTTAAGGTGATACCTAACTGACGGTATGCTATCCATTGGCAAATCAGACTTGTACTTCACCTACAGAGCTTTGTGCCCTTGCCCCAATTTGCTACAGAGGACTGAGGATACTCTAGAGAATATTTTGAGAGCTGCAGAGGAGAGGACAGAAAAATTAAGTTGTGAGCAGATGCTGGATATAACCTTTGGAATTTTAGTAAAGCCATCCAATGAGATGTATTTCTTTGGTGTCGAAAAAGCCCAGTTGTTCATACAGATCACATGGCATACATCTCCAGATTAGTGTCAAACCCACTAAATATCAATTTCACTCATATGCAGAACAAATACTGCACAGTCCCATGCATGTCTACGCAGATATAAGTTACATGGGACATAGCCCCAGGAAGTCTATATGATGCTTCAAAAATATCCATAAATCAATGTCAAGTTATTAAAGTTTTTTTAGTGATATCCATAGCATTTGGGATTCCAGATTACAGAGAACATAAAACTCTCTTGTTTCAGTGCTAGTTATGACCAATAAAGCCCTATATGGCTTAGATGCAGACTTATTTGAAAGGTACATACCTATACAAGCCTGCCAGTATCTTACAACCTTTAGCGGAGGGCTTTCTCTCTGTCCCACAACTGTCACCAGGCTCACCTGGTGAGGACACATGAGAGGGCCTTCTTGATGGCTGCTCCCTGGCTGTGGAATTCCCTCCCATGGGAGGCTAGGATCCCCCACCTCTCTGCTCTGCTTCTGCTAACAGGTAAAACATATATTTTTATTTAAACAGGTACCTGGTAACTAGGTGACTCTGCAGAAGGGTCTTTTGAATGAGGTATGTGGTACAGTTTTATCCTTATTGTTATGTTTTTAAAAATGATTTTATACTGTTTTTAATGATTTGATGTTTTATATAACTAGCTGGACCCAGCGTACCATATGCTGTTAAGAAACTCCCCCCAAAACGCCTGGTAGACCTCACGACAACGCTGTAAGGTAGGCCAGTGGATTTAAATTCCTCCTTCCCCTTGTCAGCATTCCACACTTTTCTTATAATTGCTGAGGGTGACTCACTCTGTTTGTCCTGCTGCCACCGCTGCCAGTTGACTGTCTGGGTTCTGTCCCAGCAGCAGCAGCATCCCACCACCAGTTGACTGCCTGGGTCCCGTCACAGCAGGAATAGAAATGATATTACTGTGTAGGAATTGTACAGCCCTGACACACTGTGAACTGGAAAGGCCTGCAGCCTTAGTAAATATAGCCAACAAAGCACAGTTGCCCCTTCATATTCACTGGGGTTTGGTTCCAGAAGCCCCCGTGGATACCAAAATCCGTGAATACTCAAGTCCCATTATATGCAATACTTAAATCCGTGAATACCAAATCCGTGAATACGGAGGGAAAACTATAATACGTTCTTTGCTCACTCCCCATATGACACTGGAATATATAGATATGCATGCGGGTGGTGATTGGCTAAGGGAGTGGTTGGGTATGTTTCCTAAGTGGCCAGTTAGCACACTGGGAAAGGCAACATACCCAAGAGAATTAGATAGATAGATAGATAGTTTTTAAAAGATTTTTATCATCAGGTTTTTAGTTGTGTTCTATTTTAACCTTGTTGTAAGCCACGAGCATCAGAAGAAAAGCAGGATATAAATAAATAAATAAATAACATCTTTTAAGTGTCTACAAGAACTAGAGACTTGATTTTTTAAAAAAACAGAAAGATGGGAACATGGGTCAGGTAATGATGTAAATGGACACCGTGTACTATGATTGGAACCCAAGAAAAATCAGTTACAGTATATTCCGGTGTATAAGATGACTGGGCGTATAAGATGACACTCCCCCAATTTTTAAGTTAAAATATAGAGCTTGGGATATACTCACTGTATAAGACTACCCACCACCACCCGCCCTCCCCAAAGCCCATCTCAGACTCAGGAAGGTCAGGAGCTGTCTAGTCGGAGGGGTGGCTGGCTGGGGGGGGGGAGTGTTTCCAGCCAAAAAGAGAGGTCCCCAAGAATCTGTACTGGGACCAGTGCATTCAGTTTAACCCATTCATTAATAATCAGGACTTCAACATTAGCAGTAATATGTTTAGGGTGCTTTAAATAAAAAGGGACAGTGAAGACCTCTAAGAAGTCTCTCCAGACTGGTATATTGGGCATTAAAATGTTGCGCTTTCATCTATAGCTAGTTAATATTTATTCAACTGCATGCATTATGTTTACCCACCCATACCCTCCCAACAACTGCACAAAGCAAAAATTGATCTTCTGGTGATAAAGTAGTAGACATGTTATTTCACAATAATTCAAATCTGAATCCAGGTTTTCTCCTGGGTTATATACTTTATACCACAGTTGTTTTGCAGTTGTGAACTGCAGTGGATCTAGGTAATGCAGTGTTTCACTGTGTTCAAGTCTTTTACCCCATCCAAGGAACAGCAGGGGTGACAAGATTGACAAGCAAGAACTGTAGAGCAGAATAATAGACCAGACTTTCTTATAGTCTTTTGTGCATGAAGGTTGTAAATAAACCAGATGCAAAGCAGGTAAAGCTGATATCCTCACGGGGAGCCCTTGTAAAAGCACAGAGGTTTGGCTGGGAACGCTCCCCCAGCCAGCCAGCCAGCCAGCCAAAGAAACCTCCTAGTTGCAGGGTGGCTAGCTGGGGGGGGGGGGGTAATAAGACGACCCCTGACTTTTGAGGGTATTTTGGGGGGTTCAAAAGCCATCTTGTATGCCGGAATATACGGTAACTGACAATATAGGCAACATTCTTTTCCCTTCTCACCCATCATTCTCTCCCATTGCTATGGTGCTCCTTTACTATTTCCCTTCCTTCCTGCAGTATTCAGGATAGCACGAATTTCATTCTCTCATTGTATGTGCACACAAAACCACACAAAGTCAAGTGTCCTCTTACCTCCAAGAAACTTGGTGTCTATCACCTATTAACTCATTGTTATTCCATAGGCTAGAGAGCCATTTTACACCAACTACAATTAATTAATGTGTTTTAAGAGCTAAAAAAACAAAAAAAAAAACAAAACAAAAAAAAACAACCATGGTGCACACCATTAGGGTTCTCTTGGTATGCATGCCATGTTTCAGCTATGTAGGTTTCATGGCCTTGGAGTTATGGTGGAGACAGACAGGCATGTACACTTCTATTATTTATCATATTTATCATTATGGTTTTTAAAATGAGTGAGTCAATTACAACAAGGAAGTAGAGGTAAAATCTCTGTCACATTCTCTGGTCTTTTTCACATTATGTAATTATAGCACTATGATACTACTTTAATAACCATGGCTCTATTCTACAGAATTCTGTGATATGTAGCTTTGTAAGGTACTTAGAATTCTCCATCAGAGAGCTCTACTTCTTCACCAAATTACAAGTCCCATAGGATGAAGGTTAAAGTGATACTGAAAGTACGGTAGTATAACTGTGGCATGTGAAAGAAAGATTCCACAGCAAACACACATCAGTCCAAATAAGGATGTTATTTGGCGAATGCCATCTATTTTGGGTCCCACAAAAAGTGATGGGAGGAAGAGAAAAGAGGTAAAATTATACTGTACTCCTAACCTCAAACATTTATACTAGTAAATCTGATTAACTTTCTCTTTCTTTCACAACAACGCTCAAGCAAAATGTGATTATTAGAGTATTAAGCAGCAAATCAATAGAGTACTATTTTAAAGAAAACGAGTTTTTGTTATGATGCAGACTAAACAGCCTTAGAGTTGGCATTTCTAAGGCCAGTATTGTTCTGCTACCATATTTACTTTTGCAAACCTGTTCCCCTTGCTTCTGCTACATCAAGCAGCGCTAGTGATCGAGTTTGCAAGATCTCATACACAGCAGGACCTGAAATTCTTCTCTGCGTGGGACTGATAGCAAAGCATCTTTCTATCTTGTATTATCAGCTAATTGACAAGAACTACAGTTGGTCCTCCACATTCATGCGAGTTAGAGGCTGTGATACAGTGGCGGGGGGGTCTTCTGCCTAAAAACCCCTAAGCTTCGCTTTGGAGATGCAAAGTTGGGATTCCTCTGCCTGGGAACTCCCTGAATTGTGCACCTATTGATCTAGCTGCTACCACCCTTTGAATTCTACCCCATTTTCAAGCTTTTGCCTGAACAATGCAAAGCTTCAGTTCCCGCAGAAGCCTGTTTTCCGTCTCCCGCTTCTTGCTCTAATCAGAAACAAGGAGAAAGCGACAGAACCCCCGAGAGCAATGCCTATCCAACTTTCAAGCTGATGCAAGGTCCCAAACCACTGCCACCATGTGATACTGCTGGGGGGTTCCTTCTGCCTGAAAACCCTAAGCTGCCCTTTTGAGACGCAATGTTAGGATTCCTCTGCCTGGGAACTCCCTGAATTGTGCCCCCTATTGATCTAGTGGCCACCACCCTTTGAATTCTAACTCCCTTTCACACAGTTCAAATGGAAAGTGTGTAGGGTTTCCTTTCTGTACTCCCTGTGTTACATAGTTGTTTCTGTGACCATGGTTACCCTTGTACTGTTTTGGATTTGCATACATGCTTTAACTCTGCTCTTTTCTAACTCACAGGTTGAAATCCCAGCCGGTGTGGTTCCAGCTTCCAGCTGTTCCCAGACCATCTGAGATTTGGGGGGCGTGTGATAATGGGACTCCATCTCCCATTATCTGCCAGCTCAGCAATCAGGTAAACAAAAGGTTAACTAGAACTTGGAGAAAGGGAACACCTTTAAGGTCAGTATTATCACAAGATGTCATAGGTCACAAGAAAGACACTGACCAATCAAGACACACAGAGTTGTGACCTGCAAGGTAATATTGCATATACTGCCTTGGTGCCACGAGGCAGAGAGATAACAAAGGGAGTTCTGAGATGGGCACATCTCACCACAGCCTTCCCAAAAGGGCTCTGGGGCTTTGAAGCCCCAGAGCCGCTTCGGGAAGACCGGAGAGGTTGGCGGGCGGGCAGCTGGCCTCGCCCTGGCCTTCCAGAAGCAGATCTGGGGCATTGAAGCTCTGGAACCAGTTTGGGAAGGCTGGGGAGGTTGGTGGGTGGGATGTTGGCCGGCCTCCCCCCTGGCCTTCCTGAAGGGGCTCTGGGGCTTTGAAACCCCAGAACCGTTTCGGCAAGGCTGGGGAGGTTGGCGGGTGAGTGGCCGGCCTCGGACTGGCCTTCCCGAAGGGGCTTTGGAGATTGAGAGCCCCACAGCTGCTTTGGGAAGGATGGGAGGGGTGGAGGGAGCATGGTGGAGAGGCTTTTCAGCCGCCACCCCCCATCCTCCCAAAGCAGTGACAAGGCTCAGAAAGCTCCATCACAGCTTTGGGAAGGGTGGGGTGTGGCTGAAAAGCGCCTTTCCCGCGAACTCCCCGCTCTCCTGGGGCTTGCCTCTCCATCCCAAATGGAGCCAAGTCCCAGGAGAGCAGGGAGTTGGGGGCGCGGTTTGCTCAGCAAGCACTCCTCTGTTTAAATCGACTCCTCTCCCTTGTGTGCGAGGGAGAAAAGCTGATTTAAATGTGGTGCTTGCTAAGCAAACCGCAAATAATCAAAACCGCGAGAGTGAAAGCCACGAATGTGCAGGGGCAACTGTATTACCACCACCTCCATGGGAAATGGGATCACAAAGCCAGCATGCATGGCATGAACTGCCTGATGGAAGAGGTGGTCTTAAGTGCAATGTAGTTGCTGATTAAACTTGTTGAACACTGCTAGTTAAGTAGCAGCAACAAACTTGTAAATAATCAAATCTGTAGAAGTTAAACCCGTGAAAGTCAAGGGCCAACTGTACTAATTTTTGATGATCTTCCAGGGACTGGGTGTGCAAAAGGAGAGTCCTAGCTGAATACTGAATAACAACTCACTAGAGAGAACTTCCATCTACTACTTAATTCCTTGCTGCTCTTTGATATGAACCATTTTTCAGGATGACTGATTTACCTCTACTTTCACCCCCTGGTCCTTCTTGAATTCCATCTTCCCCTACTCTGTGCATATACAAGTACTCATTCCTGAATCAACATTTTAAAATTTCTTTTCTATTCTGGTTATACATAGGAATGTGCATAGTTTGCCTCTATTTCTTCTTATTTAATAATGTGTAATTTTTTTGTAATTTATATGAGCAGTACACCACAAAGATTTTTTGGACCATTAGACAGACACATCTCAATTGAGAAAGCCTCTGACAATGAAGCTCCTTTTCACAAAACCTTAAATAATAACCCAAAGCCCCCTTTCCTCCTTGCCCTCTATCTAACTGGATGTATTTTAGCGGCATCAGCACTGGAAGGATGAAGGAGGATTGGAGAATTCAGTGTCAGGCTTCAGCAGAGTATCTGCAATGAACAATGTAATAAACAAAGCTTGAGCTGTGAAACAGCAGGATTCTACAGTAGCCAATCCTACTGAATTTATTTATTTGATTTATACCCCCCCTTTCTCCCTGAATAGCTGTATTTCCCTGACTACAACAGGCAAGGTAAATAGCAGCTGCCTCTAGAACAATTTACTGAGCATGCGTAAACAAGCAAAACACAGAGAGAAGGAACAGATAAGTCTGCCTCAGCAGGTTATCAAAGCATAGATCAGTAAGTCTGACTACCAAAATCAAAATCATAAAAAAGGAAGGCTGGTGAAACAATTACCTGGTTGTTTCCCTTCACATGTGCATATTGTTAATTTTGAATAAAAATGTGCTGAAGCATTTTGAACTGTTCTTTATTGTGTGAGGTAGGAACCTACAAACAGAATCAGAAACAGACAGAATCTCCCCTCCTTTTCCAGGCGGGGGTGGGTTGTTCCTGCAACCCACCCCCATAGTGAGTATCAACTTCTCATTCTCAGTGAGACTGCAGGACCAATCCACAACCTCGGGGATATACCCAAGCCAGCCAACTCAAGGGAGGGATTAACACGCTATTCATTAATCAAAGAATGCAGCACTGTTCTACCAAAAGCTGCCTGACTAGATTCAAACCTGTCAACTTTGTAGTGCTGGATAAACATTGATGGTTCTTTCCATCCTGCGGCTCTATAGACATCCTCTATTGATGCAGTCACTCTATATGCTGTTGTTCTTGCCATAGATCTGGTTGAATTAGCCGATACACAATTTGGTTTAGGAACTCTCGTTAAATCATAACATTGAAGAATGTAGCTTTTCAACCATCTGGATAACATCTGTTTGGAAGCTTTATAACCTAAAATCCTTGGATTATAAGATATAAACAGCACCTCTCTTCCTCTAATTCTTTTTGTCCTTTTAATATATATATTCTGACAGCTCTTCTAATCTCTAAAGTACCACTGCTTCTCCAGCGAATGTTTCAGGTTAAGAAAAATTATGGGTAATTCCAACATGTGACTGTTAGCTCTCATAAACATTGTTTTAGGCAGAAAGGTGGGATCCAATATCAATGATAATTTGTCCATCCCAAATCTGCAAGGATTCCGATCAACTGACAAAGCTGCAAGTCCTGACACATAGCACGCTGAATTTATGGTGAGCAAGAACAGAAGTTTAAATGACAAATATCTCAGGAAAGTGTTCTTCTCCTCAGATGCCAAAATTGACAAAGAGATTGATCACAGATTAGCAAAGGCATATAGTACATTTGGAAGACTTCACAAAAGAGTCTGGAGCAATAAACCTGAGGCAAAGCACAAAAATCAGTGTGTATAGAGCCATTGTACTGTCTATTCTCCTTTATGGATCTGAAACATGGGTCACCTATCGCCACGACCTACGACTCCTCGAACGCTTTCATCAGCGTTGTCTACGCACAATCCTAAATATACACTGGACTGACTATGTGACGAATGTTGCTGTCCTTGAGCAAGCAGGGATCACCAGCATTGAGGCCATGATATTGAGAATACAGCTGCGCTGGGCAGGGCACATTTCTAGAATGGAGGACCATCGCCTCCCAAAAATACTACTCTACAGTGAACTTGCCACGGGTCAGCGTAAGAGGGGTGGTCCAAAAAAGCGATACAAAGACTCCCTGAAACAACATCTCAGGCTCGGCCAAATTGATTACCAACAGTGGTCCGCCCTGGCCTCACATCGGGAGGCATGGAGACGCACTATCCACAATGCTGCAGCCTTATTTGAGAACTCACGCGGAAGAAGTCTTGAAGAGAAACAACAACGCAGAAAGAATCACAACCCAGAATCATCACCCAAGGAGACCTTCAGCTGTGCTTTCTGCAACCGGACTTGTTTATCTCGGATTGGCCTTTTTAGTCATCAGTGCGCTTGCAGAAAGTGCGGGATGAGTCCTTCCTGAATCTTCATTTGCGAAGAAAAGCCAGAGACAGAGTTCTTTAAAGGCTCGAATGGTCTCCCCATCAAAACATCAAACACTAAGTTAACGTTCCAGTAGGGAAATCCATGAAATATTGGTGCAGACTGCCAAGTAGCTATTCTTAAAAACCTTTTAATATGAGGATGAAAAGATAATGGTTTCCCTGAGTCCAACAATACAGAAGACAATTCTGACACTTGCCTTCTCAAGGCATTAGGTCTCAAACCTTTCTCCAAACCTTCCTGCAAGAACTCCCAATACATCCTTCACCAAAACATCTTTCAATTTTACTAACCTGTTCGAACACCATTTCCCAAATGTCTTCCATGTACAGTTGCCCCTCCACATTCGCAGTTTTCAGTTTCGTAGTTCCAATTACTCGTGGTTTGCTCAGCAAGCACCCCATTTAAATCAGCTTCTCTCCCTCCCACACAAGGGAGGGGAGCTGATTTAAATGGAGTGCTCCCCAAGCAAACCGCCGTCCAACTCCCAGCTCTCCTGGGGCTTGGCTCCGTTTGTGGTGGACAGCCAAGACCCAGGAGAGTGGGGAGTTCAGGGCAAAGGTGCTTTTCAGCCACCCCCGCCCTTCGCAAAGCAGGGATGGTGGCTGGCAAGCCTCCCCCCTTTCCAGCCAGCCACGCCTCCGGCCTTCCCGAAGCCGCAGTGGAGCTCCCCAGCCCCATCGTGGCTTCAGGAAGGGTGGGGTGGCTGGCAAGCCTCCCCCCCATCCATCCAGCCACCTATCCACCCATCCCAAAGCCGCGATGGGGCTCCCCAGACCCATTGTGGCTTTGGGAAGCACAGGGGGTGGCTGGCAAGCTTTCCCCGTCCAGCCAGCCACCCCTCCACCCTTCCCGAAGCCGCGATGGGGCTCTACAGCCCCATCATGGCTTTGGCAAGCGTGGGATGGTGGTGGCTGGCAAGCCTCCCCTTCATCCAGCCAGTCCCATCACACTTCGGGAAGGGCAGAGGAAGGGCTGGACAGGCGAGCAGGAGGGTTGCCAGCCACCCCGCACTTCACACAGCGGCAAATGGGGTTGAAAAGCCCCGTCACCACTTTGAAAGTGTGTGGGGGTGTTGCAGGCAGGTGGGGGAGGCATATTTTTATTCATGTTTTTTTCATATTCACGGGGGTCTTGCGCCCTTAACCCCCACGAATGTGGAGGGACGACTGTATTCCCATAAATACTGAATTTAATTTTGCCTTGATCGCAAAATAGCACTTTTTACTGATACAAAATACCATTGTGTGATGCTATGGGGGTTGGTCAGGGTGCTCACTGCCGTCACAGGACAGACCCCAGGTTCACCTAGAGTCAGAGGGGACCCCAAGGATGGCCACGCCGGTTGACCTGAGTCACAGAACATCGGCAGCAACAGCAGAAACGACATGAGCCCTGAAAAACCAGGGCATCAAGGTGGAAGGGGAGGAGCTGGATGATACGAGAGGAGGGTGTGGAGAGAGGGGAAATGAAAAGGGAAAGGAGCCAACAGAGCAAGGAAGAGGAGGAAGAGGTAAATAGAGAGCTGAGGGGAAATGGAGAGACGCGATGCTGGGCAGCTAAGGAAGGTACTCAAGGGAATGGGTGGGGAGACGGAAACAAAGGCTTTAGCAGTAACGCCGGGAGAAGGGAGTGAAAGGCAACAGGAAGGACAAGAGGCCATGGGAAGGGAGAGAAGAGGCAGAGAGGAAGTCCCTTCTGACCATGAGTCTGAGACTGCCCAGCCCAGGGGAGGGGAAAGAGCCTCATAACCGCCTAGCCACCCAACCTTTTCTGAAGCTAAACTGGGAGAGGGAGCTGGGGAAAGGGGAAGGCACAAGTGGACCTGTGGTAGAGTGATAAGGCTTAGAGAGAATGCAAAGTGGGAGAAGATGGAGAAAGGGCAGAAGGGGCCAGAAATCTATTGGTAAAGGAGGAGTTGATACAGTTTATGTGAACCCTGGAGTTAAGGGCTTTAAATGTTGTTCCTGTAAGACTTGTAAGGGGGTTAAGAGGGGGCAGTCTGAAGGGAAGACGTGTACTGTATCCTCCAACTGTTTTAACATGTTTGTTTTTGGGTGCAAGTAACAAACCCTGTAGTAAATTGCAGGTATTGTGCTAAACATTTCTGCCAAATTTGTATGGAGACCAAGGGAAGAGGAGTCCTGCCCCACGTTGAGGGGGGCATTCCTACACCTTGACTCTTTAATTTCTTCCTTTCAAATTCCATGCAGCTAAATTTAGCCATTTTGGAGTCGGATGTATTAATTGACTTTGAAGAAGTAAACCCTTCAACTGAGGCAGATGAAATAGACTGTACCGACATCTACATCAACATTGCGAATCATGGTCTGAGGCCAATATGGGACAATCAGAACCACATGCACCCCCTCGTTTTATTTTTGCCAGAACTCTCTGAAGTAATGGAAGCATAGGAACTGAAGCTTTGCATTGTTCAGGCAAAGTTTTGAAAACGGGGTAGAATTCAAAGGGTGGTAGCAGTTAGATCAATAGGTGCACAATTCAGGGATTTTCCAGACAGAGGAATCCCAACTTTGCATCTCAAAAGGGAAGCTTAGGGGTTTTCAAGTAGAAGAGTCCCCCCCCACCCGCTGTATCACAGCCTCTAACTCCCATGAATGTGGAGGATCAACTGTAGTTCTTGTATGATATGTTATGTTTCAATAAAGATTATTAAATAAAAAAAAATAAAGATTTTTTCAGGTCCAACTCTACCTTCTCCTGGCCTTTTGCCTTTAGCAAGATGTCCAAATATGGAAATACCAGCATTTAGTGCTGTTGAAGAAAAGCTATTACCAGAACCAACACCTTGGTAAATACTCTCTGGGCCAAATGACAGTGTCCTAAACCGATAATGATGGTCACTGTATTCGAAACGCAGATACTGACTGCTGATTGAGTTCACTGGAATGTACAATTAGGCCTCCTGCAAGTCTATAGAGAGCAAGAAGTCACCCAATTCTAGATTGTTTAAAATTGTCTTTAATGTTAACATCTTGAACTTTTTGTATTGGACAAAATTGAGATACTTGAGGTCCAATACCAATCTGTATCTCCCACTGTGCTTGGGTACAGTGAAATATAGGGAATAAACCCCTTGGAATCTCTTGTTTTGAGTTACTAACACAACTGCTGCTATCTGCAGCAAATTATTGACTTTGCATTGAAGATCTCCCTCTTCTCTAGATTGCTTGATACTGCTGATGGCAGAAAGCTTCCTTTCGGTCTTTGTTGAAACTGAATGTTGTAACCTATGGACACAACTTCTAGTAGCCATTTGTCCAATGTTCTATGTTGCCATAAGTCACCAAAATGAAGACGTCTGCCTGCCATCAGTATTGCGTTTGTATCAGTACTGTATTTTCCCACCCCTACGAGAGGGGTTTGTTCCTCTTCTCACCTGCTGTTGTCCTTGTTGCTTGAATAGGAACTTGGACCTATTCCATTAAGATCTAAATGCTCTTCAATCCCTGTGTTTTTGATAACTCCTTCCTCCATGAAATTGTCATTCATAAAAAACTTCCTATCTGCTTTTTTTTACTTGATGGCAAAACATGCTTTTTGTCCTTTCCTTCAACTAATACCTTACTTAGACCCTTTTTGCCAAATAACAATTTATCTGTGAATGGTATAGTAACTACGTTGCTTCTGGCTTTAAAATCTACATCCCAATGCTTAAACCATAGAGATCTTCTACCTACAGCTACTGATGATATTGACCTATCCACATAGGCTGCTGCATCATAGCTTACCTTTGCTATGTACTTTAGTAGCCTTTCTAATCTTTGTAACATTCTTTGTAAAGTGTGGGCTAATATGTCCTCTGAATCCAAAACAACCTGGACCTGCTCTGGCAAACATCAATGATGCTATCGATGCTCTGACTGTCAAAGCTGAAGCTTCATGCGCTTTCCTCAAATACAAATCTATGCTCTTTTCATCCCTATTCTTAAGGAATGTGTCTCCCTCTCTAGGAAGAGTGGAATAGAAATAAGGGGCAAAACCGACACGTCAACCAATGGAATTGCTAATTATTCCATTACTTCTTAAAGAATTTCTTCATACCAAAAGGATTTCCCATTCCTGTGCCATTAATTTTTTAATCATTTCAGGTAATGGGATTTCAGTATCTTGGACTGTGATTTGTTGCAATAATGTAGCTAATTTACTAGACTGTTTCTGCATATTGACATATGTTGAATCCTGAGCTCAGACCTAAAGTAAATAATACCTTTTTAAACAAGTTTTTGAAATGATCCATGTGAAAAAAGTCTAGATTTATTTACTTCTTTTTCTATTTCTTTGTCTGAATCATCATCTGAAATACCTTCTGTCATCTCCTCCCCAGAATCATCAGATTCTAGAACTGGATCCAAAAAACCAACAACACTATCATTCATTCCTCTTTTATTGGAAACATTTTGCATTTCTAAATTCTTTGTATTTTCTTTACATTTTACAGACTTAGAAACAATTTGTCCTGAAGGTTTTTCTATTTTTTGAGTCTCTAAATTTAATGCCAATCTTTGCTCTTGACTTCTAGTATTTTGACTGTCTATTCCATTATTTTCTTGAGTTACTATATCACTTTGAGACAACAAATTAATTAAATTCCCTTAATTATTTATAATTCCTGACCCAAATGAAAAATTTATATTTAATGCATTAGATGAATTCATACCATTTAAAAATTGCTGACTATTTAAAGTTGATTGTATTCCAGCTTGCACCTCTGCTCTAATTAGCTCTCTCAGAATACTTGCTGATGCTGAATTAAGTGGCTGCTGATTATTGCTTAAATGAACATTCTGAACATGTGACTGAAACTGTTGAACTGGCTGTGCTGAATATGGTCTTCAGCAGTTTTCCATTAAAACGCATGCCAAATGATTCATGAATTGACTGTGCGGGCTGCAGATTGAAGCTCCTCTGCTTAATTTCTGGCTCAGAGTGCCAGTTTTTAAAGCTGCTTTGCTTACGTCTGTATTTGTGGCTCTAGGTTCTGAAAAGCTCCACTGAGACTCACTGACGTGTCCTGATTGGTTGCCTGCTACTGACTGTTCCACCCCCTTCCAAAGTGTGGAATCCTTGTTTTCAAAATGGTGATCAGGGGTTGCCTCTGTGATTTTAAGCCCTGCAGCTCCTTTGCCAGTATTAACAGACTCACCAGGTACTGATTTTACTTTAGCCTTTATCTTATTTATCTCTACTTTTTTCTTACCAGGCCAAATCACCTAAATTTGCTTTGCTTTCTCCCGATTTATCAACTGCTGCTGAGACCAGCTTTCTGATTAGCTCTCACTTGATGAGAGGAATATTTTCTTTAGCAGTGACTCTGCTTCTTGCTTGGAGACCTGTTGCTCACTTGGCTGTTGACTTGAATTCTTATCCGTATCATTACCTGTATTTTAGTTCCTTCTCTCCGTAACCTGCTTACTAGCATTCTTACAGGTAGGGTTAGCCAACAAAGCCCCTTCCGGTTGACACCTTTGCTTCTCTCAAGGCAAATGGAATCGTCTGTAATGTCCTCCACTTCATTTTACTTTCTCTTTTTACTAGCTAACTCAGATGCCATACCTAAGAACTGTTCCTATTTTAAGGTACTCCTAATAGACAGAAAGGAAAGAGAGAAAGTTCTCTTGACTGGTTGGCAAGGCAGGAATTAAAACTAAGGAGAGAGAGAGTAAAGCAACTGATGTAACATTTTGGAATTTGGAATCCTGCCTTGATCAGCTGGCACCAGGGATAAACCCAGAGGTTGTGGATTGGTCTTGCAGTCTCACTGAGAATGCCAAGCCTTGAGACGTTTATACGGTAAGCCATTATTTAAAATGACTGATACCACTCTGCTCCACCTCAAGCACCCAAAATGGTGGGGAGCACGGAGCTCATCCATCCACTGTCATCATCATCTGTTTCCAGCAGTGCCCCATGGATAAGTCAACCCAGCTTTTGGGTGGGAGGTCTATTTTTGACCCCCAAAAATTCAATTTATACACAAACATATACAGTAGTTCAAGATTTCCCAAATCTTGGCTTTGTCATTAATCAGAATGAGGTCAATTTCTGTCAAGAAATCAGAAGACTAGGATGGAATGGGGTCAATTTCTGTCAAGAAATCAGAAGAAGACTAGGACTTAGAAGGGCATTTAGAAAAGAACTAGACAAGACTCTGAAGTGTATTTCACTGAATACTGAAGTTAGCACTGTCCATGCCATCATATTTCCATTTTCTTTGTATGGTTGTGATAGCTGGACAGTGAAGAAAGCTGATAGGAAGAGAATCAACTTATTTGAAATGTGGTGCTGGAGAAGAGTTATACAGATACCGAGAACTGCTAAAAAGACAAATAAATGGGTTCCAAAGCAAATCAAGCTACAACTCTCCCTAGAAGCCAAGATGACTAAACTTAGACTATCATACATTGGACATGTCATGAAAAGACATGACTCTCTAAAAAAGGCAATAATGCTTGGTAAGGTAGAAGGCAGTAGGAAAACAGGAAGACCACACTACAGATGGATCAACTGAATCAAGGAAGTGACAGCCCTGAGTCTGCAAGATCTGAGCAGGGCTGTTGATGACAGGGTGACTTGGAGGTCTCTCACTCCATAGGGTCACCATAAGTTGAAATCAACTTGAAGGCAGTTAACAATATCTTCACTTTACTCATGTAAATAGATATACGCATTTACAACACATTTATGAGTTGACTTTTTAAAAAAAGACCCCTAGGATCATGAATAAATCTTAATAAATTTGAAATACATTTGAAGTTGGAAGCATAGTATAAATTCCATTCAACAAGGGCAAGTATTCTTTACCTTCCTGTCAGCCTGACTGGTTAGCAGCTTTTTAGAGAAGAACAGAAGCAGTAGGGACTGGTCCAGGTTTGTACTCTTACCAATCTCTGAAGGAAAAGGACAAGACCTACTCCCTCCATATCACACTACAGAGCAGGAGTGGAAATCATGTGGCCATCCAGATGCTGTTGGATTGCAAGTTCTAGAAGCCCTAATCAGGCCAATTATGAAGAATGGTGGGAATTGCATTCCAATATTTGAAGGGCCACATGCTTTCTCTGCCTTTTGTAAAAGCTTTAGGAAGAGGCAAATTTCTCTTTCACTTGCAGGATGCTTCTAAGAAGAGCAGAGGAAATAGAAGTCTTGAGGGAAATGAAGGTTGGTATGGTGGTTTGAGCATTGGACTCTGATTCTGGAGATCAGGGTTTGAATGCCCTGGAAATCCACTATAGGAAAATCACAGCCTCAGAGGAAGGCAAAGGCAAACTCCCTCTGAACAGTTGTCATAAGTTGGAAACAACTTGAAGACATGCAACAACAAAGTGTTTTTGTAGTACGTTTTGCAGAAGCCAGGAACAGCAGAACAAAGCCTGCTGCTTTAATCCTTCTCCAAAGCTTTCTTCAACCTAGAAAAATCCACACCTCTGTATATATTGCCAATAACAAAGAGGTTGGAAAGAACGTCAGAAGTAAACTCTTCCAGAACACGGCCTCACAGCCCGGAAAAAAACTCAAGGAAAATCTATATCATTACATCTTGTTGTTAAAGAAGACAGACTTTAGTTTTTTTCCTCTTGTAGACAAAATCTTGGTATCTACAGACTCATATCTGTGCAAACAGGTCACCACAATCAAGTGTTCAGAAGTCAACAACTTCAGTGCCTCATCATGATCTTTTGCACCATGCACAATGCCTCATCATGATATTTTTCACCATGCTGTAACAGGTTAGGATACAACCTTAGCATTATTGGGGTGGGGGGAGGCAAAATAAAGCATTCAAATTGCTTCACTGGAATGTTTATTTTCAGAGGTGTGGCTATGGGTTTAATAATTTACAATTGTTATCAGATGTGGCTACAGCAGAAGACACATATTTTCTAGCCATGTATGGAGCAGGAGAGGGGGAAAACCCTTGATGTACTATTTGTACTAATGAAATATACCTAGACAACCTTTACAAGCAAAATTCAACTGTGCATCAGTTTCACTTATGTCCACTGCTACAAGGCAACACATTTTCAGTTTTCTATCTTGTCTGGGAATGTTAAGGTATCACCCTGCTTACCAGTTAAATGTGGCTAGAAGGTGATTGGTTGAAACTATTCCATCACTGCAGGCTGCAACCGCCAAAAACCTCCCTTTATCTCATTGCTTCCAACCACAAATCAGGTTGCAAATGTGTATGTGACTGCAGATGGACACCTGGTCTGCTTTGTACTGTATTTTGTAGTTTTGTGCTGGCCAAGTGCAGTAACAGAACTGATGGGGAAGAGGAACATGTTAACCTTCAGAATGAAAATCCTGAAAAAACACTATGCTGCTCATGAAAACCTTCAGAATGACATTCTTCATGAAAAGCTGGAGGTTGAAGACTCCAAAGAAAACAATAAGTACTATGACATGCTTTCTATTCAGAACAGAAGGCAGTAAGCAAGTAATTTATCATTGCATAGGATTTTGTTATTTTACTGGTAAAATAATGGTTCCCTATAAATACGTATAAATGCACTTATGCAAGCTGAAAAATTAAGACTGGCCAGGTGCTACAATTTAATCATACTCCTACATATGAAGGACAGATTTCAATGACTTTGGACAAAGTTGTAAAGACAAGTTGCCTTATAAATTTCAGTGTGTAAGATTTCATCTGTTTCAAATTTTCATCCTACTACAGACATTTAAATCTTGGTGAAATTTCTCTGTTGTGGTAACCTGGCTGGAGGCTGTTTTTAATAGTATAACTTGTGAAAAAAAGACACATTGGAGATCATAAATGGAATACCTTACAATGAAATAAAGGTATTGCTGTTTTGTGGATTTGGGATGGTTTTGTATTTTGCAACATGGCCAACACAACTACCCTTGGAATATAAACATGGTTGTAGAAAATATAGTCGTGTGCCTGACTGATACAGAACCAATCTTAGAGTCATCTTCCATAGTCACACAACGGCTGCAATTTTGCTAAGATAATGGATGCTGTTCATGTGACATTTTGGGAGAACTTCTTATATGTTTTTAGGTACCAAATTTCAGCTTTTAAGGAGCGGAGTATTTAAACTTCTACATATACATGTACAGAACTAAACTGTGCTTTGCATGAGAAGCAGTTGCATGGTGGCAGTACACGTAGGCAAACATGTACAGAACTGAGCTGTACTTTGTGGGAAAATATCAGAACTACCCAACATAGTAAGACTTACATCTGCTCCCATATGTTCCATATGGCCTAGTTGGGTTGAATTCCCAAATTGGGTTGAATTCCCAATTTGCAATTCAACTCCCAGACCAATAATAAGCCTCAAAGCTTTAACTTACTGGTGGCTTCTGTGTCAATTTATCTGCTCCCACTGGCTGAAAGAACCAAGCAGGATTGGAAACTGTGAAGTAGCATACTGGCTGCTTATCAAGAATTCTAAGAAATTCTGCCCTAAGAAATATAGGACAGATGCAAACTAGTCCTATATTTGAGATGAAGCACTTTCCATGTGCAATTCTCTCACGTCTAGCCTATGGATTGTTGGTCTTTACCATGTTGATGATATATTTTTAATCATTTTTTAAAGAACGATTGAAATACATCAACAACAAGGTAACGAACAACAACTATCAGGTCTATGAAACTGAAAAGAGCTAACAAAAATTACGATTCACTGATATATCTGCTTAGTCAACTCTCAATGCAGATATGGTCATAAATAACTGATTTGTTGTTGTTGTTAGTATCCCTTCTCCTTTTCTCTATGCAACTGATAACATCCTTCCAAAAAGGGTATTTGCTTGAAGACATCTTGTTTATAACACTTCTATCCTTATCAACTGTGAGCCTTAAAATATCTGTGTGCCATGAAATATGCAAATGTTTACTCCAAATAAGGGACTGCTTTAACTGAAAGAAATACTGCCCCAATTGTTAAAACTGTACAGATGCAACAATTTCACTCTGCATGTGACCATTTGTGAGTCAAAAACAGCAGCAGCATTGTATTTCCACATTAATTTGGCGTAAGAAAATAAAAAGATGTTAGATTTCAAACTACAGCAATTTTTAAGATAATATTCAGGTCTGAGAAATACTAGTTTTACAAAACATCAAAGCATCTACTAAATAACAAAACAAAGCAACTCTTAATTAGCCAGGTTGTCCATTTGTATCTATTATGAGAAGATTTTAAAGCTGTGATCAAGTAAAAATACAAAAGACCTTACTTAGAAGACCTGTTGCCAGTCTTAGTGAGGAAAACTTAACTTAAATTGATTTTCACTGCTGATAAGTCTTAGGTAAGCCAGACAATTTATTTTTAAATCCTCTTCAAAAGCTTAGTAATTGTTCAACTTTTAAAGTTACTCAGTTCTACATTTCACTTGTACTGCCTGATCATATAATAAAAGAGAAAAATGCTTCTCTGTACCATATTAAATATACCTCAATGAGGTTGAGTGTCCCTTATCTGAAATGCTTGGGACCAGAAGTGTTCTGTATTTCAGATTTTGGAATACCTGCATGTACATAATGAGGTATCTTGGAGATGGAACCCAAATCTAAACACAAAATTCATTTATGTTTCATATATATCTTATACACATACCTTAAGGTAATTTTATACATAATATTTGTAATAATTTTGTGCATGGAACTATGTTTGTGTACACTAAATAATCAGAAAGCAAAGGTGTCACTATCTCAGCCTCCCATGTGGTCAATTTTGGACTATTTCGGAATTATAGATAAGGAATACACAATCTGTACCAAAAAAAGAAACAGCATGTATATAGTATTTTACAATTTCTGGAGCACCTAATATGCGTATTACAGACACCTTAAAGACTAACAAAGATATTATTGCAAATAATTCTTTGATGTTTCTATTCCTACAGACTAACATAGTTACTCCTTTGAAAACATACTTATTTCTTGGTTTTATGCTTAGAATAAGAACTGTATATTACATAAGATTATTTAAATTTAGTCTGACCCTAACTAGCGACTACAAATACTATATAAAATCTGCACTATTATTTTTTATGCTATGCTTGTTCTTTCAGTGCCTGTGCCGAATATATCCACTGAGATGCATTATTAGGTTACCATCTCCTCTTTTATTTTTAAGTGCCAATTTGAGGCTTATCTTTTATTTTGTGTACAGTGCTGCCCACTTTTCTTTCCTCTTGAGGCACAATTTGAATCAGGGATTGAAAGAATAAGCTATTTTTAAACTTTTTTTCTCTTTTGAAAAACATGCACCCTTTTTGAGCTTCACACTGTCAAAATACTACTGACAAGGTCTTCCATAACCACGAGTGGAAAATATAAATGAAGACTGAGTGCATTCACTTTGAATAATCTAGTTCTTCAGTTTCAGCTATCTGATGAATACCTACAAACTGAAAATTGAGATTAATAGGTATGCATAATAGGGAAGTTAAGAACTACATTTAAAAACTATAAATCTTCCACACATGCACCAAATGTGAATTTAGTGTGCCTGGATTCATTTGAGATTAAATACAATTTTACCTTTAAGCTCAGAAATGGGCACATTCTTTAAAAAATTACACTGATGGATATGCCGCAGAGGGGTGGGATATAAATAAATTTTATTATTATTATTATTATTATTATTATGATGCACAGAATAGTAAGAGGAAACAATGCACAATATGCATACATAATGCCAATCCACTTCTGTTTGGGACTATGAGTTACTTATATAGCAGGGATGGAAACCTTTGTTCTCTAGATATTTTGGATGAAACTTCTATGAAACATTATTACTGGACATAAAAGGCTAGGGCTACTGAGCACTCCAAAAGTCCAAAAACACCCAGAGGGCTAAAATTTTCCCAATTCTGATTTACAGACATTCAGTATAATGTTTTACTATACCCAAATATCATGCCCACCAACATCTCATATAGTATTTTGTACTGGCATAATGTCAGCAGGGGTATCACCAATTCCAGAAGTGTAATTCCAGATTACACTTATATACAGCATTCACACCTAAAGCTTATTACTAAGAAGCAGTTTTCCACCAGTTTTTATGGACTCCTAGTTGTAAGACAAATATTTACAAACAATTCAAACTGTTCCCACAAACTTTCACACAGTACAGTTGCACCAACTGCAGGAAAATGACAAGTGACAAAACCCTTATATAATGTATTTAATTTACAGTCAGCCCTTCTGTTAGGCCCTACATGCATGGCCTAGCAAACGATTGGTTCAGGCTGCATTTGACAGGCTAGGTAGGCCCTGTTTACCTATAGCAGAATGGATCAAGGACAGGTTTCTTTCCACAGCTGGAGGGAGCCGGAGGGGATGAGAATGTCATCCTACAGCCAAGGAGATTTTTGCTTTCTCTGTCTGTCTGATTGATGAGAGTATGCCTATTTGCTTTTCTATCTGCAGTCATTCATAAAATAGCCTTCTTTTTCAAGCCCAGAACTGGTGCATGGTCATTTTACTTCCTTCATATCATGAACCAGCAGAGCCCCCAAGCCAGGTGGTGCTGCCAGTGTAACATCTTCGTATCCACAAAATCTTTATCCATAGATTCAACTATCCACAGCTTGAAAATATTCCCCGTAAAAAAATCCAAAAAGCAAACCTTGCTATTTGCCATCTTATATAAAGGACACCATTTAACTATGTCATTGTATATAATGGGACTTCAGCTTTCACGGATTTTGGTATCCATGGGGGAATCCTGGAACCAAACCCCAGCAGATACCAAGGGTACACTGTATATAAAAATGCATCTCTCATCTTCATCAAGCATCATTATCAATGAAAGGTAATGACTGAGAGGAAGATAGGTATCTGACTCCTGTACTCCCATGGATGAGAACATGGAGAGGCCAATGTAGAGCGAAACCACTCACCAGTACAGTATTTGGCATGTTTTTTAACACATCCTAACTAAGACACCAGTTCCTGTCTGATATGGAAGCTAAGCAAGGTCAGCACCGGATAGTACTTGGGTGGAAAACTGTATATGAACGTTGTAGACTATATTTCAAAGGAAGGAACTAGCAAAACCACTTCAGAATATTGCTTGTCTAAGAAAACCCTATGAAATTCATGAGGTTGTCATAAGCCGACAGGCAACTTGACAGCACATATGCACACACAACTATCCCAGATAAATGGGGAAATATCAAGAATAAAAAAAGCTGTATTGATGAAAGTTGTATAAGAAAGCTCTATCTTCCTTTGACACCTATTTTCAGAGGAGGAACAAGGTATTTCACTGTGTTTGATCTAAAAATAAGCTAACTTAACAAAGTTTATTAAAGGAAAGTTTTTTCTCGAGAGTAATTGGAGAGAACTGTATCAAGTCAGATCAATAACCACCTGTCTGCTGCCCGCTGGGTCTCCCCCACACTTTCCAATGCCCTTCCAAACCCTCCAAAGAGCTTTCCAGGGGGCATGGGTGCCTGAAAGGGGGAGGAAGGGACTAGAAACTTCTACAAACTTGCTTAAATTACCTGATCTTAGGATCCAAACCACCAGGCCTTATGTACATGCTCAATTTGTGACAAATAAATCTTAAAGGCTGCAATTAATACTTGTAAGCAATTTTCCACTGAGCTCTTGGAACTCTGAGTAGACATGTATAGGTACTGTATTGTAAAATATCACAGAACTCTGTTTTTAAAAAAGGATTTGCAAACTCCAAGAAGGTTTTGAATACTGGTTGTCTGGAGGAGACATGGACAATAGTCTGTTTACAGTTTACTGGACACACACAAATAATAAAGTCACTTAGAACAGGAGACAGGAGGGAGGAGAAAGGAGTCAGAACATGTACTACTTCTGGGCTTCCTGAAGAATGTACAGGTAGACCAGCAGATCTGAAACAATTTCCAGGTGGGTTAGCTATGTCAGCCTGTCACACCAAGAACAACACTAAGGATTATTGTGGCACCCTAAATAAAACTTGTTAAAACTTGAAGCCCCTGAAATGTCAATAGACTTACTACTTGTTGTTTATGTGAATGACCGGATTCTAGCTGCAATATCTGTGCAGATTTACTTGGAAGTAAACCCCACTGAAATCCCTAAGATACATATATATTCTGGTGTGTAGCATTGCGTGCATACAGCAAGTGGAGCTGAGAGAAGAGGAGCAAGATAGTGCAGTGGTTCTTCACCTATCAGCAAAAGAGTTTTTAGGAATAATTTTCTTCTCCAAAGACTATCAATCATTTACAGCAGTGGTTCTTAACCTGTGGTCCGGAGACCCCCAGGGGGTCTGTGAAGGCTTGAAGGCTGCTCAGCCCACCTCATTTCTGCAATGGAGTGACCACATGACAGAAGCCAAGGCAAAGGCTGGATGGATGGCTTGGCTTGTGCATTGCTATTCAATCCTCTCTGGCCACAAAGGAAAAAAGTCTTCCCTCCCACTCCAATGACTCTGAAGGAAGGTTTCATAGATGGTACAATATCATCATCATCCTGTATTATCGTTATTATTATTGCTAGGGTTTTAAATCTTGAGTTTAAGTCTTGGGGAATCTGCGGAAACAAAGTTGTCCCTCCACATTCACGGATTTGGCATTCACGGATTTAAGTATTCACGGCTTGAAAAGATTCTTTAAAAAATAATCATCCAAAAAGCAAACCTTGATTTTGTCATCTTATATAAGGGATACCGTTTTGCTATGTCATTGCATATAATGGGACTTGAGTATTCACGGATTTTGGTATCCATGGAGGTGGGGTCCTGGAACCAAACACAAGCGAATGTGAAGGGACAACTGGTATATTTAAAGGGGGTCCCTGGTAAAGAAAAGGTTAAGAACCACTGCCTAAAGATATATACAGTTGTCCCTTCCCATTTGCTGGGGTTTGGTTCCAGGACCCCTCGTAAATACCCAAATCCGTAAATACTCAAGTCCCATTATATGCTGTCTCTGGCTTTTCTTCGCAAACGAAGATTCAGGAAGGACTCATCCCACGCTTTCTGCAAGTGCGCTGATGACTAAAAAGGCCCATCCGAGATGAACAATTCCGGTTGCAGAAAGCACAACAGAAGGTTTCCTTGGGTGATGTTTCCGGGTTGTGATTCTTTCTGCGTTGTCGTTTCTCTTCAAGACTTGTTCGGTGTGAGCTCTCAAATAAGGCTGCAGCATTGTGGATAGTGCGTCTCCACACCTCCCAATGTGAGGCCAGGGCGGACCATTGTTGGTGATCAATTTGGCCGAGCCTGAGATGTTGTTTCAGGGAGTGTTTGTATCACTTTTTTGGAGCATATGCAACGGCATAGCAAAATAGTATCCCTTATATAAGATGGCAAAAATCAAGGTTTGCTTTTTGGATGATTATTTTTTAAAGAATATTTTCAAGCTGTGAATACTTAAATCCGTGAATGTCAAATCCGTGAATATGGAGGGACAAATTGTATTCTGGGATGTAGTAGTGTGTGCTACCTAAGACTAGGTTGTAAGGAGTTGAGGGAAGAGGAGGAGGAGCAAGAGAGTGAAATTTAAGTATTCAGAGGGCGGATCTGAGCCTGGGCTCATTTTACGGTCCCACAAGGAGGCCTGAGCTTAACTCCGCCCTCACACGGTGCCACAAAACATACCCGTGTCCGCACAAACATATACAGTACACACACGCACACGCACACACACACAAACACGCGTGTCAGGGGCGGGAGAAAGAGAAGGAGGGGAAAGCAAAAAAGCAACCAGCCCAAAGCAAGGGAGGAGATGGAAATTTCCACAGAGCAGGACCCTCGCACCAGCCCACCCACCCAGTCCCAGTTTACCTATACTGGGCAGCAGCCCCGGTGTGGGTGAATCCGAAGTAGTTGCCGGTGGCCATTTTGGCATCTTCCCCCAGCCGGCTGGGCACTGTGGCGACGACATGGCGTGAATGGGAGAGAGAAGAGGAGGGAGAAAGCGGGGGGCTCGTCAGAAGCAGCGCCTGAGGCGAGGGGTCCCCGCTTCCTTCCCTCCCTCGCCCCCCCTCCCCATTTTCTACCGGCTGGCCAACGGCCCTGACTCACCATAGGTGAAGGAGACTACCGGGCATATGGGAATCATGGGTCCGGGTTGTCACAGAAATGGCGGCAGCTGAAACTGACCCTCTCCCGTCGCTGCTCCCTTTCGCTTGCCGTTGCACGCGCGCTGTCGCTAAGCCGCCTCTCCCCTCCCAACAACCATCCGCCGACACAAGATTCCTCCAGCAGCAGCAGCGGCGGCTAAGAGAGAAGTCAGGCCTCGTCTTCTGCGCAGGCGCAGCTTCGCCGAGAAAACGGTGGGGTTTAGGAAGGGATGATGGGAAACGGAGTTCTCTTCGAGAGGCTGTTCTCCTTTCGTTGCGGCGACGGGAAGGAAAGTTGTTCCAGAAGGAGAAGGACGACTGCGCCTGCGTTGGATCCGCGAAGACTGCTGGGAAATGTAGTTTGTCAAGCTTAATCTCCCCCCCCTCCTGTTTTGTCATCTTTTTCTGGCTTTTCTTCCTTCCTCAGAAAAGAGATTACCTGAAGCCATATTGGGGTTTAGACTCTTTGGGGCGTGTTGAATTATAAATAATTAAATGTTGCATAAAACATAACAAAAGGTTCATAAGGGAAATAGGAATGTATGTATGTGGAAAAGAGGGAGCTTGCAAACAGCAAAAAGCACTAGACCAGTGGTTCTTACCCCTTTCTTTACCAGGGATCCGCTTTAAATATCTTTTGTATATATCTATATATACAAAATATTATATATACAAAATATACAATATATATATATATATATATGTATATATATATATTTGTATATATTGTATATAATTGTAATATCTAACTTCTAATTTTAGTATAAAGGTGCACTGGGCAGGGCACGTTTCTAGGATGGAGGACCATCGCCTCCCAAAAATAGTACTCTACGGTGAACTCGCCACGGGTCATCGTAAGAGGGGCGCTCCAAAAAAGCCATACAAGGACTCCCTGAAACAACATCTCAGGCTCGGCCAAATTGATCACCAACAATGGTCCACCCTGGCCTCACATTGGGAGGCATGGAGACACACTATCCACAATGCTGCAGCCTTATTTGAGAACTCACACCAAACAAGTCTTCAAGAGAAACGACAATGCAGAAAGAATCACAACCCGGAAACATCACCCAAGGAGACCTTCTGCTGTGCTTTCTGCAACCAGGCTTGTTTATCTCGGATTGCCCTTTTTAGTCATCAGCGCGCATGCAGAAAGCGCCGGATGAGTCCTTCCTGAATCCTTGTTTGCGAAGAAAAACCAGAGAGAGAGAGTAAATATAATGTTTATTGGGGGAAAAAAAAGAGTGATTATAGTGTGTTTAGATTAAGAGGAAAAATGTATTAGTGTTAGGATAGATAGTTTTATTTTTGTATTAATAAGAAAAGAGGAAAACAATTTTTGTGTGTGTGTTATTGTTACGGCCTTCTGCAGTCGGATGTATTTTTCAGTAGAATGGTCTTATTCCAATAAAAAAATTTCTAATTCCCCCCAAGACTTAACTCAAGATTTAAAATTCTAACAGCAGCAGCAGCAGCAAAGACTTAGCTCAAGATTTAAAACCCTAACAACAGCAGCAGCTGATGCTGATGATGATCATAGAATCATAGAATTGTAGAGTTGGAAGAGACCACGAGGGCCATCTAGTCCAACCCCCTGCCACGCAGGAAATCACGATCAAAGCATCTCTGACAGATGGTCGTCCAGCCTCTGTTTAAAGACCTCCAAGGAAGGAGACCCCACAATGCTCTGAGGGAGTGTGTTCCACTGCTGAACAGCTCTTACTGTCAAAAAGTTCCTCCCAATGTTGAAGTGGAACCTCTGTTCCTGGAGCTTGCATCCATTGCTCCGTGTTCTAGTCTCTGGTGCAGCAGAAAACAAGCTTGATCCATCCTCAATGTGACACCCCTTCAGATACTTAAACAGGGCTATCATATTGCCCCTTAACCATCTTTTTTCCATGCTAAACATACGCAGATCCCTAAGTCTTTCCTCATAAGGCATGGTTTCCAGACCTTTCACCATTTTAGTTGCCCTCCTCTGGACACACTCCAATTTGTCAATATCCTTTTTGAATTGTGGTGCCCAGAACTGGACACAGTATTCTAGGTGAGGTCTGACCAAGGCAGAATAGAGCGGCACTATTACTTCCCTTGATCTGGACACTATACTTCTATTGATGCAGCCCAAAATCGCATTGGCCTTTTTAGCTGCCGCATCACACTGTTGACTCATGTTCAACTTGTGGTCTACTAGGACTCCTAGATCCTAGTATCCTAGATGATGATGATGATGATAGTACAATTACACCATCCATTAACCCTTCCCTCCGAGAAACTGGAGGGAAGACTTTTCTCCTACTTCTTCCTGCAAATTTGTGACTGGAGCAGATTGAAGAGCAATGTGCAGGCCGAGCCAGCCAGCCAGCCTTTGCCTTGGCTCCTCTCACATGGGCTGAGCTGACTTCAAGCCTTCGTGCAGACCCTCTGTGAGGTTAGGAACCCCTGACTGAGCTTGTCCAGGCATTTACCACTGACTGAGATGTACAGTCTCAGTAGAATCCATCTTGATTTTAGTACTAGTGCTGCCATACATGTATGTATCCCAGCTTTCTCCTAACTCAGATACCCAAGACAGCATACAACAAAATATTAAAAATAAATAACTAAAAAATGCTATAATATTAGCTTTCTTTTAAAATAGTTGTATATGTTACAGGAAGTAAATGAATGGAAAGACATAGCTGTGTTAGTCTGGATCTGTATGTAAAGGGCTCTTACAGTACCTTTGAGACTAAGAGAAAAGAGTAAGTAGCATAAGATTTCATAGACTTACAACTGCTTCATCAGATGCATTAAATGAAGTGGCTAGGGAAAGACCTTTATGAGCAGGCTGTATATGTGAATAGCAATAGAAATGCAAAACTGGGTATGTTGATGAAACAACAAATTCAGTTTTAACTATGGTTGTTGGCGACAAAGCTGGGAGGAAACATGTTTCCATTAGTAGGTGGAGGGAGTTATTGGAATTTAGTATGATGCTGGCTGGGAACCAGAAAGGAAATGTGATGAACTGGCCAAGAGAGCCCTCATGAGGATGGGGTGTTGACTAGTGTTATAATATGTGTAGTGTGCCAGGAAACCATTGCCTTTGTTGATGGACTGGAGTTTCTGGATATACAGATCGACCCCCATAGCCACAGATTCGGTATCCACAGTTTCACTTATCCATGGCCAAAAAATATGTTCTCTCTAGGCATTTCTAGGTCCTCCAGTATGATTCTATGGTCAACGTCTGGTGTTCATCTCATTGAAAACAAAAGGGTTCCCTGTTACCCATGGTTTCAGGTATCCATGGGTCTTGCAACATATTCCCAGTGGATACAGGAATTTACCTGTTTTCCAGTCCTGCTGTTTCTCTTTCCAACTTTCCTTTGTTTTTTATCGTTGTTCAAGAACTGCTGTTCTGAGGTCCACGATGGAATGCCCAGAAGGACTGAAGCATTCTGCAGCTGTTTTTTGTGTATATCCATTCCTAATGCATCCACTGGTGCAGAGACTGCCCTTTGCACAATGTAGAGTGCTCAAGGGTATTATTGACAGAGGATGGCATATACAGTTGTCTCTTCATATTCGCTGGGGTTTGGTTTCAGGACCGCCCGTGGATACCAAAATCTGTGAATACTCAAGTCCCATTATATGCAGTGGCATAGCAAAATGGTGTCCTTTATATAAGATGGCAAAATCAAGGTTTGCTTTTGGATTATTATTTTTTAAATAATATTTTCAAGCTGTGAATACTTAAGTCCGTGGATATGAAGGGACAACTGTATCACATTAGAGGATGAGCAAGTAAAAGTACTTTTAATATTGTGGGTGATGTGATTTGGTCCTGTGATGACATTTCCTGAGTAGAAGTGTGGCCAGAGTTGGCATCTTGCCACAAACCTAGATGCCAACTCTGCCCACACATCTATTCAGGAAATGTCAACATAAGGCCAAAATGACTGCATTGCCCCTTCCAGTAAGAATTCTGCTACCTCCATGAAATTTTCTTTCAGTCCCCAAATTTCTAGCATTACAGTAACTTAAAATGTCAGTTTAACATTTAGAAATAGAGTTTAGACCTCCAAAGAAAAAGAGCAAGCAAAATGACCAAGGGATGGGAACACAGCAAATGCAAGAATTCTAGGTGTGAACGATTTTTAGTGTCTCACTCTGCAATCCTAGAAATGTAGGGACTGAAGGTAAATTTTATTTGGGGGACAGGATTCTTATTTGGGGGAAGGGCAATGCCTTCATTTTGTCACCTCCCTCGCTACACCCTGACTTCATGACTTCCATTTAATTCAATATAATAATGCATCCACTGTGCTCATAGGATCATAGACTTATAGAGTTGGAAGAGACCACAAGGGCCATCCAGTCCATCCCCCTACCATGCAGGAATACACAATCAAATCATTCCCGAGAGATGGCCATCCAGCCTCTGCTTTGACATATGTTGTGTTTAGCTATATGTTTGTCCAAACATTCAGCTCACATCAGTCACTTAGAGGTAAAGGAATTCTGTACTTTATTCTTGAACAATAATTAAATAGGAATAACAGTAATTAAAAAAGACGACAAAATAATGGTGAGAGGAGTGGCAGGATGAGGTAAAAAAGAGATGAGAAGACAAGTTCCTTCAGAGTGCAGAAAAAAGTTAAATTTTTAAGAGAAAAAATCCAGAAGGACATACATGTGTTGACATGCTGTAACTGACCATACACACCAGCTCTGGATTTCCCACACTTGGCCCTTAGAGCAGAAACAGGGATCAGTAACCAGCAGACCAAACCAGAAAATGCAGTGCAGATCTGGCAACATGTAGCCTCTAGGAATTCTGCAGAAAGAGTAAGCAAGAAGCAATGTAAGCTCATGGCTGGTTTAAGGAATTTTGGACCCCCCTGCAGCACCTTATTTTGGGGGCCCCATATATTTATCTCAGGTCAATGTAACCTAACCTATTCATGGTACAGGATGTTCAGATTATTACATAATTTGCCATCAATCATTTAGATTAAAAAACTATGTTATAGGCACTAATGTAATATTTTTTGTTGATTAGTAGTTAACATAATGGTGTAGATTTCCTCAGCCAAACAGAATACAAATATGTAGGACAGTATAACTCAATATCCTGTTCAGAGTTGTGATGGTTCCTAATGCCTCATAAAGAGAAATGGGGAGGGAGGATTTTCATGATAATTAGGTAGGAGGAAACAGCTTTCCTGATCACAAAGTGTTAAAAGATGGACTTATATATCATCCTGATTTGAGGAAGCTTCACCCTGTGCAACAACCTCTCCTTCTTTTACATTAATGTTTCAGTAAACTAAATCCATCCCACTGTTCCATTGAAAATATAAGGCAAAAGTTGTGAATTAATAACCTCTCTCACCATTGTTGTAGGAAGAAAAATGGCAACTTGAGTCTGAACATGCTGAGACAAAGAAGAAACAGAGAAAGCAGAGACGTGTTCCTGGATTCCATCAATGTCTCAATGAAGAAAAGGAGCAAGCTTTAGATATGGAGACCGTGGATATTCTTCTTCAAGAGAGTCAAAAGCAAAGGAAGGTAAGGCCAACCATTAATTAAGATTCTGGGCTGCCTACAGTAGCTCCCAAATTTATTTATTTCTTTCTTCTATTTACATGCCGTCTTTCTCCCGAAGCGGGACCCAAGACGGCTCACAAAACAATTAAAATCACAGTTAAAACCAATTAAAATTAATTAAAAGCATACAAAGTTAAAAAAAATAGATAAAAATAAAAACAACCTTAAAAACACACCCCATTAAAAGCGCCAGGAGCAGTTAGCTATCAAAGGCCTGCTTGAAAAAAAATGTTTTTGCCTGTTGGCGAAACGAAAGCAGGGAGGAAGCCAGCCTAGCCTCCCATGGGAAGGAGTTCCAGAGGGTGGGAGCAGCCACTGAGAAGGCTCTCTCTCGTGTCCTCACCAAGCGAGCCTGTGATGGTGGTGGGATCGAGAAAAAGTTTTCCCCTAAAGATCATAAAACTCTTGCAGGTTCATAGGGGGAAATACGATCTTTCAGAGATGTGTCATGGTTTAACAGAGGTAACTTTAGGTCCTAGAAGAGTAAATAGCAAAATATAATCCCACTCTTACACATCCATGTATCTGCAACTAGCAGAATGGCTTGATTTGACATGGCCACAGCAGCATCCTGGGCTGGACAACTGAAGGTATATCTGCCCTATAATGCTCCCTGTCAGTCAGAATTCCATTGCGGGCAATCGCAAGAGTATTTCAGTCTCGGAGGGATGTGCAATATAGTCAACGCTTCAGCGGCATGATTGTCATTGTGGTAGCTCTAAAGGGCCCTGTCCTTCTCACATGCCCTGAGAGAACAAGGAAAAACCAACTGTTTGTTGAAAGTAGACATGATATACTTCAGCCTCAACTTGTGGCTTTCAAAATACCTGCACTCCAGTGAACATTCCCACATAACTTTGTCTGCCTAGATGAAATCCCTCTGGGTCAGCCACAAAATCCCTTTCATTGCACAGGATGGGGGTGGGGGTACATAATAGGATCCACTCTCCATTTCTGCTGTTTGGGTAAAGCTGCTGCCTCACATGTGTCTGTGTGTCATGGCCAGCCAGGACTCTGAGGAATTAGAAGATGAGGAGGCTGAGCCAGTTGCAGAAAAGCTGGCTGAGTCTGAATCTAGCCCTGCTTTGCCAGCTACAGAAGAACCCAGGTCCCAGCAGCCTAGCCTCCCCCCAGCACAGGATCCAAGCCTGGGAGACATAGTTGAACAACAGCAAGAGGAGGAGGAGCAGGTACCTACCTTTAGCCAAAGAAGAGCAGAAAGGGAGGGGCTGCGACGCGCTCGAAGGCTAAAAGAAAGACACTCATTAATCACCAACCAGCTGTGAGTGGGAGCTGGGGCCAACATAAGCAGCTGAGGGAGATGCTGGGTTCTTTGTCAAAGGCTACCTGCGATCCCTGGAGAAAGCCTCTGACTCTGACTCTCCTGGCTTTTGGAACCTTGCTTCTTGAAACCTCGGATTATCTTGACCCCGGACTGTATTAGTTGACCCACCTGCCGGAACACTTTAACCTTGGACTGCCTCGTCATTCTTTGCTCTCTCTGGACTCCTGACTCTCTGGACTGCTATTGATATCACAAAGGTACTGTGTTTTGGAGCTGTGTTGTTGCCGAGCCGGGCTGTCTTATCAACTACTGACTTGGCGGCTTTCCCGGACACTGTAGGCAACAGTGGAGAGTTTGGCTTTTGGGTAGCCTCTTTGCCATTGCCAGCCCCCCCCCTTTTTTTTTTTTTTACTGAAGAGTCCTCAATAAGTTTCCAACAAAGCCTAGCCTCATGAGCAAAAAACATTTGGTAAATTCTATATACATATTTGAATATTTTAAAAAAATCATGCTTTTTCACTGACTTCCATAAGTTCTCAGAGAACAATATTTAAAATATGCAAAAAAAAAAAAATTAAATTCAGCATATAACCCAATAGCAAAATCTGAATCAGTAACAGTATCTTACCCGCAGGGAAAATAAAACAAGCCCACCAGATAGACTTCATCATGCTTGGAAGTTCACAGCTTGCCCAAAAAGAAATGCCTTAATTAATAGCTCATCTAAATGAGTAAAGCCCTTGGATATGGAAAATGTCATGTAAAGGAAGGAGATTTCCAAGATACTCCATAGCATGCCGCCCACCCCTCC